>CM055118.1:338157829-338815329 GCA_029206835.1 Rana muscosa
TTCCCTCTACAGTTATCAGCCACAAACTTGATAATGTAGAACTTGAGGAAAAAAGTATTCTTTGCATTGGCCGGGAATCGACCCCGGGCCTCCCGCGTGGCAGGCGAGAATTCTACCACTGAACCACCATTGCATTTATATCAGACATTTGATCTATAATTTTTATATGATTTAAAAAAAAAAAAATATAGGGACAGAAAACTATAGGTAGGGAGAGTGTCAGTGTGTTTTACTGTGCTAAACCTTGTTTGTAGGGACAGGGAAGGACAGTGAGGGAAATTCTCATTGTGCTATACTGTGCTAAAGCATTCCTCATCAACCATCTTTGAAAAAAAAAAAATTATAGGGACAGAAAACTATAGGTAGGGAGAGTGTCAGTGTGTTTTACTGTGCTAAACCTTGTTTGTAGGGACAGGGAAGGACAGTGAGGGAAATTCTCATTGTGCTATACTGTGCTAAAGCATTCCTCATCAACCATCTTTAAAAAAAAAAATTATAGGGACAGAAAACTATAGGTAGGGAGAGTGTCAGTGTGTTTTACTGTGCTAAACCTTGTTTGTAGGGACAGGGAAGGACAGTGAGGAAAATTCTCATTGTGCTATACTGTGCTAAAGCATTCCTCATCAACCATCTTTAAAAAAAAATTTTTTTATAGGGACAGAAAACTATAGGTAGGGAGAGTGTCAGTGTGTTTTACTGTGCTAAACCTTGTTTGTAGGGACAGGGAAGGACAGTGAGGGAAATTCTCATTGTGCTATACTGTTCTAAAGCATTCCTCATCAACCATCTTTAAAAAAATAAATAAAATTATAGGGACAGAAAACTATAGATAGGGAGAGTGTCAGTGTGTTTTACTGTGCTAAACCTTGTTTGTAGGGACAGGGAAGGACAGTGAGGGAAATTCTCATTGTGCTATACTGTGCTAAAGCATTCCTCATCAACCATCTTTAAAAAAAATATTTTTTATAGGGACAGAAAACTATAGGTAGGGAGAGTGTCAGTGTGTTTTACTGTGCTAAACCTTGTTTGTAGGGACAGGGAAGGACAGTGAGGGAAATTCTCATTGTGCTATACTGTGCTAAAGCATTCCTCATCAACCATCTTTAAAAAAACATTTTTTATAGGGACAGAAAACTATAGGTAGGGAGAGTGTCAGTGTGTTTTACTGTGCTAAACCTTGTTTGTAGGGACAGGGAAGGACAGTGAGGGAAATTCTCATTGTGCTATACTGTGCTAAAGCATTCCTCATCAACCATCTTTAAAAAAAAAAAATTATAGGGACAGAAAACTATAGGTAGGGAGAGTGTCAGTGTGTTTTACTGTGCTAAACCTTGTTTGTAGGGACAGGGAAGGACAGTGAGGGAAATTCTCATTGTGCTATACTGTGCTAAAGCATTCCTCATCAACCATCTTTAAAAAAAAAAAATATAGGGACAGAAAACTATAGGTAGGGAGAGTGTCAGTGTGTTTTACTGTGCTAAACCTTGTTTGTAGGGACAGGGAAGGACAGTGAGGGAAATTCTCATTGTGCTATACTGTGCTAAAGCATTCCTCATCAACCATCTTTAAAAAAAAAAATTTTTATAGGGACAGAAAACTATAGGTAGGGAGAGTGTCAGTGTGTTTTACTGTGCTAAACCTTGTTTGTAGGGACAGGGAAGGACAGTGAGGGAAATTCTCATTGTGCTATACTGTTCTAAAGCATTCCTCATCAACCATCTTTAAAAAAAAAAAAAAATTATAGGGACAGAAAACTATAGATAGGGAGAGTGTCAGTGTGTTTTACTGTGCTAAACCTTGTTTGTAGGGACAGGGAAGGACAGTGAGGGAAATTCTCATTGTGCTATACTGTGCTAAAGCATTCCTCATCAACCATCTTTAAAAAAAAAAATTTTTATAGGGACAGAAAACTATAGGTAGGGAGAGTGTCAGTGTGTTTTACTGTGCTAAACCTTGTTTGTAGGGACAGGGAAGGACAGTGAGGGAAATTCTCATTGTGCTATACTGTGCTAAAGCATTCCTCATCAACCATCTTTAAAAAAACATTTTTTATAGGGACAGAAAACTATAGGTAGGGAGAGTGTCAGTGTGTTTTACTGTGCTAAACCTTGTTTGTAGGGACAGGGAAGGACAGTGAGGGAAATTCTCATTGTGCTATACTGTGCTAAAGCATTCCTCATCAACCATCTTTAAAAAAAAATTTTTTATAGGGACAGAAAACTATAGGTAGGGAGAGTGTCAGTGTGTTTTACTGTGCTAAATCTTGTTTGTAGGGACAGGGAAGGACAGTGAGGGAAATTCTCATTGTGCTATACTGTGCTAAAGCATTCCTCATCAACCATCTTTAAAAAAAAATGTTTTATAGGGACAGAAAACTATAGGTAGGGAGAGTGTCAGTGTGTTTTACTGTGCTAAACCTTGTTTGTAGGGACAGGGAAGGACAGTGAGGGAAATTCTCATTGTGCTATACTGTGCTAAAGCATTCCTCATCAACCATCTTTAAAAAAAAATTTATAGGGACAGAAAACTATAGGTAGGGAGAGTGTCAGTGTGTTTTACTGTGCTAAACCTTGTTTGTAGGGACAGGGAAGGACAGTGAGGGAAATTCTCATTGTGCTATACTGTGCTAAAGCATTCCTCATCAACCATCTTTAAAAAAAAAAAAATTATAGGGACAGAAAACTATAGGTAGGGAGAGTGTCAGTGTGTTTTACTGTCCTAAACCTTGTTTGTAGGGACAGGGAAGGACAGTGAGGGAAATTCTCATTGTGCTATACTGTGCTAAAGCATTCCTCATCAACCATCTTTAAAAAAAATATTTTTTATAGGGACAGAAAACTATAGGTAGGGAGAGTGTCAGTGTGTTTTACTGTGCTAAACCTTGTTTGTAGGGACAGGGAAGGACAGTGAGGGAAATTCTCATTGTGCTATACTGTGCTAAAGCATTCCTCATCAACCATCTTTAAAAAAACATTTTTTATAGGGACAGAAAACTATAGGTAGGGAGAGTGTCAGTGTGTTTTACTGTGCTAAACCTTGTTTGTAGGGACAGGGAAGGACAGTGGGGGAAATTCTCATTGTGCTATACTGTGCTAAAGCATTTCTCATCAACCATCTTTAAAAAAAAATTTTTTATAGGGACAGAAAACTATAGGTAGGGAGAGTGTCAGTGTGTTTTACTGTGCTAAACCTTGTTTGTAGGGACAGGGAAGGACAGTGAGGGAAATTCTCATTGTGCTATACTGTGCTAAAGCATTCCTCATCAACCATCTTTAAAAAAAAAATGTTTATAGGGACAGAAAACTATAGGTAGGGAGAGTGTCAGTGTGTTTTACTGTGCTAAACCTTGTTTGTAGGGACAGGGAAGGACAGTGAGGGAAATTCTCATTGTGCTATACTGTGCTAAAGCATTCCTCATCAACCATCTTTAAAAAAAATTTTTTTTATAGGGACAGAAAACTATAGGTAGGGAGAGTGTCAGTGTGTTTTACTGTGCTAAACCTTGTTTGTAGGGACAGGGAAGGACAGTGAGGGAAATTCTCATTGTGCTATACTGTGCTAAAGCATTCCTCATCAACCATCTTTAAAAAAAAAAAAATTATAGTGACAGAAAACTATAGGTAGGGAGAGTGTCAGTGTGTTTTACTGTGCTAAACCTTGTTTGTAGGGACAGGGAAGGACAGTGAGGGAAATTCTCATTGTGCTATACTGTGCTAAAGCATTCCTCATCAACCATCTTTAAAAAAAATATTTTTTATAGGGACAGAAATCTATAGGTAGGGAGAGTGTCAGTGTGTTTTACTGTGCTAAACCTTGTTTGTAGGGACAGGGAAGGACAGTGAGGGAATTTCTCATTGTGCTATACTGTGCTAAAGCATTCCTCATCAACCATCTTTAAAAAAACATTTTTTATAGGGACAGAAAACTATAGGTAGGGAGAGTGTCAGTGTGTTTTACTGTGCTAAACCTTGTTTGTAGGGACAGGGAAGGACAGTGAGGGAAATTCTCATTGTGCTATA
Source organism: Rana muscosa (assembly GCA_029206835.1). Classification (NCBI taxonomy): domain Eukaryota; kingdom Metazoa; phylum Chordata; class Amphibia; order Anura; family Ranidae; genus Rana; species Rana muscosa. The sequence continues at coordinate 338,161,849 of CM055118.1, forward strand.
CTGTGCTAAAGCATTTCTCATCAACCATCTTTAAAAAAAATTTTTTTATAGGGACAGAAAACTATAGGTAGGGAGAGTGTCAGTGTGTTTTACTGTGCTAAACCTTGTTTGTAGGGACAGGGAAGGACAGTGAGGGAAATTCTCATTGTGCTATACTGTGCTAAAGCATTCCTCATCAACCATCTTTAAAAAAATTTTTTTTATAGGGACAGAAAACTATAGGTAGGGAGAGTGTCAGTGTGTTTTACTGTGCTAAACCTTGTTTGTAGGGACAGGGAAGGACAGTGAGGGAAATTCTCATTGTGCTATACTGTGCTAAAGCATTCCTCATCAACCATCTTTAAAAAAAAATGTTTTATAGGGACAGAAAACTATAGGTAGGGAGAGTGTCAGTGTGTTTTACTGTGCTAAACCTTGTTTGTAGGGACAGGGAAGGACAGTGAGGGAAATTCTCATTGTGCTATACTGTGCTAAAGCATTCCTCATCAACCATCTTTAAAAAAAAATATAGGGACAGAAAACTATAGGTAGGGAGAGTGTCAGTGTGTTTTACTGTGCTAAACCTTGTTTGTAGGGACAGGGAAGGACAGTGAGGGAAATTCTCATTGTGCTATACTGTGCTAAAGCATTCCTCATCAACCATCTTTAAAAAAAAAAAAATTATAGGGACAGAAAACTATAGGTAGGGAGAGTGTCAGTGTGTTTTACTGTCCTAAACCTTGTTTGTAGGGACAGGGAAGGACAGTGAGGGAAATTCTCATTGTGCTATACTGTGCTAAAGCATTCCTCATCAACCATCTTTAAAAAAAATATTTTTTATAGGGACAGAAAACTATAGGTAGGGAGAGTGTCAGTGTGTTTTACTGTGCTAAACCTTGTTTGTAGGGACAGGGAAGGACAGTGAGGGAAATTCTCATTGTGCTATACTGTGCTAAAGCATTCCTCATCATCCATCTTTAAAAAAACATTTTTTATAGGGACAGAAAACTATAGGTAGGGAGAGTGTCAGTGTGTTTTACTGTGCTAAACCTTGTTTGTAGGGACAGGGAAGGACAGTGGGGGAAATTCTCATTGTGCTATACTGTGCTAAAGCATTTCTCATCAACCATCTTTAAAAAAAATTTTTTATAGGGACAGAAAACTATAGGTAGGGAGAGTGTCAGTGTGTTTTACTGTGCTAAACCTTGTTTGTAGGGACAGGGAAGGACAGTGAGGGAAATTCTCATTGTGCTATACTGTGCTAAAGCATTCCTCATCAACCATCTTTAAAAAAAAAATGTTTATAGGGACAGAAAACTATAGGTAGGGAGAGTGTCAGTGTGTTTTACTGTGCTAAACCTTGTTTGTAGGGACAGGGAAGGACAGTGAGGGAAATTCTCATTGTGCTATACTGTGCTAAAGCATTCCTCATCAACCATCTTTAAAAAAAATTTTTTTTATAGGGACAGAAAACTATAGGTAGGGAGAGTGTCAGTGTGTTTTACTGTGCTAAACCTTGTTTGTAGGGACAGGGAAGGACAGTGAGGGAAATTCTCATTGTGCTATACTGTGCTAAAGCATTCCTCATCAACCATCTTTAAAAAATAAATAAATTATAGTGACAGAAAACTATAGGTAGGGAGAGTGTCAGTGTGTTTTACTGTGCTAAACCTTGTTTGTAGGAACAGGGAAGGACAGTGAGGGAAATTCTCATTGTGCTATACTGTGCTAAAGCATTCCTCATCAACCATCTTTAAAAAAAAAATTTTTTATAGGGACAGAAATCTATAGGTAGGGAGAGTGTCAGTGTGTTTTACTGTGCTAAACCTTGTTTGTAGGGACAGGGAAGGACAGTGAGGGAATTTCTCATTGTGCTATACTGTGCTAAAGCATTCCTCATCAACCATCTTTAAAAAAACATTTTTTATAGGGACAGAAAACTATAGGTAGGGAGAGTGTCAGTGTGTTTTACTGTGCTAAACCTTGTTTGTAGGGACAGGGAAGGACAGTGAGGGAAATTCTCATTGTGCTATACTGTGCTAAAGCATTTCTCATCAACCATCTTTAAAAAAAAATTTTTTATAGGGACAGAAAACTATAGGTAGGGAGAGTGTCAGTGTGTTTTACTGTGCTAAACCTTGTTTGTAGGGACAGGGAAGGACAGTGAGGGAAATTCTCATTGTGCTATACTGTGCTAAAGCATTCCTCATCAACCATCTTTAAAAAAAAAATTTTTATAGGGACAGAAAACTATAGGTAGGGAGAGTGTCAGTGTGTTTTACTGTGCTAAACCTTGTTTGTAGGGACAGGGAAGGACAGTGAGGGAAATTCTCATTGTGCTATACTGTGCTAAAGCATTTCTCATCAACCATCTTTAAAAAAAAAATTTTTATAGGGACAGAAAACTATAGGTAGGGAGAGTGTCAGTGTGTTTTACTGTGCTAAACCTTGTTTGTAGGGACAGGGAAGGACAGTGAGGGAAATTCTCATTGTGCTATACTGTGCTAAAGCATTCCTCATCAACCATCTTTAAAAAAAAAAAAATTATAGTGACAGAAAACTATAGGTAGGGAGAGTGTCAGTGTGTTTTACTGTGCTAAACCTTGTTTGTAGGGACAGGGAAGGACAGTGAGGGAAATTCTCATTGTGCTATACTGTGCTAAAGCATTCCTCATCAACCATCTTTAAAAAAAAAAAAATTATAGGGACAGAAAACTATAGGTAGGGAGAGTGTCAGTGTGTTTTACTGTGCTAAACCTTGTTTGTAGGGACAGGGAAGGACAGTGAGGGAAATTCTCATTGTGCTATACTGTGCTAAAGCATTCCTCATCAACCATCTTTAAAAAAAAAATTTTTATAGGGACAGAAAACTATAGGTAGGGAGAGTGTCAGTGTGTTTTACTGTGCTAAACCTTGTTTGTAGGGACAGGGAAGGACAGTGAGGGAAATTCTCATTGTGCTATACTGTGCTAAAGCATTCCTCATCAACCATCTTTAAAAAAACATTTTTTATAGGGACAGAAAACTATAGGTAGGGAGAGTGTCAGTGTGTTTTACTGTGCTAAACCTTGTTTGTAGGGACAGGGAAGGACAGTGAGGGAAATTCTCATTGTGCTATACTGTGCTAAAGCATTCCTCATCAACCATCTTTAAAAAAACATTTTTTATAGGGACAGAAAACTATAGGTAGGGAGAGTGTCAGTGTGTTTTACTGTGCTAAACCTTGTTTGTAGGGACAGGGAAGGACAGTGAGGGAAATTCTCATTGTGCTATACTGTGCTAAAGCATTCCTCATCAACCATCTTTAAAAAAAAATGTTTTATAGGGACAGAAAACTATAGGTAGGGAGAGTGTCAGTGTGTTTTACTGTGCTAAACCTTGTTTGTAGGGACAGGGAAGGACAGTGAGGGAAATTCTCATTTTGCTATACTGTGCTAAAGCATTCCTCATCAACCATCTTTAAAAAAAAAAAAATTATAGGGACAGAAAACTATAGGTAGGGAGAGTGTCAGTGTGTTTTACTGTGCTAAACCTTGTTTGTAGGGACAGGGAAGGACAGTGAGGGAAATTCTCATTGTGCTATACTGTGCTAAAGCATTCCTCATCAACCATCTTTAAAAAAAAAAAAATTTATAGGGACAGAAAACTATAGGTAGGGAGAGTGTCAGTGTGTTTTACTGTGCTAAACCTTGTTTGTAGGGACAGGGAAGGACAGTGAGGGAAATTCTCATTGTGCTATACTGTGCTAAAGCATTCCTCATCAACCATCTTTGAAATCCTTGTTTTTTGGACAGTCAGGGAAATTGTCATTGTGCTATTCTGTGCGAAAGCAATCATCCTCAACCATATTTAGAAATCCTTAAGTAAAGGGACAGAGAAGGACACCTGAAGGTAGCCCTTATTGCTTTTTTTCCCATCTCCCTGCAGGCCATCCATTAGAATGTCTGGAAGGCAAACAAGGAGAGGCAGACAGTCAGGAGGCAATAAAAGAGGGCAAGCAGGCTCTGTGTCTGGGGGCAACAGTGCTGGTCGTGGACGCGGTGCATTGTCATCAGCACATGGCCATGGGACACGCTTGTCCTTCTTTTCGGCAGCTGGACATGTTGAGCCACATCATGCCGAAGACTTGGTAGAGTGGATGACCAAGCCCTCCTCCTCCTCCTCATCCTCTCTCACCCAGGTTTAGGATACTGGCAAAGCAGCTGCCAAAGCGTCCTCTTCCCTGGTATCAATGTCAGACTCATCATCAGTCACTCCTTCCCTAGACCCACCATGTCCTCCTCCTGAGGAGTCCCCCGAACTGTTTGAGCACAGTGTTGGGTACATGCTCCAGGAGGATGCCCAGCGTTTCGAAGGGTCTGATGATGAAACCCAGCTAGAGGAAGGCAGTAGCGTGAGAGCAGACAGAGGGGATGCTCAAGAAGGACACCAATCTGGCAGTCATGTTCCAGCAGCTGCAGCATACTGCCAGATTGGCTCCAGTGATGAGGAGGGAGGGGATGATGAGGTCACTGACTCCACGTGGGTGCCTAATAGGAGAGAGGAGGAGGAGGAGGATGAGGAGGAGGCACATCTCCAACGAGGCAGGATGCCCTTTGGTGGCCAGCGTAAGGGCAGTACACCGACGGAATCACACCGCAGAGCTCCGCCTGTGCAGGGCGCTGCCTCTGCCCGTCATTCAAAAAGTTCTTTGGTGTGGGCCTTTTTTGAGGCTAGTGCATCAGATCGCACAGCTGCTGTTTGCAACATATGTCTCAAGCGTATATCGCGTGGCCAAAACATCAGCCGCTTGGGTACCACATGCCTGACCAGACATATGTTGACCTGCCATGCAGCTCGTTGGCAAGCCTACCTCAAAGACCCACACCAAAGAACAAAGCGGACCTCTCCTTGCACCGCATCAGCTGGGATCTCCAACCCCACTATAACTTCAGTCCTCTCTGAAACATGCACTGAGAGGAATGAAGGTGTAGAATTAGGTGTGTCACAGCCAAGTACTTGCGGCCACTCTGCTAGCAGTACACCGACGTCCGATTCTAGCAGGCAAATTTCCCTGCCCCAGCTGCTGGACCGTCGAAAGAAGTTCACTCCCAGCCATCCACATGCCCAGCGGTTGAATGCTAGCTTGGCTAAATTGCTAGCGCTTCAACTGCTGCCTTTTCAGTTGGTAGACTCGGCCCCCTTCCGTGAGTTTGTGCAATGTGCGGTTCCTCAGTGGCAGGTTCCCAAACGCCACTTTTTCTCACGGAAGGCTATTCCGGCTCTCTACCGGCATGTGGAAGGCAATGTCTTGGCCTCGCTGGACAGGGCGGTCAGCGGTAAGGTGCATATTACCGCTGACTCATGGTCCAGCAGGCATGGACAGGGACGTTACCTTTCTTTCACGGCCCATTGGGTCACTCTTTTGGCAGCTGGGAAGGATGCAGGACAAGGTGCAGTAGTGTTGGAGGTTGTTCCACCGCCACGCCTCCAAAATGCTACTAGTGGTTGTGACACACCTCTCTCCTCCACCCCCTCCTCTTCTTCTTCCTCCATGGCCTCTTCCTGTGCTTTGTCCTCTGAACCAGCGGTGCTCCGTAGGCGTTCAAGGGGCTACGCAAGTACGCAGGCAAAAAGATGCCGTGCTTGCGCTGGTGTGTTTGGGGGACAGAAGCCACACTGGGGCAGAGGTCCTGTCTGCTCTGCAGGGCCAGGCCGAGAGGTGGTTGACGCCACGCCAGCTTAAGCCAGGAATGGTGGTTTGCGACAATGGCACCAACCTCCTCTCCGCCCTCCGACAGGGACAACTGACCCATGTGCCCTGTGTGGCTCACGTCCTTAATCTGGTGGTGCAGCGGTTCTTGGGCAGGTACCCGGGCTTACAGGATGTCCTGAGGCAGGCCAGGAAAGTCTGTGTGCATTTCCGCAGATCTTATAATGCCAGTGCTCGCCTGGCTGAGCTGCAAAAGGAGTTGAACCTGCCCAAGAACCGCCTTATATGTGACATGCCCACCAGGTGGAACTCAACGTTGGCCATGCTGCAGCGGCTGCACACGCAGCAGAGGGCCATCAATGAGTACCTGTGCGACTACGGCACCAGGACAGGGTCAGGGGAGCTTGGTTTTTTTTTCCACGCCAGTGGGGCATGATCAGGGATGCATGCACTGTCCTGGCACCATTTGAGGAGGCCACGAGGATGGTGAGCAGTGACAGTGCATGCATCAGTGACACTGTACCTCTTGTCCACCTGTTGGAGCACACGCTGCGTGGAATAATGGACAGGGCACTTGAGGCAGAACAGAGGCAGGAAAAGGAGGACTTCCTTGCCTCTCAAGGCCCCCTTTACCCAGACAGTGTTCCTTCTGTCCCACCCATCGCACAGGAAGAGGACGAGGAGGAGGAGGAGGAGGATTGTGTCAGCATGGAGGTGGAGCCTGGCACTCAGCAGCATCAACAGCAGCAGTCTTTTAGGGATGATTTACAGTCGCAAGAAACCCGTGGACTTGTACGTGGCTGGGAGGAGGTGGCTGCGGATCATGTCGTCCTTAGTGACCCAGAGGACTCCGGACCGAATGCCTCAGCTAACCTACGCTGCATGGCCTCCCTGATCCTGCAAAGTCTGCGGAAGGATCGTCGTATTCTTCAGATCAAGGAGAGGGACCATTACTGGCTGGCCACTCTCCTTGATCCACGGTACAAGGGTAAGGTTGCGGACCTTATGTTACCGTCGCAGAGGGAGCAGAGGATGAGACAACTCCGGGAGGCCTTGCAGAAAGGTCTGTGCAACGCGTTCCCAGAGACTGGGAGGTTACAAACTCCTGGTCCTGGACAACGAGTTGCTGAGGCTTCGGCCAGTCAAAGAAGGAGCGGTGGGGAAGGTGGCCGTCTGACCGATGCGTTCAGACAATTCTTTAGTCCGCAGCCCCAAAGTATGATCGGTTCCAGCAACCATCGCCAGCGTCTGATAAACATGGTGCAGGAATATCTAGGGGCAAGGTCAGACTTGGACACCTTCCCCACTGAAAATCCTCTGGCTTACTGGGTCTTGAGGATGGATCACTGGCCAGAGCTTGCACAGTATGCAATTGAGCTACTGGCCTGTCCTGCATCCAGCGTTCTTTCGGAACGCACATTCAGTGCTGCTGGAGGATTTGTCACGGATCACAGGGTGCGCCTGTCCACCGACTCGGTTGATCGACTGACTTTCATCAAGATGAACCAGTCTTGGATCACCACCAGCTACCACACACCTGATGCTGATATAACAGACTAATTGATTTTAACATGTCACATCCCTTCAAGACTGATGCTGATGCTGAGTGCCTGTGCTGTTATGTTGACTGGCTATCCTCCTCCTCCGAGTCCTCAATGATACGATTGATGATGATAGCTTGGAAGATCATTTTTGTTTATGGGTGCCGCCACCAGTGCCTAACGCCCAATTTTTCAGCCCCTGTTTAACAGGGGCGTGTAATTACAATTTTTGAAGCAATACTTTGCAACAGGGCTCATTGCTGTGCTCCAAGTACAGTATCTGTGAGGGGTTGCAGTGTTGTGCCACCAGTGCCTAAGGCCCAATTTTTCAGCCCCTGTTTAACAGGGGCGTGTAATTACAATTTTTGAAGCAATACTTTGCAACAGGGCTCATTGCTGTGCTCCAAGTACAGTATCTGTGAGGGGTTGCAGTGTTGTGCCACCAGTGCCTAAGGCACAATTTTTCAGCCCCTGTTCAACAGGGGCATGTAATTACAATTCTTGATCTAATAATTCACAGCAGGGCCCATTGCTGCACCCACCAAGAGTAACTCTGAGGGCTTACAGTGTTGTGGCAACGCCACCACCACCACCACCACGAAAGGCCCAATTTTTCAGCCCCTGTTCAAAAGGGGCATGTAATTACAATTCTTGATCTAATAATTCACAGCAGGGCCCATTCCTGCACCCACCAAGAGTAACTCTGAGGGCTTACAGTGTTGTGGCAACACCACCACCACCACCACCACCACGAAAGGCCCAATTTTTCAGCCCCTGTTCAACAGGGGCATGCAATTACAATTCTTTATCTAATAATTCACAGCAGGGCCCATTGCTGCACCCACCAAGAGTAACTGTCAGGGCTTACAGTGTTGTGGCACCAGCACCACCATCAAAGGCCCAATTTTTACTACCACTGTTCAACAATTATATGTAATTACAATTCCTGATATAATAGTTGACAGCAGGGCGTTCCAGCACCAACCAAGAGTAACTGTGAGTGCTTACAGTGTTGTGCCAACACCAACAACTAAGGGGCCTATTTCTGCAGAGTATATACGGCAGGTCCCTACTTTCAAACATCCAACTTACAAACGACTCCTACTTGCAAACGCAAGAAGACAACAGGAAGTGAGAGGAAATCTACCCCTAGGAAGGAAAATTCTCTCCTGTAAGAATTAATATGGGAGAAAGGTGTCTCCTCTGTACTGATGCTTTATCACCAATCCTTGTTTCAAGAAAAACACCACATTTCAAAAACAGTTGTCATTGGGACGGAAAGTGAGGTGAAATGTTCTGAACAGGGGCACAGACAGCAAAACAAATGTTACAGGGGTGATAACCCGTACCTATGTTTTCCAAAAAGTTTAAAAATAGATTTTTGGGCTGGAGCTACACTTAAACAACGTACCTGTTCAAAATTACAAACAGATTCTACATAAGAACAAACCTACAGTCCCTGTCTTGTATGCACCGCCTGTATACGGCTGTTCAGAGTATATAGGGCCTTTTTTATTTTATGTGCGGGGTTCCCCTTAATATCCATACAAGACCCAAAGGGGCTGGTAATGGGCTGGGGTAGGGGGGGGGGGGGTCATGGGGTAGCTATGCCATTTTTCTTAAAGATTTTCATCCATATTACCGGGACCAGACATTACATTAAAGCCGCAAGCAGTTTTAAATGCCTTTTTTTTCCTTTAGAAGTGTCATTTTGTGCAGGGACAGTTCTAAACACGGGAAACACGTGGCACTTCACAGGCATACTTTAGACACCCCCCAGGTACGATATTTAAAGGAATATTTGACTTTTTTTTTTTCACTTTATGCATCATTAAAATGACTGCTCCCGAAAAACGACCGTTTTTAAAACTTCTTTTTGCATTGATACATGTCCCCTGGTGCAGAACCCGGGTTCCCAAACCCTTTTTAGGACAATAACATGCATAATAGTCGTTATAATTAGCACTTTAGAATTCGAACGTTCGCATCCATTGTATTTAATAGGGTTCTAATGTTCGTACGAACTTTCGGTCCGTTCGCGGGTTCTGGTGCGAACCGAACCCGGGGGTGTTCGGCTCATCACTACTCAACACGAAGTTCACTATATAGACCCCTTATATATATGTACATGTTAATACTATCCCCCCTTAATCTCCTCTTCTCAAGAGTGAATACATTTAGTTCCTCTAATCTTTCCTCATACCTGATCTCATCCATGCCTCTTATCAGTTTGGTAGCCCTTCTCTGCACTTTCTGCAGTTCCCCAATATCCTTTTTGAGAAATAAATACCCTTTTTGAGAATCCGGACCTTCAGTAATTTTTTTCATCCTTCCATCTATTAAATCTTCTGCCCTTGTTGTTTTAACTTTGGATAGTAAAACATTTTTTTGCCAGTAAATACAACCCACTTCCTGTTTCTTGTCTGGTCATTAGTCTAGGCTTATTACATCATGCACATCTTTCTCTCTCACTCTTGTGAGAGTTGCCAGGAAGAGAGGGGGGTGAGTCATAAGAGCGCCAATGAGAGCTTCAGACCTGGGGGTGTGCCTCTGTGTGTCTGTGTAAATCCAGGAAGTGAATAGGCAGCAGCTTCAGCTGCCCACAGTTAAAATAGTTGCAACCAGACTCAGTGGAGGGAGATTCCTGCAGCATATTTGGCAAGTACAGAATCACAGTATATATAAAACCCTAACCATAACCCATTTTCGAATTTTCGAATTTCCGAAATTCCAAATTTCTGAAATTCCGAATTTCTGAAATTCCGATTTTCATGAAATTACGAATTTAAGAAATTCCCTAACCCTAACCCTAACCCCTAACTGCTAGCCCTAATTCTAACCCCTAAACCAAACCCGAGTCCTAACCCCTAACTGCTAACCCTTAGCTCTAACCCTAACCCCTAACCCCAACCCCTAACCCTATCTCCTAACCCCTAACCCTAACCCTAATCCTAACCCTAGCCATAGCCCTAACCACTAACCCCTAACCCTAAACCCCAACCCTAACCATAAACCCTAGCCATAACCCTAACCCTAGCCCTAACCCCTAACCATAAACCTAAACCCTAACCCTCTAACCCTAAGTCCTTACCCCTAACCCTCTAACCCTAACCCTCTAACCTTAACCCTAACCTCTAACCCTATAACCCTAACCCTAAACATAACACCCTAAACCTATCCCCTAACCCCTAACCCTAACTGCTAACCCTAAGCCATAACCCCAACCCCTAACCCTAACTCCTAACCCTAATCCCTAACCCTAGCCATAACCCCTAACCCCAAACCCTAACCCTAAACCCTAGCCATAACCCTTATCCTAACCCCTAAACACTAACCCTAACCCTAAACCCTAACCCCCAAACCCTAACCCCAAACCCTAACCACTAACCCTAACATCTAAGTGCTAGCCCTAACCTTACCCCTTAACTTAGCCCTAACCCCTAACTGCTAAGCCCTTACCCTAACCCCTAACCCCAACCCCTAACTCCAACTCCTAACCCCTAATCCTAACCCTAACCATAGTCCTAATAACTAACCTCCAACCCTAACCCCCAACCCTAACCCTAAACCCTAGCCATTTCCCCAACCCTAGCCCTAACCCTAACCCCTAACCCTAAATCTAACCCTAGCCCTAACCCTAACTCCTAACCCCCTAATCCTCTAACCCTAACACAAACCCTCTATCCTAACCCTAGCCCCTAACCCTCTAACCCTAACCCTGACCCTAACCTTATAACCCTAAACCTAGCACTCTAACCCTAAACCTAACCCTAAACCTAACCCTAATTGCTAACCCTAAGCCCTAACCCTAACTGCTAACCCCAACCCCTAATCCTAACTCCTAACCCCTAACCCGAACACCCTAACCCTAAGAATTTAATAACTTCAAATTTTTGAATTTAGATTTTTCAAATTTCCGAATTTGGAATTTCCGAATTTTCGAAATTTCCAATTTTTGATTTTTCGAATGTCTGAAATTCCGAATTTCTGAAATTCCTATTTTCATGAAATTACGATTTTCAGAAATTCCCTAACCCTAACCCTAACCCCTAACTGCTAGCCCCAACCCTAACCCCTAACCCAAACCCTAACCCTAATCCTAACCCTAGCCATAGCCCTAACAACTAATCCCCAACCCTAACCCCCAACCCTAACCCTAACCATAAACCCTAGCCATAACCCTAGCCCTAACCCTAACCCTTAACCCTAACCTTAAACCCTAACCCTCTAACCATAACCATAACCCTAAGTCCTCACCACTAACCCTCTAACCCTAACCCCTAACCCTAACCCTATAATCCTAACCCTAAACCTAACACACTAAACCTATCCCCTAACCCTAACTGCTAACCCTAAGCCCCAACCCCTAACCCTAACACCCTAACCCTAAGAATTTCCTAACTTCGAATTTTTGAATTTCGAGTTTTCAAATTTCCGAATTTGGAATTTACAAATTTTCGAAATTTCCAATTTTAAATTTTCGAATTTTCGAATTTCCCAAATTCAGATTTTCACGAAATTTCAAAATTCCGAATTCCGAAATTCGAAATTTCTGAAATTTCATATTTCAGAAATTCGAAATTTCGGAATTCGAAAATTCGAAAAACCGAAAATTACGAAATGGAAAAATTTGGAAATTCGGAAATTTCGGCATTAACTAATTTGTCAAAATTTGTTAAAAAATGAATTCAGAACTAAACGAATTGCACATGTCTAGTCTAGGGTGAGTTGCTCATCCAAAGATGTAGTACAGTGAGTGAACATTATTACTGGCTTGCAGTCTCCGCTCTAGTTTATCCCAAAGGTGTTCTATCGGGTTCATCATGGCCTCCGACGGTAGAGGTGTTGGACAGAAGTGTGGACACATGCTTACCACCAGCTAGACACACTTTCCCAACACTTTTCTCCTTCTATTATGCAGCTGTTTTCTTTTTGATTTATTGTCCAACAGTTCCATAGCTCCCAAATGTCCCTTATTTGGAGGAACTGTCCATCACCAGGAACCAAATCCATTTGTCTGTCTTTCCTTCTCAGAGGACCTTCTTTATAGTCTGGAGTACATACATACTGTTCATCTATCAAGCAGAATATTGGGCTTATTTCATTTCAAGCATACAGGAAATATTAGAATTTTCTTGTGCAATCCACTGAACATAAACGAAAAGATGGTCATTAAACTTCAATATTTTTGGTCGCTAAGTAAAGGGATCAGCCATAGTTGATTGTCAGGTCTTCGGAACAGCATGCTCTGGTGCAATTCATTCCAAGCTTACGATGTGCTCTCAAATCCTTCAGAACTACAGTCCAAAATACTGTTACTTTTGTTGATTGACCTTTTCTTCTCTCTGCAGACTGAAAAGGCATTGTACTGAGATATGCTCATAGCTCCTGCCACATGTACAAATTTACCTTTAGGTTTGTTGTGTATATCTAAGTCAATGATGGCTTTTTTCCCCTCTACAGTCCTCAGCCACAAACTTGAATATGTAGAACTTGAGGAAAAAAGTATTCTTTGTTTGGCCGGGAATCAAACCCGGGCCTCCCGCGTGGCAGGCGAGAATTCTACCACTGAACCACCAATGCATTTATACAACATATGTGATTTATATTTTGTGTTGAAAAAATACAGAAGTCCATCCAGTTCAACCATAAAACAAAAAATAAAATAAAATAATATCATACAATCCCATATACCCAATTCTATACCCACAGTTGATCCAGAGGAAGGCGAAAAACCCCAGCAGAGCATGATCCAATTTGCTACAGCAGGGGAAAAAATTCCTTCCTGATCCCCCGAGAGGCAATCGGATTTTCCCCGGATCAACTTTACCTATAAATGTTAGTACCCAGTTATATTATATACATTTAGGAAAGATAGCTTTCTTAAAGCAATCTACTGAGCTGGCCAAAACCACCTCTGCAGGGAGTCTATTCCACATTTTCACAGCTCTTACTGTGAAGAAACCTTTCTGTATTTGAAGATGAAATCTCTTTTTATCTAGACGTAAAGAGTGCCCCCTTGTCCTTTGTGTTGAGCGTAAAGTGAATAACTCAACACCAAGTTCACTATATCGACCCCTTATATATATGTACATGTTAATACTATCCCCCCTTAATCTCCTCTTCTCAAGAGTGAATACATTTAGTTCCTCTAATCTTTCCTCATAGCTGATCTCATCCATGCCTCTTATCAGTTTGGTTGCCCTTCTCTGCACATTCTGCAGTTCCCCAATATCTATTTTGAGAAATGGATACCCTTTTTGAGAATCCGGACCTTCAGTAATTTTTTTCATCCTTCCATCTATTAAATCTTCTGCCCTTGTTGTTTTAACTTTGGATAGTAAAACATTTTTTTTCTGCCAGTAAATACAACCCACTTCCTGTTTCTTGTCTGGTCATTAGTCTAGGCTTATTACATCATGCACATCTTTCTCTCTCACTCTTGTGAGAGTTTGCCAGAAAGAGAGGGGGTGAGTCATAAGAGCGCCAATGAGAGCTTCAGACCTGGGGGTGTGCCTCTGTGTGTCTGTGTAAATCCAGGAAGTGAATAGGCAGCAGCTTCAGCTGCCCACAGTTAAAATAGTTTCCGCCAGATTTAGTGGAGTGAGATTTCTGCAGCATATTTGGCAAGTACAGAATCACAGTATATATAAAACCCTAACCCTAACCCATTTTCGAATTTTCGAATTTCCGAAATTCCGAATTTCTGAAATTCCGATTTTCATGAAATTACGAATTTCAGAAATTCCCTAACCCTAACCCTAACCCCTAACTGCTAGCCCTAACCCTAACCCCTAACCCAAACCCGAGTCCTAACCTCTAACTGCTAACCCTTAGCTCTAACCCTAACCCCTAACCCCAACCCCTAACCCTATCTCCTAACCCCTAACCCTAACCCTAGCCATAGCCCTAACCACTAACCCCTAACCCTAAACCCCAACTAGGGATGAGCTTCGTGTTCGAGTCGAACATAAGTTCGACTCGAACATCGGCTGTTCGATCGTTCGACGAAGATCGAACGATTTGGGCCGTTCGCGCCAAATTCGAGTGACGCGAACGGCCCACAATGCACTACGCCATCGCAGTGTCATCCAGGCGCTGTGATTGGCCAAGCATGCACTGTGACCCCGCATGCTTGGCCAATCACAGCGCCGGCAGCGAGGAGAGCAATGATTGGCCACAGGCAGGATGCCTGTGGCCAATTATTGCTGAGGGTGTTTAGTACACGCCCCACACTATAAAAGGCCGCCAGCACGGCGGCCTAGTGTAGTGTGTTCCGGAGCAGGGATAGAGCAGCATAGGCAGGGACAGTGACTTTTATTTCTTTCTTGCTTAACCTGGATTCCTTTAGTTTAGGGAAAGAGAAGGATAGGTAGGGAGAGTGTCAGTGTGTTTTGTGCTTGTGCTATATTGTGCTTAAAAAAAACATTTTTTCTAGGGACAGAAAACTGTAGGTAGGGAGAGTGTGTCAGTTTCTTTCACTGTCAAAGTCCTTGTTTCCAGGGACCTGGAAGGACAGTGAGTGAATTCTCCTTGTGCTAAATTGTGCTTAAAAAAAAACATTTTTTCTAGGGACAGAAAACTGTAGGTAGGGAGAGTGTGTCAGTTTCTTTCACTGTCAAAGTCCTTGTTTCCAGGGACCTGGAAGGACAGTGAGTGAATTCTCCTTGTGCTAAATTGTGCTTAAAAAAACATTTTTTCTAGGGACAGAAAACTGTAGGTAGGGAGAGTGTGTCAGTTTCTTTCACTGTCAAAGTCCTTGTTTCCAGGGACCTGGAAGGACAGTGAGTGAATTCTCCTTGTGCTAAATTGTGCTTAAAAAAAACATTTTTTCTAGGGACAGAAAACTGTAGGTAGGGAGAGTGTGTCAGTTTCTTTCACTGTCAAAGTCCTTGTTTCCAGGGACCTGGAAGGACAGTGAGTGAATTCTCCTTGTGCTAAATTGTGCTTAAAAAAACATTTTTTCTAGGGACAGAAAACTGTAGGTAGGGAGAGTGTGTCAGTTTCTTTCACTGTCAAAGTCCTTGTTTCCAGGGACCTGGAAGGACAGTGAGTGAATTCTCCTTGTGCTAAATTGTGCTTAAAAAAAACATTTTTTCTAGGGACAGAAAACTGTAGGTAGGGAGAGTGTGTCAGTTTCTTTCACTGTCAAAGTCCTTGTTTCCAGGGACCTGGAAGGACAGTGAGTGAATTCTCCTTGTGCTAAATTGTGCTTAAAAAAAACATTTTTTCTAGGGACAGAAAACTGTAGGTAGGGAGAGTGTGTCAGTTTCTTTCACTGTCAAAGTCCTTGTTTCCAGGGACCTGGAAGGACAGTGAGTGAATTCTCCTTGTGCTAAATTGTGCTTAAAAAAAACATTTTTTCTAGGGACAGAAAACTGTAGGTAGGGAGAGTGTGTCAGTTTCTTTCACTGTCAAAGTCCTTGTTTCCAGGGACCTGGAAGGACAGTGAGTGAATTCTCCTTGTGCTAAATTGTGCTTAAAAAAAACATTTTTTCTAGGGACAGAAAACTGTAGGTAGGGAGAGTGTGTCAGTTTCTTTCACTGTCAAAGTCCTTGTTTCCAGGGACCTGGAAGGACAGTGAGTGAATTCTCCTTGTGCTAAATTGTGCTTAAAAAAAACATTTTTTCTAGGGACAGAAAACTGTAGGTAGGGAGAGTGTGTCAGTTTCTTTCACTGTCAAAGTCCTTGTTTCCAGGGACCTGGAAGGACAGTGAGTGAATTCTCCTTGTGCTAAATTGTGCTTAAAAAAAACATTTTTTCTAGGGACAGAAAACTGTAGGTAGGGAGAGTGTGTCAGTTTCTTTCACTGTCAAAGTCCTTGTTTCCAGGGACCTGGAAGGACAGTGAGTGAATTCTCCTTGTGCTAAATTGTGCTTAAAAAAAACATTTTTTCTAGGGACAGAAAACTGTAGGTAGGGAGAGTGTGTCAGTTTCTTTCACTGTCAAAGTCCTTGTTTCCAGGGACCTGGAAGGACAGTGAGTGAATTCTCCTTGTGCTAAATTGTGCTTAAAAAAAACATTTATTCTAGGGACAGAAAACTGTAGGTAGGGAGAGTGTGTCAGTTTCTTTCACTGTCAAAGTCCTTGTTTCCAGGGACCTGGAAGGACAGTGAGTGAATTCTCCTTGTGCTAAATTGTGCTTAAAAAAAACATTTTTTCTAGGGACAGAAAACTGTAGGTAGGGAGAGTGTGTCAGTTTCTTTCACTGTCAAAGTCCTTGTTTCCAGGGACCTGGAAGGACAGTGAGTGAATTCTCCTTGTGCTAAATTGTGCTTAAAAAAAACATTTTTTCTAGGGACAGAAAACTGTAGGTAGGGAGAGTGTGTCAGTTTCTTTCACTGTCAAAGTCCTTGTTTCCAGGGACCTGGAAGGACAGTGAGTGAATTCTCCTTGTGCTAAATTGTGCTTAAAAAAAACATTTTTTCTAGGGACAGAAAACTGTAGGTAGGGAGAGTGTGTCAGTTTCTTTCACTGTCAAAGTCCTTGTTTCCAGGGACCTGGAAGGACAGTGAGTGAATTCTCCTTGTGCTAAATTGTGCTTAAAAAAAACATTTTTTCTAGGGACAGAAAACTGTAGGTAGGGAGAGTGTGTCAGTTTCTTTCACTGTCAAAGTCCTTGTTTCCAGGGACCTGGAAGGACAGTGAGTGAATTCTCCTTGTGCTAAATTGTGCTTAAAAAAAACATTTTTTCTAGGGACAGAAAACTGTAGGTAGGGAGAGTGTGTCAGTTTCTTTCACTGTCAAAGTCCTTGTTTCCAGGGACCTGGAAGGACAGTGAGTGAATTCTCCTTGTGCTAAATTGTGCTTAAAAAAAACATTTTTTCTAGGGACAGAAAACTGTAGGTAGGGAGAGTGTGTCAGTTTCTTTCACTGTCAAAGTCCTTGTTTCCAGGGACCTGGAAGGACAGTGAGTGAATTCTCCTTGTGCTAAATTGTGCTTAAAAAAAACATTTTTTCTAGGGACAGAAAACTGTAGGTAGGGAGAGTGTGTCAGTTTCTTTCACTGTCAAAGTCCTTGTTTCCAGGGACCTGGAAGGACAGTGAGTGAATTCTCCTTGTGCTAAATTGTGCTTAAAAAAAACATTTTTTCTAGGGACAGAAAACTGTAGGTAGGGAGAGTGTGTCAGTTTCTTTCACTGTCAAAGTCCTTGTTTCCAGGGACCTGGAAGGACAGTGAGTGAATTCTCCTTGTGCTAAATTGTGCTTAAAAAAAACATTTTTTCTAGGGACAGAAAACTGTAGGTAGGGAGAGTGTGTCAGTTTCTTTCACTGTCAAAGTCCTTGTTTCCAGGGACCTGGAAGGACAGTGAGTGAATTCTCCTTGTGCTAAATTGTGCTTAAAAAAAACATTTTTTCTAGGGACAGAAAACTGTAGGTAGGGAGAGTGTGTCAGTTTCTTTCACTGTCAAAGTCCTTGTTTCCAGGGACCTGGAAGGACAGTGAGTGAATTCTCCTTGTGCTAAATTGTGCTTAAAAAAAACATTTTTTCTAGGGACAGAAAACTGTAGGTAGGGAGAGTGTGTCAGTTTCTTTCACTGTCAAAGTCCTTGTTTCCAGGGACCTGGAAGGACAGTGAGTGAATTCTCCTTGTGCTAAATTGTGCTTAAAAAAAACATTTTTTCTAGGGACAGAAAACTGTAGGTAGGGAGAGTGTGTCAGTTTCTTTCACTGTCAAAGTCCTTGTTTCCAGGGACCTGGAAGGACAGTGAGTGAATTCTCCTTGTGCTAAATTGTGCTTAAAAAAAACATTTTTTCTAGGGACAGAAAACTGTAGGTAGGGAGAGTGTGTCAGTTTCTTTCACTGTCAAAGTCCTTGTTTCCAGGGACCTGGAAGGACAGTGAGTGAATTCTCCTTGTGCTAAATTGTGCTTAAAAAAAACATTTTTTCTAGGGACAGAAAACTGTAGGTAGGGAGAGTGTGTCAGTTTCTTTCACTGTCAAAGTCCTTGTTTCCAGGGACCTGGAAGGACAGTGAGTGAATTCTCCTTGTGCTAAATTGTGCTTAAAAAAACATTTTTTCTAGGGACAGAAAACTGTAGGTAGGGAGAGTGTGTCAGTTTCTTTCACTGTCAAAGTCCTTGTTTCCAGGGACCTGGAAGGACAGTGAGTGAATTCTCCTTGTGCTAAATTGTGCTTAAAAAAAACATTTTTTCTAGGGACAGAAAACTGTAGGTAGGGAGAGTGTGTCAGTTTCTTTCACTGTCAAAGTCCTTGTTTCCAGGGACCTGGAAGGACAGTGAGTGAATTCTCCTTGTGCTAAATTGTGCTTAAAAAAAACATTTTTTCTAGGGACAGAAAACTGTAGGTAGGGAGAGTGTGTCAGTTTCTTTCACTGTCAAAGTCCTTGTTTCCAGGGACCTGGAAGGACAGTGAGTGAATTCTCCTTGTGCTAAATTGTGCTTAAAAAAAACATTTTTTCTAGGGACAGAAAACTGTAGGTAGGGAGAGTGTGTCAGTTTCTTTCACTGTCAAAGTCCTTGTTTCCAGGGACCTGGAAGGACAGTGAGTGAATTCTCCTTGTGCTAAATTGTGCTTAAAAAAAACATTTTTTCTAGGGACAGAAAACTGTAGGTAGGGAGAGTGTGTCAGTTTCTTTCACTGTCAAAGTCCTTGTTTCCAGGGACCTGGAAGGACAGTGAGTGAATTCTCCTTGTGCTAAATTGTGCTTAAAAAAAACATTTTTTCTAGGGACAGAAAACTGTAGGTAGGGAGAGTGTGTCAGTTTCTTTCACTGTCAAAGTCCTTGTTTCCAGGGACATGGAAGGACAGTGAGTGAATTCTCCTTGTGCTAAATTGTGCTTAAAAAAAACATTTTTTCTAGGGACAGAAAACTGTAGGTAGGGAGAGTGTGTCAGTTTCTTTCACTGTCAAAGTCCTTGTTTCAAGGGACAGAGAAGGACACCTGAAGGTAGCCCTTATTGCTTTTTTCCCATCTCCCTGCAGGCCATCTATTAGAATGTCTGGAAGGCAAACAAGGAGAGGCAGACAGTCAGGAGGCAATAAAAGAGGGCAAGCAGGCTCTGTGTCTGGGGGCAACAGTGCTGGTCGTGGACGCGGTGCATTGTCATCAGCACATGGCCATGGGACACGCTTGTCCTTCTTTTCGGCAGCTGGACATGTTGAGCCACATCATGCCGAAGACTTGGTAGAGTGGATGACCAAGCCCTCCTCCTCCTCCTCATCCTCTCTCACCCAGGCTCAGGGTACTGGAAAAGCAGCTGCCAAAGCGTCCTCTTCCCTGGTATCAATGTCAGACTCATCATCAGTCACTCCTTCCCTAGACCCACCATGTCCTCCTCCTGAGGAGTCCCCCGAACTGTTTCAGCACAGTGTTGGGTACATGCTCCAGGAGGATGCCCAGCGTTTCGAAGGGTCTGATGATGAAACCCAGCTAGAGGAAGGCAGTAGCGTGAGAGCAGACAGAGGGGATGCTCAAGAAGGACACCAATCTGGCAGTCATGTTCCAGCAGCTGCAGCATACTGCCAGATTGGCTCCAGTGATGAGGAGGGAGGTGATGATGAGGTCACTGACTCCACGTGGGTGCCTAATAGGAGAGAGGAGGAGGAGGAGGATGAGGAGGAGGCACATCTCCAACGAGGCAGGATGCCCTTTGGTGGCCAGCGTAAGGGCAGTACACCGACGGAATCACACCGCAGAGCTCCGCCTGTGCAGGGCGCTGCCTCTGCCCGTCATTCAAAAAGTTCTTTGGTGTGGGCCTTTTTTGAGGCTAGTGCATCAGATCGCACAGCTGCTGTTTGCAACATATGTCTCAAGCGTATATCGCGTGGCCAAAACATCAGCCGCTTGGGTACCACATGCCTGACCAGACATATGTTGACCTGCCATGCAGCTCGTTGGCAAGCCTACCTCAAAGACCCACACCAAAGAACAAAGCGGACCTCTCCTTGCACCGCATCAGCTGGGATCTCCAACCCCACTATAACTTCAGTCCTCTCTGAAACATGCACTGAGAGGAATGAAGGTGTAGAATTAGGTGTGTCACAGCCAAGTACTTGCGGCCACTCTGCTAGCAGTACACCGACGTCCGATTCTAGCAGGCAAATTTCCCTGCCCCAGCTGCTGGACCGTCGAAAGAAGTTCACTCCCAGCCATCCACATGCCCAGCGGTTGAATGCTAGCTTGGCTAAATTGCTAGCGCTTCAACTGCTGCCTTTTCAGTTGGTAGACTCGGCCCCCTTCCGTGAGTTTGTGCAATGTGCGGTTCCTCAGTGGCAGGTTCCCAAACGCCACTTTTTCTCACGGAAGGCTATTCCGGCTCTCTACCGGCATGTGGAAGGCAATGTCTTGGCCTCGCTGGACAGGGCGGTCAGCGGTAAGGTGCATATTACCGCTGACTCATGGTCCAGCAGGCATGGACAGGGACGTTACCTTTCTTTCACGGCCCATTGGGTCACTCTTTTGGCAGCTGGGAAGAATGCAGGACAAGGTGCAGTAGTGTTGGAGGTTGTCCCACCGCCACGCCTCCAAAATGCTACTACTGGTTGTGACACACCTCTCTCCTCCACCCCCTCCTCTTCTTCTTCCTCCATGGCCTCTTCCTGTGGTTTGTCCTATGAACCAGCGGTGCTCCGTAGCCGTTCACGGGGCTACGCAAGTACGCAGGCAAAAAGATGCCATGCCGTGCTTGCGCTGGTGTGTTTGGGGGACAGAAGCCACACTGGGGCAGAGGTCCTGTCTGCTCTGCAGGGCCAGGCCGAGAGGTGGTTGACGCCACGCCAGCTTAAGCCAGGAATGGTGGTTTGCGACAATGGCACCAACCTCCTCTCCGCCCTCCGACAGGGACAACTGACCCATGTGCCCTGTGTGGCTCACGTCCTTAACCTGGTGGTGCAGCGGTTCTTGGGCAGGTACCCGGGCTTACAGGATGTCCTGAGGCAGGCCAGGAAAGTCTGTGTGCATTTCCGCAGATCTTATAATGCCAGTGCTCGCCTGGCTGAGCTGCAAAAGGAGTTGAACCTGCCCAAGAACCGCCTTATATGTGACATGCCCACCAGGTGGAACTCAACGTTGGCCATGCTGCAGCGGCTGCACACGCAGCAGAGGGCCATCAATGAGTACCTGTGCGACTACGGCACCAGGACAGGGTCAGGGGAGCTTGTTTTTTTTCTCCACGCCAGTGGGGCATGATCAGGGATGCATGCACTGTCCTGGCACCATTTGAGGAGGCCACGAGGATGGTGAGCAGTGACAGTGCATGCATCAGTGACACTGTACCTCTTGTCCACCTGTTGGAGCACACGCTGCGTGGAATAATGGACAGGGCACTTGAGGCAGAACAGAGGCAGGAAGAGGAGGACTTCCTTGCCTCTCAAGGCCCCCTTTACCCAGACAGTGTTCCTTCTGTCCCACCCATCGCACAGGAAGAGGAGGAGGAGGAGGAGGAGGAGGAGGAGGAGGATTGTGTCAGCATGGAGGTGGAGGCTGGCACTCAGCATCATCAGCAGCAGTCTTTTAGGGATGATTTACAGTCCCAAGAAACCAGTGGACTTGTACGTGGCTGGGAGGAGGTGGCTGCGGATCATGTCGTCCTTAGTGACCCAGAGGACTCCGGAGCGAATGCCTCAGCAAACCTACGCTGCATGGCCTCCCTGATCCTGCAAAGTCTGCGGAAGGATCCTCGTATTCTTCGGATCAAGGAGAGGGACCATTACTGGCTGGCCACTCTCCTTGATCCACGGTACAAGGGTAAGGTTGCGGACCTTATGTTACCGTCGCAGAGGGAGCAGAGGATGAGACAACTCCGGGAGGCCTTGCAGAAAGGTCTGTGCAACGCGTTCCCAGAGACTGGGAGGTTACAAACTCCTGGTCCTGGACAACGAGTTGCTGAGGCTTCGGCCAGTCAAAGAAGGAGCGGTGGGGAAGGTGGCCGTCTGACCGATGCGTTCAGACAATTCTTTAGTCCGCAGCCCCAAAGTATGATCGGTTCCAGCAACCATCGCCAGCGTCTGATAAACATGGTGCAGGAATATCTAGGGGCAAGGTCAGACTTGGACACCTTCCCCACCGAAAATCCTCTGGCTTACTGGGTCTTGAGGATGGATCACTGGCCAGAGCTTGCACAGTATGCAATTGAGCTACTGGCCTGTCCTGCATCCAGCGTTCTTTCGGAACGCACATTCAGTGCTGCTGGAGGATTTGTCACGGATCACAGGGTGCGCCTGTCCACCGACTCGGTTGATCGACTGACTTTCATCAAGATGAACCAGTCTTGGATCACCACCAGCTACCACACACCTGATGCTGATATAACAGACTAATTGATTTTAACATGTCACATCCCTTCAAGACTGATGCTGATGCTGAGTGCCTGTGCTGTTATGTTGACTGGCTATCCTCCTCCTCCGAGTCCTCAATGATACGATTGATGATGATAGCTTGGAAGATCATTTTTGTTTATGGGTGCCGCCACCAGTGGCTAAGGCCCAATTTTTCAGCCCCTGTTTTACAGGGGCGTGTAATTACAATTTTTTTAGCAATAATTTGCCATAGGGCTCATTGCTGTGCTCCAAGTACAGTATCTGTGAAGGGTTGGAGTGTTGTGGCACCAGTGCCTAAGGCCCAATTTTTCAGCCCCTGTTTAACAGGGGCGTGTCATTACAATTTTTGAAGCAATACTTTGCAACAGGGCTCATTGCTGTGCTCCAAGTACAGTATCTGTGAGGGGTTGTAGTGTTGTGCCACCAGTGCCTAAGGCCCAATTTTTCAGCCCCTGTTCAACAGGGGCATGCAATTACAATTCTTGATCTAATAATTCACAGCAGGGTCCATTGCTGCACCCACCAAGAGTAACTCTGAGGGCTTACAGTCTTGTGGCAACGCCACCACCACCACCACCACGAAAGGCCCAATTTTTCAGCCCCTGTTCAAAAGGGGCATGTAATTACAATTCTTGATCTAATAATTCACAGCAGGGCCCATTGCTGCACCCACCAAGAGTAACTGTCAGGGCTTACAGTGTTGTGGCACCAGCACCACCATCAAAGCCCCAATTTTTACTACCACTGTTCAACAATTATATGTAATTAAAATTCCTGATATAATAGTTGACAGCAGGGCGTTCCAGCACCAACCAAGAGTAACTGAGTGCTTACAGTGTTGTGCCAACACCAACAACTAAGGGGCCTATTTCTGCAGAGTATATACGGCAGGTCCCTACTTTCAAACATCCAACTTACAAACGACTCCTACTTGCAAACGAAAGAAGACAACAGGAAGTGAGAGGAAATCTACCCCTAGAAAGGAAAATTCTCTCCTGTAAGAATAAATATGGGAGAAAGGGGTCTCATCTGTACTGATGCTTTATCAGCAATCCTTGTTTCAAGAAAAACACCACATTTCAAAAACAGTTGTCATTGGGACGGAAAGTGAGGTGAAATGTTCTGAACAGGGGCACAGACAGCAAAACAAATGTTACAGGGGTGATAACCCTTACCTATGTTTCCCAAAAAGTTTAAAAATAGATTTTTGGGCTGGAGCTACACTTCAACAATGTACCTGTTCAAAATTACAAACAGATTCTACATAAGAACAAACCTACAGTCCCTGTCTTGTATGCACCGCCTGTATACGGCTGTTCAGAGTATATAGGGCCTTTTTTATTTTATGTGCAGGGTTCCCCTTAATATCCATACAAGACCCAAAGGGGCTGGTAATGGGCTGGGGTAGGGGGGGGGGGTCATGGGGTAGCTATGCCATTTTTCTTAAAGAATTTCATCCATATTACCGGGACCAGACATTACATTAAAGCCGCAAGCAGTTTTAAATGGCTTTTTTTTCATTTAGAAGTGTCATTTTGTGCAGGGACAGTTCTAAACACGGGAAACACGTGGCACTTCACAGGCATACTTTAGACACCCCCCAGGTACGATATTTAAAGGAATATTTGACTTTTTTTTTCACTTTATGCATCATTAAAATGACTGCTCCCGAAAAACGACCGTTTTTAAAACTTCTTTTTGCATTGATACATGTCCCCTGGTGCAGAACCCGGGTTCCCAAACCCTATTTATGACAATAACATTCATAATAGTTGTTATAATTAGCACTTTAGAATTCGAACGTTCGCATCCATTGTATTTAATAGGGTTCTAATGTTCGTTCGAACTTTCGGTCCGTTCGCGGGTTCTGGTGCGAACCGAACCCGGGGGTGTTCGGCTCATCACTAACCCCAACCCTAACCCTAACCATAAACCCTAGCCATTACCCTAAACCTAGCCCTAACCCCTAACCATAAACCTAAACCCTAACCCTCTAACCCTAAGTCCTCACCCCTAACCCTCTAACCCTAACCCTCTAACCTTAACCCTAACCTCTAACCCTATAACCCTAACCCTAAACATAACACCCTAAACCTATCCCCTAACCCCTAAAACTAACTGCTAACCCTAAGCCATAACCCCAACCCCTAACCCTAACTCCTAACCCTAATCCCTAACCCTAACCCTAGCCATAACCCCTAACCCCCAACCCTAACCCCTAACCCTAAACCCTAGCCATAACCCTAACCCTAATCCTAACCCCAAAACACTAACCCTAACCCTAAACCCTAACCCTATAACCCTACCCACAGTTAAAATAGTTTCCGCCAGATTTAGTGGAGTGAGATTTCTGCAGCATATTTGGCAAGTACAGAATCACAGTATATATAAAACCCTAACCCTAACCCATTTTCGAATTTTCGAATTTCCGAAATTCCGAATTTCTGAAATTCCGATTTTCATGAAATTACGAATTTCAGAAATTCCCTAACCCTAACCCTAACCCCTAACTGCTAGCCCTAACCCTAACCCCTAACCCAAACCCGAGTCCTAACCTCTAACTGCTAACCCTTAGCTCTAACCCTAACCCCTAACCCCAACCCCTAACCCTATCTCCTAACCCCTAACCCTAACCCTAATCCTAACCCTAGCCATAGCCCTAACCACTAACCCCTAACCCTAAACCCCAACCCTAACCAAAACCATAAACCCTAGCCATAACCCTAAACCTAAACCCTAACCCTCTAAACCTAAGGCCTCACCCCTCACCCTCTAACCCTAACCCTCTAACCTTAACCCTAACCTCTAACCCTATAACCCTAACCCTAAACATAACACCCTAAACCTATCCCCTAACCCCTAACCCTAACTGCTAACCCTAAGCCATAACCCCAACCCCTAACCCTATCTCCTAACCCTAATCCCTAACCCTAGCCATAACCCCTAACCCCAACCCTAACCCCTAACCCTAAACCCTAGCCATAACCCTAACCCTAATCCTAACCCCAAAACACTAACCCTAACCCTAAACCCTAACCCTGTAACCCTAACCCCCAAACCCTAACCACTAACCCTAACATCTAAGTGCTAGCCCTAACCTTACCCCTTAACTTAGCCCCAACCCCTAACTGCTAACCCTAAGCCCTTACCCTAACCCCTAACCCCAACCCCTAACTCCAACTCCTAACCCCTAATCCTAACCCTAACCATAGCCCTAATAACTAACCCCCAACCCTAACCCCCAACCCTGACCCTAAACCCTAGCCATAACCCAAACCCTAGCCCTAACCCTAACCTCTAACCCTAAATCTAACCCTAGCCCTAACCCTAACCCCTAATCCTCTAACCCTAGCACGAGCCCTCTATCCTAACCCTAACCCCTAACCCTAATCCTCTAACCCTAACCCTGACCCTAACCTTATAACCTTAAACCTAGCACACTAACCCTAAACCTAACCCCTAACCCTAACTGCTAACCCTAAGCCCTAACCGCTAACCCCAACCCCTAAACCTAACTCCTAACCCCTAACCCTAACACCCTAACCCTAAGAATTTAATAACTTCAAATTTTTGAATTTAGATTTTTCAAATTTCCGAATTTGGAATTTACGAATTTTCGAAATGTCCAATTTTTGAATTTTCAAATTTTTGAAATTCCGAATTTCTGAAATTCCTAATTTCATGAAAATACGAATTTCAGAAATTCCCTAACCCTAACCCTAACCCCTAACTTGCTAGCCCCCTCCCTAACACAAACCCTAGCCCTAACCCCTAACTGCTAACCCTAAGCTCTAACCCTAACCCCTAACCCCAAACCCTAACCCTAATCCTAACCCTAGCCGTAGCCCTAACCACTAACCCCCAACCCTAACCCCCAACCCTAACCCTAACCATAAACCCTAGCCATAACCCTAACCCTAACCCCTAACTATAAACCTAAACCCTAACCCTCTAACCATAACCCTAAGTCCTCACCCCTAACCCTCTAACCCTAACCACTAACCCTAACCCTAACCTCTAAGTGCTAGCCCTAACCCTAACCCCTTAACTTAGCGCTAACCCCTAACCCTAAGCCCTTACCCTAACCCCTAACCCCAACCCCTAACTCCAACTCCTAACCCCTAATCCTAACCCTAACCATAGCCATAATAACTAACCCCCAACCCTAACCCCCAACCCTTAACCCTAGCCATAACCCAAACCCTACCCCTAACCCTAACCCCTAACCCTAATCTAACCCTAGCCCTAACCCTAACTCCTAACCCCTAATCCTCTAACCCTAACACGAACCCTCTATCGGAACCCTAACCCCTAACCCTCTAACCCTAACCCTGACCCTAACCATATAACCCTAAACCTAGCACACTAACCCTAACCCTAACTCCTAACCCTAACCCTAACCCTAATCCTAACTCCTAACCCTAACCCTAAGTCCTCACCCCTAACCCTCTAACCCTAACCCTAACCTTTAACCCTATAATCTTAACCTAAACATAACACCCTAAACCAATCCACTAAACCCTAACCCTAACTGCTAACCCTAAGCCATAACCACAACCCCTAACCCTAACTTCTAACCCTAATCCCTAACCCTAGCCATAACCCCTAACCCCCAACCCTAACCCTAAACCCTAGCCATAACCCTAACCCTAATCCTAACCCCAAAACACTAACCCTAAACCCTAACCCTGTAACCCTAACCCCCAAACCCTAACCACTAACCCTAACCTCTAAGTGCTAGCCCTAGCTCTAACCCCTTAACTTAGCCCTAACCCCTAACTGCTTACCCTAAGCCCTTACCCTACCCCCAACCCCTAACTCCAACTCCTAACCCCTAACCCTAATCCTAACCCTAGCCATAGCCCTAATAACTAACCCCCAACCCTAACACCCAACCCTAACCCTAAACCCTAGCCATAACCCAAACCCTAGCCCTAACCCTAACACCTAACCCTAAAACTAACCCTAGCCCTAACCCTAACTCCTAACCCCTAATCCTCTAACCCTAACACGAACCCTCTATCCTAACCCTAACCCCTAACCCTCTAACCCTAACCCTGACCCTAACCTTATAACCCTAAACCTAGCACCCTAACCCTAACCCTAACCCTAAACCTAACCCCTAACCCTAACTGCTTACCCTAAGCCCTAACACTAACCGCTAACCCCAACCCCTAACCCTAACTCCTAACCCCTAACCCGAACACCCTAACCCTAAGAATTTAATAACTTCAAATTTTTGAATTTAGATTTTTCAAATTTCCGAATTTGGAATTTCCGAATTTTCGAAATTTCCAATTTTAGATTTTTCGCATTTCTGAAATTCCGAATTTCTGAAATTCCTATTTTCATGAAATTACGACTTTCAGAAATTCCCTAACCCTAACCCTAACCCCTAACTGCTAGCCCCAACCCTAACCCCTAACCCAAACCCTAACCCTAATCCTAACCCTAGCCATAGCCCTAACAACTAACCCCCAACCCTAACCCCCAACCCTAACCATAAACCCTAGCCATAACCCTAGCCCTAACCCTAACCCTTAACCCTAACCTTAAACCCTAACCCTCTAAACATAACCATAACCCTAAGTCCTCACCACTAACCCTCTAACCCTAACCCTAACCCCTAACCCTAACCCTATAATCCTAACCCTAAACCTAACACCCTAAACCTATCCCCTAACCCTAACTGCTAACCCTAAGCCCCAACCCCTAACCCTAACACCCTAACCCTAAGAATTTCCTAACTTCGAATTTTTGAATTTCAAATTTCCGAATTTGGAATTTACAAATTTTCGAAATTTCCAATTTTAAATTTTCGAATTTTCGAATTTCCCAAATTCCGATTTTCACGAAATTTCGAATTTTCGAAATTCCGAATTCCGAAATTCGAAATTTCTGAAATTTCATATTTCAGAAATTCGAAATTTCGGAATTCGAAAATTCGAAAAACCGAAAATTACGAAATGGAAAAATTCGGAAATTCGGAAATTTTGGCATTAACTAATTTGTCAAAATTTGTTAAAAAACGAATTCAGAACTTAACGAATTGCACATGTCTAGTCTAGGGTGAGTTGCTCATCCAAAGATGTAGTACGGTGAGTGAACATTATTACTGGCTTGCAGTCTCCGCTCTAGTTTATCCCAAAGGTGTTCTATCGGGTTCATCATGGCCTCCGACGGTAGAGGTGTTGGACAGAAGTGTGGACACATGCTTGCCACCAGCTAGACACACTTTCCCAACACTTTCTCCTTCTATTATGCAGCTGTTTTCTTTTTGATTTATTGTCCAACAGTTCCATAGCTCCCAAATGTCCCTTATTTGGAGGAACTGTCCATCACCAGGAACCAAATCCATTTGTCCGTCTTTCCTTCTCAGAGGACCTTCTTTATAGTCTGGAGTACATACCAATATACTGTTCATCTATCAAGCAGAATATTGGGCTTATTTCATTTCAAGCATACAGGAAATATTAGAATTTTCTTGTGCAATCCACTGAACATAAACGAAAAGATGGTCATTAAACTTCAATATTTTTGGTCGCTAAGTAAAGGGATCAGCCATAGTTGATTGTCAGGTCTTCGGAACAGCATTCTCTGGTGCAATTCAACTCAAGCTTTTGATGTGCTCTCAAATCCTTCAGAACTACAGTCCAAAATACTGTTACTTTTGTTGATTGACTGTTTCTTCTCTCTGAAGACTGAAAAGGCATTGTACTGAGATATGCTCATAGCTCCTGCCACATGTACAAATTTACCTTTAGGTTTGTTTGTGTATATCTAAGTGAATGATGGCTTTTTTCCCCTCTACAGTTATCAGCCACAAACTTGAATATGTAGAACTTGAGGAAAAAAGTATTCTTTGCATTGGCCGGGAATCAAACCCAGGCCTCCCACGTGGCAGGCAAGAATTCTACCACTGAATCACCAATGCATTTATATAACATATTTGATTTATATTTTGTGTTGAAAAAATACACAAGTCCATCCAGTTCAACCATAAAACAAAAAATAAAATAAAATAATATCATACAATCCCATATACCCAATTCTATACCCACAGTTGATCCAGAGGAAGACGAAAAACCCCAGCAGAGCATGATCCAATTTGCTACAGCAGGGGAAAAAATTCCTTCCTGATCCCCCGAGAGGCAATCGGATTTTCCCCGGATCAACTTTACCTATAAATGTTAGTACCCAGTTATATTATATACATTTAGGAAAGATAGCTTTCTTAAAGCAATCTACTGAGCTGGCCAAAACCACCTCTGCAGGGAGTCTATTCCACATTTTCACAGCTCTTACTGTGAAGAAACCTTTCTGTATTTGAAGATGAAATCTCTTTTTATCTAGACGTAAAGAGTGCCCCCTTGTCCTTTGTGTTGAGCGCAAAGTGAATAACTCAACACCAAGTTCACTATATGGACCCCTTATATATATGTACATGTTAATACTATCCCCCCTTAATCTCCTCTTCTCAAGAGTGAATACATTTAGTTCCTCTAATCTTTCCTCATAGCTGATCTCATCCATGCCTCTTATCAGTTTGGTTGCCCTTCTCTGCACATTCTGCAGTTCCCCAATATCCTTTTTGAGAATCCGGACCTTCAGTAATTGTTTTCATCCTTCCATCTATTAAATCTTCTGCCCTTATTGTTTTAACTTTGGATAGTAAAACATTTTTTTTCTGCCAGTAAATACAACCCACTTCCTGTTTCTTGTCTGGTCATTAGTCTAGGCTTATTACATCATGCACATCTTTCTCTCTCACTCTTGTGAGAGTTTGCCAGGAAGAGAGGGGGTGAGTCATAAGAGCGCCAATGAGAGCTTCAGACCTGGGGGTGTGCCTCTGTGTGTCTGTGTAAATCCAGGAAGTGAATAGGCAGCAGCTTCAGCTGCCCACAGTTAAAATAGTTTCCGCCAGATTTAGTGGAGTGAGATTTCTGCAGCATATTTGGCAAGTACAGAATCACAGTATATATAAAACCCTAACCCTAACCCATTTTCGAATTTTCGAATTTCCGAAATTCCGAATTTCTGAAATTCCGATTTTCATGAAATTACGAATTTCAGAAATTCCCTAACCCTAACCCTAACCCCTAACTGCTAGCCCTAACCCTAACCCCTAACCCAAACCCGAGTCCTAACCTCTAACTGCTAACCCTTAGCTCTAACCCTAACCCCTAACCCCAACCCCTAACCCTATCTCCTAACCCCTAACCCTAACCCTAGCCATAGCCCTAACCACTAACCCCTAACCCTAAACCCCAACCCTAACCCTAACCATTACCCTAAACCTAGCCCTAACCCCTAACCATAAACCTAAACCCTAACCCTCTAACCCTAAGTCCTCACCCCTAACCCTCTAACCCTAACCCTCTAACCTTAACCCTAACCTCTAACCCTATAACCCTAACCCTAAACATAACACCCTAAACCTATCCCCTAACCCCTAAAACTAACTGCTAACCCTAAGCCATAACCCCAACCCCTAACCCTAACTCCTAACCCTAATCCCTAACCCTAACCCTAGCCATAACCCCTAACCCCCAACCCTAACCCCTAACCCTAAACCCTAGCCATAACCCTAACCCTAATCCTAACCCCAAAACACTAACCCTAACCCTAAACCCTAACCCTATAACCCTAACCCCCAAACCCTAACCACTAACCCTAACATCTAAGTGCTAGCCCTAACCTTACCCCTTAACTTAGCCCCAACCCCTAACTGCTAACCCTAAGCCCTTACCCTAACCCCTAACCCCAACCCCTAACTCCAACTCCTAACCCCTAATCCTAACCCTAACCATAGCCCTAATAACTAACCCCCAACCCTAACCCCCAACCCTGACCCTAAACCCTAGCCATAACCCAAACCATAGCCCTAACCCTAACCTCTAACCCTAAATCTAACCCTAGCCCTAACCCTAACCCCTAATCCTCTAACCCTAGCATGAGCCCTCTATCCTAACCCTAACCCCTAACCCTAACCCTCTAACCCTAACCCTGACCCTAACCTTATAACCTTAAACCTAGCACACTAACCCTAAACCTAACCCCTAACCCTAACTGCTAACCCTAAGCCCTAACCCTAACCACTAACCCCAACCCCTAAACCTAACTCCTAACCCCTAACCCTAACACCCTAACCCTAAGAATTTAATAACTTCACATTTTTGAATTTAGATTTTTCAAATTTCCGAATTTGGAATTTACGAATTTTCGAAATTTCCAATTTTTGAATTTTCAAATTTTTGAAATTCCGAATTTCTGAAATTCCTAATTTCATGAAAATACGAATTTCAGAAATTCCCTAACCCTAACCCCTAACTGCTAGCCCCCACCCTAACACAAACCCTAGCCCTAACCCCTAACTGCTAACCCTAAGCTCTAACCCTAACCCCTAACCCCAAACCCTAACCCTAATCTTAACCCTAGCCGTAGCCCTAACCACTAACCCCCAACCCTAACCCCCAACCCTAACCCTAACCATAAACCCTAGCCATAACCCTAACCCTAACCCCTAACCATAAACCTAAACCCTAACCCTCTAACCGTAACCCTAAGTCCTCACCCCTAACCCTCTAACCCTAACCACTAACCCTAACCCTAAACTCTAAGTGCTAGCCCTAACCATAACCCCTTAACTTAGCACTAACCCCTAATCCTAACCCTAAGCCCTTACCCTAACCCCTAACCCCAACCCCTAACCCCAACTCCTAACCCCTAATCCTAACCCTAACCATAGCCATAATAACTAACCCCCAACCCTAACCCCCAACCCTAAACCCTAGCCATAACCCAAACCCTACCCCTAACCCTAACCCCTAACCCTAATCTAACCCTAGCCCTAAACCTAACTCCTAACCCCTAATCCTCTAAGCCTAACATGAACCCTCTAACCCTAACCCTGACCCTAACCTTATAACCCTAAACCTAGCACACTAACCCTAACCCTAACTCCTAACCCTAACCCTAACTCCTAACCCTAACCCTAAGTCCTCATCCCTAACCCTCTAACCCTAACCCTAACCTCTAACCCTATAATCTTAACCTAAACATAACACCCTAAACCAATCCACTAAACCCTAACCCTAACTGCTAACCCTAAGCCATAACCCAAACCCCTAACCCTAACTCCTAACCCTAATCCCTAACCCTAGCCATAACCCCTAACCCCCAACCCTAACCCTAAACCCTAGCCATAACCCTAACCCTAATCCTAACCCCTAAACACTAACCCTAACCCTAAACCCTAACCCTGTAACCCTAACCCCCAAACCCTAACCACTAACCCTAACATCTAAGTGCTAGCCCTAACCTTACCCCTTAACTTAGCCCTAACCCCTAACTGCTAACCCTAAGCCCTTACCCTAACCCCTAACCCCAACTTCAACTCCTAACCCCTAACCCTAATCCTAACCCTAACCATAGCCCTAATGACTAACCCCCAACCCTAACCCTAAACCCTAGCCATTTCCCCAACCCTAGCCCTAACCCCTAACCCTAAATCTAACCCTAGCCCTAACCCTAACTCCTAACCCCCTAATCCTCTAACCCTAACACAAACCCTCTATCCTAACCCTAGCCCCTAACCCTAACCCTCTAACCCTAACCCTGACCCTAACCTTATAACCCTAAACCTAGCACTCTAACCCTAAACCTAACCCTAAACCTAACCCTAATTGCTAACCCTAAGCCCTAACCCTAACTGCTAACCCCAACCCCTAATCCTAACTCCTAACCCCTAACCCGAACACCCTAACCCTAAGAATTTAATAACTTCAAATTTTTGAATTTAGATTTTTCAAATTTCCGAATTTGGAATTTCCGAATTTTCGAAATTTCCAATTTTTGATTTTTCGAATGTCTGAAATTCCGAATTTCTGAAATTCCTATTTTCATGAAATTACGAATTTCAGAAATTCCCTAACCCTAACCCCTAACTGTTAGCCCCAACCCTAACCCCTAACCCAAACCCTAACCCTAACCCTAATCCTAACCCTTGCCATAGCCCTAACAACTAATCCCCAACCCTAACCCCCAACCCTAACCCTAACCCTAACCATAAACCATAGCCATAACCCTAGCCCTAACCCTAACCCTTAACCCTAACCTTAAACCCTAACCCTCTAACCATAACCATAACCCTAAGTCCTCACCACTAACCCTCTAACCCTAACCCCTAACCCTAACCCTATAATCCTAACCCTAAACCTAACACCCTAAACCTATCCCCTAACCCTAACTGCTAACCCTAAGCCCCGACCCCTAACCCTAACACCCTAACCCTAAGAATTTCCTAACTTCGAATTTTTGAATTTCGAGTTTTCAAATTTCCGAATTTGGAATTTACAAATTTTCGAAATTTCCAACTTAAAATTTTCGAATTTTCGAATTTCCCAAATTCCAATTTTCACGAAATTTCGAAATTCCGAATTCCGAAACTCGAAATGTCTGAAATTTCATATTTCAGAAATTCGAAATTTTCGGAATTCGAAAATTCGAAAAACCGAAAATTACAAAATGGAAAAATTCGGAAATTCTGAAATTTCGGCATTAACTAATTTGTCAAAATTTGTTAAAAAACGAATTCAGAACTAAACGAATTGCACATGTCTAGTCTAGGGTGAGTTGCTCATCCAAAGATGTAGTACAGTGAGTGAACATTATTACTGGCTTGCAGTCTCCGCTCTAGTTTATCCCAAAGGTGTTCTATCGGGTTCATCATGGCCTCCGACGGTAGAGGTGTTGGACAGAAGTGTGGACACATGCTTACCACCAGCTAGACACACTTTCCCAACACTTTTCTCCTTCTATTATGCAGCTGTTTTCTTTTTGATTTATTGTCCAACAGTTCCATAGCTCCCAAATGTCCCTTATTTGGAGGAACTGTCCATCACCAGGAACCAAATCCATTTGTCCGTCTTTCCTTCTCAGAGGACCTTTTTTATAGTCTGGAGTACATACCAATATACTGTTCATCTATCAAGCAGAATATTGGGCTTATTTCATTTCAAGCATACAGGAAATATTAGAATTTTCTTGTGCAATCCACTGAACATAAACGAAAAGATGGTCATTAAACTTCAATATTTTTGGTCGCTAAGTAAAGGGATCAGCCATAGTTGATTGTCAGGTCTTCGGAACAGCATGCTCTGGTGCAATTCATTCCAAGCTTACGTTGTGCTCTCAAATCCTTCAGAACTACAGTCCAAAATACTGTTACTTTTGTTGATTGACTTTTTCTTCTCTCTGCAGACTGAAAAGGCATTGTACTGAGATATGCTCATAGCTCCTGCCACATGTACAAATTTACCTTTAGGTTTGTTTGTGTATATCTAAGTCAATGATGGCTTTTTTCCCCTCTACAGTCCTCAGCCACAAACTTGAATATGTAGAACTTGAGGAAAAAAGTATTCCTTGCATTGGCCAGGAATCAAACCCGGGCCTCCCGCGTGGCAGGCATGAATTCTACCACAGAACCACCAATGCATTTATACAACACATTTGATTTATATTTTTTGTTGAAAAAATACACAAGTCCATCCAGTTCAACCATAAAACAAAAAGTAAAATAATATCATACAATCCCATATACCCAATTCTATACCCACAGTTGATCCAGAGGAAGGCGAAAAACCCCAGCAGAGCATGATCCAATTTGCTACAGCAGGGGAAAAAATTCCTTCCTGATCCCCTGAGAGGCAATCGGATTTTCCCCGGATCAACTTTACCTATAAATGTTAGTACCCAGTTATATTATATACATTTAGGAAAGATAGCTTTCTTAAAGCAATCTACTGAGCTGGCCAAAACCACCTCTGCAGGGAGTCTATTCCACATTTTCACAGCTCTTACTGTGAAGAAACCTTTCTGTATTTGAAGATGAAATCTCTTTTTATCTAGACGTAAAGAGTGCCCCCTTGTCCTTTGTGTTGAGCGTAAAGTGAATAACTCAACACCAAGTTCACTATATAGACCCCTTATATATATGTACATGTTAATACTATCCCCCCTTAATCTCCTCTTCTCAAGAGTGAATACATTTAGTTCCTCTAATCTTTCCTCATAGCTGATCTCATCCATGCCTCTTATCAGTTTGGTTGCCCTTCTCTGCACATTCTGCAGTTCCCCAATATCCTTTTTGAGAAATGAATACCCTTTTTGAGAATCCGGACCTTCAGTAATTTTTTTCATCCTTCCATCTATTAAATCTTCTGCCCTTGTTGTTTTAACTTTGGATAGTAAAACATTTTTTTTTCTGCCAGTAAATACAACCCACTTCCTGTTTCTTGTCTGGTCATTAGTCTAGGCTTATTACATCATGCACATCTTTCTCTCTCACTCTTGTGAGAGTTTGCCAGGAAGAGAGGGGGTGAGTCATAAGAGCGCCAATGAGAGCTTCAGACCTGGGGGTGTGCCTCTGTGTGTCTGTGTAAATCCAGGAAGTGAATAGGCAGCAGCTTCAGCTGCCCACAGTTAAAATAGTTTCCGCCAGATTTAGTGGAGTGAGATTTCTGCAGCATATTTGGCAAGTACAGAATCACAGTATATATAAAACCCTAACCTATTTTCGAATTTCCGAAATTCCGAATTTCTGAAATTCCGATTTTCATGAAATTACGAATTTCAGAAATTCCCTAACCCTAACCCTAACCCCTAACTGCTAGCCCTAACCCTAACCCCTAACCCAAACCCGAGTCCTAACCTCTAACTGCTAACCCTTAGCTCTAACCCTAACCCCAACCCCTAACCCTATCTCCTAACCCCTAACCCTAACCCTAATCCTAACCCTAGCCATAGCCCTAACCACTAACCCCTAACCCTAAACCCCAACCCTAACCCTAACCATAAACCCTAGCCATAACCCTAAACCTAGCCCTAACCCCTAACCATAAACCTAAACCCTAACCCTCTAACCCTAAGTCCTAACCCTAATCCCTAACCATAACCCCTAACCCCCAACCCTAACCCCTAACCCTAAACCCTAGCCATAACCCTAACCCTAATCCTAACCCCAAAACACTAACCCTAACCCTAAACCCTAACCCTGTAACCCTAACCCCCAAACCCTAACCACTAACCCTAACATCTAAGTGCTAGCCCTAACCTTACCCCTTAACTTAGCCCCAACCCCTAACTGCTAACCCTAAGCCCTTACCCTAACCCCTAACCCCAACCCCTAACTCCAACTCCTAACCCCTAATCCTAACCATAGCCCTAATAACTAACCCCCAACCCTAACCCCCAACCCTAACCCTAAACCCTAGCCATAACCCAAACCCTAGCCCTAACCCTAACCTCTAACCCTAAATCTAACCCTAGCCCTAACCCTAACCCCTAATCCTCTAACCCTAGCACGAGCCCTCTATCCTAACCCTAACCCCTAACCCTAACCCTCTAAACCTGACCCTAACCTTATAACCTTAAACCTAGCACACTAACCCTAAACCTAACCCCTAACCCTAACTGCTAACCCTAAGCCCTAACGTTAACCGCTAACCCCAACCCCTAACCCTAACACCCTAACCCTAAGAATTTAATAACTTCAAATTTTTGAATTTAGATTTTTCAAATTTCCGAATTTGGAATTTATGAATTTTCGAAATTTCCAATTTTTGAATTTTCAAATTTTTGAAATTCCGAATTTCTGAAATTCCTAATTTCATGAAAATACGAATTTCAGAAATTCCCTAACCCTAACCCTAACCCCTAACTGCTAGCCCCCACCCTAACACAAACCCTAGCCCTAACCCCTAACTGCTAACCCTAAGCTCTAACCCTAACCCCTAACCCCAAACCCTAACCCTAATCCTAACCCTAGCCGTAGCCCTAACCCCCAACCCTAACCCCCAACCCTAACCCTAACCTTAAACCCTAGCCATAACCCTAACCCTAACCATAAACCTAAGCCCTAACCCTCTAACCGTAACCCTAAGTCCTCACCCCTAACCCTCTAACCCTAACCACTAACCCTAACCCTAACCTCTAAGTGCTAGCCCTAACCCTAACCCTTTAACTTAGTGCTAACCCCTAATCCTAACCCTAAGCCCTTACCCTAACCCCTAACCCCAACCCCTAACTCCAACTCCTAACCCCTAATCCTAACCCTAACCATAGCCATAATAACTAACCCCCAACCCTAACCCCCAACCCTAAACCCTAGCCATAACCCAAACCCTACCCCTAACCCTAACCCCTAACCCTAATCTAACCCTAGCCCTAACCCTAACTCCTAACCCCTAATCCTCTAACCCTAACACAAACCCTCTATCGGAACCCTAACCCCTAACCCTCTAACCCTAACCCTGACCCTAACCATATAACCCTAAACCTAGCACACTAACCCTAACCCTAACTCCTAACCTAATCCTAACCCTAATCCTAACTCCTAACCCTAACCCTAAGTCCTCACCCCTAACCCTCTAACCCTAACCCTAACCTCTAACCCTATAATCTTAACCTAAACATAACACCCTAAACCAATCCACTAAACCCTAACCCTAACTGCTAAACCTAAGCCATAACCCCAACCTCTAACCCTAACTCCTAACCCTAATCCCTAACCCTAGCCATAACCCCTAACCCCCAACCCTAACCCTAAACCCTAGCCATAACCCTAACCCTAATCCTAACCCCAAAACACTAACCCTAAACCCTAACCCTGTAACCCTAACCCCCAAACCCTAACCACTAACCCTAACCTCTAAGTGCTAGCCCTAGCTCTAACCCCTTAACTTAGCCCTAACCCTAACTGCTTACCCTAAGCCCTTACCCTAACCCCAACCCCTAACTCCAACTCCTAACCCCTAACCCTAATCCTAACCCTAACCATAGCCATAATAACTAGCCCCCAACCCTAACCCCCAACCCTAACCCTAAATCCTAGCCATAACCCAAACCCTAGCCCTAACCCTAACCCCAACCCTAAATCTAACCCTAGCCCTAACCCTAACTCCTAACCCCTAATCCTCTAACCCTAACACAAACCCTCTATCCTAACCCTAACCCCTAACCCTAACCCTCTAACCCTAACCCTGACCCTAACCTTATAACCCTAAACCTAGCACCCTAACCCTAACCCTAAACCTAACCCCTAACCCTAACTGCTAACCCTAAGCCCTAACACTAACCGCTAACCCCAACCCCTAACCCTAACTCCTAACCCCTAACCCGAACACCCTAACCCTAAGAATTTAATAACTTCAAATTTTTGAATTTAGATTTTTCAAATTTCCGAATTTGGAATTTCCGAATTTTCGAAATTTCCAATTTTTGTTTTTTCGAATTTCTGAAATTCCGAATTTCTTCCTATTTTCATGAAATTATGACTTTCAGAAATTCCCTAACCCTAACCCCTAACTGCTAGCCCCAACCCTAACCCCTAACCCAAACCCTAACCCTAACCCTAATCCTAACCCTAGCCATAGCCCTAACAACTAACCCCCAACCCTAACCCCCAACCCTAACCCTAACCATAAACCCTAGCCATAACCCTAGCCCTAACCCTAACCCTTAACCCTAAACTTAAACCCTAACCCTCTAACCATAACCATAACCCTAAGTCCTCACCACTAACCCTCTAACTCTAACCCTAAGACCTAACCCTATAATCCTAACCCTAAACCTAACACCCTAAACCTATCCCCTAACCCTAACTGCTAACCCTAAGCCCCAACCCCTAACCCTAACACCCTAACCCTAAGAATTTCCTAACTTCGAATTTTTGAATTTCGAGGTTTCAAATTTCCGAATTTGGAATCTACAAATTTTCGAAATTTCCAATTTAAAATTTTCGAATTTTCGAATTTCCCAAATTCCGATTTTCACGAAATTTCGAATTTTCGAAATTCCGAATTCCGAAATTCGAAATTTCTGAAATTTCATATTTCAGAAATTCGAAATTTCGGAATTCGAAAATTCGAAAAACCGAAAATTCGGAAATTCGGAAATTTTGGCATTAACTAATTTGTCAAAATTTGTTAAAAAACGAATTCAGAACTTAACGAATTGCACATGTCTAGTCTAGGGTGAGTTGCTCATCCAAAGATGTAGTACGGTGAGTGAACATTATTACTGGCTTGCAGTCTCCGCTCTAGTTTATCCCAAAGGTGTTCTATCGGGTTCATCATGGCCTCCGACGGTAGAGGTGTTGGACAGAAGTGTGGACACATGCTTGCCACCAGCTAGACACACTTTCCCAACACTTTTCTCCTTCTATTATGCAGCTGTTTTCTTTTTGATTTATTGTCCAACAGTTCCATAGCTCCCAAATGTCCCTTATTTGGAGGAACTGTCCATCACAAGGAACCAAATCCATTTGTCCGTCTTTCCTTCTCAGATGACCTTCTTTATAGTCTGGAGTACATACCAATAAACTGTTCATCAGGGATGAGCCGAACACCCCCCTGTTCGGTTCGCACCAGAACCTGCGAACAGACAAAATGTTCGTGTAAACTTTAGAACCCTATTAAATACAATGGACTTGAACGTTCGAAATCTAAAGTGTTAATTATAAAGGCTAATATGCAAGTTATTGTCCTAAAAAGTGTTTGGGGACCTGGGTCCTGCCCCAGGGGACATGTATCAATGCAAAAAGAAGTTTTAAAAACGGCCGTTTTTTCGGGAGCAGTGATTTTAATAATGCTTAAAATGAAAAAATAAAAGTGAAATATTCCTTTAAATTTCGTACCTGGGGGGTGTGTATGATATGCATGTGAAGTGGCGCATGTTTCCCGTGCTTAGAACTGTCCCTGCAAAAAATGTCATTTTTGAAAGAAAAAAATGCATTTAAAACTGACTCGCGGCTATTAATGAATTGTCGGCTCCCGGCAATACATACAAAAGTCATTGATAAAAATAAAAAAAAACGTGGGGGTTCCCCAGAATTCAATTACCAGGCCCTTCAGGTCTGGAATGGATATTAATGGGAACCCCGCCGCAAATTAAAAAAAAAATTGACGTGGGGTTCCCCCAAATATCCATTCCAGGCCCTTCAGATCTGGCATGGATTTTAAGGGGAACTCCACCCCAAATTTTTTTAAAAAATGGCGTGGAGTCCCCCTAAAAATCCATACCAGACCCCTTATCCGAGCACGCAACCTGGCCAGCCGCAGGGGAAAAGGGGGGACGAGAGAGCGGCCCCCCTCCCTCCTGAACCGTACCAAGCCACATGCCCTCAACATGGGGAGGATGTCCCCATGTTGATGGGGACAAGGGCCTCATCCCCACAACCCTTGCCTGGTGGTTGTGGGGGTCTGCGGGCGGGGGGCTTATCGGAATCTGGAAGACCCCTTTAACAAAGGGGACCCCCAGATCCCGCCCCCCCCTATGTGAATTGGTAAGGGGTACATTGTACCCCTACCATTTCACGAAGAAAGCGTAAAAAAATGTTTAAAAAAACACACAAACACCTTGAAAAAGTCCTTTATTAAAAAAAAAAAAAAAGAAACATTCCAGCGGTGAAATCCAGTGTCCCGCGGCGATCCCGATGTCCAGCGCTGTCCTTCATTGGTTGTGCCTGAGCGGACCTGATGGGGAACTCCCTCTCAGTATTTTAAATGTATAGACCCGCCCCTTCTAAAGTTCCCCATCAGGTCCGCTCAGCGGACGAGATGCGGAACATGAGAAGGGGCGGGTCTATACATGTATTACCAAAGTGAGAGCAGTCCCCCATCAGGTCCGCCCCCTCGGTATGTCGGACCCGCCTACGTCATTGGCTTGAGCGGGGAACTTCCTTCACTATGTAAATTTAAATTTCACCGCTGGAATGTTTTTTTTATTTTTTTTAATAAAGGACTTTTTCAAGGTGTTTGTGTGTTTTTTTTTAACATTTTTTTACGCTTTCTTCGTGAAATGGTAGGGGTACAACGTACCCCTTACCAATTCACATAGGGGGGGGGCCGGGATCTGGGGGTCCCCTTTGTTAAAGGGGTCTTCCAGATTCCGATAAGCCCCCCGCCCGCAGACCCCCACAACCACCGGGCAAGGGTTGTGGGGATGAGGCCCTTGTCCCCATCAACATGGGGACATCCTCCCCATGTTGAGGGCATGTGGCTTGGTACGGTTCAGGAGGGAGGGGGGCCGCTCTCTCGTCCCCCCCTTTTCCCCTGCGGCCGGCCAGGTTGCGTGCTCGGATAAGGGGTCTGGTATGGATTTTTAGGGGGACTCCACGCCATTTTTTTTTTACATTTGGGGTGGAGTTCCCCTTAAAATCCATGCCAGTTTTGAAGGGCCTGGAATGGATATTTGGGGGAACCCCACGTCAATTTTTTTTTAAATTTGCGGCGGGGTTCCCGTTAATATCCATTCCAGACCTGAAGGGCCTGGTAAATGAATTCTGGGGAACCCCCACGCTTTTTTTTTTTTTTATCAATGACTTTTGTATGTATTGCCGGGAGCCGACAATTCATTAATAGCCGCGAGTCAGTTTTAAATGCATTTTTTTCTTTCAAAAATGACATTTTTTGCAGGGACAGTTCTAAGCACGGGAAACATGCGCCACTTCACATGCATATCATACACACCCCCCAGGTACGAAATTTAAAGGAATATTTCACTTTTATTTTTTCATTTTAAGCATTATTAAAATCACTGCTCCCGAAAAAACGGCCGTTTTTAAAACTTCTTTTTGCATTGATACATGTCCCCTGGGGCAGGACCCCGGTCCCCAAACACTTTTTAGGACAATAACTTGCATATAAGCCTTTATAATTAGCACTTTAGATTTCTCCCATAGATTTTTCGAATTTGCCGCGAACACCCCAATTTGTTCGCTGTTCGGCGAACGGGCGAACAGGCAATGTTCGAGTCGAACATGAGTTCGACTCGAACTCGAAGCTCATCCCTACTGTTCATCTATCAAGCAGAATATTGGGCTTATTTCATTTCAAGCATACAGGAAATATTAGAATTTTCTTGTGCAATCCACTGAACATAAACGAAAAGATGGTCATTAAACTTCAATATTTTTGGTCGCTAAGTAAAGGGATCAGCCATAGTTGATTGTCAGGTCTTCGGAACAGCATGCTCTGGTGCAATTCATTCCAAGCTTACGTTGTGCTCTCAAATCCTTCAGAACTACAGTCCAAAATACTGTTACTTTTGTTGATTGACTTTTTCTTCTCTCTGCAGACTGAAAAGGCATTGTACTGAGATATGCTCATAGCTCCTGCCACATGTACAAATTTACCTTTAGGTTTGTTTGTGTATATCTAAGTCAATGATGGCTTTTTTCCCCTCTACAGTCCTCAGCCACAAACTTGAATATGTAGAACTTGAGGAAAAAAGTATTCCTACCACAGAACCACCAATGCATTTATACAACACATTTGATTAATATTTTTTGTTGAAAAAATACACAAGTCCATCCAGTTCAACCATAAAAAAAATAAAATAAAATAAAACAAAAAATAAAATAAAATAAAATAATATCATACAATCCCATATACCCAATTCTATACCCACAGTTGATCCAGAGGAAGGCGAAAACCCCCCGCAGAGCATGATCCAATTTGCTACAGCAGGCGAGAATTCTACCACTGAACCACCAATGCATTTATAAAACACATTTGATTTATATTTTGTGTTGAAAAAATACACAAGTCCATCCAGTTCAACCATAAAACAAAAAATAAAATAAAATACTATCATACAATCCCATATACCCAATTCTATACCCACAGTTGATCCAGAGGAAGGCGAAAAACCCCAGCAGAGCATGATCCAATTTGCTACAGCAGGGGAAAAAATTCCTTCCTGATCCCCCGAGAGGCAATCGGATTTTCCCCGGATCAACTTTACCTATAAATGTTAGTACCCAGTTATATTATATACATTTAGGAAAGATAGCTTTCTTAAAGCAATCTACTGAGCTGGCCAGAACCACCTCTGCAGGGAGTCTATTCCACATTTTCACAGCTCTTACTGTGAAGAAACCTTTCTATATTTGAAGATGAAATCTCTTTTTATCTAGACGTAAAGAGTGCCCCCTTGTCCTTTGTGTTGAGCGTAAAGTGAATAACTCAACACCAAGTTCACTATATGGACCCCTTATATATATGTACATGTTAATACTATCCCCCCTTAATCTCCTCTTCTCAAGAGTGAATACATTTAGTTCCTCTAATCTTTCCTCATAGCTGATCTCATCCATGCCTCTTATCAGTTTGGTTGCCCTTCTCTGCACATTCTGTAGTTCCCCAATATCCTTTTTGAGAACTGAATATCCTTTTTGAGAATCCGGACCTTCAGTAATTTTTTTCATCCTTCCATCTATTAAATCTTCTGCCCTTGTTGTTTTAACTTTGGATAGTAGAACATTTTTTTTCTGCCAGTAAATACAACCCACTTCCTGTTTCTTGTCTGGTCATTAGTCTAGGCTTATTACATCATGCACATCTTTCTCTCTCACTCTCGTGAGAGTTTGCCAGGAAGAGAGTGGGATGAGTCATAAGAGGGCCAATGAGAGCTTCATAGCTAGGGGTGTGCCTCTGTGTGTCTGTGTAAATCCAGGAAGTGAATAGGCAGCAGTTTCAGCTGCCCACATTTAAAATGGTTGCAGCCAGACTCAGTGGAGGGAGATTTCTGCAGCATATTTGGCAAGTACAGAATCACAGTATATATAAAATAATATGCAAAGAGGTTGGAGGGAAGCTTCAGAATGGCAAAGATGTTTTTATTACAAATTATTTGAGCAGACTAGAGTTCCTGTTTAAACTTTATTGACTTCTGATCAGTCCTATTTTCCTTCCCCTCAACTGTCATTTTTGCTTGCTGCTATCCTTTCAAACACTTATTTAAATTTGTCTAACCCTAACCCTAACCCTAACTCCTAACCCCTAACCTTAACCCTCTAACCCTAACCTTAACTCTAAACCTAACACCCTAACCCTAAACCCTGGCCATAACCAAAACCCTAGCCCTAACCCTAAACCCTAACCCTAACTCCTAACCCTCTAACCCTAACCCTAACTCTAACCTTATAACCCTAAACCTAACACCCTAACCCTAAACCTAACCCCTAACACTAACTACTAACCCTAAGCCCTAACCCCAACCCCTAAGCCCTAACCCTCACACCCTAACCCTCAGAATTTCCTAACTTCGAATTTTAGAATTTCGATTTTTCAAATTTACGAAATTTGGAATTTCCGAATTTTCAAAATTTCTCATTTTCAGTTTTCTAATTTTCAATTTTCTAATTTCCAAAATTCAGATTTTCATGAAATTATGAATTTCTGAAATTCCCCAACCCTAACCCCTAACTGCTAGCCCTAACCCTAACCCCTAACTGCAAACCCTAAGCCCTAACCCTAAAACCTAACCCTAACCCCAACCCCTAACCCCAACCCCTAACCCTAACTCCTAACTCCCAACCCAGCCCCTAACCCTAATCCTAACCCTAGCCATAGCGCTAACCACTAACCCTCAACCGTAACCCCCAACCCTAACCATAAACCCTAGCCATAACCCTAACCC
Organism: Rana muscosa; assembly: GCA_029206835.1. Lineage (NCBI taxonomy): Eukaryota > Metazoa > Chordata > Amphibia > Anura > Ranidae > Rana > Rana muscosa. Next base: position 338,206,826 of record CM055118.1, read on the forward strand.
TAACCCTAACACCTAACCTTAAATCCTAACCCTCTAACCATAACCCTAACTCCTAACCCCTAACCCTAACCCTCTAACCCTAACCCTCTAACCCCCCTAACCTTAACCCTATAATCCTAACCCTAAACCTAACATCCTAAACCTAACCTCTAACTCTAACCCTAAATCTATAACCCTAACCCTAAACCTAACACCCTAACCCTAAACCCTGGCCACAACCAAAACCCTAGTCCTAACCCTAACCCTAAACCCTAACCCTAACCTTAACTCTAACTCCTAACCCTCTAACCCTAACCCTAACTCTAACCTTATAACCCTAAACCTAACTCCTAACCCTAACTGCTAACCCTAAGCCCTAACCCCTAACCCCAACCCCTAACCCATAACCCTAACCCCTAACCCTCACACCCTAACCCTAGGAATTTCCTAACTTCGAATTTTAGCATTTAGATTTTTCAAATTTACGAAATTTGGAATTTCCGAATTTTCAAAATTTCTCATTTTCAATTTTCTAATTTTCATTTTTCGAATTTGCAAAATTCAGATATTCAAGAAATTATGAATTTCTAAAATTTCCTAACCCTAACCCCTAACTGCTAGCCCTAACCCTAACCCCTAACACTCTAACCCTGACCATAACCCTATAAACCCTAACACTAAACCCAACACCCTAAACCTAACCCCTAACCCTAACTGTTAACCCAAAGCCCTAACCCCTAACAATTTCCTAACTTCAAATTTTTGAATTTCGATTTTTTAAATTTCCGAATTTGGAATTTCTGAATTTTCGAAATTTCCAAATTTAAATTTTCGAATTTTCGAATTTTTGAATTTTCGAATTTCCGAAATTCCGAATTTCACAAAATAACGAATTTATGAAATTCAGATTTTCACGAAATTACGAATTTCTAAAATTCCTTAACCCCTAACTGCTAGCCCTAACCCTAACCCCCAACCCTAACCTTAACCCTAACCATAAACCCTAGCCATAACCCTAACGCTAGCCCTAACCCTAACCTTCAAACCCTAACCCCTAACCCTAACCCTATAACCCTAACCCTAAACCTAACACCCTAAACCTAACCCCTAACCCTAACTACTAACCCTAAGCCCTAACCCCTAACAATTTCCTAATTTTCGAATTTTCTAAATGCCGAATTTCCAAAATTCCGACTTTCACGAAATTCCAAATTTACAAAATACAGAAATTCTAAATTACCGAAGTTCGAAAATTCGGAAATTCGAAAATCCGAAAATTCCATTATGAAAAAATTCAGAATTTTCGGAATTAACTAATTTGTCAAAATTCGTTTAAAAAACTAATTCAGAACTAAACGAATTGCACATGTTTAGTCTAGGGTGAGTTGCTCATCCAAAGATGTACGGTGAGTGAACATTTGTGTTGACCGTAAAGTGAATAACTCAACACCAAGTTCACTATTTGGACCCCTTATATATTTGTACATGTTGATCCTATCCCCCCTTAATCTCCTCTTCTCAAGAGTGAATACATTTAGTTCCTCTAATCTTTCCTCATAGCTGAGCTCCTCCATGCCTCTTATTAGGGATGAGCTTCGTGTTCGAGTCGAACATACGTTCGACTCGAACATTGGCTGTTCGATCGTTCGACGAAGATCGAACGATTTGGGCCGTTCGCGCCAAATTCGAGTGACGCGAACGGCCCACAATGCACTACGCCATCGCAGTGTCATCCAGGCGCTGTGATTGGCCAAGCATGCACTGTGACCCCGCATGCTTGGCCAATCACAGCGCCGGCAGCGAGGAGAGCAATGATTGGCCACAGGCAGGATGCCTGTGGCCAATTATTGCTGAGGGTGTTTAGTACACGCCCCACACTATAAAAGGCCGCCAGCACGGCGGCCTAGTGTAGTGTGTTCCGGAGCAGGGATAGAGTAGCATAGGCAGGGACAGTGACTGTTATTTCTTTCTTGCTTAACCTGGATTCCTTTAGTTTAGGGAAAGAGAAGGATAGGTAGGGAGAGTGTCAGTGTGTTTTGTGCTTCTGCTATAGTGTGCTTAAAAAAAAACATTTATTCTAGGGACAGAAAACTCTAGGTAGGGACAGTGTCAGTTTCTTTCACTCTGCAAGTCCTTGTTTCCAGGGACCTGGAAGGACAGTGAGTGAATTGTCCTTTTGCTATATTGTGATTAAAAAAAACATTTATTCTAGGGACAGAAAACTCTAGGTAGGGACAGTGTCAGTTTCTTTCACTCTGCAAGTCCTTGTTTCCAGGGACCTGGAAGGACAGTGAGTGAATTGTCCTTTTGCTATATTGTGATTAAAAAAAACATTTATTCTAGGGACAGAAAACTCTAGGTAGGGACAGTGTCAGTTTCTTTCACTCTGCAAGTCCTTGTTTCCAGGGACCTGGAAGGACAGTGAGTGAATTGTCCTTTTGCTATATTGTGATTAAAAAAAACATTTATTCTAGGGACAGAAAACTCTAGGTAGGGACAGTGTCAGTTTCTTTCACTCTGCAAGTCCTTGTTTCCAGGGACCTGGAAGGACAGTGAGTGAATTGTCCTTTTGCTATATTGTGATTAAAAAAAACATTTTTTTCTAGGGACAGAAAACTGTAGGTAGGGAGAGTATTTTTTTTCTTTCACTCTGCAAGTCCTTGTTTCCAGGGACCTGTAAGGACAGTGAGTTAATTGTCCTTGTGCTATATTGTGCTGAAAAAAACATTTATTCCAGGGACAGAAAACTCTAGGTAGGGACAGTGTCAGTTTCTTTCACTCTGCAAGTCCTTGTTTCCAGGGACCTGGAAGGACAGTGAGTGAATTGTCCTTTTGCTATATTGTGATTAAAAAAAACATTTTTTTCTAGGGACAGAAAACTGTAGGTAGGGAGAGTGTTTTTTTTCTTTCACTCTGCAAGTCCTTGTTTCCAGGGACCTGTAAGGACAGTGAGTTAATTTTCCTTGTGCTATATTGTGATTAAAAAAAACATTTATTCTAGGGACAGAAAACTCTAGGTAGGGACAGTGTCAGTTTCTTTCACTCTGCAAGTCCTTGTTTCCAGGGACCTGGAAGGACAGTGAGTGAATTGTCCTTTTGCTATATTGTGATTAAAAAAAACATTTATTCTAGGGACAGAAAACTCTAGGTAGGGACAGTGTCAGTTTCTTTCACTCTGCAAGTCCTTGTTTCCAGGGACCTGGAAGGACAGTGAGTGAATTGTCCTTTTGCTATATTGTGATTAAAAAAAACATTTTTTTCTAGGGACAGAAAACTGTAGGTAGGGAGAGTATTTTTTTTCTTTCACTCTGCAAGTCCTTGTTTCCAGGGACCTGTAAGGACAGTGAGTTAATTGTCCTTGTGCTATATTGTGCTGAAAAAAACATTTATTCCAGGGACAGAAAACTCTAGGTAGGGACAGTGTCAGTTTCTTTCACTCTGCAAGTCCTTGTTTCCAGGGACCTGGAAGGACAGTGAGTGAATTGTCCTTTTGCTATATTGTGATTAAAAAAAACATTTTTTTCTAGGGACAGAAAACTGTAGGTAGGGAGAGTATTTTTTTTCTTTCACTCTGCAAGTCCTTGTTTCCAGGGACCTGTAAGGACAGTGAGTTAATTTTCCTTGTGCTATATTGTGATTAAAAAAAACATTTATTCTAGGGACAGAAAACTCTAGGTAGGGACAGTGTCAGTTTCTTTCACTCTGCAAGTCCTTGTTTCCAGGGACCTGGAAGGACAGTGAGTGAATTGTCCTTTTGCTATATTGTGATTAAAAAAAACATTTTTTTCTAGGGACAGAAAACTGTAGGTAGGGAGAGTATTTTTTTTCTTTCACTCTGCAAGTCCTTGTTTCCAGGGACCTGTAAGGACAGTGAGTTAATTGTCCTTGTGCTATATTGTGCTGAAAAAAACATTTATTCCAGGGACAGAAAACTCTAGGTAGGGACAGTGTCAGTTTCTTTCACTCTGCAAGTCCTTGTTTCCAGGGACCTGGAAGGACAGTGAGTGAATTGTCCTTTTGCTATATTGTGATAAAAAAAAACATTTTTTTCTAGGGACAGAAAACTGTAGGTAGGGAGAGTGTTTTTTTTCTTTCACTCTGCAAGTCCTTGTTTCCAGGGACCTGGAAGGACAGTGAGTGAATTGTCCTTTTGCTATATTGTGATTAAAAAAAACATTTATTCTAGGGACAGAAAACTCTAGGTAGGGACAGTGTCAGTTTCTTTCACTCTGCAAGTCCTTGTTTCCAGGGACCTGGAAGGACAGTGAGTGAATTGTCCTTTTGCTATATTGTGATTAAAAAAAACATTTTTTTCTAGGGACAGAAAACTGTAGGTAGGGAGAGTATTTTTTTTCTTTCACTCTGCAAGTCCTTGTTTCCAGGGACCTGTAAGGACAGTGAGTTAATTGTCCTTGTGCTATATTGTGCTGAAAAAAACATTTATTCCAGGGACAGAAAACTCTAGGTAGGGACAGTGTCAGTTTCTTTCACTCTGCAAGTCCTTGTTTCCAGGGACCTGGAAGGACAGTGAGTGAATTGTCCTTTTGCTATATTGTGATTAAAAAAAACATTTTTTTCTAGGGACAGAAAACTGTAGGTAGGGAGAGTGTTTTTTTTCTTTCACTCTGCAAGTCCTTGTTTCCAGGGACCTGTAAGGACAGTGAGTTAATTTTCCTTGTGCTATATTGTGATTAAAAAAAACATTTATTCTAGGGACAGAAAACTCTAGGTAGGGACAGTGTCAGTTTCTTTCACTCTGCAAGTCCTTGTTTCCAGGGACCTGGAAGGACAGTGAGTGAATTGTCCTTTTGCTATATTGTGATTAAAAAAAACATTTATTCTAGGGACAGAAAACTCTAGGTAGGGACAGTGTCAGTTTCTTTCACTCTGCAAGTCCTTGTTTCCAGGGACCTGGAAGGACAGTGAGTGAATTGTCCTTTTGCTATATTGTGATTAAAAAAAACATTTATTCTAGGGACAGAAAACTCTAGGTAGGGACAGTGTCAGTTTCTTTCACTCTGCAAGTCCTTGTTTCCAGGGACCTGGAAGGACAGTGAGTGAATTGTCCTTTTGCTATATTGTGATTAAAAAAAACATTTTTTTCTAGGGACAGAAAACTGTAGGTAGGGAGAGTATTTTTTTTCTTTCACTCTGCAAGTCCTTGTTTCCAGGGACCTGTAAGGACAGTGAGTTAATTGTCCTTGTGCTATATTGTGCTGAAAAAAACATTTATTCCAGGGACAGAAAACTCTAGGTAGGGACAGTGTCAGTTTCTTTCACTCTGCAAGTCCTTGTTTCCAGGGACCTGGAAGGACAGTGAGTGAATTGTCCTTTTGCTATATTGTGATTAAAAAAAACATTTTTTTCTAGGGACAGAAAACTGTAGGTAGGGAGAGTATTTTTTTTCTTTCACTCTGCAAGTCCTTGTTTCCAGGGACCTGTAAGGACAGTGAGTTAATTTTCCTTGTGCTATATTGTGATTAAAAAAAACATTTATTCTAGGGACAGAAAACTCTAGGTAGGGACAGTGTCAGTTTCTTTCACTCTGCAAGTCCTTGTTTCCAGGGACCTGGAAGGACAGTGAGTGAATTGTCCTTTTGCTATATTGTGATTAAAAAAAACATTTTTTTCTAGGGACAGAAAACTGTAGGTAGGGAGAGTGTTTTTTTTCTTTCACTCTGCAAGTCCTTGTTTCCAGGGACCTGTAAGGACAGTGAGTTAATTTTCCTTGTGCTATATTGTGATTAAAAAAAACATTTATTCTAGGGACAGAAAACTCTAGGTAGGGACAGTGTCAGTTTCTTTCACTCTGCAAGTCCTTGTTTCCAGGGACCTGGAAGGACAGTGAGTGAATTGTCCTTTTGCTATATTGTGATTAAAAAAAACATTTATTCTAGGGACAGAAAACTCTAGGTAGGGACAGTGTCAGTTTCTTTCACTCTGCAAGTCCTTGTTTCCAGGGACCTGGAAGGACAGTGAGTGAATTGTCCTTTTGCTATATTGTGATTAAAAAAAACATTTTTTTCTAGGGACAGAAAACTGTAGGTAGGGAGAGTATTTTTTTTCTTTCACTCTGCAAGTCCTTGTTTCCAGGGACCTGTAAGGACAGTGAGTTAATTGTCCTTGTGCTATATTGTGCTGAAAAAAACATTTATTCCAGGGACAGAAAACTCTAGGTAGGGACAGTGTCAGTTTCTTTCACTCTGCAAGTCCTTGTTTCCAGGGACCTGGAAGGACAGTGAGTGAATTGTCCTTTTGCTATATTGTGATTAAAAAAAACATTTTTTTCTAGGGACAGAAAACTGTAGGTAGGGAGAGTGTTTTTTTTCTTTCACTCTGCAAGTCCTTGTTTCCAGGGACCTGTAAGGACAGTGAGTTAATTTTCCTTGTGCTATATTGTGATTAAAAAAAACATTTTTTCTAGGGACAGAAAACTGTAGGTAGGGAGAGTGTTTTTTTTCTTTCACTCTGCAAGTCCTTGTTTCCAGGGACAGAGAAGGACACCTGAAGGTAGCCCTTATTGCTTTTTTCCCATCTCCCTGCAGGCCATCTATTAGAATGTCTGGAAGGCAAACAAGGAGAGGCAGACAGTCAGGAGGCAATAAAAGAGGGCAAGCAGGCTCTGTGTCTGGGGGCAACAGTGCTGGTCGTGGACGCGGTGCATTGTCATCAGCACATGGCCATGGGACACGCTTGTCCTTCTTTTCGGCAGCTGGACATGTTGAGCCACATCATGCCGAAGACTTGGTAGAGTGGATGACCAAGCCCTCCTCCTCCTCCTCATCCTCTCTCACCCAGGCTCAGGGTACTGGAAAAGCAGCTGCCAAAGCGTCGTCTTCCCTGGTATCAATGTCAGACAAATCATCAGTCACTCCTTCCCTAGACCCACCATGTCCTCCTCCTGAGGAGTCCCCCGAACTGTTTCAGCACAGTGTTGGGTACATGCTCCAGGAGGATGCCCAGCGTTTCGAAGGGTCTGATGATGAAACCCAGCTAGAGGAAGGCAGTAGCGTGAGAGCAGACAGAGGGGATGCTCAAGAAGGACACCAATCTGGCAGTCATGTTCCAGCAGCTGCAGCATACTGCCAGATTGGCTCCAGTGATGAGGAGGGAGGGGATGATGAGGTCAATGACTCCACGTGGGTGCCTAATAGGAGAGAGGAGGAGGAGGAGGATGAGGAGGAGGCACATCTCCAACGAGGCAGGATGCCCTTTGGTGGCCAGCGTAAGGGCAGTACACCGACGGAATCACACCGCAGAGCTCCGCCTGTGCAGGGCGCTGCCTCTGCCCGTCATTCAAAAAGTTCTTTGGTGTGGGCCTTTTTTGAGGCTAGTGCATCAGATCGCACAGCTGCTGTTTGCAACATATGTCTCAAGCGTATATCGCGTGGCCAAAACATCAGCCGCTTGGGTACCACATGCCTGACCAGACATATGTTGACCTGCCATGCAGCTCGTTGGCAAGCCTACCTCAAAGACCCACACCAAAGAACAAAGCGGACCTCTCCTTGCACCGCATCAGCTGGGATCTCCAACCCCACTATAACTTCAGTCCTCTCTGAAACATGCACTGAGAGGAATGAAGGTGTAGAATTAGGTGTGTCACAGCCAAGTACTTGCGCCCACTCTGCTAGCAGTACACCGACGTCCGATTCTAGCAGGCAAATTTCCCTGCCCCAGCTGCTGGACCGTCGAAAGAAGTTCACTCCCAGCCATCCACATGCCCAGCGGTTGAATGCTAGCTTGGCTAAATTGCTAGCGCTTCAACTGCTGCCTTTTCAGTTGGTAGACTCGGCCCCCTTCCGTGAGTTTGTGCAATGTGCGGTTCCTCAGTGGCAGGTTCCCAAACGCCACTTTTTCTCACGGAAGGCTATTCCGGCTCTCTACCGGCATGTGGAAGGCAATGTCTTGGCCTCGCTGGACAGGGCGGTCAGCGGTAAGGTGCATATTACCGCTGACTCATGGTCCAGCAGGCATGGACAGGGACGTTACCTTTCTTTCACGGCCCATTGGGTCACTCTTTTGGCAGCTGGGAAGGATTCAGGACAAGGTGCAGTAGTGTTGGAGGTTGTCCCACCGCCACGCCTCCAAAATGCTACTACTGGTTGTGACACACCTCTCTCCTCCACCCCCTCCTCTTCTTCTTCCTCCATGGCCTCTTCCTGTGGTTTGTCCTATGAACCAGCGGTGCTCCGTAGCCGTTCACGGGGCTACGCAAGTACGCAGGCAAAAAGATGCCATGCCGTGCTTGCGCTGGTGTGTTTGGGGGACAGAAGCCACACTGGGGCAGAGGTCCTGTCTGCTCTGCAGGGCCAGGCCGAGAGGTGGTTGACGCCACGCCAGCTTAAGCCAGGAATGGTGGTTTGCGACAATGGCACCAACCTCCTCTCCGCCCTCCGACAGGGACAACTGACCCATGTGCCCTGTGTGGCTCACGTCCTTAACCTGGTGGTGCAGCGCTTCTTGGGCAGGTACCCGGGCTTACAGGATGTCCTGAGGCAGGCCAGGAAAGTCTGTGTGCATTTCCGCAGATCTTATAATGCCAGTGCTCGCCTGGCTGAGCTGCAAAAGGAGTTGAACCTGCCCAAGAACCGCCTTATATGTGACATGCCCACCAGGTGGAACTCAACGTTGGCCATGCTGCAGCGGCTGCACACGCAGCAGAGGGCCATCAATGAGTACCTGTGCGACTACGGCACCAGGACAGGGTCAGGGGAGCTTGGTTTTTTTTCTCCACGCCAGTGGGGCATGATCAGGGATGCATGCACTGTCCTGGCACCATTTGAGGAGGCCACGAGGATGGTGAGCAGTGACAGTGCATGCATCAGTGACACTGTACCTCTTGTCCACCTGTTGGAGCACACGCTGCGTGGAATAATGGACAGGGCACTTGAGGCAGAACAGAGGCAGGAAGAGGAGGACTTCCTTGCCTCTCAAGGCCCCCTTTACCCAGACAGTGTTCCTTCTGTCCCACCCATCGCACAGGAAGAGGAGGAGGAGGAGGAGGAGGAGGAGGATTGTGTCAGCATGGAGGTGGAGGCTGGCACTCAGCATCATCAGCAGCAGTCTTTTAGGGATGATTTACAGTCCCAAGAAACCAGTGGACTTGTACGTGGCTGGGAGGAGGTGGCTGCGGATCATGTCGTCCTTAGTGACCCAGAGGACTCCGGAGCGAATGCCTCAGCAAACCTACGCTGCATGGCCTCCCTGATCCTGCAAAGTCTGCGGAAGGATCCTCGTATTCTTCGGATCAAGGAGAGGGACCATTACTGGCTGGCCACTCTCCTTGATCCACGGTACAAGGGTAAGGTTGCGGACCTTATGTTACCGTCGCAGAGGGAGCAGAGGATGAGACAACTCCGGGAGGCCTTGCAGAAAGGTCTGTGCAACGCGTTCCCAGAGACTGGGAGGTTGCAAACTCCTGGTCCTGGACAACGAGTTGCTGAGGCTTCGGCCAGTCAAAGAAGGAGCGGTGGGGAAGGTGGCCGTCTGACCGATGCGTTCAGACAATTCTTTAGTCCGCAGCCCCAAAGTATGATTGGTTCCAGCAACCATCGCCAGCGTCTGATAAACATGGTGCAGGAATATCTAGGGGCAAGGTCAGACTTGGACACCTTCCCCACCGAAAATCCTCTGGCTTACTGGGTCTTGAGGATGGATCACTGGCCAGAGCTTGCACAGTATGCAATTGAGCTACTGGCCTGTCCTGCATCCAGCGTTCTTTCGGAACGCACATTCAGTGCTGCTGGAGGATTTGTCACGGATCACAGGGTGCGCCTGTCCACCGACTCGGTTGATCGACTGACTTTCATCAAGATGAACCAGTCTTGGATCACCACCAGCTACCACACACCTGATGCTGATATAACAGACTAATTGATTTTAAAATGTCACATCCCTTCAAGACTGATGCTGATGCTGAGTGCCTGTGCTGTTATGTTGACTGCCTATCCTCCTCCTCCGAGTCCTCAATGATACGATTGATGATGATAGCTTGGAAGATCATTTTTGTTTATGGGTGCCGCCACCAGTGCCTAACGCCCAATTTTTCAGCCCCTGTTTAACAGGGGCGTGTAATTACAATTTTTGAAGCAATACTTTGCAACAGGGCTCATTGCTGTGCTCCAAGTACAGTATCTGTGAGGAGTTGCAGTGTTGTGCCACCAGTGCCTAAGGCCCAATTTTTCAGCCCCTGTTTAACAGGGGCGTGTCATTACAATTTTTGAAGCAATACTTTGCAACAGGGCTCATTGCTGTGCTCCAAGTACAGTATCTGTGAGGGGTTGCAGTGTTGTGCCACCAGTGCCTAAGGCCCAATTTTTCAGCCCCTGTTCAACAGGGGCATGTAATTACAATTCTTGATCTAATAATTCACAGCAGGGCCCATTGCTGCACCCACCAAGAGTAACTGTCAGGGCTTACAGTGTTGTGGCACCAGCACCACCATCAAAGGCCCAATTTTTACTACCACTGTTCAACAATTATATGTAATTAAAATTCCTGATATAATAGTTGACAGCAGGGCGTTCCAGCACCAACCAAGAGTAACTGTGAGTGCTTACAGTGTTGTGCCAACACCAACAACTAAGGGGCCTATTTCTGCAGAGTATATACGGCAGGTCCCTACTTTCAAACATCCAACTTACAAACGACTCCTACTTGCAAACGCAAGAAGACAACAGGAAGTGAGAGGAAATCTACCACTAGGAAGGAAAATTCTCTCCTGTAAGAATAAATATGGGAGAAAGGTGTCTCCTCTGTACTGATGCTTTATCAGCAATCCTTGTTTCAAGAAAAACACCACATTTCAAAAACAGTTGTCATTGGGACGGAAAGTGAGGTGAAATGTTCTGAACAGGGGCACAGACAGCAAAACAAATGTTACAGGGGTGATAACCCTTACCTATGTTTTCCAAAAAGTTTAAAAATAGATTTTTGGGCTGGAGCTACACTTCAACAATGTACCTGTTCAAAATTACAAACAGATTCTACATAAGAACAAACCTACAGTCCCTGTCTTGTATGCACCGCCTGTATACGGCTGTTCAGAGTATATAGGGCCTTTTTTATTTTATGTGCGGGGTTCCCCTTAATATCCATACAAGACCCAAAGGGGCTGGTAATGGGCTGGGGTAGGGGGGGGGGGGGTCATGGGGTAGCTATGCCATTTTTCTTAAAGAATTTCATCCATATTACCGGGACCAGACATTACATTAAAGCCGCAAGCAGTTTTAAATGGCTTTTTTTTCCTTTAGAAGTGTCATTTTGTGCAGGGACAGTTCTAAACACGGGAAACACGTGGCACTTCACAGGCATACTTTAGACACCCCCCAGGTACGATATTTAAAGGAATATTTGACTTTTTTTTTTTCACTTTATGCATCATTAAAATGACTGCTCCCGAAAAACGACCGTTTTTAAAACTTCTTTTTGCATTGATACATGTCCCCTGGTGCAGAACCCGGGTTCCCAAACCCTTTTTAGGACAATAACATGCATAATAGTTGTTATAATTAGCACTTTAGAATTCGAACGTTCGCATCCATTGTATTTAATAGGGTTCTAATGTTCGTTCGAACTTCCGGTCCGTTCGCGGGTTCTGGTGCGAACCGAACCCGGGGGTGTTCGGCTCATCACTACCTCTTATCAGTTTGGTTGCCCTTCTCTGCACTTTCTCCAGTTCCCCAATATCTTTTTTGAGAACTGAATATCCTTTTTGAGAACAGGACTTTCAGTCAATTTTTCATCTTTCCATCTATTAAATCATCTGCCCTTGTTGTTTTAACTTTGGATAGTAAAACATTTTTTTTCTGCCAGTAAATACAAGCCACTTCCTGTTTCTTGTCTGGTCATTAGTCTTATTACATCATGCACATCTTTCTCTCTCACTCTCGTGAGAGTTTGCCAGGAAGAGAGTGGGATGAGTCATAAGAGGGCCAATGAGAGCTTCATAGCTAGGGGTGTGCCTCTGTGTGTCTGTGTAAATCCAGGAAGTGAATAGGCAGCAGCTTCAGCTGCCCACATTTAAAATGGTTGCAGCCAGACTCAGTGGAGGGAGATTTCTGCAGCATATTTGGCAAGTACAGAATCACAGTATATATAAAATAATATGCAAAGAGGTTGGAGGGAAGCTTCAGAATGGCAAAGATGTTTTTATTACAAATTATTTGAGCAGACTAGAGTTCCTCTTTAAACTTTATTGACTTCTGATCAGTCCTATTTTCCTTCCCCTCAACTGTCATTTTTGCTTGCTGCTATCCTTTCAAACATTTATTTAAATTTATCTAACCCTAACCCTAACTCCTAACCCCTAACCTTAACCCTCTAACCCTAACCCTAACCCTAAACCTAAAACCCTAACCCTAACCCTAACTCTAACCTTATAACCCTAAACCTAACACCCTAACCCTAAACCTAACCCCTAACCCTAAGCCCTAACCCCTAACCCCAACCCCTAACCCTCACACCCTAACCCTAGGAATTTCCTAACTTCGAATTTTAGAATTTCGATTTTTAAATTTACGAAATTTGGAATTTCCGGATTTTTAAAATTTCTCATTTTCAATTTTCTAATTTTCAATTTTTGAATTTCCAATATTCAGATTTTCACGAAATTATGAATTTCTGAAATTCCCTAACCCTAACCCCTAACTGCTAGCCCTAACCCTAACCCCTAACTGCAAACCCTAAGCCCTAACCCTAAAACCTAACCCTAACCCCAAGCCCTAACCCCAACCCTAACTCCTAACTCCTAACCCAGCCCCTAACCCTAATCCTAACCCTAGCCGTAGCCCTAACCACTAACCCCCAACCATAACCCCCAACCCTAACCATAAACCCTAGCCATAACCCTAACCCTAGCCTTAACCCTAACACCTAAGCTTAAAGCCTAACCCTCTAACCATAACCCTAACTCAAAACCCCTAACCCTAACCCTCTAACCCTAACCCTCACCTTATAATCCTAACCCTAAACCTAGCATCCTAAACCTAACCTCTAACCCTAACCCTAAATCTATAACCCTAACCCTAAACCTAACACCCTAACCCTAAACCCTGGCCATAACCAAAACTTAGTCCTAACCCTAACCCTAAACCCTAACCCTAACCCTAACCCTAGCTCCTAACCCTCTAACCCTAACCCTAACTCTAACCTTATAACCCTAAACCTAACACCCTAACCCTAAACCTAACCCCTAACCCTAACTGCTAACCCTAAGCCCTAAACCCTAACCCCAACCCCTAACCCCTAACCCTAACCCTCACACCCTAACCCTAGGAATTTCCTAACTTCGAATTTTAGCATTTCGATTTTTCAAATTTACGAAATTTGGAATTTCCGAATTTTAAAAATTTCTCATTTTCAATTTTCTAATTTTCAATTTTCGAATTTGCAAAATTCAGATTTTCACAAAATTATGAATTTCTGAAATTCCCTAACCCTATCCCTTAACTGCTAGCCCTAACCTTAACCCCTCACTGCAAACCCTAAGCCCTAAGCCCTAACCCTAAAACCTAACCCTCACCCCAACCCCTAACCCCAACCCCTAACCCTAACCCTAATCCTAACCCTAGCCGTAGCCCTAACCACTATCCCCCAACCGTAACCCCCAACCCTAACTATAAACTCTAGCCATAACCCTAACCGTAGCCCTAGCCCTAGTTTCTTGCCTGGTCATTAGTCTAGGCTTATTACATCATGCACAGCTTTCTCTCTCACTCTCGTGAGAGTTTGCCAGGAAGAGAGGGGGATGATTCATAAGAGGGCCAATGAGAGCTGCAGAGCTAACCCTAACCCTAACCCCCAACCCTAACTCTTACCCTAAACCCTGGCCATAACCCAAACCCTACCCCTAACCCCTAACCCTAACCCTAACTCCTAACCCCTAACCCTCTAACCCTAACCCTCCAACCCTAACCCTAACCTTATAACCTTAAACCTAACATCCTAACCCTAAATCTAACCCCTAACCCTAACTGCTAACCCTAACCCCTAACCCTTAACCCCAACCCCTAACTCTAACCCCTAACCCTAACTCCTAACCCCTAACCTTAACACCCTAACCCTAGGAATTTTCTAACTTCAAATTTTTTAATTTTGATTTTTCCGAATTTGGAATTTCCGAATTTTCGAAATTTCCAATTTTCAATTTTCGAATTTTCAATTTTCGTATTTGTGAAATTCAGATTTTTAAGAAATTACAAATTTCTGAAATTCCCTAACCCTAACCCTAATCCCTAACTGCAAACCCTAAGCCCTAACCCTAACCCCTAACCCTAACCCAAACCCCTAACAATAACTCCTAACCCTAACCCTAATCCTAACCCTAGTTGTAGCCCTAACCACTAACCCCCAACCCTAACTATAACCTTAAACCCTAGCCATAACCCTAACCCTTGCCTTAACCCTAACCCCTAACCCCTAACCCTAATTCTAAACCCTAACCCTCTAACCGTAACCCTAACTCCTAACACCTAACCTAACCCTAAACCTAACCCCTAAACCTAACTGCTAACCCTAAGCCCTAACCCCTAACAATATTCTAACTTCAAATTTTCGAATTTCGATTTTTCAAATTTCCGAATTTGGAATTTCCGAATTTTCGAAATTTCCAATTTTCAATTTTCGAATTTTAGATTTTCGAATTTCCAAATTTCTGATTTTCACGAAATTACAAATTTTTGAAATTCCCTAACCCTAACCCCTAACTGCTAGCCCTAACCCTAACCCCAAACTTCAAACCCTAAGCCCTAACCCTAACCCCTAACCCTAACCCCATCCCCAACCCTTAACCCCAAACCCTAACCCTAACTCCTAACCCTAACCCTAATCCTAACCCTAGCCGTAGCCCTAACCACTAACTCCCAACCCTAACCCACAACCCTAACCCTAACCATAAACCCTAGCCATAACCCTAACCCTAGACCTAACCCCTAACCCTAAACCCTAACCCTCTAACCGTAACCCTAACTCCTAAACCCTAACCCTTACCCTAACCCCTAAACCTAACCCTATAACCATAACCCTAAACCTAACACCCTAAACCTAACACCCTAAACCTAACCCCTAAACCCAACCCTAACTGCTAACTCTAACCCTTAACAATTTCCTAACTTCGAGTTTTTGAATTTCGATTTTTCAAATTTCCGAATTTTGAATTTCCGAATTTTCGAAATTTCCAATTTTCAATTTTCGAATTTTAGATTTTCGAATTTCCAAATTTCTGATTTTCACAAAATTACGAATTTTTGAAATTCCCTAAACATAACCCCTAACTGCTAGCCCTAACCCTAACCCCAAACTTCAAACCCTAAGCCCTAACCCTAACCCCTAACCCTAACCCCATCCCCAACCCTTAACCCCAAACCCTAACTCCTAACCCTAACCCTAATCCTAACCCTAGCCGTAGCCCTAACCACTAACTCCCAACCCTAACCCACAACCCTAACCCTAACCATAAACCCTAGCCATAACCCTAACCCTAGACCTAACCCCTAACCCTAAACCCTAACCCTCTAACCGTAACCCTAACTCCTAAACCCTAACCCTTACCCTAACCCCTAAACCTAACCCTATAACCATAACCCTAAACCTAACACCCTAAACCTAACACCCTAAACCTAACACCCTAAACCTAACCCCTAAACCCAACCCTAACTGCTAACTCTAACCCTTAACAATTTCCTAACTTCGAGTTTTTGAATTTCGATTTTTCAAATTTCCGAATTTGGAATTTCCGAATTTTCGAAATTTCAAATTTTCAAAATTCCGAAACCTTAACCCCCTTACCCCCAACCCTAACCCCCAACCCTAACCCTAAACCCTGGCCATAACCCAAACCCTAGCCCTAACCCTAACCCTAACCCTAAACCCTAACCCTAACTCCTAACTCCTAACTAGGGATGAGCTTTGTGTTCACGTCGAACACACGTTCGACTCGAACATCGGCTGTTCGATGAAGAACGAACGTTATGGTCCGTTTGTGCCAAATTCGTGTTGCGCGACACGGCCCATAATTCACTGCGGCATCGCAGTGCATTGCTGGCTGATGATTGGCCAATCACAGCGTGGAAAAAACGGAGAGCCGTAATTGGCCAAAGCCAGGGTGGCTTTGGCCAATTATGGCTCAGGGGGTTTAGTACACGCCCCACACTATATAAGGCCGCCTGGAAGTCGGCCTTGTGTAGTGTGTTGGCATTTGTGAAAGAGGCAGTTTCAAAGAGATAGACAGTGTCATTTATATTGAGTTAGATAGAGCAGGCAGGCGAGTCAGTTAGCTGCTGTTACAGTGTGTAGAGGATATATATGCATCCTAGGTGTTGTATATATATTTATACACTGTATTGAGTTTAGCTAGATCCGTTCCTGTTAGTCTCTATACTGTGACAGGCAGGCAAGTGATTGTGCTAGCTGCAGACAGTCAGTGTTTCACTTAGTGTACTACTGTGTGCTTTGCATAGCGATCACCTAAAGCTCACCTGGATACAGTTATTCTCTATACTGTGACAGGCAGGCCGGTGATTGTGCTAGCTGCAGACAGTCAGTGTTTCACTTAGTGTACTACTGTGTGCTTTGCATAGCAATCACCTAAAGCTCACCTGGATACAGTTAAGCTCTATACTGTGACAGGCAGGCTGGTGATTGTGCTAGCTGCAGACAGTCAGTGTTTCACTTAGTGTACTACTGTGTGCTTTGCATAGCGATCACCTAAAGCTCACCTGGATACAGTTATTCTCTATACTGTGACAGGCAGGCTGGTGATTGTGCTAGCTGCAGACAGTCAGTGTTTCACTTAGTGTACTACTGTGTGCTTTGCATAGCGATCACCTAAAGCTCACCTGGATACAGTTATTCTCTATACTGTGACAGGCAGGCCGTTGATTGTGCTAGCTGCAGACAGTCAGTGTTTCACTTAGTGTACTACTGTGTGCTTTGCATAGCATTCACCTAAAGCCTAAATTTTTGATGCAATACTTTGCAACAGGGCTCATTGCTGCGCTCTAAGTACAGTATCTGTGAGGGGTTGCAGTGTTGTGGCAACAGCACCAGTGCCTAAGGCCCAATTTTTCTGCCCCTGTTCAACAGGGGCATGTAATTACAATTCTTGATCTAATATTTCACATCTGGGCCCATTCCTGCGCCCACCAAGGGAAACTGTGAGGACTTACAGTGTTGTGGCACCAGCACCACCGCCACCACCAAAGGCCCAATTTTTCATCCCCTGTTCAACAGGGGCATGCAATTACAATTTTTGATCTAATAATTCACAGCAGGGCCCATTCCTGCACCCACCAAGAGTAACTGTGAGGGCTTACAGTGTTGTGGCACCAGCACCACCACTAAAGGCCCAATTTTTCCTACCACTGTTCAACAGTGACATGTAAATAAAATTCCTGAAATAATAGTTGACAGCAGGGTGTCCCAGTGCCCACCAAGAGTAACTGTGAGGGCTTATAGTGTTGTGGCAACACCAACACCTAAGGGGAAAATTTAAGCAGAGTATATACTTCAGGCCCCTACTTTCAAACATCCAACTTACAAACGACTCCTACTTGCAAACGGAAGGAGACAACAGGAAGTGAGAGGAAATCTACCCCTAGGAAGGCAAATTCTCTCCTGTAAGAGTTAATATGTGAAAAAGGTGTCTCCTCTCCACTGATGCTTTATCACCAATCCTTGTTTCAATAAAAACGACAAATTTTCCAAAAACATTTGTCATTGGGATGGAAAGCGAGGTGAAATGTTCTGAACAGGTGCACAGACAGCAAAACAAATGTTACAGGGGTGATAACTAGAGTTGAGCGGACACCTGGATGTTCGGGTTCGACGGGTTCGGCCGAACTTCGGAAAAAAGTTCGGGTTCGGGACCGAACTTTAACCTGAACCCGGACCCGAACCTGAACCCCATTGAAGTCAATGGGGACCCGGACTTCTAAAGACTAAAAAGGCTCTAAAAAGGTAATGGAAAGGGCTAGAGGGCTGCAAATGGCAGCAAAATGTTGTTAAGAGCATGGCAAGTGCTCTGCAAACAAATGTGGATAGGGAAATAACTTAAAATAACATAAAAAAAAATAAAAAAAAATAATAATCTTGACCTAGGAGGACGAGGTCCATATGGAGTAGAAGGTTGAAGTGGCGGTGGATGTGGCTGTGTAGGTGGAAGCGGCGGTGGAGGAGGACGAGGTAGCCAACACTGATTCAAAAATACAACAATGGCTGTGTAATGCCGGTGATGTGTCAAATTCTGTCCCCCGTCAAATAGTGTCCACCCTGTACTGCGCTTGCTCAGTATGTAGGACAAGGGGATTTCTAAAATCTCCCAAGATGAACGGCGCCTGCGTGGTGAGTTCAGGTGAAGGCCATACCATCCGTGGTTCAAGACGAGCCAAGTGAGGCCGTGCCCGAAGCGTGGCGATCGAACCGAGCCCGTGAGGGGCCCTGTTACTATGTGCTACCGTATGTCCACTTGGATGGTGGGGCTTGAACCTGCACTCACAGCGCAGGCGCGTTCATCTTCGGAGATTTTGTGAATCTCCTTGTCCTCTGTACTGCGCAAGCGCTGCGCCTTTGCAGTATGGGCCGGACACAATCCGATGGCCGGACAGTTTTTGTCACAACACCGGTATACATGTCTATTCTGCAGAAGGTACGGACAAGTCCTGTGGGATCCATGCCTGGTTCATTTTAATGAACGTGAGCTTGTCCACATTGGCTCTGGACAGGCGGCTGCGCTTGTCTGTGATAACGCCCCCTGCCGTGCTAAATACACGTTCAGATAATACACTGGCTGCAGGGCAGGCCAGCACCTCCAAGGCATAAAGGGCAAGCTCAGGCCATGTGCCCAATTTGGAGACCCAGAAGTTAAAGGGGGCAGACCCGTCATCCAGTACGTGTAGGCCTGTGGACACATACTGCTCAACCATGTTGGTGAAATGCTGCCTCCTGCTAAGACGTTCCATCTCAGCTGGTGGTGCTGGTTGTTGTGGCGTGCTGACAAAGCTTTTCCACATTTCAGCCATGCTAACCCTGCCTTCTGAGGTGCTGCCGGTGCCCCGGCTGTGTTGGCGACCTCTTCCTCCTCCTCTGCCTTCGCCTTGTGCTTCCACCGTACGCCCGCTGTCAGGTGGGAATGCCACCAGCAGCGCGTCTACCAGCGTGCGCTGGTACTCGCGCATCTTACGATCCCGCTCCAGTGAGGGAATTAAGGACGGTACGTTGTCCTTGTAACGGGGATCCAGCAGGGTGGCCACCCAGTAATCAGCACCAGTTAAAATGTGGGCAACTCGGCGGTCATTGCGGAAACACTGCAGCATGTAATCGCTCATGTGTGCCAGGCTGCCCAGAGGCAAAGAAAAGCTGTCCTCTGTGGGAGGTGTATCGTCTGTGTCCTCTGTATCCCCCAGCCATGCACCAGTGATGGCCACGAGCTGGTCTGTGTGCCACCCTGCTGTGAAAATGCCTCCTCCTCCTCCTCCTCCATCTCCTCCTCCACCTCGTCATCCTCCAGAACTGTTCCCTTTCCGCCGGACAATTGTGTACCTGGCGTTTGTTGGTGCAGGAACCCACCCTCGTAGCCACTTGTGAAAGACTGCCCTGAAAGCCTTTGAAATGATCCCGCTTCCTCCTCCTCCTCCTCATCCTCCTGTGCCACATCCTCTTCCATCATCGCACGAAGCGTTTTTCAAGGAGGCATAGAACTGGGATAGTAACGCTAAGAACGGCGTCATTGGCACTGGACATGTTGGTGGAGTACTCGAAACAGCGCAACAAGGCACACAGGTCTCGCATGGAGGCCCAGTTATTGGTGGTGAAGTGGTGCTGTTCCGCAGAGCGACTCACGCGTGATTGCTGCAGCTGAAACTCCACTATCGCCTGCTGCTGCTCGCACAGTCTGGCCAGCATGTGCAAGGTGGAGTTCCACCTTGTGGGCACGTCACATATGAGGCGGTGAGCGGGAAGGCCGAAGTTACGCTGCAGCACTGACAGGCGAGCAGCAGCAGGGTGAGAACGCCGAAAGTGCGCACACACAGCCCGCACTTTCTGCAGCAGCTCTGGCATATTGGGGTAATTTTTAAGGAACCTCTGGACCACCAAGTTCAGCACATGCGCCAGCCAAGGGATGTGTGTCAAACCGGCTAGGCCCAGAGCTGCTACGAGATTTCGCCCATTATCGCACACCACCAGGCCGGGCTTGAGGCTCACTGACAGCAACCACTCATTGGTCTGTTGTTCCATGTCCCTCCACAACTCCTGCGCGGTGTCGGGTTTTTCCCCCAAACAGGAAAGTTTTAAAACTGCCTGCTGTCGTTTACCCCTGGCTGTGCTGAAGTTGGTGGTGAAGGTGTTACGCTGACCGGATGAGGAGGCGGTAGAGGATGAGGAAGCGGAGTAGGAGGAGTTAGCAACAGGAGGCAAACTGAAGCGCCCTGCAATCCTCGGTGGTGGAAGGACATGCGCCAAACTGCTATCTGCCTCAGGCCCAGCCGCCACTGCATTTACCCAGTGTGCTGTTAGGGAGATATAACGTCCCTGACCGTGCTTACTGGTCCACGCATTCGTAGTTAGGTGGACCTTGCCACAGATGGCGTTGCGCAGTGCACACCTGATTTTGTCCCCCACTTGGTTGTGCAGGGAAGGGATGGCTCGCCTGGAAAAATAGTGGCGGCTGGGCACGACGTACTGTGGGACAGCCAATGCCATCAGGCTTTTAAAACTCTGCGTCTCCACCAGACGGAATGACAGCATTTCAAAGGCCAGGAGTTTTGAAATGCTGGCATTCAGGGCCAGGGATCGCGGGTGGCTAGGGGGGTACTTCCTCTTCCGCTCCAATGTTTGGGAGATAGAGAGCTGAACGCTTCCATGGGACATTGTGGAGATGGTTGGTGACCCAGGTGGTAGTGTTGCTGGCAGATGCTCTGTTTGCGGGGTGGCAGGTGCCACTGTCACTACAGAGGTGGATGAAGAGGCCGAGACTGCAGCAGAAGAGGAAGCAGGAGGAGCCAGAGACCTTTCTTGGTTTTTGAGGTGTCTACTCCACTGCAGCTCGTGCTTTGAACTTAGATGCCTGGTCATGCAGGTTGTGCTCAGGTTGAGAACGTTTATGCCTCGCTTCAGGCTCTGATTGCACAGCGTGCAAACCACTCGTGTCTTGTCATCAGCACATTGTGTGAAGAACTGCCACGCTGGGGAACTCCTTGGACCTGGCTTTGGTGTGCTCAGTCCCTTGCTGCGTTGGGCAGTAGCAGACATACTGTCTAGCTGACAGACGCTCCGCTTTTGCACCTTGCTCCCTCTTCTGCTGTGCTGGTGGCTCTGTGCGACCACCGCCTCTTCCTCCAAACTACACTGGTCACCTGCATAACGTTGATTCCATGTGGGGTCGAAGACCTCATCGTCCTCCACATCATCTTCCACCCTTTCTTCACCCCTGCCCTCCTTGTCTGTCTGCACAATTGCGAAAGCAGCAGCAGTTGGCACCTGTGTTTCGTCATGATCCGAGACGTACTGCGATGGTCCTCCCATGTACTCATCATGAAACAAAAGTGGTTGGGCATCGGTGCACTCAATCTCTTCCACTTCTGGGGCAGGGCTAGGTGGATGGCCCTGGGAAACCCTGCTAACAGAGTCATCGAAAAGCAGAAGAGACTGCTGCATGATTTGGGGCTCAGACTGCTTGGCTGATTTGCAAGGGGGTGAGGTGAAAGACTGATGGACATGGGTTTCAGGTGCCAACTCTGTTCTTTCATCAGAAGAGTGGGTGGGAGACAATGTGAAGGAACCCGAGGCACTGTCAGCAACCCAATCTACTATCGCCTGTACTTGTCCTGGCCTAAACATTCGTACAGCCTCATTAGGCGCGACAAAATACCGCCGCAGGCTCGGTCGCCTGCTCGCACCTGAGGAAGGTGTTTCACTTGTGCGTGTATCTGGCACAGATCCACCACGTCCTCTCCCTGCAACAGGAGCTCCACCAGCAGCACCACGACGGGGCCACCACGTCCCTTTGACCTTCTCCTCATATTTTCAAAATTGAGGATCTTGCCCTAAATGGGTGTTTTTGGAAGCGCAGAACACACCCACAGTACGTAACCGCTGACTCGCACAGCTACAGAACTGCAGAAAATGCTATTAAAAAAAAATGTTGTTTTTTTAGTATAGCACAGTAGGAGAAAAGTATATAGAAATTGTTTATTTCACACACCTCAAAATATGTATAACACACTGCAACCTTTTTTTGGTGCCACTAAACGGCGTTTTTTGGAAGAGCAGAACACACCCACAGTACGTAACCGCTGAATCGCACAGCTACAGAACTGCAGAAAATGCTATTCAAAAAAAATTTTGTTTTTTTAGTATAGCACAGTAGGAGAAAACTATATAGAAATTGTTTATTTCACACACCTCAAAATATGTATAACACACTGCAACCTTTTTTTGGTGCCACTAAACGGCGTTTTTTGGAAGAGCAGAACACACCCACAGTACGTAACCGCTGAATCGCACAGCTACAGAACTGCAGAAAATGCTATTCAAAAAAAATTTTGTTTTTTTAGTATAGCAACGTAGGAGAAAACTATAAAGAAATTGTTTATTTCAAACACCTCAAAATATGTATAACACACTGCAAACTTTTTTTGGTGCCACTAAACGGCGTTTTTTGGAAGAGCAGAACACACCCACAGTACGTAACCGCTGAATCGCACAGCTACAGAACTGCAGAAAATGCTATTCAAAAAAAAATTTGTTTTTTTAGTATAGCACAGTAGGAGAAAACTATATAGAAATTGTTTATTTCACACACCTCAAAATATGTATAACACACTGCAACCTTTTTTTGGTGCCACTAAACTGCGTTTTTTGGAAGAGCAGAACACACCCACAGTATGTAACCGCTGAATCGCACAGCTACAGAACTGCAGAAAATGCTATTCAAAAAAAATGTTGTTTTTTTAGTATAGCAACGTAGGAGAAAACTATAAAGAAATTGTTTATTTCAAACACCTCAAAATATGTATAACACACTGCAAACTTTTTTTGGTGCCACTAAACGGCGTTTTTTGGAAGAGCAGAACACACCCACAGTACGTAACCGCTGAATCGCACAGCTACAGAACTGCAGAAAATGCTATTCAAAAAAAATGTTGTTTTTTTAGTATAGCAACGTAGGAGAAAACTATAAAGAAATTGTTTATTTCAAACACCTCAAAATATGTATAACACACTGCAAACTTTTTTTGGTGCCACTAAACGGCGTTTTTTGGAAGAGCAGAACACACCCACAGTACGTAACCGCTGAATCGCACAGCTACAGAACTGCAGAAAATGCTATTCAAAAATTTTTTAGTTTTTTTAGTATAGCACAGTAGGAGAAAACTATATAGAAATTGTTTATTTCACACACCTCAAAATATGTATAACACACTGCAACCTTTTTTTGGTGCCACTAAACGGCGTTTTTTGGAAGAGCAGAACACACCCACAGTACGTAACCGCTGAATCGCACAGCTACAGAACTGCAGAAAGTGCTATTCAAAAAAAATTTTGTTTTTTTAGTATAGCAACGTAGGAGAAAACTATAAAGAAATTGTTTATTTCAAACACCTCAAAATATGTATAACACACTGCAAACTTTTTTTGGTGCCACTAAACTGCGTTTTTTGGAAGAGCAGAACACACCCACAGTACGTAACCGCTGAATCGCACAGCTACAGAACTGCAGAAAATGCTATTCAAAAATTTTTTTGTTTTTTTAGTATAGCACAGTAGGAGAAAACTATATAGAAATTGTTTATTTCACACACCTCAAAATATGTATAACACACTGCAACCTTTTTTTGGTGCCACTAAACGGCGTTTTTTGGAAGAGCAGAACACACCCACAGTACGTAACCGCTGAATCGCACAGCTACAGAACTGCAGAAAATGCTATTCAAAAAAAAATTTGTTTTTTTAGTATAGCACAGTAGGAGAAAACTATATAGAAATTGTTTATTTCACACACCTCAAAATATGTATAACACACTGCAACCTTTTTTTGGTGCCCCTAAACAGCGTTTTTTGCAAGCGTACATTAAAGTGCAATTTTTTTTTTTTGCCCTAAACGGGTCTTTTTTTGCACGAGCAAAATAAAATGCTTTTTTTTTTTTGCCCTATGGGTCTTTTGGAAAAGAGAACAATAAAGTGCCTTTTTTTTCCCCCTAAAAGTTAGATTTTCTCTGACACTGGGCTCATGGCAGTGTAAAAAGACTGCACTGCAACACAAATAGGTAGACCTATGCAGATCGCTGATTTTAATCTCTGAATCTGGACTCCTATATAATATTCTCTCTCCCTGAAAGCACCAACACAGGAACCTGGCCCTACACTACACTATCCCTCTATCTTTTCCCTCAGATTGTAGAATCAGGACTACCTCTTCTATCTTTCTATCTCTCCCTAAAAGCAGCAGCAGCAGACTAGATCCTCTCCCTATCTATTCTGAAGCAGAGTGTCATGTGTGCTGTGTGCCTCTAGCTTATATAGAAGCTGGGTCACATGTTGCACTGACCAATCACAGCCATGCCATTAGTAGGCATGGCTATGATGGCTTCTAAGGGCACACCAGCTAATCAAAAGGTGATTGGCTGGCCCCTGAAGCATTTCTAAATGCGTTATTAGATTGCCGAACCCGAACCCGGACTTTTGGGCAAAGTCCGGGTTCGGGTTCGGGAAAAAGCTAAAGTTCGGTATGGACCCGAACTTTACAGTTCGGGTTCGCTCAACACTAGTGATAACCCTTCCCTATGTTCTCCAAAAAGCTTAAAAATAGATTTTTTGTTTAGAGCTACACTTAAAAAATTTACCTGTTCCAAATTACAAACAGATTGTACTTAAGAACAAACCTACAGTCCGTGTCTTTTTTGCACCGCCTGTATACTGCTGTTCAGAGTATATAGGGCCTTTTTTTATTTTGGGTGCGGGGTTCCCCTTAATATCCATACAAGACCCAAAGGGGCTGGTAATGGGCTGGGGGTAGGGGCGGGTGATGGGGTACCCATACCATTTTTCTCAATGATTTTCACCCATATTGCCGGGACCAGACATTACATTAAAGCCGCAAGCAATTATTAAATGGCTTTTTTCCTTTAGAAATGTCATTTTGTGCAGGGACAGTTCTAAACACGGGAAACATGTGCCACTTCACAGGCATACTTTAGAAACCCCCCAGTTACGACATTTAAAGAAATATTTCACTTTTTTTTTCACTTTATGCATCATTAAAATCACTGCTCCCGAAAAAACGACCGTTTTAAAAGATTCTTTTTACATTGATACATGTCCCCTCGGGCAGGACCCGGGTCCCAAAACCCTTTTTAGGACAATAACATGCATATTAAGTGTAATAATTAGCACTTTAGATTTCAAACGTTTGCGTCCATTGTATTTAATAGGGTTCTAAAGTTTGCACGAATGTTCGGTCCGTTCGAAGGTTCTTGGTGCGAACCGAATGGGGGGGTTTGGTAGATCCCTACTCCTAACCCCTAACCCTCTAACCCTAACCCTCTAACCCTAACCTTATAACCCTAAACCTAACCCCTAACCCTAACTGCTAACCCTAAGCCCTAACCACTAACCACTAACCCCAACCCCTAACCCCTAACCTTAACACCCTAACCCTGGGAGTTTCCTATTTTTGAATTTAGATTTTTCTAATTTCTGAATTTGGAATTTCCGAATTTTCTAAATTTCCAATTTTCAATTTTTGAATTTTCGAATTTGCGAAATTCCGATTTTCAAGAAATTAAAATTTTCTGAAATTCCCTAACCCTAACCCCTAACTACTAGCCCTAACCCTAAGCCCTAACTGCAAACCCCAAGCCCTAACACTAACCCCTAACCCTAACACCAACCCCTAACAATATTTCCTAACCCTAATCCTAGCCGTAGCCCTAACCACTAACCCCCAAGCCCTAACCCCCAACCCTAACCCTAACCATAAACCCTAGCCATAATCCTAACCCTAGCCCTAACCCTTAACCCTAACCCTAAACCCTAACCCTCTAACCGTAACCCTAACTCCTAACTAGGGATGAGCCGAACACCCCCGGGTTCGGTTCGCACCAGAACCTTTGAACGGACCGAAAGTTCGCGTGAATTTTCGAACCCTATTCGTTATAATGGACGCGAACGTTCGAAATCAAAATTGCTAATTACAACGGCCAATATGCATGTTAATGTCATAAAACAGGTTTGGGGACCCGGGTCCTGCCCCAGGGGACATATATCAATGCAAAAAGAAATTTTAAAAACTAACGTTTTTTCGGGAGCAGGCCTCGTACACACGACCGATTTTCTCGTCAAGAACCAGCAAGAAACTTGCTGGCAGAGAGGTCTTGCCGAGTAAATCAGTCGTGTGTACGCTGCTAGCGGGTTTCTCGCCGAGAAAACCGACAAGAAACCTCGACGAGAAAATAGAGAACCTGCTCTCTATTTTCTCGTCGAGATTCTCCTCGGCATGTTTCTCGACGAGAAAAGTGAGTGTGTGTACACTTACCTGTCCGCCCGGAAGCCCGCGCATGTTCGAAATGAATTCGACGCATGCGCGGTAGCTTCCTAGGCATATGTAGGGTATACCAAGATGGCGGCGACGGCATCGAATGTGACGAGCGCATGCTCGACGTAGTCGATGACGTCACCGCGTACACTCCTTTCAAAGAACCGCGGGTTCTTTGAAACGAGCGTGTGTACACTCGGCCGGGA
The DNA here is from genome assembly GCA_029206835.1 of Rana muscosa. Lineage (NCBI taxonomy): Eukaryota > Metazoa > Chordata > Amphibia > Anura > Ranidae > Rana > Rana muscosa. Next base: position 338,233,544 of record CM055118.1, read on the forward strand.
CAAGTTTCTTGTCCAAGAATCTCGTCGAAAAAAACGACATGTTTTTTTCAACGAAAATCTCGGCCGTGTGTACGAGGCCTCTGTCATTTTAATGATGCATAAAGTGAAAAAAAAAGTGACATTTTCCTTTAAATATGGTACCTGGGGGGTGTCTAAAGTATGCCTGTGAAGTGGCATGTGTTTCCCGTGTTTAGAACTGTCCTTGCACAAAATGAAATTTGTAAAGGAAAAAAAAGAAGCCATTTAAAACCACTTTAATGTCATGTCTTGTCCTGGCCGCCATATGGCTGAAAATCCTTGAGAAAAATGGCATGGCTACCCCATCACCCCCCCCCCCACCCCAGCCCCTTTGGGTCTTGTATGGATATTAAGGGGGACCCCGCACCCAAAATAAAACCCTATACCTACAACCCTATATACTCTGAACAGCAGTATATAGGTGGTGCAAACAAGACACGGACTGTAGGTTTGTTCTTAAGTAGAATCTGAACAGGTACATTATGAAGTGTAGCTCCATCCCAAAAAAATCTATTTTTAAGCTTTTTGGAGAACATAGGGAGGGGTTATCACCCCTGTAACATTTGCTGTTTTTGCACATCTGTTCAGAACATGTCACCTCACTTTCCGTCCCAATGACAAATGTTTTTGGAAAAGTGGGGTTTTAATTGAAACAAGGATTGGTGATAAAGCATCAGTAGAGAGGAGATACCTTTTTCCCAAATTAAATCTAACAGGATAGAATTTCCCTTCCTAGGGGTAGATTTCCTCTCACTTCCTGTTTTCTCTTGCCGTTTGCAAGTAGGAGTCGTTTGTAAGTTGGATGTTTGAAAGTAGGGGCCTGCCGTATATACTCTGCAGAAATTTGCCCTATTAGATGTTGGTGTAGCCACAAGACTGGTGGGCACAGGAATGGGCCCTGCTGTGAGTTAATAGATCAAGATTTGTACTTGCATGCACCTGTTGAACGGGCAGAAAAATTGGGCCTTTGGTGGTGGTGGTGGTGGTGGTGGACGGTGTTGCCACAAGACTGTAAGCCCTCACAGTTACTCTTGGTGGGTGCAGGAATGGGCCCTGCTGTGAGTTATTAGATCAAGATTTGTAATTGCATGCACCTGTTGAACAGGGCAGAAAAATTGGGCCTTTGGTGGTGGTGGTGGTGGTGGTGGTGGACGGTGTTGCCACAAGACTGTAAGCCCTCACAGTTACTCTTGTTGGGTGCAGGAATGGGCCCTGCTGTGAGTTATTAGATCAAGATTTGTAATTGCATGCACCTGTTGAACAGGGCAGAAAAATTGGGCCTTTGGTGGTGGTGGTGGTGGTGGACGGTGTTGCCACAAGACTGTAGGCCCTCATAGTTACTCTTGGTGGGCGCAGGAATGGGCCCTGCTGTGAACTATTAGATCAAGATTTGTAATTACACGCCCCTGTTAAACAGGGGCTGAAAAATTGTGCCTTAGGCATTGGTGCTGGTGCCACAACACTGCAACCCCTCACAGATACTGTACTTGGAGCACAGCAGTCACACCTGTTGCGAAGCATCTTTTTAAAAAAATTGTAATTACATGCCCCTGTTATACAGGGGCTGAAAAATTGTGCCTTAGGCACTGGTGCTGGTGCCACAACACTGCAACCCCTCACAGATACTGTACTCTGAGCACAGCAATGAGACCTGTTGCAAAGCATTGCCTAAAAATTGTAATTACACGCCCCAACAGGGGCTGAAAAATTGTGCCTTAGGCACTGGTGCTGGTGCCACAACACTGCAACCCCTCACAGATACTGTACTTGGAGCACAGCAGTCACACCTGTTGCGAAGCATCTTTTTAAAAAATTGTAATTACACGCCCCTGTTATACAGGGGCTGAAAAATTGTGCCTTAGGCACTGGTGCTGGTGCCACAACACTGCAACCCCTCACAGATACTGTACTCTGAGCACAGCAATGAGACCTGTTGCAAAGCATTGCCTAAAAATTGTAATTACACGCCCCAACAGGGGCTGAAAAATTGTGCCTTAGGCACTGGTGCTGGTGCCACAACACTGCAACCCCTCACAGATACTGTACTTGGAGCACAGCAGTCACACCTGTTGCGAAGCATCTTTTTAAAAAATTGTAATTACACGCCCCTGTTATACAGGGGCTGAAAAATTGTGCCTTAGGCACTGGTGTGGTGGCATGGATCATTGAGGAGGAGGAAGAGGATAGTCAGTGAACATAACAGGACAGTCACTCAGCATCAGCATAGGCAGTCTTGAAGGGATGTGACATTATAAATTATTCCGTTATATCCGCTTCAGGTGTCTGGTAGCTGGTGGTGATCCAAGACTGATTCATTTTTATGAAGGTCAGTCGATCAACCGAGTCGGTGGACAGGCACACCCTATGATCGGTGACAAATCCTCCAGCAGCACTGAATGTGCGTTCGGAAAGAACGCTGGATGCAGGACAGGCCAGTAGCTCAATTGCATACTGTGCAAGCTCTGGCCAGTGATCCATCCTCAGGACCCAGTAAGCCAGAGGATTTTCGGTGGGAAAGGTGTCCAAGTCTGACCTTGCCCCTAGGTATTCCTGCACCATGTATATCAGACGCTGGCGATGGTTGCTGGAACCGATCATACCTTGGGGCTGCGGACTAAAAAATTGTCTGAACGCATCGGTCAGACGTCCACCTTCCCCACCGCTCCTTCTGCTACTGACCGAAGCCTCAGCAACTCGTCGTCCAGGACCAGGAGTTTGTAACCTCCCAGTTTCTGGGAACGCGTTGCACAGACCTTTCTGCAAGGCCTCCCTGAGATGTCTCATCCTCTGCTCCCTCTGCGATGGCAAGATAAGGTCCGCAACCTTACCCTTGTACCGTGGATCAAGGAGAGTGGCCAGCCAGTAATGGTCCCTCTCCTTGATCCGAAGAACACGAGGATCCTTCCGCAGGCTTTGCAGGATCAGGGAGGCCATGCAGCGTAGGTTAGCTGAGGCATTCGGTCCGGAGTCTTCTGCGTCACTGAGGATGACATGATCGCCAGCCACCTCCTCCCAGCCACGTACAAGTCCACTGGTTTGTTGGAACTGTACATCATCCCTGCGGCCTCCTCAAATGGTGAGAGGACAGTGCATGCATCCCTGATCATGCTCCACTGGCGTGGGGAAAAAAAGCCAAGCTCCCCTGACCCTGTCCTGGTGCCGTAGTCGCAAAGGTACTCATTGATGGCCCTCTGCTGCGTGTGCAGTCGCTGCAGCATGGCCAACGTTGAGTTCCACCTGGTGGGCATGTCACATATTAGGCGGTTCTTGGGCAGGTTCAGCTCCTTTTGCAGCTCAGTCAGCCAAGCACTGGCATTATAAGATCGGCGGAAATGCACACAGACTTTCCTGGCCTGCCTCAGGACATCCTGTAAGCCTGGGAACCTGCCCAAGAACCGCTGCACCACCAGGTTGAGGACGTGAGCCATACAGGGCACATGGGTGAGCTGCCCCTGTCGCAGGGCGGAGAGGAGGTTGGTGCCATTGTCAGAAACGACCATTCCTGGCTTAAGCTGGCGTGGCGTCAACCACCTCTCGGCCTGCCCCTGCAGAGCTGCCAGAACCTCTGGCCCAGTGTGGCTCCTGTCCCCCAAACACACCAGCGCAAGCACGGCATGGCATCTTTTTGCCTGCGTACTCGCGTAGCCCCTTGTACGCCTACGGAGCACCGCTGGTTCCGAGGACAGAGCACTCGAAGAGGACATGGAGGAAGAAGAAGAGGAGGGGGTGGAGGAGAGAGGTGTGTCACAACCCGTAGTAGCATTTTGGAGGCGTGGTGGCGGAACAACCTCCAACACTACTGCACATTGTCCTGCATCCCTCCCAGCTGCCAATAGAGTGACCCAATGGGCCGTGAAAGAAAGATAACGTCCCTGTCCATGCCTGCTGGACCATGAGTCAGCGGTAATATGCACCTTACCGCTGACCGCCCTGTCCAGCGAGGCATGGACATTGCCTTCCACATGCCGGTAGAGAGATGGAATCGCCTTCCGTGAGAAAAAGTGGCGTTTGGGAACCTGCCACTGAGGAACCGCACATTGAACAAACTCACGGAAGGGGGCCGAGTCTACCAACTGAAAAGGCAGCAGTTGAAGTGCTAGCAATTTAGCCAAGCTAGCATTCAACCGCTGGGCATGTGGATGGCTGGGAGTATACTTCTTTTGACGGTCCAGCAGCTGGGGCAGGGAAATTTGCCTGCTACAATCGGACGTCGGTGTACTGCAAGTACTTGGTTGTGACACACCTAATTCTACACCTTCAGTCCTCTCAGAGCAGCTTTCAGAGAGGACTGAAGATATAGTGGGGATGGAGATCCCAGATGATGGGGAGCAAGGAGAGGTCCGCTTTGTTCTTTGGTGTGGGTCTTTTATGTGTGCTTGCCAACGAGCTGCATGGCAGGTCGACATATGTCTGCTCATGCTTGTGGTGCCCAAGCGGCTGATGTTTTGGCCACGCGAGATACGCTTGAGACAAATATTGCAAATAGCAGTGGTGCGATCTGATGCACTCGTCTCAAAAAAGGCCCACACCAAAGAACTTTTGTGATAACGTGCAGAGGCAGCGCCCTGCACAGGCGGAGCTCTGCGGTGTGGTACAGTTGCTGTGCTGGCCTCTAGCTGGCCTCCAGGGGGCATCCTGCCTCGTTGGACATGTGACGCCGCATCCTCCTCCTCCTCCTCCTCCTCCTCCTCTCTCCCTTCAGGCACCCACGTGGAGTCAGTGACCTCATCATCCCCTCCCTCTTCACCACTAGAGCAAACCTGGCAGTAAGCTGCAGCTGGTGAAACAGTACTGCCAGATTGCTGTCCTTCAGCATCCCCTCTCTCTGCGCGCACACTACTGACTTCCTCAAGCTGGGTATCATCATCCGAGCCTTCGAATCGTTGGGCATCCTCCTGGAGCATGTACCCAACACTGTGCTCAAACAGTTCGGGGGACTCCTCAGGAGGACATGGTGGGTCTAGGGAAGGGGTGGCTGATGATGTCATTGAGTACGCGTTGGCAGCTGCTCTGCCAGTACCCTGAGCCTGGGTGAGAGAGGATGAGGAGGATGAGGAGGGCTTGGTCATCCATTCTACCAAGCCTTCGGCATGATGCTGCTCCACATGTCCAGCTGCCGAAAACAAAGACAAGCATGTCCCATGGCCACGTGCTGATGACGATGCACGACCACGTCCACGGCCAGCACTGTTGTCTCTAGAAACAGAGCCTGCCTGCCCTGTGTTCTTGCCTCGGCACGCTCTGCCTCTCCTTGGCGGTCTTCCAGCCATTGTAGTCGGTAGTGTATATAGTATAAAAAATAGAGCTCCTATGTGTGCTCACAACACACTGTAGGTCCTATGGGTGCTGACACTAACACACTATAGGTACTATGTGTGCTGCTGACAAGAAAATATAGGAGCTCTGTTTGCTGCCACTAACACACTAGAAGTCCTATGGGTGCTGCTGAGAAGAAAATATAGGAGCTCTGTGTGATGCCACTAACACACTAGAAGTCCTATGGGTGCTTCTGAGAAGAAAATATAGGAGCTCTGTGTGGTGCCACTAACACACTAGAAGTCCTATGGGTGCTTCTGAGATGAAAATATAGGAGCTCTGTGTGATGCCACTAACACACTAGAAGTCCTATGGGTGCTGCTGAGAAGAAAATATAGGAGCTCTGTTTGCTGCCACTAACACACTAGAAGTCCTATGGGTGCTGCTGAGAAGAAAATATAGGAGCTCTGTGTGATGCCACTAACACACTAGAAGTCCTATGGGTGCTTCTGAGATGAAAATATAGGAGCTCTGTGTGATGCCACTAACACACTAGAAGTCCTATGGGTGCTTCTGAGATGAAAATATAGGAGCTCTGTTTGCTGCCACTAACACACTAGAAGTCCTATGGGTGCTGCTGAGAAGAAAATATAGGAGCTCTGTGTGATGCCACTAACACACTAGAAGTCCTATGGGTGCTTCTGAGATGAAAATATAGGAACTCTGTGTGATGCCACTAACACACTAGAAGTCCTATGGGTGCTTCTGAGAAGAAAATATAGGAGCTCTGTGTGATGCCACTAACACACTAGAAGTCCTATGGGTGCTGCTGAGAAGAAAATATAGGAGCTCTGTGTGATGCCACTAACACACTGGAAGTCCTATGGGTGCTTCTGAGAAGAAAATATAGGAGCTCTGTGTGATGCCACTAACACACTAGAAGTCCTATGGGTGCTGCTGAGAAGAAAATATAGGAGCTCTGTGTGATGCCACTAACACACTAGAAGTCCTATGGGTGCTTCTGAGATGAAAATATAGGAGCTCTGTGTGATGCCACTAACACACTAGAAGTCCTATGGGTGCTTCTGAGATGAAAATATAGGAGCTCTGTTTGCTGCCACTAACACACTAGAAGTCCTATGGGTGCTGCTGAGAAGAAAATATAGGAGCTCTGTGTGATGCCACTAACACACTAGAAGTCCTATGGGTGCTTCTGAGAAGAAAATATAGGAGCTCTGTGTGATGCCACTAACACACTAGAAGTCCTATGGGTGCTGCTGAGAAGAAAATATAGGAGCTCTGTGTGATGCCACTAACACACTAGAAGTCCTATGGGTGCTTCTGAGATGAAAATATAGGAACTCTGTGTGATGCCACTAACACACTAGAAGTCCTATGGGTGCTGCTGAGAAGAAAATATAGGAGCTCTGTGTGATGCCACTAACACACTAGAAGTCCTATGGGTGCTTCTGAGAAGAAAATATAGGAGCTCTGTGTGATGCCACTAACACACTAGAAGTCCTATGGGTGCTGCTGAGAAGAAAATATAGGAGTTCTGTGTGATGCCACTAACACACTAGAAGTCCTATGGGTGCTTCTGAGATGAAAATATAGGAGCTCTGTGTGATGCCACTAACACACTAGAAGTCCTATGGGTGCTGCTGAGAAGAAAATATAGGAGCTCTGTTTGCTGCCACTAACACACTAGAAGTCCTATGGGTGCTGCTGAGAAGAAAATATAGGAGCTCTGTGTGATGCCACTAACACACTAGAAGTCCTATGGGTGCTTCTGAGATGAAAATATAGGAGCTCTGTGTGATGCCTCTAACACACTAGAAGTCCTATGGGTGCTTCTGAGATGAAAATATAGGAGCTCTGTTTGCTGCCACTAACACACTAGAAGTCCTATGGGTGCTGCTGAGAAGAAAATATAGGAGCTCTGTGTGATGCCACTAACACACTAGAAGTCCTATGGGTGCTTCTGAGAAGAAAATATAGGAGCTCTGTGTGATGCCACTAACACACTAGAAGTCCTATGGGTGCTTCTGAGATGAAAATATAGGAGCTCTGTTTGCTGCCACTAACACACTAGAAGTCCTATGGGTGCTGCTGAGAAGAAAATATAGGAGCTCTGTTTGCTGCCACTAACACACTAGAAGTCCTATGGGTGCTGCTGAGAAGAAAATATAGGAGCTCTGTGTGATGCCACTAACACACTAGAAGTCCTATGGGTGCTTCTGAGATGAAAATATAGGAGCTCTGTGTGATGCCACTAACACACTAGAAGTCCTATGGGTGCTGCTGAGAAGAAAATATAGGAGCTCTGTTTGCTGCCACTAACACACTAGAAGTCCTATGGGTGCTGCTGAGAAGAAAATATAGGAGCTCTGTGTGATGCCACTAACACACTAGAAGTCCTATGGGTGCTTCTGAGATGAAAATATAGGAGCTCGGTGTGATGCCACTAACACACTAGAAGTCCTATGGGTGCTTCTGAGATGAAAATATAGGAGCTCTGTTTGCTGCCACTAACACACTAGAAGTCCTATGGGTGCTGCTGAGAAGAAAATATAGGAGCTCTGTGTGAGGCCACTAACACACTAGAAGTCCTATGGGTGCTGCTGAGAAGAAAATATAGGAGCTCTGTGTGATGCCACTAACACACTAGAAGTCCTATGGGTGCTGTTGAGAAGAAAATATAGGAGCTCTGTGTGATGCCACTAACACACTAGAAGTCCTATGGGTGCTTCTGAGATGAAAATATAGGAGCTCTGTGTGAAGCCACTAACACACTAGAAGTCCTATGGGTGCTGCTGAGAAGAAAATATAGGAGCTCTGTGTGATGCCACTAACACACTAGAAGTCCTATGGGTGCTGCTGAGAAGAAAATATAGGAGTTCTGTGTGATGCCACTAACACACTAGAAGTCCTATGGGTGCTTCTGAGATGAAAATATAGGATCTCTGTGTGATGCCACTAACACACTAGAAGTCCTATGGGTGCTGCTGAGAAGAAAATATAGGAGCTCTGTTTGCTGCCACTAACACACTAGAAGTCCTATGGGTGCTGCTGAGAAGAAAATATAGGAGCTCTGTGTGATGCCACTAACACACTAGAAGTCCTATGGGTGCTTCTGAGATGAAAATATAGGAGCTCTGTGTGATGCCTCTAACACACTAGAAGTCCTATGGGTGCTTCTGAGATGAAAATATAGGAGCTCTGTTTGCTGCCACTAACACACTAGAAGTCCTATGGGTGCTGCTGAAAAGAAAATATAGGAGCTCTGTGTGATGCCACTAACACACTAGAAGTCCTATGGGTGCTTCTGAGAAGAAAATATAGGAGCTCTGTGTGATGCCACTAACACACTAGAAGTCCTATGGGTGCTTCTGAGATGAAAATATAGGAGCTCTGTTTGCTGCCACTAACACACTAGAAGTCCAATGGGTGCTGCTGAGAAGAAAATACAGGAGCTCTGTTTGCTGCCACTAACACACTAGAAGTCCTATGGGTGCTGCTGAGAAGAAAATATAGGAGCTCTGTGTGATGCCACTAACACACTAGAAGTCCTATGGGTGCTTCTGAGATGAAAATATAGGAGCTCTGTGTGATGCCACTAACACATTAGAAGTCCTATGGGTGCTGCTGAGAAGAAAATATAGGAGCTCTGTTTGCTGCCACTAACACACTAGAAGTCCTATGGGTGCTGCTGAGAAGAAAATATAGGAGCTCTGTGTGATGCCACTAACACACTAGAAGTCCTATGGGTGCTTCTGAGATGAAAATAAAGGAGCTCGGTGTGATGCCACTAACACACTAGAAGTCCTATGGGTGCTTCTGAGATAAAAATATAGGAGCTCTGTTTGCTGCCACTAACACACTAGAAGTCCTATGGGTGCTGCTGAGAAGAAAATATAGGAGCTCTGTGTGAGGCCACTAACACACTAGAAGTCCTATGGGTGCTGCTGAGAAGAAAATATAGGAGCTCTGTGTGATGCCACTAACACACTAGAAGTCCTATGGGTGCTGCTGAGAAGAAAATATAGGAGCTCTGTGTGATGCCACTAACACACTAGAAGTCCTATGGGTGCTTCTGAGATGAAAATATAGGAGCTCTGTGTGAAGCCACTAACACACTAGAAGTCCTATGGGTGCTGCTGAGAAGAAAATATAGGAGCTCTGTTTGCTGCCACTAACACACTAGAAGTCCTATGGGTGCTGTTGGGGTGCAATGCTGTGCTAACAGCACTGCGGTTGGTACTACTGCAATACTGTACTAACAGTAAGCACGCACCAGACTAATCCCCAGCAGCAGCTGATAACACACTAACTGTGCAATCAGCAGCAATGAACGATCAATGACTTAGATAGCAATGGTTTAGCAAAGAAATAGCCAATGGTTTAGCAAAGAAGAGCAAATCTTTCAGTATCAAGCAAAGACAGAATCAGCAGACTGATCTCTCCTAAAGTCGGAACTCATGTGACCGGGGCCGACGGCGTGGCGGCCTTTTAAATGGTGGGGCGTGTACTAAAGCCCCTGAGCTGTAATTGGCTACAGGCGTCCTGCCTGTAGCCAATATTTGCTCTCCGAGTTTCGGGCGCTGTGATTGGCCAAGCATGCGGGGTCACAGTGCATGCTTGGCCAATCATCAGCCAGCAATGCACTGCGCCGGCCGCGCCGGCCGCAATGCATTGCGGGGCCGCTCGCATCACACGAATGTGATGCGAACGGCCCAAATAGTTCTGGGCTCGCCGAGCGAGCGAACGCCCGGTGCTCGATTCGAACGTGGGTTCGAATCGAGCACCGGGCCCATCCCTACTCCTAACCCCTAACCCCTAACCTAACCCTCTAACCCTAACCCTCTAACCCTAAACCTTACCCCTAACCCTAACTGCTAAGCTCTAAGCCCTGACCCCTAACAATTTCTTAACTTTGAATTTTTGAATTTCGATTTTTCAAATTTCCGAATATGGTATTTCCGAATTTTCAAAATTTCTAATTTTCAATTTTCGAAATTTCAATTTTCGAGTTTCAGAAATTCTGATTTTTATGAAATTACGAATTTCTGAAATTTCCTAACCCTAACCCCTAAATGCTAGCCCTAACCCTAACTGCAAACCCTAAGCCCTAACCGTAACCCCTAACCCTAACCCCAACCCCAACCCCTAACCCCAACCCCTAACCCTAACCCTAACTCCTAACCTTAACCTCTAACCCTAATCCTAGCCATAGCCCTAACCACTAACTCCCAACCCTAACCCCCAACCCAAAACATAAACCCTAGCCATAACCCTAACCCTAGCCTTAACCCTAACCCTAAACCCTAAAACCCTAACCCTCTAACCGTAACCCTAACTCCTAACACCTAACCCCTAACCTAACCCTCTAACCCTAACCCTCTAACCCTAAACCTAACCCCTAACCCTAAGCCCTAACCCCTAACAATTTCCTAACTTCGAATTTTTGAATTTCGATTTTTTAAATTTCCGAATTTGGAATTTCCGAATTTTCGAAATTTCTCATTTTCAATTTTAGAATTTTCAATTTTAGAATTTCCGAAATTCAGATTTTCACTAAATTACGAATTTCTGAAATTCCCTAACCCTAACCCCTAACTGCTAGCCCTAACCCCTAATTGTAAACCCTAAGCCCTAACCCTAACCTCAACCCCAACCCCTAACCCCAACCCCAACCCCTAACTCCTAACCCTAACCCTAATCCTAACCCTAGCTCTAACCACTAACTCCCAACCCTAACCCCTAACCCTAACCATAAACCCTAGCCATAACCCTAACCCTAGACCTAACCCCTAACCCTAACCCTAAACCCTAACCCTCTAACCGTAACCTTAACTCCTAACCCCTAAGCCCTAACCCTCTAACCCTAACCCTAACCCTAACCCCTAACCCTATTACCCTAACCATAAACCTAACACCCTATACCTAACCCCTAACCCTAACTGCTAACCCTAACCCCTAACAATTTCCTAACTTTGAATTTTTGAATTTCGATTTTTCACATTTCTGAATATGGAATTTCCGAATTTTCTAATTTTCAATTTTCGAAATTAAAATTTTCGAATTTCCGAAATTAAGATTTTCACGAAATTATGAATTTCTGAAATTCCCTAACCCTAACCTCTAAATGCTAGCCCTAAACCCAACCCCTAACTGCAAACCCTAAGCTCTAACCCTAACCCCAAGCCCAACCCCTAACCCCAACCCCTAACCCTAACTCCTAACCCCTAACCCTAACCCTAATCCTAGCTGTAGCCCTAACCACTAACTCCCAAACCTAACCCCAAACCCTAACCCTAACCATAAACCCTAGCCATAACCCTAACCCTAGCCTTAACCCTAGCCCTAACCCCTATTCCTAACCCTAAACCCTAACCCTCTAACTGTAACCCTAACTCCTAACCCCTAACCCTCTAACCCTAACCCTCTAACCCTAAACCTAACCCCTAACCCTAAGCCCTAACCCCTAACAATTTCCTAACTTCGAATCTTTGAATTTTGATTTTTTAAATTTCCGAATTTGGAATTTCCGAATTTTCGAAATTTCTCATTTTCAATTTTAGAATTTTCAATTTTAGAATTTCCGAAATTCCGATTTTCACGAAATTACGAATTTCTGAAATTCCCTAACCCTAACCCCTAACTGCTAGCCCTAACCCTAACCCCTAACTGCAAACCCTAAGCCCTAACCCTAACCCTAACCTCAACCCCAACCCCTAACCCCAACCCCAACCCCTAACTCCTAACCCTAACCCTAATCCTAACCCTAGCCATAGCCCTAACCACTAACTCCCAACCCTAACCCCTAACCCTAACAATAAACCCTAGCCATAACCCTAACCCTAGACCTAACCCCTAACCCTAACCCTAAACCCTAATCCTCTAACTGTAACCTTAACTCCTAACCCCTAACCCTAACCCTCTAACCCTAACCCTAACCCTAACCCCTAACCCTATCACCCTAACCCTAAACCTAACACCCTATACCTAACCCCTAACCCTAACTGCTAACCCTAACCCCATAACTTTGAATTTTTGAATTTCAATTTTTCACATTTCTCAATATGGAATTTCCGAATTTTCGAAATTTCTAATTTTCAATTTTCGAAATTTCAATTTTCGAATTTCCAAAATTAAGATTTTCACGAAATTATGAATTTCTGAAATTCCCTAACCCTAACCTCTAAATGCTAGCCCTAAACCCAACCCCTAACTGCAAACCCTAAGCCCTAACCCTAACCCCAACCCCAACCCCAACCCCTAACCCCAACCCCTAATCCTAACTCCTAACCCCTAACCCTAACCCTAATCCTAGCCGTAGCCCTAACCACTAACTCCCAACCCTAACCCCAAACTCTAACCCTAACCATAAACCCTAGCCATAACCCTAACCCTAGCCTTAACCCTAACCCTAACCCCTATTCCTAACCCTAAACCCTAACCCTCTAACTGTAACTCTAACTTCTAACCCCTAACCTAACCCTCTAACCCTAACACTCTAACCCTAAACCTAACCCCTAACCCTAAGCCCTAACCCCTAACAATTTCCTAACTTCGAATTTTTGAATTTCGATTTTTTAAATTTCCGAATTTGGAATTTCCGAATTTTCGAAATTTCTCATTTTCAATTTTAGAATTTTCAATTTTAGAATTTCCGAAATTCAGATTTTCACTAAATTACGAATTTCTGAAATTCCCTAACCCTAACCCCTAACTGCTAGCCCTAACCCCTAATTGTAAACCCTAAGCCCTAACCCTAACCCTAACCTCAACCCCAACCCCTAACCCCAACCCCAACACCTAACTCCTAACCCTAACCCTAGCTCTAACCACTAACTCCCAACCCTAACCCCTAACCCTAACCATAAACCCTAGCCATAACCCTAACCCTAGACCTAACCCCTAACCCTAACCCTAACCCTCTAACCGTAACCTTAACTCCTAACCCCTAAGCCCTAACCCTAACCCTCTAACCCTAACCCTAACCCTAACCCCTAACCCTATTACCCTAACCCTAAACCTAACACCCTATACCTAACCCCTAACCCTAACTGCTAACCCTAACCCCTAACAATTTCCTAACTTAGAATTTTTGAATTTCGATTTTTCACATTTCTGAATATGGAATTTCCGAATTTTCTAATTTTCAATTTTCGAAATTAAAATTTTCGAATTTCCGAAATTAAGATTTTCACGAAATTATGAATTTCTGAAATTCCCTAACCCTAACCTCTAAATGCTAGCCCTAAACCCAACCCCTAACTGCAAACCCTAAGCTCTAACCCTAACCCCAAGCCCAACCCCTAACCCCAACCCCTAACCCTAACTCCTAACCCCTAACCCTAACCCTAATCCTAGCCGTAGCCCTAACCACTAACTCCCAAACCTAACCCCAAACCCTAACCCTAACCATAAACCCTAGCCATAACCCTAACCCTAGCCTTAACCCTAACCCTAACCCCTATTCCTAACCCTAAACCCTAACCCTCTAACTGTAACCCTAACTCCTAACTCCTAACCCTCTAACCCTAACCCTCTAACCCTAAACCTAACCCCTAACCCTAAGCCCTAACCCCTAACAATTTCCTAACTTCGAATCTTTGAATTTTGATTTTTTAAATTTCCGAATTTGAAATTTCCGAATTTTCGAAATTTCTCATTTTCAATTTTAGAATTTTCAATTTTAGAATTTCCGAAATTCCGATTTTCACGAAATTACGAATTTCTGAAATTCCCTAACCCTAACCCCTAACTGCTAGCCCTAACCCTAACCCCTAACTGCAAACCCTAAGCCCTAACCCTAACCCTAACCTCAACCCCAACCCCTAACCCCAACCCCAACCCCTAACTCCTAACCCTAACCCTAACCCTAATCCTAACCCTAGCCATAGCCCTAACCACTAACTCCCAACCCTAACCCCTAACCCTAACAATAAACCCTAGCCATAACCCTAACCCTAGACCTAACCCCTAACCCTAACCCTAAACCCTAACCCTCTAACTGTAACCTTAACTCCTAACCCCTAACCCTAACCCTCTAACCCTAACCCTAACCCTAACCCCTAACCCTATCACCCTAACCCTAAACCTAACACCCTATACCTAACCCCTAACCCTAACTGCTAACCCTAACCCCATAACTTCGAATTTTTGAATTTCAATTTTTCACATTTCTCAATATGGAATTTCCGAATTTTTGAAATTTCTAATTTTCAATTTTCGAAATTTCAATTTTCGAATTTCTGAAATTAAGATTTTCACGAAATTATGAATTTCTGAAATTCCCTAACCCTAACCTCTAAATGCTAGCCCTAAACCCAACCCCTAACTGCAAACCCTAAGCCCTAACCCTAACCCCAACCCCAACCCCAACCCCTAACCCCAACCCCTAATCCTAACTCCTAACCCCTAACCCTAACCCTAATCCTAGCCGTAGCCCTAACCACTAACTCCCAACCCTAACCCCAAACCCTAACCCTAACCATAAACCCTAGCCATAACCCTAACCCTAGCCTTAACCCTAACCCTAACCCTTATTCCTAACCCTAAACCCTAACCCTCTAACTGTAACCCTAACTTCTAACCCCTAACCTAACCCTCTAACCCTAACCCTCTAACCCTAAACGTAACCCCTAACCCCTAACAATTTCCTAACTTCGAATTTTTGAATTTTGATTTTTCTAATTTCCGAATATGGAATTTCCAAATTTTTGAAATTTTCAATTTTCTAATTTTCAATTTTCTAATTTCTGAAATTTCCTAGCCCTAACCCCTAACTGCTAGCCCTAACCCCTAACTGCAAACCCTAAGCCCTAACCCTAACCCCTAACCCTAACCTCAACCCCAACCCCTAACCCCAACCCCAAACCCTAACTCCTAACCCTAACCCTAACCCTAATCCTAATCCTAGCCATAGCCCTAACTACTAACTCCCAACCCTAACCCCTAACCCTAACCATAAACCCTAGCCATAACCCTAACCCTAGACCTAACCCCTAACCCTAACCCTAAACCCTAACCCTCTAACCATAACCTTAACTCCTAACCCCTAAGCCCTAACCCTAACCCTCTAACACTAACACTCTAACCCTAACCCCTAATCCTATTACCCTAACCCTAAACCTAACACCCTATACTTAACCCCTAACCCTAACTGCTAACCCTAACCCCTAACAATTTCCTAACTTCGAATTTTTGAATTTCGATTTTTCACATTTCTGAATATGGAATTTCCGAATTTTCGAAATTTCTAATTTTCAATTTTCGAAATTTCAATTTTCGAATTTCCGAAATTAAGATTTTCACGAAATTATGAATTTCTGAAACTCCCTAACCCTAACCTCTAAATGCTTGCCCTAACCCCAACCCCTAACTGCAAACCCTAAGCCCTAACCCTAACCCCAACCCCAACCCCTAACCCTAACTCCTAACCCCTAACCCTAACCCTAATCCTAGCCGTATCCCTAACCACTAACTCCCAACCCTAAACCCAAACCCTAACCCTAACCCTAACCATAAACCCTAGCCATAACCCTAACCCTAGCCTTAACCCTAACCCTAACCCCTATTCCTAACCCTAAACCCTAACCCTCTAACTGTAACCCTAACTTCTAACCCCTAACCCCTAACCTAACCCTCTAACCCTAACCCTCTAACCCTAAGCATAACCCCTAACCCTAACCCCTAACAATTTCCTAACTTCGAATTTTTGCATTTCGATTTTTCAAATTTCTGAATTTGAATTTCCGAATTTTTTAAATTTCTAATTTTCAATTTTCTAATTTTCAATTTTCGAATTTCCGAAATTAAGATTTTCATGAAATTATGAATTTCTGAAATTTCCTAACCCTAACCTCTAAATGCCAGCCCTAACCCCAACCCCTAACTGCAAACCCTAAGCCCTAACCCTAACCCCAACCCCTAACCCCAACCCCTAACCCTAACTCCTAACCTCTAACCCTAAACCTAATCCTAGCCGTATCCCTAACCACTAACTCCCAACCCTAACCCCAAACCCTAACCCTAACCCTAAACCCTAGCCATAACCCTAACCCTAGCCTTAACCCTAACCCTAACCCCTATTCCTAACCCTAAACCCTAACCCTGTAACTGTAACCATAACTTCTAACCCCTAACCCCTAACCTAACCCTCTAACCCTAACCCTCTAACCCTAAGCCTAACCCCTAACCCTAACCCCTACCAATTTCCTAACTTCGAATTTTTGCATTTCGATTTTTCAAATTTCTGAATTTGAATTTCCGAATTTTTTAAATTTCTAATTTTCAATTTTCTAACTTTCAATTTTCGAATTTCTGAAATTTCATAGCCCTAACTGCTAGACCTAACCCCTAACTGCAAACCCTAAGCCCTAACCCTAACCCCTAACCCTAACCTCAACCCCAAACCCTAACCCCAACCCCTAACCCTAACTCCTAACCCTAACCCCTAACCCTAACCCTAATCCTAACCCTAGCCATAGCCCTAACCACTAACTCCCAACCCTAACCCCCAACCCTAACCCTAACCATAAACCCTAGCCATAGCCCTAACCCTAGACCTAACCCCTAACCCTAAACCCTAACCCTCTAACCATAACCCTAACTCCTAACCCCTAACCCTCTAACCCTAACCCTCTAACCCTAACCCTAACCCCTAACCCTATAACCCTAAACCTAACACCCTAAACCTAACCCCTAACCCTAACTGCTAACCCTAACCCCTAACAATTTCCTAACTTTGAATTTTTGAATTTTGATTTTTCAAATTTCCGAATTTGGAATTTCCGAATTTTTGAAATTTCCAATTTTCAATTTTCGAATTGAAACCCTAACCCCCTAACCCCAACCCTAACCCTAACCCTAAACCCTGGCCATAACCCAAACCCTAGCCCTAACCCTAACCTCTAACCCTAAACCCTAACCCTAACTCCTAACCCCTAACCTCTAACCCTCTAACCCTAAACCTAACCCTAACCCTAACCCTAACCTTATAACCCTAAACCTCACACCCTAACCCTAAACCTAACCCCAACCCCTAACCCTAACTCCTAACCCTAACCCCTAACCCTAACCCTAATCCTAACCCTAGCCATAGCCCTAACCACTAACTCCCAACCCTAACCCCCAACCCTAACCCTAACCATAAACCCTAGCCATAGCCCTAACCATAGACCTAACCCCTAACCCTCTAACCCTAACCCTCTAACCCTAACCCTAACCCCTAACCCTATAACCCTAACCCTAAACCTAACACCCTAAACCTAACCCCTAACCCTAACTGCTAACCCTAACCCCTAACAATTTCCTAACTTTGAATTTTTTAATTTTGATTTTTCAAATTTCCGAATTTGGAATTTTTGAATTTTCGAAATCTCCAATTTTCAATTTTCGAATTGAAACCCTAACCCCCTAACCCCAACCCTAACCCCTAACCCTCTAACCCGAAACCTAACCCTAACCTTATAAAACTAAACCTCACACCCTAACCCTAAACCTAACCCCTAACCCCTAACCCTAACTGCTAACCCTAAGCCATAACCACTAACCCTTAACCCCAACCCCTAGCCCTAACTCCTAACCCCTAACCTTCACACCCTAACCCTAGGAATTTCCTAACTTCGAATTTTTGAATCTCGATTTTTCAAATTTTCCGAATTTGAAATTTCCTAATTTTCGAAATTTCCAATTTAAAATTTTCGAATTTTCGAATTTGCGAAATTACGATTTTCAAGAAATTTAAAATTTCTGAAATTCCCTAACCCTAACCCCAACCCCTAACAATAACTCCTAACCCTAACCCTAATCCTAACCCTAGCCATAGCCCTAACCACTAACCCCCAACCCTAACCCCCAAACTTAACCCTAACCATAAACCCTAGCCATAACCCTAACCCTAGCCCTAACCCTAACCCCTAACCCATAACCCTAAGCCTCTAACCCTAAACCTAACCCTTAACCCTAACTGCTAACCCTAAGCCTTAAGCCCTAACCCCTAACAATTTCCTAACTTCGAATTTTTGAATTTTCGAATTTTCAATTTTTGAATTTCCAAAATTCAGATTTTCACGAAATTATGAATTTCTGAAATTCCCTAACCCTAACCCCTAACTGCTAGCCCTAACCCTAACCCCTAACTGCAAACCCTAACCCCTAACCCCTAACCCTAACCCCAACCTCTAACCCCAACCCCTAACCCTAACTCCTAACCCTAACCCTAATCCTAACCCTAGCCATAGCCCTAACCACTAACTCCCAACCCTAACCCTAACAATAAACTCTAGCCATAACCCTAACCCTAGACCTAACCATAACCCTAACTTCTAACCCCTAACCCTAACCCTCTAACCCTAACCCTCTAACCTTAACCCTAACCCTAACCCCTAACCCTAACCCTATAACCCTAACCCTTAATCTAACCCCTAACTGCTAACCCTAACCCCTAACAATTTCCTAACTTCCAATTTTTGAATTTCGATTTTCCAAATTTCTGAATTTGGAATTTCCGAATTTTTGAATATTTGAATTTTCGAATTTCCGAAATTCCGATTTTCACTAAATTCCGAATTTCCATAATTCCAAATTTCTGAAATTCCGATTTTCACTAAATAATGAATTTCCGAAATTCAGAATTTCCGAAATTCCGAAACCTTAACCCCCTTACCCCTAACCCTAACCCCCAACCCTAACCCTAACCTTAAACCCTGGCCATAACCTAAACCCTAGCCCTAACCCTAACCTCTAACCCTAACCCTAAACCCTAACCCTAACTCCTAACCCTCTATCCCTAACCCTCTAACCCTAACCTTATAACCCTAAACCTAACCCCTAACCCCTAACTGCTAACCCTAAACTCTAACCCCTAACCCCCAACCCCTAACCCTAACTCCTAACCCCTAACCTTAACACCCTATCCCTGGGAGTATCCTAACTTTGAATTTTTTTAAATTTTGATTTTTCAAATTTCTGAATTTGGAATTTTCGAATTTTCAAAATTTCCAATTTTCAATTTTCGAATTTGCGAATTTGCGAAATTCCGATTTTCAAGAAATTACAATTTTCTGAAATTCCCTAAACCTAACCCCTAACTGCTGGCCCTAACCCTAACCCCTAACTGCAAACCCCAAGCCCTAACCCCTAACCCTAACACCAACCCCTAACAATAACTCCTAACCCTAACCCAAATCCTAACCCTAGCCGTAGCCCTAACCACTAACCCCCAAGCCCTAACCCCCAACCCTAACCCTAACCATAAACCCTAGCCATAACCCTAACCCTAGCTCTAACCCTTAACCCTAAACCTAAACCCTAACCCACTAACCGTAACCCTAACTCCTAACCCCTAACCTAACCCTCTAACCCTAAACCTTACCCCTAACCCTAACTGCTAAGCCCTAAGCCCTAACCCTAACAATTTCCTAACTTCGAATTTTTGAATTTCGATTTTTCAAATTTCCGAATATGGAATTTCCGAATTTTCGAAATTTCTAGTTTTCAATTTTCGAAATTTCAATTTTTGAATTTCCGAAATTCACATTTTCCCGAAATTACGAATTTCTGAAATTCCCTAACCCTAACCCCTAACTGCTAGCCCTAACCCTAACCCCTAACTGCAAACCCTAAGCCCTAACCCTAACCCCAACCCCAACCTCTAACCCCAACCCCTAACCCTAACTCCTAACCCTAACCCTAACCCTAATCCTTACCCTAGTCATAGCCCTAACCACTAACTCCCAACCCTTACCCCCAACCCTAGCCCTAACCATAAACCCTAGCCATAACCCTAACCCTAGACCTAACCCTAACCCCTAGCCCTAACCCTAAACCCTAACCCTCTAACCATAACCCTAACTCCTAACCCCTAACCCTAACCCTCTAACCCTAACCCTTTAACCTTAACCCTAACCCTAACCCCTAACCCTAACCCCTAACCCTAACCCTATGACCCTAACCCTAAATGTAACACCCTAAACCTAACCCCTAACCCTAACTGCTAACCCTAACCCCTAACAATTTCCTAACTTCGAATTTTTGAATTTCGATTTTTCAAATTTCTGAATTTGGAATTTCCGAATTTTAGAATTTTAGAATTTTAGAATTTCCGAAATTCAGATTTTCACGAAATTCCGAATTTCCAAAATTCCAAATTTCTGAAATTCCGTTTTTCACGAAATTCTGAATTTCAGAAATTCTGAATTTCAGAAATTCCAAAACCTTAACCCCCTTACCCCAACCCTAACCCCCAATCCTAGCCCTAACCTTAAACCCTGGCTATAACCCAAACCCTAGCCCTAACCCTAACCTCTAACCCTAACCCTAAACCCTAACTCCCAACTCCTAACCCCTAACCCTAACTCCTAACCCTAACCCCTAACCCTAACTCCTAACCCCTAACCTTAACACCCTAACCCTAAACCTTACCCCTAACCCTAACTGCTAAGCCCTAAGCCCTAACCCCTAACAATTTCCTAACTTCGAATTTTTGAATTTCGATTTTTCAAATTTCCGAATATGGAATTTCCGAATTTTCGAAATTTCTAGTTTTCAATTTTCGAAATTTCAATTTTTGAATTTCCGAAATTCACATTTTCCTGAAATTACGAATTTCTGAAATTCCCTAACCCTAACCCCTAACTGCTAGCCCTAACCCTAACCCCTAACTGCAAACCCTAAGCCCTAACCCTAACCCCAACCCCAACCTCTAACCCCAACCCCTAACCCTAACTCCTAACCCTAACCCTAACCCTAATCCTTACCCTAGTCATAGCCCTAACCACTAACTCCCAACCCTTACCCCCAACCCTAGCCCTAACCATAAACCCTAGCCATAACCCTAACCCTAGACCTAACCCTAACCCCTAGCCCTAACCCTAAACCCTAACCCTCTAACCATAACCCTAACTCCTAACCCCTAACCCTAACCCTCTAACCCTAACCCTTTAACCTTAACCCTAACCCTAACCCCTAACCCTAACCCCTAACCCTAACCCTATAACCCTAACCCTAAATGTAACACCCTAAACCTAACCCCTAACCCTAACTGCTAACCCTAACCCCTAACAATTTCCTAACTTCGAATTTTTGAATTTCGATTTTTCAAATTTCTGAATTTGGAATTTCCGAATTTTAGAATTTTCGAATTTTCGAATTTCCGAAATTCAGATTTTCACGAAATTCCGAATTTCCAAAATTCCAAATTTCTGAAATTCAGTTTTTCACGAAATTCTGAATTTCAGAAATTCTGAATTTCAGAAATTCCAAAACCTTAACCCCCTTACCCCCAACCCTAACCCCCAATCCTAACCCTAACCTTAAACCCTGGCTATAACCCAAACCCTAGCCCTAACCCTAACCTCTAACCCTAACCCTAAACCCTAACTCCCAACTCCTAACCCCTAACCCTAACTCCTAACCCTAACCCCTAACCCTAACTCCTAACCCCTAACCTTAACACCCTAACCCTGGGAGTTTCCTAACTTCGTATTTTTGAATTTCGATTTTTCAAGTTTCTGAATTTGGAATTTCCGAATTTTCGAAATTTCCAATTTTCAATTTTCACATTTTCGAATTTGTGAAATTCCGATTTTCAAGAAATTACAAATTTCTGAAATTCCCTAAACCTAACCCCTAACTGCTAGCCCTAACCCTAACCCCTAACTGCAAACCCCAAGCCCTAACCCTAACACCAACCCCTAACAATAACTCCTAACCCTAACCCTAATCCTAACCCTAGCCGTAGCCCTAACCACTAACCCCCAAGCCCTAAACCCCAACCCTAACCCTAACCATAAACCCTATCCATAACCCTAACCCTAGCCCTAACCCTTAACCCTAACCCTAAACTCTAACCCTCTAACCGTAACCCTAACTCCTAACCCCTAACCTAACCCTCTAACCCAGTGGTTCTCAACTCCAGTCCTCAGGACCCACTAACAGGCCAGGTTTGCAAGATAACTGAGCCCTAACCACTAACTCCCAACCCTTACCCCCAACCCTAGCCCTAACCATAAACCCTAGCCATAACCCTAACCCTAGACCTAACCCTAACCCCTAGCCCTAACCCTAAACCCTAACCCTCTAACCATAACCCTAACTCCTAACCCCTAACCCTCTAACCCTAACCCTTTAACCTTAACCCTAACCCTAACCCCTAACCCTAACCCCTAACCCTAACCCTATAACCCTAACCCTAAATGTAACACCCTAAACCTAACCCCTAACCCTAACTGCTAACCCTAACCCCTAACAATTTCCTAACTTCGAATTTTTGAATTTCGATTTTTCAAATTTCTGAATTTGGAATTTCCGAATTTTAGAATTTTCGAATTTTAGAATTTCCGAAATTCAGATTTTCACGAAATTCCGAATTTCCAAAATTCCAAATTTCTGAAATTCCGTTTTTCACGAAATTCTGAATTTCAGAAATTCTGAATTTCAGAAATTCCAAAACCTTAACCCCCTTACCCCCAACCCTAACCCCCAATCCTAACCCTAACCTTAAACCCTGGCTATAACCCAAACCCTAGCCCTAACCCTAACCTCTAACCCTAACCCTAAACCCTAACTCCCAACTCCTAACCCCTAACCCTAACTCCTAACCCTAACCCCCAACCCTAACTCCTAACCCCTAACCTTAACACCCTAACCCTGGGAGTTTCCTAACTTCGTATTTTTGAATTTCGATTTTTCAAGTTTCTGAATTTGGAATTTCCGAATTTTCGAAATTTCCAATTTTCAATTTTCACATTTTCGAATTTGTGAAATTCCGATTTTCAAGAAATTACAAATTTCTGAAATTCCCTAAACCTAACCCCTAACTGCTAGCCCTAACCCTAACCCCTAACTGCAAACCCCAAGCCCTAACCCCTAACCCTAACACCAACCCCTAACAATAACTCCTAACCCTAACCCTAATCCTAACCCTAGCCGTAGCCCTAACCACTAACCCCCAAGCCCTAAACCCCAACCCTAACCCTAACCATAAACCCTATCCATAACCCTAACCCTAGCCCTAACCCTTAACCCTAACCCTAAACTCTAACCCTCTAACCGTAACCCTAACTCCTAACCCCTAACCTAACCCTCTAACCCAGTGGTTCTCAACTCCAGTCCTCAGGACTAGTGATGAGCCGAACACCCCCGGGTTCGGTTCGCACCAGAACCCGCGAACGGACCGAAAGTTCGAACGAACATTAGAACCCTATTAAATACAATGGATGCGAACGTTCGAATTCTAAAGTGCTAATTATAACAACTATTATGCATGTTATTGTCCTAAAAAGGGTTTGGGAACCCGGGTTCTGCACCAGGGGACATGTATCAATGCAAAAAGAAGTTTTAAAAACGGTCGTTTTTCGGGAGCAGTCATTTTAATGATGCATAAAGTGAAAAAAAAAAAGTCAAATATTCCTTTAAATATCGTACCTGGGGGGTGTCTAAAGTATGCCTGTGAAGTGCCACGTGTTTCCCGTGTTTAGAACTGTCCCTGCACAAAATGACACTTCTAAAGGAAAAAAAAGCCATTTAAAACTGCTTGCGGCTTTAATGTAATGTCTGGTCCCGGTAATATGGATGAAATTCTTTAAGAAAAATGGCATAGCTACCCCATGACCCCCCCCCCTACCCCAGCCCATTACCAGCCCCTTTGGGTCTTGTATGGATATTAAGGGGAACCCCGCACATAAAATAAAAAAGGCCCTATATACTCTGAACAGCCCTATACAGGCGGTGCATACAAGACAGGGACTGTAGGTTTGTTCTTATGTAGAGTCTGTTTGTAATTTTGAACAGGTACATTGTTGAAGTGTAGCTCCAGACCAAAAATCTATTTTTAAACTTTTTGGAAAACATAGGTAAGGGTTATCACCCCTGTAACATTTGTTTTGCTGTCTGTGCCCCTGTTCAGAACATTTCACCTCACTTTCCGTCCCAATGACAACTGTTTTTGAAATGTGGTGTTTTTCTTGAAACAAGGATTGCTGATAAAGCATCAGTACAGAGGAGACACCTTTCTCCCATATTTATTCTTACAGGAGAGAATTTTCCTTCCTAGTGGTAGATTTCCTCTCACTTCCTGTTGTCTTCTTGCGTTTGCAAGTAGGAGTCGTTTGTAAGTTGGATGTTTGAAAGTAGGGACCTGCCGTATATACTCTGCAGAAATAGGCCCCTTAGTTGTTGGTGTTGGCACAACACTGTAAGCACTCACAGTTACTCTTGGTTGGTGCTGGAACGCCCTGCTGTCAACTATTATATCAGGAATTTTAATTACATATAATTGTTGAACAGTGGTAGTAAAAATTGGGCCTTTGATGGTGGTGCTGGTGCCACAACACTGTAAGCCCTGACAGTTACTCTTGGTGGGTGCAGCAATGGGCCCTGCTGTGAATTATTAGATCAAGAATTGTAATTACATGCCCCTGTTGAACAGGGGCTGAAAAATTGGGCCTTAGGCACTGGTGGCACAACACTGCAACCCCTCACAGATACTGTACTTGGAGCACAGCAATGAGCCCTGTTGCAAAGTATTGCTTCAAAAATTGTAATGACACGCCCCTGTTAAACAGGGGCTGAAAAATTGGGCCTTAGGCACTGGTGGCACAACACTGCAACTCCTCACAGATACTGTACTTGGAGCACACCAATGAGCCCTGTTGCAAAGTATTGCTTCAAAAATTGTAATGACACGCCCCTGTTAAACAGGGGCTGAAAAATTGGGCCTTAGGCACTGGTGGCACAACACTGCAACTCCTCACAGATACTGTACTTGGAGCACAGCAATGAGCCCTGTTGCAAAGTATTGCTTCAAAAATTGTAATTACACGCCCCTGTTAAACAGGGGCTGAAAAATTGGGCGTTAGGCACTGGTGGCGGCACCCATAAACAAAAATGATCTTACAAGCTATCATCATCAATCGTATCATTGAGGACTCGGAGGAGGAGGATAGCCAGTCAACATAACAGCACAGGCACTCAGCATCAGCATCAGTCTTGAAGGGATGTGACATGTTAAAATCAATTAGTCTGTTATATCAGCATCAGGTGTGTGGTAGCTGGTGGTGATCCAAGACTGGTTCATCTTGATGAAAGTCAGTCGATCAACCGAGTCGGTGGACAGGCGCACCCTGTGATCCGTGACAAATCCTCCAGCAGCACTGAATGTGCGTTCCGAAAGAACGCTGGATGCAGGACAGGCCAGTAGCTCAATTGCATACTGTGCAAGCTCTGGCCAGTGATCCATCCTCAAGACCCAGTAAGCCAGAGGATTTTCGGTGGGGAAGGTGTCCAAGTCTGACCTTGCCCCTAGATATTCCTGCACCATGTTTATCAGACGCTGGCGATGGTTGCTGGAACCGATCATACTTTGGGGCTGCGGACTAAAGAATTGTCTGAACGCATCGGTCAGACGGCCACCTTCCCCACCGCTCCTTCTTTGACTGGCCGAAGCCTCAGCAACTCGTTGTCCAGGACCAGGAGTTTGCAACCTCCCAGTCTCTGGGAACGCGTTGCACAGACCTTTCTGCAAGGCCTCCCGGAGTTGTCTCATCCTCTGCTCCCTCTGCGACGGTAACATAAGGTCCGCAACCTTACCCTTGTACCGTGGATCAAGGAGAGTGGCCAGCCAGTAATGGTCCCTCTCCTTGATCCGAAGAATACGAGGATCCTTCCGCAGACTTTGCAGGATCAGGGAGGCCATGCAGCGTAGGTTTGCTGAGGCATTCGCTCCGGAGTCTTCTGGGTCACTAAGGACGACATGATCCGCAGCCACCTCCTCCCAGCCACGTACAAGTCCACTGGTTTCTTGGGACTGTAAATCATCCCTAAAAGACTGCTGCTGATGATGCTGAGTGCCAGCCTCCACCTCCATGCTGACACAATCCTCCTCCTCCTCCTCCTCCTCCTCCTCCTCCTCCTCTTCCTGTGCGATGGGTGGGACAGAAGGAACACTGTCTGGGTAAAGGGGGCCTTGAGAGGCAAGGAAGTCCTCCTCTTCCTGCCTCTGTTCTGCCTCAAGTGCCCTGTCCATTATTCCACGCAGCGTGTGCTCCAACAGGTGGACAAGAGGTACAGTGTCACTGATGCATGCACTGTCACTGCTCACCATCCTCGTGGCCTCCTCAAATGGTGCCAGGACAGTGCATGCATCCCTGATCATGCCCCACTGGCGTGGAGAAAAAAAACCAAGCTCCCCTGACCCTGTCCTGGTGCCGTAGTCGCACAGGTACTCATTGATGGCCCTCTGCTGCGTGTGCAGCCGCTGCAGCATGGCCAACGTTGAGTTCCACCTGGTGGGCATGTCACATATAAGGCGGTTCTTGGGCAGGTTCAACTCCTTTTGCAGCTCAGCCAGGCGAGCACTGGCATTATAAGATCTGCGGAAATGCACACAGACTTTCCTGGCCTGCCTCAGGACATCCTGTAAGCCCGGGTACCTGCCCAAGAAGCGCTGCACCACCAGGTTAAGGACGTGAGCCACACAGGGCACATGGGTCAGTTGTCCCTGTCGGAGGGCGGAGAGGAGGTTGGTGCCATTGTCGCAAACCACCATTCCTGGCTTAAGCTGGCGTGGCGTCAACCACCTCTCGGCCTGGCCCTGCAGAGCAGACAGGACCTCTGCCCCAGTGTGGCTTCTGTCCCCCAAACACACCAGCGCAAGCACGGCATGGCATCTTTTTGCCTGCGTACTTGCGTAGCCCCGTGAACGGCTACGGAGCACCGCTGGTTCATAGGACAAACCACAGGAAGAGGCCATGGAGGAAGAAGAAGAGGAGGGGGTGGAGGAGAGAGGTGTGTCACAACCAGTAGTAGCATTTTGGAGGCGTGGCGGTGGGACAACCTCCAACACTACTGCACCTTGTCCTGAATCCTTCCCAGCTGCCAAAAGAGTGACCCAATGGGCCGTGAAAGAAAGGTAACGTCCCTGTCCATGCCTGCTGGACCATGAGTCAGCGGTAATATGCACCTTACCGCTGACCGCCCTGTCCAGCGAGGCCAAGACATTGCCTTCCACATGCCGGTAGAGAGCCGGAATAGCCTTCCGTGAGAAAAAGTGGCGTTTGGGAACCTGCCACTGAGGAACTGCACATTGCACAAACTCACGGAAGGGGGCCGAGTCTACCAACTGAAAAGGCAGCAGTTGAAGCGCTAGCAATTTAGCCAAGCTAGCATTCAACCGCTGGGCATGTGGATGGCTGGGAGTGAACTTCTTTCGACGGTCCAGCAGCTGGGGCAGGGAAATTTGCCTGCTAGAATCGGACGTCGGTGTACTGCTAGCAGAGTGGGCGCAAGTACTTGGCTGTGACACACCTAATTCTACACCTTCATTCCTCTCAGTGCATGTTTCAGAGAGGACTGAAGTTATAGTGGGGTTGGAGATCCCAGCTGATGCGGTGCAAGGAGAGGTCCGCTTTGTTCTTTGGTGTGGGTCTTTGAGGTAGGCTTGCCAACGAGCTGCATGGCAGGTCAACATATGTCTGGTCAGGCATGTGGTACCCAAGCGGCTGATGTTTTGGCCACGCGATATACGCTTGAGACATATGTTGCAAACAGCAGCTGTGCGATCTGATGCACTAGCCTCAAAAAAGGCCCACACCAAAGAACTTTTTGAATGAC
The DNA here is from genome assembly GCA_029206835.1 of Rana muscosa. Classification (NCBI taxonomy): domain Eukaryota; kingdom Metazoa; phylum Chordata; class Amphibia; order Anura; family Ranidae; genus Rana; species Rana muscosa. Next base: position 338,261,441 of record CM055118.1, read on the forward strand.
GGGCAGAGGCAGCGCCCTGCACAGGCGGAGCTCTGCGGTGTGATTCCGTCGGTGTACTGCCCTTACGCTGGCCACCAAAGGGCATCCTGCCTCGTTGGAGATGTGCCTCCTCCTCATCCTCCTCCTCCTCCTCTCTCCTATTAGGCACCCACGTGGAGTCAGTGACCTCATCATCCCCTCCCTCCTCATCACTGGAGCCAATCTGGCAGTATGCTGCAGCTGCTGGAACATGACTGCCAGATTGGTGTCCTTCTTGAGCATCCCCTCTGTCTGCTCTCACGCTACTGCCTTCCTCTAGCTGGGTTTCATCATCAGACCCTTCGAAACGCTGGGCATCCTCCTGGAGCATGTACCCAACACTGTGCTGAAACAGTTCGGGGGACTCCTCAGGAGGAGGACATGGTGGGTCTAGGGAAGGAGTGACTGATGATTTGTCTGACATTGATACCAGGGAAGACAACGCTTTGGCAGCTGCTTTTCCAGTACCCTGAGCCTGGGTGAGAGAGGATGAGGAGGAGGAGGAGGGCTTGGTCATCCACTCTACCAAGTCTTCGGCATGATGTGGCTCAACATGTCCAGCTGCCGAAAAGAAGGACAAGCGTGTCCCATGGCCATGTGCTGATGACAATGCACCGCGTCCACGACCAGCACTGTTGCCCCCAGACACAGAGCCTGCTTGCCCTCTTTTATTGCCTCCTGACTGTCTGCCTCTCCTTGTTTGCCTTCCAGACATTCTAATAGATGGCCTGCAGGGAGATGGGAAAAAAGCAATAAGGGCTACCTTCAGGTGTCCTTCTCTGTCCCTTGAAACAAGGACTTTCACAGTGAAAGAAACTGACACTCTCCCTACCTACAGTTTTCTGTCCCTAGAAAAAATGTTTTTTTTAATCACAATATAGCACAAGGACAATTCACTCACTGTCCTTACAGGTCCCTGGAAACAAGGACTTGCAGAGTGAAAGAAAAAAAACACTCTCCCTACCTACAGTTTTCTGTCCCTAGAAAAAATGTTTTTTTTAATCACAATATAACACAAGGACAATTCACTCACTGTCCTTCCAGGTCCCTGGAAACAAGGACTTGCAGAGTTAAATAAACTGACACTCTCCCTACCTACAGTTTTCTGTCCCTAGAATAAATGTTTTTTTTAAGCACAATATAGCACAAGGACAATTCACTCACTGTCCTTACAGGTCCCTGGAAACAAGGACTTGCAGAGTGAAATAAACTGACACTCTCCCTACCTACAGTTTTCTGTCCCTAGAATAAATGTTTTTTTTAAGCACAATATAGCACAAGGACAATTCACTCACTGTCCTTACAGGTCCCTGGAAACAAGGACTTGCAGAGTGAAAGAAAAAAAACACTCTCCCTACCTACAGTTTTCTGTCCCTAGAAAAAATGTTTTTTTTAATCACAATATAGCACAAGGACAATTCACTCACTGTCCTTACAGGTCCCTGGAAACAAGGACTTGCAGAGTGAAAGAAACTGACACTGTCCCTACCTACAGTTTTCTGTCCCTAGAATAAATGTTTTTTTTAAGCACAATATAGCACAAGGAGAATTCACTCACTGTCCTTCCAGGTCCCTGGAAACAAGGACTTGCAGAGTGAAATAAACTGACACTCTCCCTACCTACAGTTTTCTGTCCCTAGAATAAATGTTTTTTTTAAGCACAATATAGCACAAGGACAATTCACTCACTGTCCTTACAGGTCCCTGGAAACAAGGACTTGCAGAGTGAAAGAAACTGACACTCTCCCTACCTACAGTTTTCTGTCCCTAGAATAAATGTTTTTTTAAGCACAATATAGCACAAGGACAATTCACTCACTGTCCTTACAGGTCCCTGGAAACAAGGACTTGCAGAGTGAAAGAAACTGACACTCTCCCTACCTACAGTTTTCTGTCCCTAGAATAAATGTTTTTTTAAGCACAATATAGCACAAGGACAATTCACTCACTGTCCTTACAGGTCCCTGGAAACAAGGACTTGCAGAGTGAAATAAACTGACACTCTCCCTACCTACAGTTTTCTGTCCCTAGAATAAATGTTTTTTTTAAGCACAATATAGCACAAGGAGAATTCACTCACTGTCCTTCCAGGTCCCTGGAAACAAGGACTTGCAGAGTGAAAGAAAAAAAACACTCTCCCTACCTACAGTTTTCTGTCCCTAGAAAAAATGTTTTTTTTAATCACAATATAGCACAAGGACAATTCACTCACTGTCCTTCCAGGTCCCTGGAAACAAGGACTTGCAGAGTGAAATAAACTGACACTCTCCCTACCTACAGTTTTCTGTCCCTAGAATAAATGTTTTTTTTAAGCACAATATAGCACAAGGACAATTCACTCACTGTCCTTACAGGTCCCTGGAAACAAGGACTTGCAGAGTGAAATAAACTGACACTCTCCCTACCTACAGTTTTCTGTCCCTAGAATAAATGTTTTTTTTAAGCACAATATAGCACAAGGACAATTCACTCACTGTCCTTACAGGTCCCTGGAAACAAGGACTTGCAGAGTGAAAGAAAAAAAACACTCTCCCTACCTACAGTTTTCTGTCCCTAGAAAAAATGTTTTTTTTAATCACAATATAGCACAAGGACAATTCACTCACTGTCCTTACAGGTCCCTGGAAACAAGGACTTGCAGAGTGAAAGAAACTGACACTGTCCCTACCTACAGTTTTCTGTCCCTAGAATAAATGTTTTTTTTAAGCACAATATAGCACAAGGAGAATTCACTCACTGTCCTTCCAGGTCCCTGGAAACAAGGACTTGCAGAGTGAAATAAACTGACACTCTCCCTACCTACAGTTTTCTGTCCCTAGAATAAATGTTTTTTTTAAGCACAATATAGCACAAGGACAATTCACTCACTGTCCTTACAGGTCCCTGGAAACAAGGACTTGCAGAGTGAAAGAAACTGACACTCTCCCTACCTACAGTTTTCTGTCCCTAGAATAAATGTTTTTTTAAGCACAATATAGCACAAGGACAATTCACTCACTGTCCTTCCAGGTCCCTGGAAACAAGGACTTGCAGAGTGAAAGAAACTGACACTGTCCCTACCTACAGTTTTCTGTCCCTAGAATAAATGTTTTTTTTAAGCACACTATAGCACAAGCACAAAACACACTGACACTCTCCCTACCTATCCTTCTCTTTCCCTAAACTAAAGGAATCCAGGTTAAGCAAGAAAGAAATAACAGTCACTGTCCCTGCCTATGCTGCTCTATCCCTGCTCCGGAACACACTACACTAGGCCGCCGTGCTGGCGGCCTTTTATAGTGTGGGGCGTGTACTAAACACCCTCAGCAATAATTGGCCACAGGCATCCTGCCTGTGGCCAATCATTGCTCTCCTCGCTGCCGGCGCTGTGATTGGCCAAGCATGCGGGGTCACAGTGCATGCTTGGCCAATCACAGCGCCTGGATGACACTGCGATGGCGTAGTGCATTGTGGGCCGTTCGCGTCACTCGAATTTGGCGCGAACGGCCCAAATCGTTCGATCTTCGTCGAACGATCGAACAGCCGATGTTCGAGTCGAACGTATGTTCGACTCGAACACGAAGCTCATCCCTACTCAGGACCCACTAACAGGCCAGGTTTGCAAGATAACTGAAATGCATCACAGGTGATATAATTTGCTGCTCAGGGATTGCGGGATTTTAGTCTGCATCTCCCCAAGGTAATACTTAAAATCTGGCCTGTTAGTGGGTCCTGAGGACAGGAGTTGAGAACCACTGCAATAACCCTAACCCTCTAACCCTAAACCCTACCCCTAACCCTAACTGCTAAGCCCTAAGCCCTAACCCCTAACAATTTCCTAACTTCGAATTTTCGAATTTCGATTTTTAAAATTTCCGAATATGGAATTTCCGAATTTTCTAAATTTCTAATTTTCAATTTTCGAAACTTCAATTTTCGAATTTCCGAAATTCAGATTTTCACGAAATTACGACTTTCTGAAATTCCCTAACCCTAACCCCTAAATGCTAGCCCTGACCCTTCTAGGCGACTTGTACCCATTGATTTCAATGGAAGTCGCCTCCAAGTCAGATCCACGTTCATAGTGAGGCAACTTTACAGGAAGTAGAAAGGAATTCACCCAGGTACTCCCCACTAAACAGGCAGCCCTCTCCTTCCCACACCCAGAGTACTTTCATTCTGGACGTTGTCTCTGTATACTTGTACCTGTATACACAGTGTTGCCAACCGTCTGTAAATTTACGGGCAGCCCGTAAATTTAACCCCTTTTTCGGGGTGCCCGTTAAAGGTCGTTATGGGCACCGGCGCCCGTAAAAAGATGGCCGCGAGCCGGCCATACAACTGCGCATGCGCTGTTCCGAAGCCGGCCGAGCTCAAGGAAACTTGTATGCACTCGGCCGGGCGGTGCACGTGCAGTAACATGATAGACCACAGCGCGACTCCTGCAGTGAGTGCATGGCTGCACTCATCATAGGTGGAGGAGCCGAACACTGAGCACTGGCAGGGGTGAGGAGGCGAGTGAAACTGGAGGGGTACAAGGGGACAGCGACAGAGTGAGAGGACATTATTGGGAGCCTGAAGCCATGCCATGCAGGGGACAGAGACTGATGTACTCTGTCCACCATCATATTACTTCTCAAAATCATCAGTGTGCTGTGTCCTCCTCCTGTGCCCCTTTTACCTCTCCACAGGTCAGGGCAGCACAGTGCTGCCCTGCTGACCTGTGGAGAGGTGAAATGGGCACAAGAGGAGGACACAGCACACTGATGATATGAAGAAGTAATATGATGGTGGACAGAGGAGGAGGCTACTGTGAGGGGGTGAGGAGGGCACCATCATGTCCGCAGCCTCTGTCCACCTCCTGCAGTATGTCGGCAACCTGTCTCCACCTCCTGCAGTATGTCGGCAGCCTGTCTCCACCTCCTGTAGTATGTCCGCAGCCTGTCTCCACCTCCTGTAGTATGTCCGCAGTCTCTGTCCACCTCCAGTAGTATGTCCGCAGCCTCTGTCCACCTCCTGTAGTATGTCCGCAGCTTCTGTCCACCTCCTGTAGTATGTCTGCAGCCTGTCTCCACTAGGGATGAGCTCGGTGTTCGAGTCGAACATACGTTCGACTCGAACATCGGCTGTTCGATCGTTCGCAGAACAACGAACGATTTGGGCCGTTCGCGCCTAATTCGCGGCCCACAATGCACTACGCCATCGCAGTGTCATCCAGGCGCTGTGATTGGCCAAGCATGCACTGTGACCCCGCATGCTTGGCCAATCACAGCGCCGGCAGCGAGGAGAGCAATGATTGGCCACAGGCAGGATGCCTGTGGCCAATTATTGCTGAGGGTGTTTAGTACACGCCCCACACTATAAAAGGCGCCAGCACGGCGGCCTAGTGTAGTGTGTTCCGGAGCAGGGAAAGAGAAGCATAGGCAGGGACAGTGACATTTTTTTTTCTTGCTTAACCTGGATTCCTTTAGTTTAGGGAAAGAGAAGGATAGGTAGGGAGAGTGTCAGTGTGTTTTACTGTGCTAAACCTTGTTTGTAGGGACAGGGAAGGACAGTGAGGGAAATTCTCATTGTGCTATACTGTGCTAAAGCATTCCTCATCAACCATCTTTAAAAAAAAAAATTTATAGGGACAGAAAACTATAGGTAGGGAGAGTGTCAGTGTGTTTTACTGTGCTAAACCTTGTTTGTAGGGACAGGGAAGGACAGTGAGGGAAATTCTCATTGTGCTATACTGTGCTAAAGCATTCCTCATCAACCATCTTTAAAAAAAATAAAAATTTATAGGGACAGAAAACTATAGGTAGGGAGAGTGTCAGTGTGTTTTACTGTGCTAAACCTTGTTTGTAGGGACAGGGAAGGACAGTGAGGGAAATTCTCATTGTGCTATACTGTGCTAAAGCATTCCTCATCAACCATCTTTAAAAAAACATTTTTTATAGGGACAGAAAACTATAGGTAGTGTGACAGCAGGAAGGTAAAGTCACCTGGTTGCATCCAGGGGGGTAGATATATTTCGCCCAGATTCAGGCTTTACGCCGACTTATACAACTAGGTGGAGAGTTGTATAAGGCTAGTGGGCTCATGGATGACTCATACCTCTAGGGAGAGGGCTGGGCGTCGTGCAGACAGGGAGTTGATGAGACCAGCTGAACCTTGTCAGCTCATTTAGGCCTCTATAAGAACTCCCAGCTTCATTAGATGTTAGCTCATGCCTGGAACCAGACCTGTGTGGACTGTCTAGGGAGAGTGAACCCCTGTGCGGTGAGAAAAAGCCTGTGTGGCTATTTGCTTGGACATTTAAAACCAGGGACTTAGGGACTAGGACAGCACTAGGCTGATCCCAGTTGTTAGTTAGGAAACCTGTATGTTTAGTCAGAGGTCAACTTGACCAGGATTTATTTTGGTTATGTTTCTTTTGCTTTGCTGTGTTTGGTCACTGTAAATAGAAAATAAACCGCACCTTTTTGATTTTGAAAACCACAACCTCCGTTTGCTGGGCCTGTTTTGGGTGGGGAGCCCATCCCGGGGGTCACACACACCCGCTGCCGAGCTAACCCCCTCACAGTTGGTGGAGAACCAGTGGCAGTTTTTTTTAAGCCAGCATGGAGGAGATACTGAAACAGCTGGCTCTAGCAAATGCCAATCAACAGCAGACAAATGCAGGTTTGCAAAGGAGCCTTGCAGCCCAGCAGCAGACAAACGCAACTTTGCAACAGAGTCTGGAGGCTCAGCAACGAGCCCAGCAGCAATCGGAGGCCCGCTTCATAGACCTGTTGCAGAAGCAAGAGCAGAGACTACAACAACAGATGGAAGCAGTAATGCAGCAACGTCCGCAGACTGGTGAGGAAAGCCATCCCACTAATACCGCGTCCTTTGGGGTGAGTCGTTTATTGACAAAAATGACTGGAGAGGATGATCCAGAGGTATTTTTGACCACATTTGAAAGGACCGCTGAAAGAGAAAAGTGGCCTGAGGAGCAGTGGGCTGGACTGGTGGCTCCTCTGTTAACTGGTGAATCGCAGAAAGCTTACTATGACCTAGAGCCTAACCAAGCAAAAGACTATGTGATGCTAAAAGCTGAAATATTGGCAAGGCTGGGTGTCACCCAGGCTGTCCGGGCTCAGCGTGTGCATAACTGGACTTTCCAGCTTGGAAAACCCCCCAGGTCTCAAATGTATGATCTCATTCACCTGAGCAGGAAGTGGCTACAGCCAGAGACTTTGTCCGCACCAGAGATTGTGGAACGTGTTGTAATGGATCGGTTTTTGAGAGCTCTTCCTACTGCCATCCAAAAGTGGGTAAGCCATGGAGACCCAGAGACGGCCGGTGGTCTTGTGGATCGTGTAGAGAAATACTTGGCTACAGAGAACCTGACGGCCTCTTCCAGAGACTCTCGGACTTTCCACCCTAAGACCAGACCATCCCCAGGGGCGGATAAGAGGATTCCAAGGGGTGAGGGTGGAGAGAGTGAGAGGGTGGGAGCTCTACCCCAAGTTTGGCGAGAACAGCCTGGGAAATCAGCGGCTCAAGAGGCGGCAAGAAGGATCGTTTGCTACCGCTGCCGGCAAGCGGGACATATTGCAGCCAATTGCCCGGTTGTGGAGGAACCCATGCAGTGTGACTTTCTGACGGGCAGACGTCAGTCGCTGTGTGCGACAGTCGCATGCACTGCCATTCGAGGAACTGAGAAACATTTATGCAAAATGTGTGTTAATGGTAGAAATGTTGTGGTATTGCTGGATTCAGGTAGCCTTGTGACCCTGATAAAGGCTGAGTTAGTTAAAACAGAGGTCTCTGGGAATAGCAAGGTAGCTGTTATTTGTGTGCATGGGGACACCCGAGAGTATCCAGTGACTACAGTGTGTTTCGAGACCCCCAAAGGTACCCTCTCTCATCCAGTGGGCTTAGTATCTCAGTTACCGTATGACGCCATTGTGGGAAGGGATTTTCCGAAGTTCTGGGAACTGTGGGATGATCCTGAGCCCCTCACTGGTGCCCCTATGTACCAGGAATGTGATAGCCAGAACTCCCCTGAGAGTGGTGAGGACTCTCCGGAATTTCCCTTATCAGTATTGGCGGGGGAGACTCAAGAAACTGGAGAGGAGCCCACCTCCTCAGACGAAAACCTACCGTCTGTGGAGTTTTCTGATCTTGAGGTTCACAGGGAAAACTTTGCCACAGAACAGTTGAAAGACCCCGCCCTAATAAAGGCACGGGAAAACGTAGTGAAAATAGATGGCGAGTTAGTGAACCCAGATAATACCTGCACTTACCCATACTTCAGCGTAGAGAAGGACCTACTGTATCGGGTGGCAAAAAGGGCAGAAGAAACTGTTGAGCAGCTTGTGGTGCCCAAACCTTACAGGAAGTTGGTGTTGGAGTTGGCCCATGGGCACATTCTTGGAGGTCATCTGGGGACAGAGAAAACCCTAGAGAGGGTATTACAGAGATTCTATTGGCCGGGGGTGATGAAGGACGTAGAAAATTATTGTTCCTCCTGCCCTGTGTGTCAGAGGTTGGCCCCGATGCCACATTTCCGTAGCCCGCTGGTCCCTCTACCCATCATTGAGGTCCCGTTTGAGAGGATCGCCATGGATTTGGTAGGTCCTATAATCAAGTCCGCTAGGGGGCACCAGTACATATTAGTTATAATGGACTATGCCACCCGTTATCCAGAAGCGATCCCTCTCCGAAATACCTCGGCCAAAACCATAGCCAAAGAGCTATCTCTTGTTTTTAGCCGGGTGGGTATTTGTAAAGAACTGCTTACGGACCAAGGTACACCCTTTATGTCCCGGGTTATGAAAGAGCTGTGTAAATTGTTCAAAGTGACGCAATTGCGTACGTCTGTGTATCACCCCCAAACCGATGGGCTGGTTGAAAGATTCAACAAAACCCTAAAACAAATGTTGAAGAAAGTGGTGGATAGAGATGGAAAGGATTGGGACTGTTTACTTCCTTATTTGATGTTTGCTATTAGGGAGGTGCCCCAATCCTCTACGGGATTCTCCCCCTTTGAGTTACTGTATGGGAGACACCCAAGAGGGCTGTTGGATATTGCCAAGGAAACTTGGGAAAGTGAGAGTTCTCCCCACAGGAGTGTGATTGAGCATGTCGCCCTGATGCAAGATCGAATTGCACAGGTAATGCCCATCGTGAAGGAACATTTGGCCCAAGCGCAGTTGGCACAGCAGAGAGTGTACAACCGTGGAGCCAAGACCCGTACCTTTTCCCCGGGGGATAGGATATTGGTACTTATCCCTACGGTTGAAAGTAAATTCCTTGCCAAATGGCAAGGCCCCTACGAGATAATGGAAAAAGTGAGCGAAGTGAATTACAAGGTCAGACAACCAGGAAGGCGAAAGCCCGAACAGATCTATCACGTTAATCTGTTGAAAGCCTGGAGGGATAGAGAGTCCCTAGTCGCAGACACTTGGTCACCAGCTCAAACTGGTTGCGTGATTCCTGAGGTTGGAATAGCAGCCACCTTGTCACAACCCCAACAACAGGAGGTTAAGGAGTTTGTGCTTCGCAACAAGGAGGTATTCTCTGAGCTGCCGGGACAAACATCTGGGGTAGAGCATGACATCATTACCCCGCCCGGTGAAAGGGTGAAGTTAAAACCCTATCGGATCCCAGAGGCTCGACGGGAGGCAATACGGGAGGAAGTACAGAAAATGCTGAACTTAGGGGTGATAGAGGAGTCCCAAAGTGATTGGTCTAGTCCCATCGTGTTGGTGCCTAAACCGGATGGGAGCTGGCGATTTTGTAACGATTTTCGTCAGTTGAACAAAGTTACAAAATTTGACACCTACCCCATGCCACGTATAGATGAGTTGATCGACCGGCTGGGAACAGCCCGATACATGACGACTCTTGACCTCACAAAAGGGTACTGGCAAATCCCCCTGGCCAAGTCGGCCAAAGAGAAAACCGCATTTGTAACCCCAGACGGGGCGTTCCAATATAACAGAATGCCGTTCGGGTTACAGAATGCGCCGGCCACATTCCAGCGGAAAATGGACCAGATGCTGAGGCCCCATCGGAAGTATGCTGCGGCTTACCTGGATGACGTAATTGTCCATAGCACAGATTGGGCCTCACATCTGCCAAAAGTGCAAGCAGTCCTGGACTCTGTTCGGGAAGCGGGGTTTACGGCTAACCCCAAGAAGTGTACCATTGGGCAGGAGGAGGCCAAATATCTTGGGTACACCATTGGGAGGGGAGTAATAAAACCCCAACTCAACAAAGTCGAGGCCATCCAGAGTTGGCCACGTCCCAACAGCAAGAAGCAGGTACGAGCCTTTCTGGGAATCGCTGGGTATTATCGGCGATTCATTCCCCACTTTGCTTCTAAGGCTGTGCCCCTAACCAACCTGACGAAGGGGAAAGGGTCGGTCATGATTAAATGGACCCCCGAGGCTGAGGCAGCATTCCAATTCTTGAAACAAGCCTTATGTAGCCAGCCAGTGTTGTACTCACCCGACTTCTCTAAAGACTTTGTCGTACAAAGTGATGCGTCAGATGTGGGGTTAGGAGCAGTATTGTCCCAGGTCTGGAACGGGGAAGAGCACCCAGTCATTTACCTCAGCAGGAAGTTGAAGTCCCATGAGGTAAATTACGCCACCGTTGAAAAGGAGTGTTTAGCGGTGAAGTGGGCTCTAGATTCCCTTCGGTACTACCTGCTAGGTAGGCACTTTGACATGGTTACGGATCACGCTCCGTTAAAGTGGATGGCTCAAAACAAGGAAACAAATAGAAGAGTGAATAGGTGGTTCCTGGCCCTCCAGGAATTCAACTTCACAGTAAAGCATCGCCCTGGCGTTCAAATGGGGAATGTGGATGCTTTGTCTCGAGTACATGAATGCCTGATTGCTGGTGTTCCAACCCCGAGGTTAAAACAAGAGGGGGGGGTATGTGACAGCAGGAAGGTAAAGTCACCTGGTTGCATCCAGGGGGGTAGATATATTTCGCCCAGATTCAGGCTTTACGCCGACTTATACAGCTAGGTGGAGAGTTGTATAAGGCTAGTGGGCTCATGGATGACTCATACCTCTAGGGAGAGGGCTGGGCGTCGTGCAGACAGGGAGTTGATGAGACCAGCTGAACCTTGTCAGCTCATTTAGGCCTCTATAAGAACTCCCAGCTTCATTAGATGTTAGCTCATGCCTGGAACCAGACCTGTGTGGACTGTCTAGGGAGAGTGAACCCCTGTGCGGTGAGAAAAAGCCTGTGTGGCTATTTGCTTGGACATTTAAAACCAGGGACTTAGGGACTAGGACAGCACTAGGCTGATCCCAGTTGTTAGTTAGGAAACCTGTATGTTTAGTCAGAGGTCAACTTGACCAGGATTTATTTTGGTTATGTTTCTTTTGCTTTGCTGTGTTTGGTCACTGTAAATAGAAAATAAACCGCACCTTTTTGATTTTGAAAACCACAACCTCCGTTTGCTGGGCCTGTTTTGGGTGGGGAGCCCATCCCGGGGGTCACACACACCCGCTGCCGAGCTAACCCCCTCACAGTAGGGAGAGTGTCAGTGTGTTTTACTGTGCTAAACCTTGTTTGTAGGGACAGGGAAGGACAGTGAGGGAAATTCTCATTGTGCTATACTGTGCTAAAGCATTCCTCATCAACCATCTTTAAAAAAAAAAAAATATAGGGACAGAAAACTATAGGTAGGGAGAGTGTCAGTGTGTTTTACTGTGCTAAACCTTGTTTGTAGGGACAGGGAAGGACAGTGAGGGAAATTCTCATTGTGCTATACTGTGCTAAAGCATTCCTCATCAACCATCTTTAAAAAAAAAAAAAAATTATAGGGACAGAAAACTATAGGTAGGGAGAGTGTCAGTGTGTTTTACTGTGCTAAACCTTGTTTGTAGGGACAGGGAAGGACAGTGAGGGAAATTCACATTGTGCTATACTGTGCTAAAGCATTCCTCATCAACCATCTTTAAAAAAAAAAAATTATAGGGACAGAAAACTATAGGTAGGGAGAGTGTCAGTGTGTTTTACTGTGCTAAACCTTGTTTGTAGGGACAGGGAAGGACAGTGAGGGAAATTCTCATTGTGCTATACTGTGCTAAAGCATTCCTCATCAACCATCTTTAAAAAAACATTTTTTATAGGGACAGAAAACTATAGGTAGGGAGAGTGTCAGTGTGTTTTACTGTGCTAAACCTTGTTTGTAGGGACAGGGAAGGACAGTGAGGGAAATTCTCATTGTGCTATACTGTGCTAAAGCATTCCTCATCAACCATCTTTAAAAAAAAAAAATTATAGGGACAGAAAACTATAGGTAGGGAGAGTGTCAGTGTGTTTTACTGTGCTAAACCTTGTTTGTAGGGACAGGGAAGGACAGTGAGGGAAATTCTCATTGTGCTATACTGTGCTAAAGCATTCCTCATCAACCATCTTTAAAAAAAAAAAATTATAGGGACAGAAAACTATAGGTAGGGAGAGTGTCAGTGTGTTTTACTGTGCTAAACCTTGTTTGTAGGGACAGGGAAGGACAGTGAGGGAAATTCTCATTGTGCTATACTGTGCTAAAGCATTCCTCATCAACCATCTTTAAAAAAAAAATTTTTTATAGGGACAGAAAACTATAGGTAGGGAGAGTGTCAGTGTGTTTTACTGTGCTAAACCTTGTTTGTAGGGACAGGGAAGGACAGTGAGGGAAATTCTCATTGTGCTATACTGTGCTAAAGCATTCCTCATCAACCATCTTTAAAAAAAAATTTTTTTATAGGGACAGAAAACTATAGGTAGGGAGAGTGTCAGTGTGTTTTACTGTGCTAAACCTTGTTTGTAGGGACAGGGAAGGACAGTGAGGGAAATTCTCATTGTGCTATACTGTGCTAAAGCATTCCTCATCAACCATCTTTAAAAAAAAAAAAATTATAGGGACAGAAAACTATAGGTAGGGAGAGTGTCAGTGTGTTTTACTGTGCTAAACCTTGTTTGTAGGGACAGGGAAGGACAGTGAGGGAAATTCTCATTGTGCTATACTGTGCTAAAGCATTCCTCATCAATAGAGTTGAGCGGGTAGCTGGATATTCGGGTCCGGCGGGTTCGGCCGAACTTCGGAAAAAAGTTCGGATTCGGGACCGAACTTTAACCCGAACCCGGACCCGGACCCCATTGTAGTCAATGGGGACCTGGACTTCTGACGACTAAAAAGGCTCTAAAAAAGTAATGGAAAGGGCTAGAGGGCTGCAAATGGCAGCAAAATGTTGTTAAGAACATGGCAAGTGCTCTGCAAACAAATGTGGATAGGAAATAACTTAAAAGAACATAAAAAAAATAAAAAATAAAAAAATATGCTGGAGGCCCCCTTTTCAGCAGAAGAGGTACAGGAAGTCATTAAGAACCTCAGAAACTCAACGGCACGATGCCACACATATGGTGGGAATGCCCCAGAATACGCCCTTTCTGGAATAAATTATTTAATTTAATGGATAAGCTAGTGGGAAAATAAAATACTTTGAAATAAAAATGTAGCGGGGTGCTAAATTTAAGGAAAGTGTTTGAGTGGTAAATAGGCTCAAATACCCTAATTCTGTAGGATTCATGGACCATTTTGTCCTCGGGGGACAGTATTGGTGTGCAGTTCCCTGCGGCCTACAGGTGGCGCCTTTTGTGTCCCCTCTTGGCAGTAGTACAGCGGGGCGGGGAACCTGCTGTGCATGCCGGGAGAGCATATAAAAGGGGCAGACCTTTGGCCTGGGGGCTGATGTCCAGTGGGGTCCGCGCCCAGGTGCCTTCGGCCTGGGTGCATGTGTTCCTGTTCCATCTCGGGCACCTTTAGCCCGGGGTGAGGTACCATCCTGGAGTTCTTGCTGCCCTGGGTATGGAGGCCTAGGGGCGGGAGTAAAGCCTGGAGTCCAGAGCCGCCTCGTGTAGGGGACCCTGTTCCAGGGAAGGGAGGATCATTCTGATGGACCGATGCGGGAGTCACGGTGAAGGAATGGTCTGTTGACTCCCTGGAGAGATGTCTTCCCCTTGATATGGGCTAGGTTCGTAGAAGGAGAAGCTCAAGGTCACCTTGACTGTATCAGAGGCCTTATTCAACCGGCCCGTGGCAGGGGCCTTATACACCCTGGTCTGTGGCTGAGACCAAAGTTCTCCAGGCCCGTGGCAGGGGCCTTGTACACCCGGTCTGTGGCAGAGACCAACCTCAATGTCTGTGGCAGAGACCGTGCGCCAAAAACTGTTTGAGAAACCTAAGCAGTGAAGTGAATGTGCTACGTTTGTGCCTGGACCTCCTCCACACCTTAAGCTGTCCTGTTTCTTTGCTCTAACTTTTTCTATCTGAGTACAGTTTATTTTGCCATGAGAGAATAAGAGTTGGAGTTTCAGCTGGTGTGGACATTGACTTTACTGGCAATTAAAGGACTTGCCTCTACCTACAGTAGAGGTGAGAATCATCCTCTGGAGGAGTTTTGACTCCGGCTGTGGACACGGCCCGTCAAGTACACCGCTCAACCTCTTTATATAGGAGGATACGGGCTGGTAGTGCGGTGTGCCTTTCTCCCTCCTGCGAAGAGCCAACAACATAAAGGCAGGTAAGGGGGAAAGGATCTGTGCGCTACAAAAAAATAAAATAAAAATTTTAATCTTGGCCTAGCAGGACGAGGTCCATATGGAGTAGGAGGTTGAGGTGGCGGTGGATGTGGCTGTGTAGGTGGAAGCGGCGGTGGAGGAGGACGAGGTAGCCAACACTGGTTCAAAAATACAACAATGGCTGGGTAAGGCCGGTGATGTGTCGAATTCTGTCCCCTGTCGAATAGTGTCCGCCCTGTACTGCGCTTGCTGAGTATGTAGGACAAGGGGATTTCAAAAATCTCCCAAGACTAACGGCGCCTGCGTGTTGAGTTCAGGTGAAGGCCACACCATCCGTGGTTCAAGCCGAGCCAAGCAAGGCCGCGATCGAAGCGAGCCCGTGAGGGGCCCTGTTACTATGTGCTACCGTATGTCCTCTTGGATGGTGGGGCTTGAACCTGCACTCACAGCGCAGGCGCCGTTCATCTTCGGAGATTTTGTGAATCTCCTTGTCCTCTGTACTGCGCAAGCGCTGCGCCTGCGCAGTACGGGCCGGGCACAATCCGATGGCCGGACAGTTTTGTCACAACACCGGTATACATGTCTATTCTGCACAAGGTACGGACAAGTCCTGTGGGATCCATGCCTGGTTCATTTTAATGAACGTGAGCTTGTCCACATTGGCTCTGGACAGGCGGCTGCGCTTGTCTGTGATAACGCCCCCTGCCGTGCTAAATACACGTTCAGATAATACACTGGCTGCAGGGCAGGCCAGCACCTCCAAGGCATAAACGGCAAGCTCAGGCCATGTGCCCAATTTGGAGACCCAGAAGTTAAAGGGGGCAGACCCGTCATCCAGTACGTGTAGGCCTGTGGACACATACTGCTCAACCATGTTGGTGAAATGCTGCCTCCTGCTAAGACGTTCCATCTCAGCTGGTGGTGCTGGTTGTTGTGGCGTGCTGACAAAGCTTTTCCACATTTCGGCCATGCTAACCCTGCCTTCTGAGGTGCTGCCGGTGCCCCGGCTGCGTTGGCGACCTCTTCCTCCTCCTCTGCCTTCGCCTTGTGCTTCCACCGTACGCCCGCTGTCAGGTGGGAATGCCACCAGCAGCGCGTCTACCAGCGTGCGCTTGTACTCGCGCATCTTACGATCCCGCTCCAGTGAGGGAATTAAGGACGGTACGTTGTCCTTGTAACGGGGATCCAGCAGGGTGGCCACCCAGTAATCAGCACCAGTTAAAATGTGGGCAACTCGGCTGTCGTTGCGGAAACACTGCAGCATGTAATCGCTCATGTGTGCCAGGCTGCCCAGAGGCAAAGAAAAGCTGTCCTCTGTGGGAGGTGTATCGTCTGTGTCCTCTGTATCCCCCCAGCCACGCACCAGTAATGGCCACGAGCTGGTCTGAGTGCCACCCTGCTGTGAACATGGCTCCTCCTCCTCCTCCTCCTCCTCCATCTCCTCCTCCACCTTCATCCTCCAGAACTATGCCCTTTCTGCCGGACAATTGTGTACCTGGCGTTTGTTGGTGCAGGAACCCACCCTCGTAGCCACTTGTGAAAGACTGCCCTGAAAGCCTTTGAAATGACCCCGCTTCCTCCTCCTCCTCCTCATCCTCCTGTGCCACATCCTCTTCCATCATCGCACAAAGCGTTTTTTCAAGGAGGCATAGAACTGGGATAGTAACGCTGAGAACGGCATCATTGGCACTGGCTATGTTGGTGGAGTACTCGAAACAGCGCAACAAGGCACACAGGTCTCGCATGGAGGCCCAGTTATTGGTGGTGAAGTGGTGCTGTTCCGCAGAGCGACTCACGCGTGATTGCTGCAGCTGAAACTCCACTATTGCCTGCTGCTGCTCGCACAGTCTGGCCAGCATGTGCAAGGTGGAGTTCCACCTTGTGGGCACGTCACATATGAGGCGGTGAGCTGGAAGGCCGAAGTTACGCTGCAGCGCTGACAGGCGAGCAGCAGCAGGGTGAGAACGCCGAAAGTGCGCACAGACAGCCCGCACTTTCTGCAGCAGCTCTGGCATATTGGGGTAATTTTTAAGGAACCTCTGGACCACCAAGTTCAGCACATGCGCCAGGCAAGGGATGTGCGTCAAACCGGCTAGACCCAGAGCTGCTACGAGATTTCGCCCATTATCGCACACCACCAGGCCGGGCTTGAGGCTCACTGACAGCAACCACTCATCGGTCTGTTGTTCCATGTCCCTCCACAACTCCTGCGCGGTGTGGGGATTTTCCCCCAAACAGGAAAGTTTTAAAACTGCCTGCTGTCGTTTACCCCTGGCTGTGCTGAAGTTGGTGGTGAAGGTGTTACGCTGAATGGATGAGGAGGCGGTAGAGGATGAGGAAGCGGAGAAGGAGGAGTTAGCAACAGGAGGCAAACTGAAGTGCCCTGCAATCCTCGGTGGTGGAAGGACATGCGCCAAACCGCTATCTGCCTCAGGCCCAGCAGCCACTGCATTTACCCAGTGTGCTGTTAGGGAGATATAATGTCCCTGACCGTGCTTACTGGTCCACGCATCCGTAGTTAGGTGGACCTTGCCACAGATGGCGTTGCGCAGTGCACACCTGATTTTGTCCCCCACCTGGTTGTGCAGGGAAGGGATGGCTCGCCTGGAAAAGTAGTGGCGGCTGGGCACGACGTACTGCGGGACAGCCAATGCCATCAGGCTTTTAAAACTCTGCGTCTCCACCAGACGGAATGACAGCATTTCAAAGGCCAGGAATTTTGAAATGCTGGCATTCAGGGCCAGGGATCGCGAGTGGCTAGGGGGGTACTTCCTCTTCCGCTCCAATGTTTGGGAGATAGAGAGCTGAACGCTTCCATGGGACATTGTGGAGATGGTCGGTGACCCAGGTGGTAGTGTTGCTGGCAGATCCTCTGTTTGCGGGGTGACAGGTGCCACTGTCACTACAGAGGTGGATGAAGAGGCCGAGACTGCAGCAGAAGAGGAAGCAGGAGGAGCCAGAGACCTTTCTTGGTTTCTGAGGTGTCTACTCCACTGCAGCTCGTGCTTTGCACTTAGATGCCTGGTCATGCAGCTTGTGCTCAGGTTGAGAACGTTTATGCCTCGCTTCAGGCTCTGATTGCACAGCGTGCAAACCACTCGTGTCTTGTCATCAACACACTGTGTGAAGAACTGCCACGCTAGGGAAGTCCTTGGACCTGGCTTTGGTGTGCTCGGTCCCTTGCTGCGTTGGGCAGTAGCAGATGTACTGTCTAGGGGACGAATGCTCCGTTTTTGCACCCTGCTCCCTCTTCTGCTGTGCTGGTGGCTCTGTGCAACCACCGCCTCTTCCTCCGAACTACACTGGTCACCTGCATAACGTTGATTCCATGTGGGGTCGAGGACCTCATCGTCCTCCACATCATCTTCCACCCAGTCTTCACCCCTGCCCTCCATGTCTGTCTGCACAATTGCGAAAGCAGCAGCAGTTGGCACCTGTGTTTCGTCATCATCCGAGACGTGCTGCGATGGTCCTCCCATGTACCCATCATGAAACATAAGTGGTTGGGCATCGGTGCACTCAATCTCTTCCACTTCTGGGGCAGGGCTAGGTGGATGGCCCTGGGAAACCCTGCTAACAGAGTCATCGAAAAGCAGAAGAGACTGCTGCATGATTTGGGGCTCAGACTGCTTGGCTGATTTGCAAGGGGGTGAGGTGAAAGACTGATGGACATGGGCTTCAGGTGCCAACTCTGATCTTTCAGCAGAAGAGTGGGTGGGAGACAATGTGAAGGAACCCGAGGCACTGTCAGCAACCCAATCTACTATCGCCTGTACTTGTCCTGGCCTAAACATTGGTACAGCCTCATTAGGCGCGACAAAATACCGCCGCAGGCTCGGTCGCCTACTCGCACCTGAGGAAGGTGTTTCACTTGTGCGTGTAGCTGGCACAGATCCACCACGTCCTCTCCCTGCAACAGGAGCTCCACCAGCAGCACCACGACCGGGGCCACCACGTCCCTTTGACCTTCCCCTCATATTTTCCAAATTTAGGATCTTGCCCTAAATGGCGTTTTTTGGAAGACCACAACACACCCACAGTACGTAATGGCTGAAACGCACAGCTACAGAACTGCAGAAAATGCTATTCAAATAAAAAAAGGTTGTTTTTTTAGTATAGCACAGTACAAGGAAAATATATAGAAATTGTTTTTTTACACACACCTCCAGATGTGTATTTCACACTGCAAAATATTTTCTGTGGCCCTAAATGGCGTTTTTTGCCAGACCACAACACATCCACAGCACGTAACCGCTGAATCGCACAGCTACAGAAAATGCTATTCAAAAAAAAAGGTTGTTTTTTTTAGTATAGCACAGTACAAGGAAAATATATAGAAATTGTTTATTTTACACACCTCCACATGTGTATTTCACACTGCAAAATATTTTCTGTGGCCCTAAATGGCGTTTTTTGGAAGAGCACAACACAACCACAGTATTTAACCACTGAATCGCACAGCTATAGAAGTGCAGAGAATGCTATTCAAAAAAAATTTTGTTTTTTTTAGTATAGCACTGTACAATATATAGAAATTGTTTATTTTACACACCTCCACATGTGTATTTCACACTGCAATTTATTTTCTGTGGCCCTAAATGGCGTTTTTTGCAAGAGCACAACACAACCACAGTATTTAACCACTGAATCGCACAGCTATAGAAGTGCAGAGAATGCTATTCAAAAAAAATGTTGTTTTTTCACACACCTCCAGATATGTATTTCACACTGCAAAATATTTTCTGTGGCCCTAAATGGCGTTTTTTGCAAGAGCACAACACAACCACAGTATTTAACCACTGAATCGCACAGCTATAGAAGTGCAGAGAATGCTATTCAAAAAAAATGTTGTTTTTTTTAGTATAGCACTGTACAATATATAGAAATTGTTTATTTTACACACCTCCACATGTGTATTTCACACTGCAATTTATTTTCTGTGGCCCTAAATGGCGTTTTTTGCAAGAGCACAACACAACCACAGTATTTAACCACTGAATCGCACAGCTATAGAAGTGCAGAGAATGCTATTCAAAAAAAATGTTGTTTTTTTTAGTATAGCACTGTACAATATATAGAAATTGTTTATTTTACACACCTCCACATGTGTATTTCACACTGCAATTTATTTTCTGTGGCCCTAAATGGCGTTTTTTGCAAGAGCACAACACAACCACAGTATTTAACCACTGAATCGCACAGCTATAGAAGTGCAGAGAATGCTATTCAAAAAAAATGTTGTTTTTTTTAGTATAGCACTGTACAATATATAGAAATTGTTTATTTTACACACCTCCACATGTGTATTTCACACTGCAATTTATTTTCTGTGGCCCTAAATGGCGTTTTTTGCAAGAGCACAACACAACCACAGTATTTAACCACTGAATCGCACAGCTATAGAAGTGCAGAGAATGCTATTCAAAAAAAATGTTGTTTTTTTTAGTATAGCACTGTACAATATATAGAAATTGTTTATTTTACACACCTCCACATGTGTATTTCACACTGCAATTTATTTTCTGTGGCCCTAAATGGCGTTTTTTGCAAGAGCACAACACAACCACAGTATTTAACCACTGAATCGCACAGCTATAGAAGTGCAGAGAATGCTATTCAAAAAAAATGTTGTTTTTTCACACACCTCCAGATATGTATTTCACACTGCAAAATATTTTCTGTGGCCCTAAATGGCGTTTTTTGGAAGAGCACAACACAACCACAGTATTTAACCACTGAATCGCACAGCTATAGAAGTGCAGAGAATGCTATTCAAAAAAAATTTTGTTTTTTTTAGTATAGCACTGTACAATATATAGAAATTGTTTATTTTACACACCTCCACATGTGTATTTCACACTGCAATTTATTTTCTGTGGCCCTAAATGGCGTTTTTTGCAAGAGCACACACAACCACAGTATTTAACCACTGAATCGCACAGCTATAGAAGTGCAGAGAATGCTATTCAAAAAAAATGTTGTTTTTTTTAGTATAGCACTGTACAATATATAGAAATTGTTTATTTTACACACCTCCACATGTGTATTTCACACTGCAATTTATTTTCTGTGGCCCTAAATGGCGTTTTTTGCAAGAGCACAACACAACCACAGTATTTAACCACTGAATCGCACAGCTATAGAAGTGCAGAGAATGCTATTCAAAAAAAATGTTTTTTTTTTTAGTATAGCACTGTACAATATATAGAAATTGTTTATTTTACACACCTCCACATGTGTATTTCACACTGCAATTTATTTTCTGTGGCCCTAAATGGCGTTTTTTGCAAGAGCACAACACAACCACAGTATTTAACCACTGAATCGCACAGCTATAGAAGTGCGGAGAATGCTATTCAAAAAAAATGTTGTTTTTTCACACACCTCCAGATATGTATTTCACACTGCAAAATATTTTCTGTGGCCCTAAATGGCGTTTTTTGCAAGAGCACAACACAACCACAGTATTTAACCACTGAATCGCACAGCTATAGAAGTGCAGAGAATGCTATTCAAAAAAAATGTTGTTTTTTTTAGTATAGCACTGTACAATATATAGAAATTGTTTATTTTACACACCTCCACATGTGTATTTCACACTGCAATTTATTTTCTGTGGCCCTAAATGGCGTTTTTTGCAAGAGCACAACACAACCACAGTATTTAACCACTGAATCGCACAGCTATAGAAGTGCAGAGAATGCTATTCAAAAAAAATTTTGTTTTTTTTAGTATAGCACTGTACAATATATAGAAATTGTTTATTTTACACACCTCCACATGTGTATTTCACACTGCAATTTATTTTCTGTGGCCCTAAATGGCGTTTTTTGCAAGAGCACAACACAACCACAGTATTTAACCACTGAATCGCACAGCTATAGAAGTGCAGAGAATGCTATTCAAAAAAAATGTTGTTTTTTTTAGTATAGCACTGTACAATATATAGAAATTGTTTATTTTACACACCTCCACATGTGTATTTCACACTGCAATTTATTTTCTGTGGCCCTAAATGGCGTTTTTTGCAAGAGCACAACACAACCACAGTATTTAACCACTGAATCGCACAGCTATAGAAGTGCAGAGAATGCTATTCAAAAAAAATGTTGTTTTTTCACACACCTCCAGATATGTATTTCACACTGCAAAATATTTTCTGTGGCCCTAAATGGCGTTTTTTGCAAGAGCACAACACAAACACAGTATTTAACCACTGAATCGCACAGCTATAGAAGTGCAGAGAATGCTATTCAAAAAAAATGTTGTTTTTTTTTAGTATAGCACTGTACAATATATAGAAATTGTTTATTTTACACACCTCCACATGTGTATTTCACACTGCAATTTATTTTCTGTGGCCCTAAATGGCGTTTTTTGCAAGAGCACAACACAACCACAGTATTTAACCACTGAATCGCACAGCTATAGAAGTGCAGAGAATGCTATTCAAAAAAAATGTTGTTTTTTCACACACCTCCAGATATGTATTTCACACTGCAAAATATTTTCTGTGGCCCTAAATGGCGTTTTTTGCAAGAGCACAACACAAACACAGTATTTAACCACTGAATCGCACAGCTATAGAAGTGCAGAGAATGCTATTCAAAAAAAATGTTGTTTTTTTAGTATAGCACTGTACAATATATAGAAATTGTTTATTTTACACACCTCCACATGTGTATTTCACACTGCAATTTATTTTCTGTGGCCCTAAATGGCGTTTTTTGCAAGAGCACAACACAACCACAGTATTTAACCACTGAATCGCACAGCTATAGAAGTGCAGAGAATGCTATTCAAAAAAAATGTTGTTTTTTTTAGTATAGCACTGTACAATATATAGAAATTGTTTATTTTACACACCTCCACATGTGTATTTCACACTGCAATTTATTTTCTGTGGCCCTAAATGGCGTTTTTTGCAAGAGCACAACACAACCACAGTATTTAACCACTGAATCGCACAGCTATAGAAGTGCAGAGAATGCTATTCAAAAAAAATGTTGTTTTTTTTAGTATAGCACTGTACAATATATAGAAATTGTTTATTTTACACACCTCCACATGTGTATTTCACACTGCAAAATATTTTCTGTGGCCCTAAATGGCGTTTTTTGCAAGAGCACAACACAACCACAGTATTTAACCACTGAATCGCACAGCTATAGAAGTGCAGAGAATGCTATTCAAACAAAATGTTTTTTTTTTTAGTATAGCACTGTACAATATATAGAAATTGTTTATTTTACACACCTCCACATGTGTATTTCACACTGCAAAATATTTTCTGTGGCCCTAAATGGCGTTTTTTGGAAGAGCACAACACAACCACAGTATATAACCGCTGAATCGCACAGCTGCAGAGAATGCTATTCAAAAAAAATGTTGTTTTTTTTAGTATAGCACTGTACAATATATAGAAATTGTTTATTTTACACACCTCCACATGTGTATTTCACACTGCAATTTATTTTCTGTGGCCCTAAATGGCGTTTTTTGCAAGAGCACAACACAACCACAGTATTTAACCACTGAATCGCACAGCTATAGAAGTGCAGAGAATGCTATTCAAAAAAAATGTTGTTTTTTCACACACCTCCAGATATGTATTTCACACTGCAAAATATTTTCTGTGGCCCTAAATGGCGTTTTTTGCAAGAGCACAACACAACCACAGTATTTAACCACTGAATCGCACAGCTATAGAAGTGCAGAGAATGCTATTCAAAAAAAATGTTGTTTTTTTTAGTATAGCACTGTACAATATATAGAAATTGTTTATTTTACACACCTCCACATGTGTATTTCACACTGCAATTTATTTTCTGTGGCCCTAAATGGCGTTTTTTGCAAGAGCACAACACAACCACAGTATTTAACCACTGAATCGCACAGCTATAGAAGTGCAGAGAATGCTATTCAAAAAAAATTTTGTTTTTTTTAGTATAGCACTGTACAATATATAGAAATTGTTTATTTTACACACCTCCACATGTGTATTTCACACTGCAAAATATTTTCTGTGGCCCTAAATGGCGTTTTTTGCAAGAGCACAACACAACCACAGTATTTAACCACTGAATCGCACAGCTATAGAAGTGCAGAGAATGCTATTCAAACAAAATGTTTTTTTTTTTAGTATAGCACTGTACAATATATAGAAATTGTTTATTTTACACACCTCCACATGTGTATTTCACACTGCAAAATATTTTCTGTGGCCCTAAATGGCGTTTTTTGGAAGAGCACAACACAACCACAGTATATAACCGCTGAATCGCACAGCTGCAGAGAATGCTATTCAAAAAAAGTTTTTTTTTTTTTTTTAGTATAGCATAGTACAAGAAAAATATATAGAAATTGGTTATTTCACACAACTAGAGATATACACTGCAAAATATTTTTTTTGCCCAAAAATAGGTCTTTTTTGCGCACAACAAAGTGCCTTTTTTTTTTTGGCAACAGCACAATAAAGTGCCTTTTTTTTTTTTGGGGCCCAAAAATGGGTCTTTTTAGCAAAAGCACAATAAAGTGCCTTTTTTTTTTTTTCTGACCGAAATAGGTCTTTTAGCAAGAGCACAATACAGCCACAGTATGGAATAGGTGTATCACTCAACGTAATGCAGTGCTGGTGCACTGAGCTTGCAACACAAACAGATAAACCTATGCAGATCGCTGAGCTATTATATCTCTCAATCTGGACTCCTATCTAAATCTCTCTCCCTGAAAGCACAAACAGGATCCTGCCCCTACACTACACTACACTACACTGTCTCCCTATCTTTTCTATCAGTAGATTGCAGAATCAGGACTAACTCCTATCATATAATTCTCTCCCTCACAGCAACAGCAGCCAGGATCCTTTCCCTACACTGTCTAAAAGCAGAGTGACGATCTGTGCTGTGTGCCTCTTTCTTATATAGAAGCTGGTCACATGCTGGGTCACATGTTGCACTGACCAATCACAGCCATGCCATTAGTAGGCATGGCTATGATGGCTTCTAAGGGCACACCAGCTAATCAAATGGTGATTGGCTGGCCCCTGAAGCATTTCTAACTGCGCCATTAAATTCCCGAATCCGAACCCGAACCCGGACTTTAGCGCAAAATCCGGGTCCGGGTCCGGGGTCGGGAAAACGCCAAAATTCGGTACGGACCCGAACTTTACAGTTCGGGTCCGCTCAACACTACTCATCAACCATCTTTAAAAAAAAAAAAATTATAGGGACAGAAAACTATAGGTAGGGAGAGTGTCAGTGTGTTTTACTGTGCTAAACCTTGTTTGTAGGGACAGGGAAGGACAATGAGGGAAATTCTCATTGTGCTATACTGTGCTAAAGCATTCCTCATCAACCATCTTTAAAAAAAAAATTTTTTATAGGGACAGAAAACTATAGGTAGGGAGAGTGTCAGTGTGTTTTACTGTGCTAAACCTTGTTTGTAGGGACAGGGAAGGACAGTGAGGGAAATTCTCATTGTGCTATACTGTGCTAAAGCATTCCTCATCAACCATCTTTGAAATCCTTGTTTTTTGGACAGTCAGGGAAATTGTCATTGTGCTATTCTGTGCGAAAGCAATCATCCTCAACCATATTTAGAAATCCTTAAGTAAAGGGACAGAGAAGGACACCTGAAGGTAGCCCTTATTGCTTTTTTTCCCATCTCCCTGCAGGCCATCCATTAGAATGTCTGGAAGGCAAACAAGGAGAGGCAGACAGTCAGGAGGCAATAAAAGAGGGCAAGCAGGCTCTGTGTCTGGGGGCAACAGTGCTGGTCGTGGACGTGGTGCATTGTCATCAGCACATGGCCATGGGACACGCTTGTCCTTCTTTTCGGCAGCTGGACATGTTGAGCCACATCATGCCGAAGACTTGGTAGAGTGGATGACCAAGCCCTCCTCCTCCTCCTCATCCTCTCTCACCCAGGCTCAGGGTACTGGCAAAGCAGCTGCCAAAGCGTCCTCTTCCCTGGTATCAATGTCAGACTCATCATCAGTCACTCCTTCCCTAGACCCACCATGTCCTCCTCCTGAGGAGTCCCCCGAACTGTTTGAGCACAGTGTTGGGTACATGCTCCAGGAGGATGCCCAGCGTTTCGAAGGGTCTGATGATGAAACCCAGCTAGAGGAAGGCAGTAGCGTGAGAGCAGACAGAGGGGATGCTCAAGAAGGACACCAATCTGGCAGTCATGTTCCAGCAGCTGCAGCATACTGCCAGATTGGCTCCAGTGATGAGGAGGGAGGGGATGATGAGGTCACTGACTCCACGTGGGTGCCTAATAGGAGAGAGGAGGAGGAGGAGGATGAGGAGGAGGCACATCTCCAACGAGGCAGGATGCCCTTTGGTGGCCAGCGTAAGGGCAGTACACCGACGGAATCACACCGCAGAGCTCCGCCTGTGCAGGGCGCTGCCTCTGCCCGTCATTCAAAAAGTTCTTTGGTGTGGGCCTTTTTTGAGGCTAGTGCATCAGATCGCACAGCTGCTGTTTGCAACATATGTCTCAAGCGTATATCGCGTGGCCAAAACATCAGCCGCTTGGGTACCACATGCCTGACCAGACATATGTTGACCTGCCATGCAGCTCGTTGGCAAGCCTACCTCAAAGACCCACACCAAAGAACAAAGCGGACCTCTCCTTGCACCGCATCAGCTGGGATCTCCAACCCCACTATAACTTCAGTCCTCTCTGAAACATGCACTGAGAGGAATGAAGGTGTAGAATTAGGTGTGTCACAGCCAAGTAGTTGCGGTCACTCTGCTAGCAGTACACCGACGTCCGATTCTAGCAGGCAAATTTCCCTGCCCCAGCTGCTGGACCGTCAAAAGAAGTTCACTCCCAGCCATCCACATGCCCAGCGGTTGAATGCTAGCTTGGCTAAATTGCTAGCGCTTCAACTGCTGCCTTTTCAGTTGGTAGACTCGGCCCCCTTCCGTGAGTTTGTGCAATGTGCGGTTCCTCAGTGGCAGGTTCCCAAACGCCACTTTTTCTCACGGAAGGCTATTCCGGCTCTCTACCGGCATGTGGAAGGCAATGTCTTGGCCTCGCTGGACAGGGCGGTCAGCGGTAAGGTGCATATTACCGCTGACTCATGGTCCAGCAGGCATGGACAGGGACGTTACCTTTCTTTCACGGCCCATTGGGTCACTCTTTTGGCAGCTGGGAAGGATGCAGGACAAGGTGCAGTAGTGTTGGAGGTTGTTCCACCGCCACGCCTCCAAAATGCTACTACTGGTTGTGACACACCTCTCTCCTCCACCCCCTCCTCTTCTTCTTCCTCCATGGCCTCTTCCTGTGCTTTGTCCTCTGAACCAGCGGTGCTCCATAGGCGTTCAAGGGGCTACGCAAATACGCAGGCAAAAAGATGCCATGCCGTGCTTGCGCTGGTGTGTTTGGGGGACAGAAGCCACACTGGGGCAGAGGTCCTGTCTGCTCTGCAGGGCCAGGCCGAGAGGTGGTTGACGCCACGCCAGCTTAAGCCAGGAATGGTGGTTTGCGACAATGGCACCAACCTCCTCTCCGCCCTCCGACAGGGACAACTGACCCATGTGCCCTGTGTGGCTCACGTCCTTAACCTGGTGGTGCAGCGGTTCTTGGGCAGGTACCCGGGCTTACAGGATGTCCTGAGGCAGGCCAGGAAAGTCTGTGTGCATTTCCGCAGATCTTATAATGCCAGTGCTCGCCTGGCTGAGCTGCAAAAGGAGTTGAACCTGCCCAAGAACCGCCTTATATGTGACATGCCCACCAGGTGGAACTCAACGTTGGCCATGCTGCAGAGGCTGCACACGCAGCAGAGGGCCATCAATGAGTACCTGTGCGACTACGGCACCAGGACAGGGTCAGGGGAGCTTGGTTTTTTTTCTCCACGCCAGTGGGGCATGATCAGGGATGCATGCACTGTCCTGGCACCATTTGAGGAGGCCACGAGGATGGTGAGCAGTGACAGTGCATGCATCAGTGACACTGTACCTCTTGTCCACCTGTTGGAGCACACGCTGCGTGGAATAATGGACAGGGCACTTGAGGCAGAACAGAGGCAGGAAGAGGAGGACTTCCTTGCCTCTCATGGCCCCCTTTACCCAGACAGTGTTCCTTCTGTCCCACCCATCGCACAGGAAGAGGACGAGGAGGAGGAGGAGGAGGAGGATTGTGTCAGCATGGAGGTGGAGCCTGGCACTCAGCAGCATCAACAGCAGCAGTCTTTTAGGGATGATTTACAGTCCCAAGAAACCCGTGGACTTGTACGTAGCTGGGAGGAGGTGGCTGCGGATCATGTCGTCCTTAGTGACCCAGAGGACTCCGGACCGAATGCCTCAGCTAACCTACGCTGCATGGCCTCCCTGATCCTGCAAAGTCTGCGGAAGGATCCTCGTATTCTTCGGATCAAGGAGAGGGACCATTACTGGCTGGCCACTCTCCTTGATCCACGGTACAAGGGTAAGGTTGCGGACCTTATGTTACCGTCGCAGAGGGAGCAGAGGATGAGACAACTCCGGGAGGCCTTGCAGAAAGGTCTGTGCAACGCGTTCCCAGAGACTGGGAGGTTACAAACTCCTGGTCCTGGACAACGAGTTGCTGAGGCTTCGGCCAGTCAAAGAAGGAGCGGTGGGGAAGGTGGCCGTCTGACCGATGCGTTCAGACAATTCTTTAGTCCGCAGCCCCAAAGTATGATCGGTTCCAGCAACCATCGCCAGCGTCTGATAAACATGGTGCAGGAATATCTAGGGGCAAGGTCAGACTTGGACACCTTCCCCACCGAAAATCCTCTGGCTTACTGGGTCTTGAGGATGGATCACTGGCCAGAGCTTGCACAGTATGCAATTGAGCTACTGGCCTGTCCTGCATCCAGCGTTCTTTCGGAACGCACATTCAGTGCTGCTGGAGGATTTGTCACGGATCACAGGGTGCGCCTGTCCACCGACTCGGTTGATCGACTGACTTTCATCAAGATGAACCAGTCTTGGATCACCACCAGCTACCACACACCTGATGCTGATATAACAGACTAATTGATTTTAACATGTCACATCCCTTCAAGACTGATGCTGATGCTGAGTGCCTGTGCTGTTATGTTGACTGGCTATCCTCCTCCTCCGAGTCCTCAATGATACGATTGATGATGATAGCTTGGAAGATCATTTTTGTTTATGGGTGCCGCCACCAGTGCCTAACGCCCAATTTTTCAGCCCCTGTTTAACAGGGGCGTGTAATTACAATTTTTGAAGCAATACTTTGCAACAGGGCTCATTGCTGTGCTCCAAGTACAGTATCTGTGAGGGGTTGCAGTGTTGTGCCACCAGTGCCTAAGGCCCAATTTTTCAGCCCCTGTTTAACAGGGGCGTGTAATTACAATTTTTGAAGCAATACTTTTGCAACAGGGCTCATTGCTGTGCTCCAAGTACAGTATCTGTGAAGGGTTGCAGTGTTGTGCCACCAGTGCCTAAGGCCCAATTTTTCAGCCCCTGTTCAACAGGGGCATGTAATTACAATTCTTGATCTAATAATTCACAGCAGGGCCCATTGCTGCACCCACCAAGAGTAACTCTGAGGGCTTACAGTGTTGTGGCAACGCCACCACCACCACGAAAGGCCCAATTTTTCAGCCCCTGTTCAAAAGGGGCATGTAATTACAATTCTTGATCTAATAATTCACAGCAGGGCCCATTCCTGCACCCACCAAGAGTAACTCTGAGGGCTTACAGTGTTGTGGCAACACCACCACCACCACCACCACCACGAAAGGCCCAATTTTTCAGCCCCTGTTCAACAGGGGCATGCAATTACAATTCTTGATCTAATAATTCACAGCAGGGCACATTGCTGCACCCACCAAGAGTAACTGTCAGGGCTTACAGTGTTGTGGCACCAGCACCACCATCAAAGGCCCAATTTTTACTACCACTGTTCAACAATTATATGTAATTACAATTCCTGATATAATAGTTGACAGCAGGGCGTTCCAGCACCAACCAAGAGTAACTGTGAGTGCTTACAGTGTTGTGCCAACACCAACAACTAAGGGGCCTATTTCTGCAGAGTATATACGGCAGGTCCCTACTTTCAAACATCCAACTTACAAACGACTCCTACTTGCAAACGCAAGAAGACAACAGGAAGTGAGAGGAAATCTACCCCTAGGAAGGAAAATTCTCTCCTGTAAGAATTAATATGGGAGAAAGGTGTCTCCTCTGTACTGATGCTTTATCACCAATCCTTGTTTCAAGAAAAACATCACATTTCAAAAACAGTTGTCATTGGGACGGAAAGTGAGGTGAAATGTTCTGAACAGGGGCACAGACAGCAAAACAAATGTTACAGGGGTGATAACCCTTACCTATGTTTTCCAAAAAGTTTAAAAATAGATTTTTGGGCTGGAGCTACACTTAAACAATGTACCTGTTCAAAATTACAAACAGATTCTACATAAGAACAAACCTACAGTCCCTGTCTTGTATGCACCGCCTGTATACGGCTGTTCAGAGTATATAGGGCCTTTTTTATTTTATGTGCGGGGTTCCCCTTAATATCCATACAAGACCCAAAGGGGCTGGTAATGGGCTGGGGTAGGGGGGGGGGGGTCATGGGGTAGCTATGCCATTTTTCTTAAAGATTTTCATCCATATTACCGGGACCAGACATTACATTAAAGCCGCAAGCAGTTTTAAATGGCTTTTTTTTCCTTTAGAAGTGTCATTTTGTGCAGGGACAGTTCTAAACACGGGAAACACGTGGCACTTCACAGGCATACTTTAGACACCCCCCAGGTACGATATTTAAAGGAATGTTTGACTTTTTTTTTTTCACTTTATGCATCATTAAAATGACTGCTCCCGAAAAACGACCATTTTTAAAACTTCTTTTTGCATTGATACATGTCCCCTGGTGCAGAACCCGGGTTCCCAAACCCTTTTTAGGACAATAACATGCATAATAGTCGTTATAATTAGCACTTTAGAATTCGAACGTTCGCATCCATTGTATTTAATAGGGTTCTAATGTTCGTACGAACTTTCGGTCCGTTCGCTGGTTCTGGTGCGAACCGAACCCGGGGGTGTTCGGCTCATCACTAGTCTCCACCTCCTGTAGTATGTCCGCAGCCTGTCTCCAGCTCCTGTAGTATGTCCGCAGCCTCTGTCCACCTCCTGTAGTATGTCCGAAGCCTGTCCACCTCCTGTAGTATGTCCGCAGCCTGTCTCCACCTCCTTTAGTATGTCCGCAGCCTGTCTCCACCTCCTGTGGTATGTCTACAGCCTGTCTCCACCTCCTGTGGTATGTCCGCAGCCTGTCTCCACCTCCTGTGGTATGTCCGCAGCCTGTCTCCACCTCCTGTAGTATGTCTGCAGCCTGTCTCCACCTCCTGTAGTATGTCCGCAGCCTGTCTCCACCTCCTGTAGTATGTCCGCAGCCTGTCTCCACCTCCTGTAGTATGTCCGCAGCCTGTCTCCACCTCCTGTGGTATGCCCGCAGCCTGTCTCCACCTCCTGTAGTATGTCTGCAGTCTCTGTACGCCTCCTGTAGTATGTCCGCAGTGTCTGTCCACCTCCTATAGTATGTCTGCAGCTTGTCTCCACCTCCTGTAGTATGTCCGCAGTCTCTGTCCACCTTCAGTAGTATGTCTGCAGCCTCTGGCCACCTCCAGTAGTATGTCCGCAGTCTTTGTCCACCTCCTGTAGTATGTCCACAGCTTCTGTCCACCTCCTGTAGTATGCCCGCAGTCTCTGTCCACCTCCTGTAGTATGTCTGCAGTCTCTGTCCACCTCCTGTATCGTGTCTGCAGCCTCTGACCATTTCTTGTCTTTTATCATGTCTACAGTCTCTGAGGGGATCCTAGAAAGGAGTCAAGAGTGGGAGCGCCGCCGGGATAGGGGTTTCGGGAAGAAACAGACATGTGTGGACTGTGGAGAGGAGATCAGAGCCGCCAAGCTGGAGCCATCTGACTGAGCCCCACACTGTGCACCTGAGAGGAGGTCAGTGACAGTGCCGCCAGGCCAGTCTGAGGGGGGTCACTGATGTAAGGAGGGGAGTGAATACAATAATGTAAGCGGGCACTGATATAAAGGTTTTCCCCTTATATTAGTAAACCCCCTTACCTTAGTGTATTCAGTCTGCGGAAGGTGGTCTCTATTAGACATGTGCAATTCGTTTAGTTACGAATTCGTTATCCGTCAAAATTCGTTATATTCGTTGATTCGTAAACATACGAATGAACGAACGGTTCGATAACATTACAAACGAACAACGAATAATCTAAACGAACGAATATGGAAAACAAATAAAATACGAATTTAGTAAATTTGAAACAAACAAAAAACGAAAAAGTGAAAAACGAAAACATAAAAACAACGAAAACACAGAAAAAAGATAAAAAATAACAAAAATAAAAATGAACGAAAACGAGATATTACGAATATTCGAAAAACAAAACAACGAATAACGAACAAAGATCCATATTAACGAATATCAAAATGAACGGAAAAAAAATTACGAATCTTCGGAAAACGGAAATGAAAACAACGACAATTCGTAAAAACTTAAATTCTATTTCGTTAGTTCTGAATTAGTTCTGGACTTTGGCCAATGGCCAATAAGCTTGTCCCTTCCCCTGAAGAGGTTGTCTCTTCCCCCAATGAGCTTGTTTCTTATAGACATGTGCTATAATGTGTGTGTATGTGTGTTTTTCTGTGTTAGACTGCAGTGCATTCCATCCAGAGTCCAGATAGGGTGTGGTTGGGTAGGTTGCACTGTTCTGTTGGATTTTGTGAGTAAATTTTTGACTTGGGAGAGAGAAATTCTTTGTTTCTTAAGGATATTAGATTGAGATTCTAGAGTCTACATTCTAATTTATAATTTTATTTATGTAATATCTCTGACATATTGTATTTTTCTTCTTTGTCAGACTACATTCTAGACAGGGTGTGGGTGGTGTTTGATTTGTGAGTCATTCAAAGAGATTGATATAGAAATTATAAATTTCTTACTATTTCTATTACTCCTAGGATTTTCTAAAGTTAGTTTTTTTCCCTTTTCTGGGACTGTGTTTTATTATATTGCTGTCTGTCTGCCCCTACCTATTTTTTTTGTTGTGTTAGCCAGTGCCACTACTAGGCCAGCCCAGGCAGCATATACTACGTATTCATGGTAGGAGAAGTAGATTAGTATATATTTTTTTTTGCATGGACCGGTAAAATAAGAATACTCCAGTCCTCAATCCCTCCACTCTCAGTCACACCAACACCAACTCTCATACCAACACACTCACTAACACCAACATTCTCACTTACAAGACTCACACGTCCATTCTCACTCCCAGACATTCTAATTGCAATAAAACCACCAAACCACACAAAAACAACTACAAAAACCACAATATCACTCTCTCATAGTTGCCAACAGTCACGGATTGGCCGGGACGTTCCCGGGATTCAAATCCTTTTCCCGGATTTATTTTGTCCCGGCCAATGTCCCGGCCAATCCGATTTTTCCCGTTTTCCCCGAATTTGGACGCCGCAGGCCGCTGCCGCCGCTAGAGGTCCACGGCTGGCGGAGACAATGTCTCGGCCGGCCGCCATGTTCAAGAAGTCCAAAACACGGATGTAGTACAATAGAAAATAAAGCCGCTGCGGCGCCGCCCACACCCCGCACCTCCCCGGGGGTGGGCGGCGCCGCAGCAGCTTTATCTTCTATTGTACTACATCTGTGTTTTGGCTGGCCGGCCGTCCACCCCCCCGCCCCGCCCCGCCCCGCTGCAGGTCTGTCTGTAATGGAAAGGGGTGGGGGTCGGCAGCGCCACAGCTTAATATTTTTTTTTTTTGCAGCCACACTGTCGGCTCCGCCTCTATTTTGTTCCCCTTCGGGGAAGGGGAAACAATAATGGCGGCCGAGACAGGAGACGCCTGTGGTTAAGGGGGGACTCCGCTGGGGATGCCTGTGGTAAGGGGGGACTCCGCTGGGAACGCCTGTGGTAAGGGAGGACTCCGCTGGGGACGGCTGAGGTAAGGGGGGACTCCGCTGGGGACGCCTGATGTAAGGGGGGACTCCGATGGGGACGCCTGATGTAAGGGGGGACTCCGATGGGGACGCCTGATGTAAGGGGGGACTCCGCTGGGGATGCCTGATGTAAGGGGGGACTCCGCTGGGGACACTTGATGTAAGGGGGACTCCACTGGGGACGCCTGATGTAAGGGGGGACTCCGCTGGGGACGCCTGATGTAAGGGGGGACTCCGCTGGGGACGCCTGATGTAAGGGGGGACTCTGCTGGGGACGCCTGATGTAAGGGGGACTCCTCTGGGTACACCTGATGTAAGGAAGGACTCCGCTGGGTACGCCTGATGTAAGGAGGGACTCCTCTGGGGACGCCTGATGTAAGGAGGGACTCCGCTGGGGACGCCTGATGTAAGGAGGGACTCCTCTGGGGACGCCTGATGTAAGGAAGGACTCCGCTGGGTACGCCTGATGTAAGGGGGGATTCCGCTGGGGACGCCTGATGTAAGGAGGGACTCCGCTGGGGACGCCTGATGTAAGGAGGGACTCCTCTGGGGACACTTGATGTAAGGGGGGACTCCACTGGGGACGCCTGATGTAAGGGGGGACTCCGCTGGGGAACGCCTGATGTAAGGGGGGACTCCGCTGGGGACGCCTGATGTAGCTTTATCTTCTATTGTACTACATCTGTGTTTTGGCTGGCCGGCCGTCCACCCCCCCGCCCCGCCCCGCCCCGCTGCAGGTCTGTCTGTAATGGAAAGGGGCGGGGGTCGGCAGCGCCACAGCTTAATTATTTTTTTTTTGCAGCCACACTGTCGGCTCCGCCTCTATTTTGTTCCCCTTCGGGGAAGGGGAAACAATAATGGCGGCCGAGACAGGAGACGCCTGTGGTTAAGGGGGGACTCCGCTGGGGATGCCTCTGGTAAGGGGGGACTCCGCTGGGAACGCCTGTGGTAAGGGAGGACTCCGCTGGGGACGGCTGAGGTAAGGGGGGACTCCGCTGGGGACGCCTGATGTAAGGGGGGACTCCGATGGGGACGCCTGATGTAAGGGGGGACTCCGATGGGGACGCCTGATGTAAGGGGGGACTCCGCTGGGGACGCCTGATGTAAGGGGGGACTCCGCTGGGGACGCCTGATGTAAGGGGGGACTCCGCTGGGGACGCCTGAGGTAAGGGGGGACTCCGCTGGGGACACTTGATGTAAGGGGGACTCCACTGGGGACGCCTGATGTAAGGGGGGACTCCGCTGGGGACGCCTGATGTAAGGGGGGACTCCGCTGGGGACGCCTGATGTAAGGGGGGACTCTGCTGGGGACGCCTGATGTAAGGGGGACTCCTCTGGGTACACCTGATGTAAGGAAGGACTCCGCTGGGTACGCCTGATGTAAGGAGGGACTCCTCTGGGGACGCCTGATGTAAGGAGGGACTCCGCTGGGGACGCCTGATGTAAGGAGGGACTCCTCTGGGGACGCCTGATGTAAGGAAGGACTCCGCTGGGTACGCCTGATGTAAGGGGGGATTCCGCTGGGGACGCCTGATGTAAGGAGGGACTCCGCTGGGGACGCCTGATGTAAGGAGGGACTCCTCTGGGGACACTTGATGTAAGGGGGGACTCCACTGGGGACGCCTGATGTAAGGGGAGACTCCACTGGGGAACGCCTGATGTAAGGGGGGACTCCGCTGGGGACGCCTGATGTAAGGGGGACTCCTCTGGGTACACCTGATGTAAGGAAGGACTCCGCTGGGTACGCCTGATGTAAGGAGGGACTCCTCTGGGGACGCCTGATGTAAGGAGGGACTCCTCTGGGGACGCCTGATGTAAGGAAGGACTCCGCTGGGTACGCCTGATGTAAGGGGGGATTCCGCTGGGGACGCCTGATATAAGGAGGGACTCCGCTGGGGACGCCTGATGTAAGGAGGGACTCCTCTGGGGACACTTGATGTAAGGGGGGACTCCACTGGGGACGCCTGATGTAAGAGGGGACTCCGCTGGGGACGCCTGATGTAAGGGGGGACTCCGCTGGGGACGCCTGATGTAAGGGGGGACTCCTATGGGTACCCCTGATGTAAGGAAGGACTCCGCTGGGTACGCCTGATGTAAGGAGGGACTCCTCTGGGGACGCCTGATGGAAGGAGGGACTCCTCTGGGGACGCCTGATGTAAGGAGGGACTCCCCTGGCGACACCTGATGGCATCTGGTGGCAGGCGACGTGGCAGGTGACACACTCGGGGCTAACACTGATTCGGCATTTTGGTGAGTTGAATGATTTCATTTTATATTAAAATGTAATAAGAGAAATAATGCACTTCAGTCATCCTGACACCCTAACAACCATGGTGCCGGGATGATTAAAGAGCTAACACCAGATGTTTGGATTATCTTTATCTGTTGATTGTTAAACTCTGGAATACACACATTTCTATTATGGTGTAGGATCTGGGCCTGCTGTCCTTCCATCCTTCCTTCTCTTTCCTTCCCTCCCTCTTTCTTTCTCCCTTCATCCCTCATTCATCTCAGACTTTAACCACACCCCCTTTGAGCCACGCTCATTTAAGCCACTCCCACTACCCGTGTAAACCACGCCCACGCTTTGTGCGCCACTTTTTTCTCCTAAAGTATAACACACCTTCAAATGAATGCCCCACCCCCTAATTATACCAAGGCTCCGCCTACATGCGAAAAAGTGTCACGGATTTTTTTTTTGCAATGTTGGCAACTATGCTCTCTGCACTGCTCTCTGCTCCTCCCTCACCACACCACTTACACCCTCTCAAAATGGCGTACAGGGGCGGAGGCTATAGCCGCTTGTTGAAAACGAAACTAAAATACGAGATTGCGAATGGCCGCGATGTATTTACGGGAGTACGAATGCATTCGAAGCACGTGGACGTATTTTAGTTTCATTTTCAACACGCGGCTATAGCCGCGTGTTGAAAATAAAAATAACTAGTAACGCGAGATTGCGAATGACCGCGCCGAGATGTATTTACGGAAGTATAAAAAAATTACAAATCCATTCGAAGCACGGTAGTAGACACGAATCAAGGAAAACAAAACAATGTTACGAATCAACAGAAACGGCAGAGTAGTGTACAGAAAAACGAAAATTATTATCTAACAAAATTACGAATTACGAATCGTTCAGTATCAACGAAAATCAAACTGTTACGAAAGTACGAAAATAACTTAAACAGAAATACGAATCATTCAATATCAACAAAATTACGGATTTCAAATCAACGAAAATAACTTAGACAGAACTACGAATCATTCAGTATCAACGAAAATTAAACTGTTACGAACATACGAACGAGTCCGAATAGGAAAACTCGCGTCTTACGAAATTACGAATCTTTACGAACATACGGAACGAGACGAAACGAAACGATAGGAAACTAATTTTTTGGTTGTGCACATGTCTAGTCTCTATTTATCAGAGCCCCCCTCCACATCAGAGTTCCCCCTTACATCATGATCTGCAGCATTCCCCTTTACATAAGAGTTCCCTTGCACTGTAAGGGGGCATCCTGCAGAATCTGATGTAAGAGGGAACTCTGTGCTGGCTGGGTTATAGTAACCTAACCTTCATGTAAATTGAGAAATATGTTTTTTTACTTTTGTTTATCTTAAAGCGGAGCTCCACCCTAAAGTAGAACTTCCGCTCATCGGATTCCTCCCCCCTCTAGTGCCACAATTGGCACCTTTCAGGGGGGAGGGGGGTGCAGATACCTGTCTAAGACAGGTATTTGCACCCACTTCCGGGAATCCACACTGCGGGTAGACTGCGGGTAGTGCGTCACTTCCCGGTCCCGCCCGTTATGTTCTGGGAAACACACGGCTCCCAGAACACAGCGGGACCAGTGAACGACGCACAACTCTGCTCGCGCATGCGCAGTATGGAACCGGGAAGTGAAGCCGCAACGCTTCACTTCCTGGTTCCCTCACTGAGGATGGCGGTGGGGGCAGCAGAATGACGAGTGATTGCTCGTCTTCTGCTGCCGACGTCGCTGGACTCCAGGACAGGTAAGTGTCCTAATATTAAAAGTCAGCAGCTGCAGTATTTGCAGCTGCTGGCTTTTAACATTTTTTTTTACGGCGGAGCTCCGCTTTAAACACATTGATAATAGCGCTAGCTATGTGTTTATAGTTCAAATATTGATATTTGCACTGTTTAGCACTAAAAACAAAAATTTTATTTCCTTTTTTGCAGTGGCAGTAAAAAATGTGGATCTGGCAGTAAATTTCATGTGTTCCGTCAGTAAAAATTGGTTGTTGTTTGTAAATGTTGTCGTTCTGCCATAAATTTCACTTCGGGGATTGGCAACACTGTGTATACACAATGTCTAGCAGAGCCAGGGAAGTGAATACAAGAGAGGCTGTCAATAATGAATCACTGATCAGGTACATCAGGGAGAGAACATGTCTGTACGACAAGACAGACCCAAACTACAAAGACCAAATGAAGAGGGACAAATGCCTGGCTGGATATCTGTCAACAGTCCTTCGAGGATTGGGATGTATTGTCGCAGACCGACCGCACTGACAAATGTAAGTTTAACCTTTATTATATGTCTGTTATCCTAGGCATGATGGTTGTAGTTCCATACAGGCCTTTTTTTCCACAGAGAATAGGTGCATGAACTCACCCTTTCCAAGTCGCCCCTTGTCTCCAGCCCTACCCACCTCTGA
Source organism: Rana muscosa (assembly GCA_029206835.1). Classification (NCBI taxonomy): domain Eukaryota; kingdom Metazoa; phylum Chordata; class Amphibia; order Anura; family Ranidae; genus Rana; species Rana muscosa. The sequence goes on from CM055118.1 coordinate 338,299,673, forward strand.
GCACCATTCCTTGGTTCCACCCCCTACCCACCTCCCAAGACCACCCCTTCTGGAGATTTGTGGTACTAACAGTTTTGTATAGAACTTGTTAACAAGAAAAGCAGTAAAATAGATCCCCTGCAGACAGCAACAATAAAACACCCCAGCAACAGTAGATCCACTGACAGCAACAGTAGATCACCTGACAACAACAATAGAACACCCCGGCAACAGTAGATCCTCTGACAGCAACAGTAGATCCCCTGACAGCAACAATAGATCCCCTGACAGCAACAGTAGATCCCCTTACAGCAACAATAGATCCCTGACAGCAACAGTAGATCCACTGACAGCAACAATAGATCCCCTGACAGCAACAATAGATCCACTGACAGCAACAATAGATCCAGTGACAGCAACAGTAGATCCACTGACAGCAACAATAGATCCACTGACAGCAACAATAGATCCCCTGACAGCAACAGTAGATACCCTGACAGCAACAATAGAACACCCCAGAAACAGTAGATCTCCTGACAGCAACAATAGATCCCCTGACAGCAACAATAGATCACCCAATCAACAGTAGATCCCCTGTCAGCAACAATAGATCCCCTGACAGCAACACAAGATCCACTGACAGCAACAATAGATCCCCTGACAGCACAAATAGAACACCCCAGCAACAGTAGATCCCTGACAGCAACAATAGATCCCCTGACAGCAACAATAGAACACCTCAGCAACAGTAGAGCCCCTGACAGCAACAATAGATCCCCTGACAGCAACAATAGAACACCCCAGCAACAGTAGATCCTCAGACAGCAACAGTAGATCCCCTGACAGCAACAATAGAACACCCTAGCAACAGTAGATCCTCTGACGGCAAGAGTATATCCCATGACAGCAACAATAGATCTCTCCCCTGAAAGCAACAGTAGATCCCCTGACAGCAACAATAGACCAACCCAGAAACAATAGATTCCCTGACAGCAACAATAGAACACCCCAGCAGATCTTTTGCCAACAACAGTAGACCACCCCATACACTCAGTACTAATGGTGCCTGAACTGTATTTCCCCACGTTCCTGCTGCAAAAAAGCAGTGTTTCAAGAACAACTTGAGGGCAAGAGTATGGAGAACCCTGGTGAAGTCTGTCACTGATATCTAGCTCTATTGTAATTGTATGTAGATAATGATTGAACAATATAACCACAGCTAAAATAATCATCACAAAATTTTAACCATGAAAATGTATTTAACCTAATAACAACAGTATAACATAACATAGCATGAAAAAATTTGAAACTCAGCAGGCTCTAGTAAACTTTACAGAAAAAACAACAATCAAAATATATATATATATATTTTAACAGTAACATTTTTTTTTATTTTGTAGACACAATAACACTTACATTACAGTGACAGTTGAAAAGGCAAAATAATTGCATCATATCACAGGTTCATATCAGCAACTCAGACATCGAACAAAAGATATTGGATAGGAAATGCAAACAGTTGGAAACATATATTTACTTAAAGCAGTTAATAGCAATGAACTTATGAAATGGCGTCCATTTGCCATTGTATTTCACCAGCCGGGGAAATAAAATAAGAGGAAAATTGATCGCGCACAGTGGCACCGTCACTGGATCCCCTCATAGCACTGAGGTGTGCACTTTCCATTTAGTGCATGAGGGAATCCTCAAAACAGAATCCGTCACGTACCCTGACAAAATTGTGCAGCACGCATGCTGCTTTTACAGCTGTAATTGCATTTTCTATATTTAAGGCTATCCGTGTATGTAAGAAACACCATTTATTGGCTAGAATTCTGAAACTGCACTCAACCACCCTTCTTGCCCTTGTTAACCGATAGTTGAAAACTTTTTTGGAGTCGTCAGGTTCCTATTAGACTAAGGCCTCATCATGTGTTCCCCTAACGCAAAGGCCTCATCTGAGACAAACACATAGGGTAGCGGGGGTTCAGTAGTGCCAGGAAGAGGACAGTTTTCCAGAACATCTAGTCTATTCTCCTGTAGCCTTTGACCAAAGGAGGAATTAGCAAAAATCCGAGCATCGCAATTACTTCCGTAGGATCCTATATCTATATAGGTGAAACAGTAGTTCTAATCGGCCACGGAAAGCAGTACAAAGGAGCAATATATTTTGTAATTGAAGTACATACTTCCGCTACCAACAGGCTTAATGACACGCACATGCTTCCCATCAATAGCTCCAATGCAATTGGGAAAATTGCACGGACTCCAAAATTGTTTTGCAATGTCCAGCCAATTCTCTTGTGTAGGCCTCTTCATCACTATGGTGTTAAGCACATCCCATAAAATTTAGCAGGTTTCTTAGATGATGTAGCTGATTGTCGACCTGCCCGCCATGAACTCATAATGTAGGCTTATTAGAGAATGACAGGTTGCCAGGTATCTGAAAGACAAAATACATAATTGATTATGTTCCTGTTTATGTTTTGCAGTGGCAAGTTTACAACCTTGGTGGAAAGGGTTAAGGGACTGTTACAAGCGGTACCTAAGAAGAATACAAGAGTCTAGAAGTGTATCTGGTTCCAAAAGGGTGGTACCATATGTGCATACAGAAGAGCTGCAGTTCCTGAGGCCATTCATGGAACTTAGAGAGTAAGATAACATCTTTCATATTTGTAAAGTGATACTATACAGTTCTATAAAGAAGGGTGTGCTAATTGTATTTTATGTTTAATGCAGAACACAATCAAGTTGGGAGGACAGGGATGAAGCACAGCAGGCAGGTGGAGAGGCAGCATGTGCTGAAGAAGGAGGGTCGCAGTGTCGGTCTTTGGATCAATCATCTGAGGAAATGTAAGACACTCAGGAGACTAACATTGGAGAGCCTTCTTCCCAGGTTGAGCTTCCACAGGTCGAGCAGACACAGGTCGAGCAGACACAGGTTGAGCAGCCAGCTAGACCTATCCCTCTGCAAAGACCAAGATCGAGCAGACCCATAGGGGGAAGACATGCCCAAAACATGGAAAGGTTTGCCACCCTCATGGAGAAAATGGTAAGGAAACTGGACGCACTGGAGACTGAAGAAAGTGGATTTGGGATTATCGTGGCAGGAATGCTAAAGAAAGTTCCGCAGGAGCGTAAAGGTTACGTAAAAAAAGCAGTGATCGACATCCTGGAGGCTAACATGGTGAATCAGCCAGCCACTGCCCCCTCACCAATTTTTGGCCCACCAACCCCATCAGGCCCCTGCTACGTTTTTCCTAACCCTCCGCCACCCAGAACCCACCTCTACTATCCCCCTCGCTTCCGTCCATACACAGACGAGTATGGCAATGCCATAAACCCAGGCAATACCCCGATCCCCTATCCATCACCGTCCCCTATTAAATCTACCCTTGGCGCACCAGGGAACCAAAGATTCCAGCAAGAATCTTTTGATATGTCACCCACACCTTCCCTAAGGCCTTCCACCAGCTCTGCTAGTTATCACCCAACATATCAACAATTATACATTTTGTAAATACATTTTTGACTATTGTCTATGTTTTCCTGTTTTAAAAATGAAAAACGTTAGTTATGCTGCTACTGTTATGCTGCTACTGTTATAAACATACTGTTTTATAAATATTTAAAAAGTTTGATATATATAGGGTTTTAAATATTAAAAAGTTTTGATTTTTCTAAATTTTTGGTATGTTTGTGTACTAAATTTTGAAATGTTTATTCCACGATATGTTTTTTGGGGAAAAAAGTACTTACCTAGGTGGATGCAGCAGCGCAGCGATGCTACATCTGTCCACTGCCGCTTCTTCACACAGAACTGAGTCAGCAAAAATCGTCAATGGCTCTCTTGATGACTGTCAGTCATCAGCTCTCCTGTTCTGCTTCTCCTTACTCATTGGAGCTCTGAGCTGTGAAGGGGCAGAGAGCGGCTTGCTGAGAGGCTGGGTCAAGGCAGCTGCACTCATTTGACCCGTTCGAGAAGACCAGACAAATGAGCGCAGGTTGGACTTTATTAATGTGGAAAATATGCTATTAATGTGCATAAAAAAAAAGATAGTTTACCTTAGTGTAATAATAAGTCTTTCAGTGGATGAGATACTCCTCCTATATGATGTATTCTGTCGCCCCAGATGGATGTCAACCAGACCAAGCAATTCATCAAAACTGTAATAAAAAATGAAAAAAGAAGGTAATTTACTATATTGAAAATAAGAAATATCAACCAATGGTAGCTACACACACATTACCGCTTAGCCTACCATATGCAAATATGCGGCCTCAGATTTAGGGGGTTCTGCCGGGTGAGGCATGCAAGTTCACCCATCACCCCAGTAACATTCAGTAGAGTGGATAGTCGGCATAGGTGGATAACAACCAATTCTGCTAAATAGCAACATTTGCCATTTTATTTTTTAGGGACAATGCTACAAAATATATATGTAATCTATGGGTCTAATAAAGACTTTGTCTAGCAAAAGATCCATAGTAAAAAACAAATAGATGAAAATTAGGCTAATTCATATGTGTATATATAGCATATAGCATATGTACTTGCCCTGCGATCGACATCCGGGTATAGTTGAAAAACTTGTCCTCAAAACCACGCAAATTCTCATACATGGCCCAGAACTGGCCTCTGTTAGCTCTATTGGAAATGATTGGATGGATCCAGTAGCAACATCTTCTTCTCATCCTCAGCCTTCGCTTCCTTTCTTCCTCTTCCATCAATACTGCCAAACCAGCTGTTATGACAGCTGACATTAAATACCGCAAAGAGAGCATTTTGGACACAGAAAAACAGGGAACAGGGAACGAGGAAGGAAACAGGAACAAGAATGATGTCACAAGAGCTGATAAGCTCTCATTGGCCACTGGCAAAATCCTCTGTCCTGGAGGCGACTTCAAGTCGTGTTGTAAGTCGCCCCAAGTCGCGCTGATGTCGTCCCAAGTCGCACTGTGGTTCATGCTCAAGTCGTGTCCAAGTTGCCTCTCAAAGTCACGCTGGAAGTCGTGTTGCCCCTGTGTGAACCAGCTCTTAGATTAATAAACATCAATGTCAAGGTAGAAAAGTGAGAGAGGAAGAGTAGGTTGTAGAGGAGGGCGTTCTGGAGAGTTTTCAATGTTAGATCAATTATCATGGTTGGACCTGTTTTAATATATAACCATGGATGCCAGTTATTTTCAAACTGATGTTGCTTGTCTTTAAGTATACTAGGAAGTTTTTCATATGTTCAACCCTGGACCCACTACAAGGGTGTCTTTGAATTCTACCTTGAGTTCCTTTTATCCTTTTTCTCTCCCCCCCCTTTTTTTTCCACTCTTTTTCCCTTCTTCATCCCCTTCTTCCCCCACCCCCTCAATTTTCCCTTCACCCTCTCCCCACTTCCCCTCTCCTTACCCTTCTCCCCTCCTTTTTCGCCTACCCCTCCCCCTCTCCCCTTCTCTCCTTTATCTTTCTCCCCTCCCCCTTTTCCCCTTTTTTCCCTTCTTCTCCCAGCCCCTCTCCCCTTTCTTACCCCTAATCCCACCTCCATTCCTCCTAATCCTTCTCCCCCTTTTCCACCCCCCTTCCCACCTTTTTACCTCCCCTCTATCCCATTTCTCCTTTTTCCTTCTTTCTCCACCTTTCCCTTTGGTTGTATCCACACATTTACACTTACCATAAAACTATTTATAGGCAAGGGTCTTTTCCTCCTGTTTTCTTCCTGGCCGGACCAGAGAGATCATCCCCACGGGCCCCCCAGGCTCTCCTGCCCCTCCTGGACTGATACACCAACCGCACAGTTTGAAGGTAAAATATGAACATACTCCATTTTGAATAAAAATTTGGCTTTTCTACGTACATTAGTTTTCCATCTGAAGAATCTTGGTATTATGAAACACAGCAGGGCAGTGCACAAAACTCTCTGTAGTTGTGCATGTTTTGTTTAAATCATGAGATAATGGGTCCATAAGGGTGCAATTACAAATGCCCTGCATTGATTGTACTCTTTTCATGCTATGACAATGACCAGTTCTGAATGTTATATGTGTAGCGCTACCCCCAGTTAAGAGAGCCGCTGGTTTGATTTTGGGCCCTGTATACAGCACCGCCAACCCCCGGCAATCTTACTCGACCCACTCTGGCACAGCTAGTCTAGGGATTATACTTATCACAATCAAAAGTATTGCAGGGAGTAATCTCTTTGCAGTAAAACAACACACTGAGGCGAGAGATCAAATATAATAGTTTTACTTTTATATCAAAAGGCATAGGCAGAACAGAACACATGCAACTTGCTTACAGAGCCCTGTAGCAATAGGTGTAGCACACAACAACGGCCAGTGCGGTAACCCACCGCGCGCAGCTATTATGGTGTACACGCCTTGTGGCGCACTAAACAATATTCTATCTCCCCTCCCCAGTCAGGCCTTTTCACTGACTGAAATCTCAGTCTTTTCACTTAGTATTTCTTCGCATGCAAACTTTCGGTGGTGCACTTGATGAAACAGTATTTGTAATCCACAAGTAGGCAGTCCCTAGGAACACTATACTGGAGACCCTTTAACTCTGTCCTGCTACTGGTCTCCTAATGGAACAACAAACAAACGATAGGTGGGCCAAGGCAGTCTATAGGCCTAAACACGGTACAGTCTATTGGCTTGAGCAAGTGCTCGCTCACCACTCCGGACGTGATCCCAGTCCGGGACTTTCACCTGCTGTGTCTCTGCACACAGCGTCTGCAACGATCGGGTCCCCAATCCACTGATGTCCTCACTTGACAAGTCAGGTGCCACCCAGGCTCCACAGTGGGGTGGAAGGCTCTTTGGAAGTTGCACAAGGCCCCAGGCTTCAGGCCTTGTACGCAAACAGATCCGCACAGGAAGAGGCTGTTGCTTGCAGCACGGTGTCCCAAGAGAGCGAGCTCCCCCTCGCCTCCTCCTTAAATAGCCCCTCCCATGAGTCTCTGCCGTGGCCAACTGCACTCTGGGTGCCGAACGGGGTTCTGGGTAACGTAGTCCCAGGGCCTTAAAGGAGACCCCGCTACACATGTATAACAACTTTTATATACTTGTTCCTACTGTTGAAATTGTATTTTCAAAATTCTGATTCTCATTTTATCTTATGCTGTTTTTCTTGTGTGTGATTTGTAAGGCCCTGACGAAGCGGGACTAACTGCGAAACGCATAAGCCTTACTTATGATACATCTGTCCAGGATCTACACACCCTGGACCAAAGTAACAGTAAAACTGTATTTTGTATCAAACTGTGACTTATTGTTTTAAAGAATCCCATCCAAGGATGGTAAATAAAACCATTTCTATGTTGTTTTAAAACTGTGTTAGAACTTATTTACTTTTTTCTAAACCCCACGAGGCACAGGTGCCTCCGTGGAGTTATAATCTTTTCATGCATACCCCTACCCCTACATACCTTGAGTTCAGCTTTAACCTAATCCAATAACTTTAAACCTAATTGTAATCATTTAAATTAAAAAAATTAGCAACAACAAAATTCTGCCAAAAAATCATGGAGCTATCGGACAGTGTGGTATATCCTCTGCACCCAAAAGTCTAAGATCTACTGTATTATGCTGATAACTACTGATCCATCTAAACAGGGAGTCCAAAGAGGAGTGTTTAAATAGTAAAAAATGTAATCCTTTCAACACTAATCACATAATAAGGTGTTTATTCCATGGTCTTTATTGTCACAGATTTGAGGGATCTGGGGACTTTACAACTTTGTTTAGAGGCACCAAAACGCAACAGGGTAGATATGTTTCTAAAGTGTGTCTTTTCTGTGCTCACACTTCCCTTTAATTGCCTCGTTACCATTTAGAGGTGACATTATCTCCGTAATTCGAGGGTCCTTGTTAAGTTCACACAAAGCTATGGGAAAAGCTCAGCTCAACAGTTCCCATTCACTATGATTCTGAAGGGGTGTTAAGGAGAATGTAGATTGTTTATGGCTCTAATTTGACACATGCAAGTTTAGAATAGACAGTGGTGCACATTATGGCCAAATAATTGTGGACACCTGATCATCATATCGACAGTATATGAGCTTATTGAACATTCCTTCCCAAAACCATGGGCATTAATATGGATTCCGGCTATAATACCCTTCACTCTTCTGGCAAGGCTTTACACAAGAATTTGGAACGTGTCTGTGGGAATCTGTACCCATTTAGGCAAAAGAACATATTAGCCCTCTTGTACAGAGGTGTCAGACAGAAGTGTGGACACTTCCTCATTGTTGTCACCCAGACACACTTCCCAACCACACACTGGCAGTGACACACTTCTGTCTTTTTCATATGCGGCTATTTGATCTTCTGTCCACTTGGTTTTTAGTCCTCACCTAAACCTGTAGAGTACCTTAAAGGACAATAGTCACTTCTTTATGGCTATTTCCATATGTTTTACTTGTGTGCAGCTGTTTTACATAGCTGTAATACTGGGGTAAATCAATAGCTCTTTCTATTTGTGGACAATCAATGGACCAAAAGACAATGTAAGAAGGTTGGTTGATGAATGCATACCCATCCATTCACTGATGTCTAAAACCAATATATATTTTTAACAGTTAAAGCCTATCTAACACAGAGTCTACTATACCCCTAAAAAATGTTTAAGCTTAGTTGGAGACAAGATGACGAGTGCCCCAGGTGCAAGGCGACAGGAGATTTCATTCACATGATGTGGAGGTGCCCGAAACTATTCAGATATTGGGGTGAGATAATAAATATAATAAACAAAACTTTCGGGACTACATTAGAACCAGAGGCTATGACATGTCTGCTAGGGAGTATGGAGGAATTTAGAGCCCGATCGGCACCATTGAAGTAGTGCTGAGATGCCTATTCCAAGCGAGGAAATGAATCACACAGAATTGGCAGGCACAGACCCCCCAGCAGTTGGAAATTGTGTTGAAACCATTAATACAACAGTCTGGAGGGAGAAAGTGGCATTTACTAGACATGGCAACTACAAGAAGTTTGTGAGGATGTGGATGCCTTGGTTGGACGAGATGGGCTGCCCCTTGTGAGGAAATGGTGGGGGGCGGATGAGAGCACGCTCTCGCTCTCTACCATCCCCCCACTTCCTTTGTGACTCCTTTTCTTCCTTTCTTTCCCTTCTTTTTCTTATTCTTTTTTTTTCTTCTTTCCGTTTTATTTTTCTTCCTCTCCTTTTATTGCGTTTATGCCCCCTCTTAGTAGAGGGATAATGGACTTGCATGCAAAACCAATGTTTGGTGGGTGTAGGGGAGGCGGGATGGGAGGGTATGGGGTGGGAGGGGGACAGGTGGGAAAGTAAAGCAACAGATGCCTTATGGAATGTAATTTACTATACAATGTTTTATGGCAACTTTTTTTGGTAATGGAGAAAACAATAAAGAGTATTGAATAAAAAAAGCCTATCTAAATCCAAATGTAATACATTGCAGCTTAGATGTGTTGACTGTATAATTTTCTATTTATTTTTAGGGTCTTTTTACCTTTATTTTCTGATGATCATGCCAGTACCACACTTCCTGTTCTAAGGTGACAATGCTCGCTCATTGTACTGTATAAGCAGCAGTATCAACCTAGGGCAAAAAGTGTGTTAGGAAATATTTTGTGAATTTCTGCGCTAGAAAGTGGTCACTTAAATTCCAATAATAATAATTTGTTGCCTCTTGGAAGGCGTCCCGTCTGACGAAAAGTGCAGGGCGGATGTCATCCAGAGAGTTGGTGGGCTGTTTATGTTATGCTTTTGGCACAGTATATGAGCTTATTGAACATTCCTTTCCAAAACCATCGGCATTAATATGGATTCCCGCTATAATACTGTCAGGAACGAGTATGGAGATCGAGATGCTAAGAGGGCTCCCCTTGCGGCTGAGTGCAGCGCGCCCCTGGAGTTGGGAACAGGGAGCGCGGTGCCCACAGAAGCACGGTCGGCCAGGTGCTTGCTTGCAGTCTGATGAGCTCAGCCACTGAGGGATGGCGGAGGCAGGCAGAACTGAGCTTGTTATATTCAGATGAACGGAGATATCGGAAGCCAGGCCGGGGGTCAAACACAGGAGATCAGTCCAGAGCATATACAGGGGCGAGCCGGGGTCATACACGTGCAGGGTCCAGGTACAAGCCGAGGGTCAAGCCGGGTGGTCAGGAAGCAGAAGCAGAGTCCAGAAGCAGGCCGAGGGTCAAAGACAGGAGAACAGGAAGCGAGGTTAAGGCAAGCCGGGTCACAACGGATAAGCACGGATCAGGAGACAAGGTCAAGGTACACAGGAGACTGAAGAGATAATCCAGCAATGAGCAGCTCCAGCAGCAGGCTTAAATAGACCAGGAAGTTAGTCATGTGATCTGTTCAGGTTACAAGGAGGAAGTACCGCCCACCTTAGTCATGCTGTGCACCATGGCAGCCATGATTGTCTTGGGCAGAATTGCCAGTCCTTCTTCGGCTATTTCCCTGACAGTGCCCCCCCCGAGGGGCAGCCTCTGGATGCCCAACCTAGACCATCTTTCTGGGTACCTGTTGCGGAAATTTTGCAAAAGTCTTGGAGCATGTAAATTATCCAGTGGTTCCCAAGAATTTTCCTCTGAAGAATACCCCTTCCATTTAACAAGAAATTGAGTCTGCCTACCTCTTTTCCGGCAATCTAGGATGGCTTCAACTTCATATTCGGTATCGTTACCTATGATAACTGGTGGAGGTGGCAACTCCTCTCTTCCTGGAAATGGACTTGGCACAGCTGGTTTCAGAAGGGAGACGTGGAACACCGGATGGATCTTGTAGGAGGCCGGTAAAGCGAGTTCAAAAGCCACAGGGTTCACTTCCTTCTTGATCTCGAATGGACCCACAAACCTTGGACCAAGCTTCCTGGAAGGGCAAGAAAGTCTGAGGTTAATAGAGGACAGCCATACCTTGTCACCCACCTTGTAGATGGGATTCCCTCTCTTTCTCCTGTCATGTTGTTTCTTGAAGTCTTCCTGAGCCTTTCGCATGGTCTCCTGAAGGATTCGGTAATTGGTTTGGAAGAAGTTTATCCTATCCTGAACGGCTGGTACCGGAGATTCAGGAATGGTGTTGGGAAGAAAAGGATGGGTGAAAGCCATAGTTTGCCCAAAAGGGCGACTGATTGGTGGCCGTGTGTATGGTATTATTGTATGAAAATTCCGCACAAGGTAGCAAGGAGACCCAGTCATCTTGGGAGAAAGAGCAGAAGCACCGCAGGTATTGCTCTAAGGTCTGGTTCGTTCTTTCTGTTTGGCCATTACTTTGAGGGTGGTAAGCAGAAGAAAGACATAAGTCAATTGACAAGATCTTACAAAGATTCTTCCAGAAACCAGAGGTGAATTGAACCCCTCTATCGGAGACTATATTGTCGGGTAACCCATGAAGTCTGACTATCTCCTTAATGAAAACTTTTGCAGTGTCCATGGCGGAGGGGGTGCCAAGCATGGGCAGGAAGTGGGCCATCTTTGATAGTCGGTCCACTACTACCAAGATTGTTGTAAAGTTCTCTGATGGAGGGAGATCGACTATGAAGTCCATAGAGATGTTTTTCCAAGGCTGCTCCGGAACTGGTAAGGGTCTTAATAGACCCCAAGACCTGGTCTTGGGACCCTTGTTACGCTGGCAAACCAAACAGGACTCAACATATTTTTTACAGTCTGATCTTAGGGAAGGCCACCATAGGTAACGTTGGACAAGGTCGATCGTCTTCTGGATCCCGAAATGCCCGGCCAGCTGGTGATCATGAAATCTTTTCAAGGCCTGCAGTCTGACTTCCTGGGGGACAAAGATTTTGTCCTGATGCCTCAGAAATCCCTCGTGACTCCTTAAGGTAGAAATTTCAGACTCTGGGCAGTGAAGAGAGGCTTGTACAATGGATGCTTTTAGGTCTGGCTGAATCAGAAGGAAATTTTGTGTGGACAGGATTGTACCGGGAGTGGTTTCTTCAGGGGTGTCTGGGAACATCCGAGACAGAGCATCCGCCTTTCCATTTTTAGATCCGGGACGAAACGAGATGTGAAAATTGAATCTCGAAAAGAATAACGCCCACCGAGCTTGACGCGGTCTCAAACGTTTTGCAGTCCTCAGATATTCAACATTTTTATGATCGGTAAAGATCATAATGGGATGTGCTGCACCTTCAAGTAAATATCTCCACTCTTCCAGGGCTGTTTTGATGGCCAAAAGCTCCCGATCTCCGACGTCGTAATTTCTTTCCGGTTGTGTCATTTTTCGAGAGGAAAAGGCTACAGGATGTAACAATGATTTGGGGCCCTGTCGTTGAGAAAGGATAGCTCCTGTGGCCACTTCGGAGGCATCGACTTCCAAAATGTAGGGCAATGCAGGGTCAGGATGCTGAAGAACTGGCGCTGAAACAAACACTGTTTTAAGTCTGTCGAAAGCTGCCTGAGCCTCCGGGGACCACTGGAATCTGGAATGCAAACGGGTTAGTTGGGTAATGGGTGATATAATGGCTGAAAAGTTCTTAATAAATCGTCTGTAAAAGTTTGAAAAGCCAATAAACCTTTGAACACCCTTCTTGTCGGAGGGGACAGGCCACTCCAGGAGAAAACAATAAAGAGTATTGAATAAAAAAAGCCTATCTAAATCCAAATGTAATACATTGCAGCTTAGATGTGTTGACTGTATAATTTTCTATTTATTTTTAGGGTCTTTTTACCTTTATTTTCTGATGATCATGCCAGTACCACACTTCCTGTTCTAAGGTGACAATGCTCGCTCATTGTACTGTATAAGCAGCAGTATCAACCTAGGGCAAAAAGTGTGTTAGGAAATATTTTGTGAATTTCTGCGCTAGAAAGTGGTCACTTAAATTCCAATAATAATAATTTGTTGCCTCTTGGAAGGCGTCCCATCTGACGAAAAGTGCAGGGCGGATGTCATCCAGAGAGTTGGTGGGCTGTTTATGTTATGCTTTTGGCACAGTATATGAGCTTATTGAACATTCCTTTCCAAAACCATCGGCATTAATATGGATTCCCGCTATAATACTGTCAGGAACGAGTATGGAGATCGAGATGCTAAGAGGGCTCCCCTTGCGGCTGAGTGCAGCGCGCCCCTGGAGTTGGGAACAGGGAGCGCGGTGCCCACAGAAGCACGGTCGGCCAGGTGCTTGCTTGCAGTCTGATGAGCTCAGCCACTGAGGGATGGCGGAGGCAGGCAGAACTGAGCTTGTTATATTCAGATGAACGGAGATATCGGAAGCCAGGCCGGGGGTCAAACACAGGAGATCAGTCCAGAGCATATACAGGGGCGAGCCGGGGTCATACACGTGCAGGGTCCAGGTACAAGCCGAGGGTCAAGCCGGGTGGTCAGGAAGCAGAAGCAGAGTCCAGAAGCAGGCCGAGGGTCAAAGACAGGAGAACAGGAAGCGAGGTTAAGGCAAGCCGGGTCACAACGGATAAGCACGGATCAGGAGACAAGGTCAAGGTACACAGGAGACTGAAGAGATAATCCAGCAATGAGCAGCTCCAGCAGCAGGCTTAAATAGACCAGGAAGTTAGTCATGTGATCTGTTCAGGTTACAAGGAGGAAGTACCGCCCACCTTAGTCATGCTGTGCACCATGGCAGCCATGATTGTCTTGGGCAGAATTGCCAGTCCTTCTTCGGCTATTTCCCTGACAGTGCCCCCCCCGAGGGGCAGCCTCTGGATGCCCAACCTAGACCATCTTTCTGGGTACCTGTTGCGGAAATTTTGCAAAAGTCTTGGAGCATGTAAATTATCCATTGGTTCCCAAGAATTTTCCTCTGAAGAATACCCCTTCCATTTAACAAGAAATTGAGTCTGCCTACCTCTTTTCCGGCAATCTAGGATGGCTTCAACTTCATATTCGGTATCGTTACCTATGATAACTGGTGGAGGTGGCAACTCCTCTCTTCCTGGAAATGGACTTGGCACAGCTGGTTTCAGAAGGGAGACGTGGAACACCGGATGGATCTTGTAGGAGGCCGGTAAAGCGAGTTCAAAAGCCACAGGGTTCACTTCCTTCTTGATCTCGAATGGACCCACAAACCTTGGACCAAGCTTCCTGGAAGGGCAAGAAAGTCTGAGGTTAATAGAGGACAGCCATACCTTGTCACCCACCTTGTAGATGGGATTCCCTCTCTTTCTCCTGTCATGTTGTTTCTTGAAGTCTTCCTGAGCCTTTCGCATGGTCTCCTGAAGGATTCGGTAATTGGTTTGGAAGAAGTTTATCCTATCCTGAACGGCTGGTACCGGAGATTCAGGAATGGTGTTGGGAAGAAAAGGATGGGTGAAAGCCATAGTTTGCCCAAAAGGGCGACTGATTGGTGGCCGTGTGTATGGTATTATTGTATGAAAATTCCGCACAAGGTAGCAAGGAGACCCAGTCATCTTGGGAGAAAGAGCAGAAGCACCGCAGGTATTGCTCTAAGGTCTGGTTCGTTCTTTCTGTTTGGCCATTACTTTGAGGGTAGTAAGCAGAAGAAAGACATAAGTCAATTGACAAGATCTTACAAAGATTCTTCCAGAAACCAGAGGTGAATTGAACCCCTCTATCGGAGACTATATTGTCGGGTAACCCATGAAGTCTGACTATCTCCTTAATGAAAACTTTTGCAGTGTCCATGGCGGAGGGGGTGCCAAGCATGGGCAGGAAGTGGGCCATCTTTGATAGTCGGTCCACTACTACCAAGATTGTTGTAAAGTTCTCTGATGGAGGGAGATCGACTATGAAGTCCATAGAGATGTTTTTCCAAGGCTGCTCCGGAACTGGTAAGGGTCTTAATAGACCCCAAGACCTGGTCTTGGGACCCTTGTTACGCTGGCAAACCAAACAGGACTCAACATATTTTTTACAGTCTGATCTTAGGGAAGGCCACCATAGGTAACGTTGGACAAGGTCGATCGTCTTCTGGATCCCGAAATGCCCGGCCAGCTGGTGATCATGAAATCTTTTCAAGGCCTGCAGTCTGACTTCCTGGGGGACAAAGATTTTGTCCTGATGCCTCAGAAATCCCTCGTGACTCCTTAAGGTAGAAATTTCAGACTCTGGGCAGTGAAGAGAGGCTTGTACAATGGATGCTTTTAGGTCTGGCTGAATCAGAAGGAAATTTTGTGTGGACAGGATTGTACCGGGAGTGGTTTCTTCAGGGGTGTCTGGGAACATCCGAGACAGAGCATCCGCCTTTCCATTTTTAGATCCGGGACGAAACGAGATGTGAAAATTGAATCTCGAAAAGAATAACGCCCACCGAGCTTGACGCGGTCTCAAACGTTTTGCAGTCCTCAGATATTCAACATTTTTATGATCGGTAAAGATCATAATGGGATGTGCTGCACCTTCAAGTAAATATCTCCACTCTTCCAGGGCTGTTTTGATGGCCAAAAGCTCCCGATCTCCGACGTCGTAATTTCTTTCCGGTTGTGTCATTTTTCGAGAGGAAAAGGCTACAGGATGTAACAATGATTTGGGGCCCTGTCGTTGAGAAAGGATAGCTCCTGTGGCCACTTCGGAGGCATCGACTTCCAAAATGTAGGGCAATGCAGGGTCAGGATGCTGAAGAACTGGCGCTGAAACAAACACTGTTTTAAGTCTGTCGAAAGCTGCCTGAGCCTCCGGGGACCACTGGAATCTGGAATGCAAACGGGTTAGTTGGGTAATGGGTGATATAATGGCTGAAAAGTTCTTAATAAATCGTCTGTAAAAGTTTGAAAAGCCAATAAACCTTTGAACACCCTTCTTGTCGGAGGGGACAGGCCACTCCAGGAGAAAACAATAAAGAGTATTGAATAAAAAAAGCCTATCTAAATCCAAATGTAATACATTGCAGCTTAGATGTGTTGACTGTATAATTTTCTATTTATTTTTAGGGTCTTTTTACCTTTATTTTCTGATGATCATGCCAGTACCACACTTCCTGTTCTAAGGTGACAATGCTCGCTCATTGTACTGTATAAGCAGCAGTATCAACCTAGGGCAAAAAGTGTGTTAGGAAATATTTTGTGAATTTCTGCGCTAGAAAGTGGTCACTTAAATTCCAATAATAATAATTTGTTGCCTCTTGGAAGGCGTCCCATCTGACGAAAAGTGCAGGGCGGATGTCATCCAGAGAGTTGGTGGGCTGTTTATGTTATGCTTTTGGCACAGTATATGAGCTTATTGAACATTCCTTTCCAAAACCATCGGCATTAATATGGATTCCCGCTATAATACTGTCAGGAACGAGTATGGAGATCGAGATGCTAAGAGGGCTCCCCTTGCGGCTGAGTGCAGCGCGCCCCTGGAGTTGGGAACAGGGAGCGCGGTGCCCACAGAAGCACGGTCGGCCAGGTGCTTGCTTGCAGTCTGATGAGCTCAGCCACTGAGGGATGGCGGAGGCAGGCAGAACTGAGCTTGTTATATTCAGATGAACGGAGATATCGGAAGCCAGGCCGGGGGTCAAACACAGGAGATCAGTCCAGAGCATATACAGGGGCGAGCCGGGGTCATACACGTGCAGGGTCCAGGTACAAGCCGAGGGTCAAGCCGGGTGGTCAGGAAGCAGAAGCAGAGTCCAGAAGCAGGCCGAGGGTCAAAGACAGGAGAACAGGAAGCGAGGTTAAGGCAAGCCGGGTCACAACGGATAAGCACGGATCAGGAGACAAGGTCAAGGTACACAGGAGACTGAAGAGATAATCCAGCAATGAGCAGCTCCAGCAGCAGGCTTAAATAGACCAGGAAGTTAGTCATGTGATCTGTTCAGGTTACAAGGAGGAAGTACCGCCCACCTTAGTCATGCTGTGCACCATGGCAGCCATGATTGTCTTGGGCAGAATTGCCAGTCCTTCTTCGGCTATTTCCCTGACAGTGCCCCCCCCGAGGGGCAGCCTCTGGATGCCCAACCTAGACCATCTTTCTGGGTACCTGTTGCGGAAATTTTGCAAAAGTCTTGGAGCATGTAAATTATCCATTGGTTCCCAAGAATTTTCCTCTGAAGAATACCCCTTCCATTTAACAAGAAATTGAGTCTGCCTACCTCTTTTCCGGCAATCTAGGATGGCTTCAACTTCATATTCGGTATCGTTACCTATGATAACTGGTGGAGGTGGCAACTCCTCTCTTCCTGGAAATGGACTTGGCACAGCTGGTTTCAGAAGGGAGACGTGGAACACCGGATGGATCTTGTAGGAGGCCGGTAAAGCGAGTTCAAAAGCCACAGGGTTCACTTCCTTCTTGATCTCGAATGGACCCACAAACCTTGGACCAAGCTTCCTGGAAGGGCAAGAAAGTCTGAGGTTAATAGAGGACAGCCATACCTTGTCACCCACCTTGTAGATGGGATTCCCTCTCTTTCTCCTGTCATGTTGTTTCTTGAAGTCTTCCTGAGCCTTTCGCATGGTCTCCTGAAGGATTCGGTAATTGGTTTGGAAGAAGTTTATCCTATCCTGAACGGCTGGTACCGGAGATTCAGGAATGGTGTTGGGAAGAAAAGGATGGGTGAAAGCCATAGTTTGCCCAAAAGGGCGACTGATTGGTGGCCGTGTGTATGGTATTATTGTATGAAAATTCCGCACAAGGTAGCAAGGAGACCCAGTCATCTTGGGAGAAAGAGCAGAAGCACCGCAGGTATTGCTCTAAGGTCTGGTTCGTTCTTTCTGTTTGGCCATTACTTTGAGGGTAGTAAGCAGAAGAAAGACATAAGTCAATTGACAAGATCTTACAAAGATTCTTCCAGAAACCAGAGGTGAATTGAACCCCTCTATCGGAGACTATATTGTCGGGTAACCCATGAAGTCTGACTATCTCCTTAATGAAAACTTTTGCAGTGTCCATGGCGGAGGGGGTGCCAAGCATGGGCAGGAAGTGGGCCATCTTTGATAGTCGGTCCACTACTACCAAGATTGTTGTAAAGTTCTCTGATGGAGGGAGATCGACTATGAAGTCCATAGAGATGTTTTTCCAAGGCTGCTCCGGAACTGGTAAGGGTCTTAATAGACCCCAAGACCTGGTCTTGGGACCCTTGTTACGCTGGCAAACCAAACAGGACTCAACATATTTTTTACAGTCTGATCTTAGGGAAGGCCACCATAGGTAACGTTGGACAAGGTCGATCGTCTTCTGGATCCCGAAATGCCCGGCCAGCTGGTGATCATGAAATCTTTTCAAGGCCTGCAGTCTGACTTCCTGGGGGACAAAGATTTTGTCCTGATGCCTCAGAAATCCCTCGTGACTCCTTAAGGTAGAAATTTCAGACTCTGGGCAGTGAAGAGAGGCTTGTACAATGGATGCTTTTAGGTCTGGCTGAATCAGAAGGAAATTTTGTGTGGACAGGATTGTACCGGGAGTGGTTTCTTCAGGGGTGTCTGGGAACATCCGAGACAGAGCATCCGCCTTTCCATTTTTAGATCCGGGACGAAACGAGATGTGAAAATTGAATCTCGAAAAGAATAACGCCCACCGAGCTTGACGCGGTCTCAAACGTTTTGCAGTCCTCAGATATTCAAAATTTTTATGATCGGTAAAGATCATAATGGGATGTGCTGCACCTTCAAGTAAATATCTCCACTCTTCCAGGGCTGTTTTGATGGCCAAAAGCTCCCGATCTCCGACGTCGTAATTTCTTTCCGGTTGTGTCATTTTTCGAGAGGAAAAGGCTACAGGATGTAACAATGATTTGGGGCCCTGTCGTTGAGAAAGGATAGCTCCTGTGGCCACTTCGGAGGCATCGACTTCCAAAATGTAGGGCAATGCAGGGTCAGGATGCTGAAGAACTGGCGCTGAAACAAACACTGTTTTAAGTCTGTCGAAAGCTGCCTGAGCCTCCGGGGACCACTGGAATCTGGAATGCAAACGGGTTAGTTGGGTAATGGGTGATATAATGGCTGAAAAGTTCTTAATAAATCGTCTGTAAAAGTTTGAAAAGCCAATAAACCTTTGAACACCCTTCTTGTCGGAGGGGACAGGCCACTCCAGGATCGCTTTTACTTTCTGGGGATCCATGGCCACTCCTTTCGTAGATATGACAAGACCCAAAAACTGGATAGATTCTTTCTCAAAGTCACATTTTTCGGCTTTTACATATAGTCCATGCGTTCTTAGAATAGTTAGTACCTTTTTCATGTGCACTCGATGAATCTCCAGCGTGGCCGAGAAGACAAGGATGTCATCCAGGTATACAATGAGGAAGTTGTCAAGATGGTCTCGGAAAATGTCGTTCACAAAGTGCTGGAACGTGGCTGGAGCATTGCAGAGGCCAAAAGGCATCACCAAATATTCGAAATGTCCGAAACGAGTTCGGAAAGCTGTTTTCCACTCATCCCCCTCTCGAATGTGAACCAGATTATAAGCACCTCGTAAGTCCAGTTTGGAGAAAACTAGAACAGAACGGAATCGTTGGAAGAGTTCCGGGATGAGAGGTAGTGGATAGCGATTTTTGATAGTGATCTTATTCAGATCTCGGTAGTCTATACAAGGCCTAAGCGTTTTATCCTTTTTTTCGACAAA
Source organism: Rana muscosa (assembly GCA_029206835.1). NCBI lineage: Eukaryota > Metazoa > Chordata > Amphibia > Anura > Ranidae > Rana > Rana muscosa. The sequence continues at coordinate 338,319,111 of CM055118.1, forward strand.
AAATATGCCAGCACCTGCAGGGGAAGAAGAGGGACGAATGAATCCCTTTGCCAGGTTTTCATCGACATAGAGTCGTAATGTTTCGAGTTCAGTCTCTGATAAAGGGAAGATACGACCAAAGGGAATTTCGGAGCCTGGGAGCAAGTCAATAGGGCAGTCATAGGGACGATGAGGTGGAAGGGAGTCTGCTCCCTTCTTGTCGAATACATCCAGAAATTCTAGGTAGGCAGAGGGTACATGAGGATTGGAACTAGAAACAGGTTGTATGGTCAGGCAGCTGGTAAAGTCCTTAGGGCCAGGGGGCAGACAATTCTGCTGACAGTAAGCAGATGAAAACAGCACTTCATTCTTCAGCCAGTCAATGTGAGGGTTGTGTGCTCGTAACCAGGGGACTCCCAGAATGACCGGAAACAGAGGAGAGCACAAAACATCGAAACGTACCAGTTCCTTGTGGCCAGAGCTGGTTGTCATAGGGATTGGCAGGGTCTCATGGGTTATCAGTCCAGAACTGGGTAGAGATCCATCAGCCAAATGAACTGTTAACTGCTGCTTCTTGGTAACAAGGGGAATTCCAAGTCCTTTGGCCAAGTTGATGTCTAGGAAGCAGCTGCAGGCCCCAGAGTCGATGATGGCTGAAAGACAGATCTCTTCCCTGGCCACTGATAGGGAGATAGCGAGGACAGGGTGAGATGAGGTAAGTCCTGACACTTGACAATGTACTGGGGGTTTGAAGAATGGTTTCTTCGCCCTGAGGTGGCAATTTTGTAAGAAATGGCCATTGTCTCCACAGTAAAAGCAAAGGTTCGCCTTTCGACGGTAGAGTCTTTCCTCAGGTGATAGAGCAGGCCGAAACAGGCCCATCTGTCTGGGCTTGACTTCAGGTATGGGTGGATTGGAGGCGAGAGAAAAAGAGGATTCTGGCAGTCCTTGAGCTGATTGGAGAGTCTGAGACTTCTCGAATAGACGTTCACGTAGGCGTCTGTCCAGTTGTATGGCTAACTGGATGAGGCCCTCCAAGGTATCCGGGACTGCTACCCTGGCCAGCTCGTCCTTGAGGGACTCCGATAGGCCCAGACGATATTGGTACTTCAGGGCAGCTTGATTCCAACATGTGTCTGCGGCCCATGTGCGGAAGTCCACAGTGTAATCCTCTGCGGGAAGTTGCCCCTGCTGCAGGGTGTGCAGGGCATTCTCGGCCGTAGTCATACGATGGGGATCATCGTACAACTGGGCCATAGCTGTGAAGAAAGTGTCAACAGAGTCAGTAATGGGGCTCTTCTGTTCCAGTAGCCCGTGGGCCCACACCTGGGGGTCGTCCAAGAGTAAGGAGATAATGAAACCAACTTTAATATTCTCCAAGGAGAAAGTTCTTGGTTGAAGAGCCAGGTATAGTAGGCAGGAATTTTTAAAAGTCCTAAACTTTCTTCGGTCCCCCGAGAACCGTTCAGGGGTCGGCACACGTGGTTCAGGAAGCGGGATCGGCACGGTGAGAGGAACCTCCTGAGACATTGCAGCAGAGGGAGTACAACTGGAGGTAGGTCTTGGATCAGGAGATATAGGATTGGAAGACAAGTGATGCAGGTGACCCTCTAATTGCTCATGGGCGTCTTGTAGTCTTTGCACTGTTTGGGTAAGTGCGGTGATCTGCTGGCACATAGCCTCTATAGGGGAAGCACCTCTGTCGATCTCTGACATGGCTGGATTATACTGTCAGGAACGAGTATGGAGATAGAGATGCTAAGAGGGCTCCCCTTGCGGCTGAGTGCAGCGCGCCCCTGGAGTTGGGAACAGGGAGCGCGGTGCCCACAGAAGCACGGTCGGCCAGGTGCTTGCTTGCAGTCTGATGAGCTCAGCCACTGAGGGATGGCGGAGGCAGGCAGAACTGAGCTTGTTATATTCAGATGAACGGAGATATCGGAAGCCAGGCCGGGGGTCAAACACAGGAGATCAGTCCAGAGCATATACAGGGGCGAGCCGGGGTCATACACGTGCAGGGTACAAGCCGAGGGTCAAGCCGGGTGGTCAGGAAGCAGAAGCAGAGTCCAGAAGCAGGCCGAGGGTCAAAGACAGGAGAACAGGAAGCGAGGTTAAGGCAAGCCGGGTCACAACGGATAAGCACGGATCAGGAGACAAGGTCAAGGTACACAGGAGACTGAAGAGATAATCCAGCAATGAGCAGCTCCAGCAGCAGGCTTAAATAGACCAGGAAGTTAGTCATGTGATCTGTTCAGGTTACAAGGAGGAAGTACCGCCCACCTTAGTCATGCTGTGCACCATGGCAGCCATGATTGTCTTGGGCAGAATTGCCAGTCCTTCTTCGGCTATTTCCCTGACAAATACCCTACACTCTTCTGGCAGGGCTTTACACAAGAATTGGAATGTGTCTGTGGGAATCTGTGCCCATTTAGGCAAAAGAACATTTGTGAGGTCAGGTACTGATGTTGGATGAGAAGACCTGGCCTGCAACTGGCATTTTAGTTAATTTCATAGGTGTTCGATAGAGGTGAGATCAGAGCTCTGTGCTTGCTATGTCTATATGGTGATGGCTTTGTGCACAGGGACACAGTCATGCTGGAACATAATAGAGTCATTCCCCAATTATTGCCACAACCATGAAAGTGCACAATTGTGTAAAATGTGAACATTTGGGTAAAATGTGAAAATTTTGTGAACATTTCCTAATCCAACTAAAATTAGCTGGATCAGGAGACATTGTGATGTCTGTTAGGTATCCATGGACATGCCTACCAAGAATCATGGAAGGAAGTAGTGGAACATCAATATAACAGTCAATTAACTAGTATATCATTCTTATGGGACAGAACCAGGGCTCGAGTCCTGCGGGAACATGTGGGAACGGCGTCCCTGCACTTTTTTCACAGCAGGAACGCCGTTCCCTTTGCAGGACTAGAGCAGCCGAGCAGCCCGAGCCGATCCTTTACTAAGCGGTGATGCCCAGCCCCGCCACATAGTGAAGGACTCGACTCGAGTCACTGTCACGGGCAGGCGAACTGAGCCGAGCAGACCCGGAGCTCCTCCTCCAGGCTCCGACCTCGCCTGCCACCTGTCCTTCAGTACGCGGCCAGTTGCGTGTGACATCACGCAGAGGCGGAGTCACACAGCAACGCTAGGATGAGCCCGCGTCTCCTCTCCTCACACAGCGAGGCCAGCACCCTGAGACCAGCCGGGCCAGTACCAGGTACCCTGGGGCCAGCCAGCCAGCACCCTGAGACCAGCCAGGCAAGCACCGAGACCAGTCAGGCCAGCACCCTGAGACCAGCCAGCCAGCACCCTGAGACCAGCCAGGCCAGTACCCTGAGACCAGCCAGGCCAGCACCCTGAGGCCAGCCAGGCCAGCACTCTGAGGCCAGCACCCTGAGACCAGCCAGGCCAGCACCCTGAGACCAGCACGGCCAGAACCCTTAGGCCAGCCAGGCCAGCCCCCTGAGGCCAGCCAGGCCATCACCCTGAGGCCAGCACCCTGAGACCAGCACGGCCAGCACCCTGAGGCCAGCATGGCAAGCACCCTGAGGCCAGACAGCCAGCACCCTGAGGCCAGCCAGGCCAGAACCCTGAGACCAGCCAGGCCAGCACCCTGAGGCCAGCCAGCACCCTGAGCCCGGCACAGCACTTATCGTTGAGTCAAGGATGAGCCAAGTCTTCAACTCAAGTTGAGCAAGTCTTCAGAACTGTAAGTACTGTAAGTAAATATATAAGGGGAGCTATTACTTGTTTGATGGGGGTAATATGTAAAATAAGCGATATCTGTGTGCTGCTTGTTTTTTTTATTTTTATTTTTATTCTTAAACTGGCACTTTACAATAAATGTTGCACTGTATTTTCTGTGAAATATATATGCATATGAGCGTATCATTTTTTTTTTTTTGTTTGGGAGTGGATCTTGGGTGGGAGTTCCCACACTTTTTTCCCCAGGACTTGACCTCTGGACAGAACCATCAAAACCCACCATCTCCTCAATATAAGTGTAACTTTTCAAATTGTGGAACAAACCACAACACTCTAAAGAAAAGGATTTTAGGGGTGGGTGGTCTCTCAGAAGAACATCATAACACTTTACAATTACAATCTTCTTTATTCCATAAATCTCTAAAATGAAGGGGGTACATAGACCCCAACTTAAAAGAGCCGTACACGCAACAAAAGGGATATTACAGAACATCAACCCCATCCAACATATTTAGAGACAATGATATTTCTATTCCACATTTCCAATGTGGTGCCGATTAAATGGCTACTCAATATTAATGAATAATCCACTGGCAAGACCCCAATGCATTTCACCCAGATGGACTTCTTCAGGTAAAAAAGGGGGTGTGTGTTCTGTTAAATCTCATGGAATCCAAAAATCCAACTGCCCACAGCAACTGAGACCAGACTTGTGATGGAAACAGTCCCGGCCACAACAGTATTACATCACTTGATAATTGCAATCAATTTGATTGAGGGTCCCAAAGGGAACACAAAATCAAGGACATCAGATGAACATTATGGCTTACACCTCCAACGTTCCTGTGGTTTTTCCTCTGTCTTATCACTAAAGTGAATGTAGCGTGGTCTGAGTGGTGGCACCAAATCTTTCATGACAGGATTTCTTTACAGGTATTACCTTAAAAGTACCAGTCATTTACACATTCTCTAATAAGCCAGGACTACTCTTCAATTTGAACTGTTTTGGTAAAACATAAAAAATCTTCAGTTAGAGACACATATAATAACTCAATTTAAAAGGACATTTGTCTATCTTTAGGCAACTGAAAGTCAGTAACATAGTAAAGCTTATAGCTATTCTAGTCTGCACTGGTCAAAACTACAACAAGAAACTAACAAGTGTGAATTATTTGAAGACCATAAACCATTCCCGATGCTCTGCTTGGACTCTCCATGTCCGGGGGCTGAAGACTTGAGTCCTTCCCACAGGCTTGTGTGAAATTTGTAAAGAACTTCAAATAATAGAGATGCAGTGAATTTAATTTGTTGATGGTGCAATTATTTAGAAGTGTGTCTATTGGAAAGACACACTTTTAGAGAGACAAATGTCTTGTTACCTTTTGGTGTAGGGAACAAAGGCTTTTCAGTCTTCCATTCCTCCAACTTTGTCACATTTCGAAATTAAGGTAGAGTACAGCTACAGTATATGTTTGGCCAGCAAACTTCTTTTTTTGATTGGTGGGGTCTAAAAACAGATAATATTTACTGGGCAGCTTGAAACATTTGTATATACTGTAGGGATGTCCTACACAATCATGGCAGACATCCCCTAGCTGATTGGGTTGAAGTTTTTCCGATGGGATAAAATCTGATGGAATTTTCCATCGGAATTCCGTTCAAACTGTCTTCCATCAGTCTTGCATACACACTGTCAGACAAAATTCCGACCGTCAAGAACGCGGTGATGTACAACACTACGATGAGCCGAGAAAAATTAAGTTCAATGCTTCCGAGCATGCGTCGACTTGATTTTGAGCATGCGTGGGTTTTTTCTCCGTCGGAGTTCCACACAGACGATAGGAATTTCCTATAATTTTTTTTCCATCAAAATGTTCTATTTCTAAACACCAACGGAAAAAAAATCCGATGGGGCCCACACACGATCGGAATTTCCGATGAAAAAAGTCCATACTTTTTTCATCGGAAAATCCGATCGTGTGTACAAGGCATAAGACTGACATATGAAGGGGTGCTGATAAATATTGAGCCTTAGCCAGAAAAAATTGAGCTAGGAAGCTGTAACTGCCACACTATTCTACATATTCCCCCAGAAAGTCAATGCACTTGCGACATCTGTCCTGCAGCTTCTTAAGTCCCTGCAAATAAACTGCTGGTGTAACCACTCATTTTCAGCATTAATTGTCTCCGAAACACTCCCAAATCGTTTTCCCTTTAGGCGTTCTTTGAGATTGGGGTACAGATGATTTTCAGAAGGAGCCAGGTCGGGCGAATAGGGTGGATGGGGCATCACTTGAAAGCCTAAGGAAGTCAGTTTTGACATTGTTTCACCTGCAGTGTGTGACAAGGCGTTGTCATGCAACAGGATGACACCCTTTGAGAGGTTTCCTCAACGTTTTTTCTTGATATTTTGCCTCAACTTCGTCAATAAAGCACAGTAAAATGTTGCATTGATGGTTTAACCGTTTTGGAGGTAGTCCACCAGCAGAACTGACATATAATCACACACACAGGTTGGACTTGATGGACTTGTGTCTTTTTTCGGCCTCACCTACTATGTAAATATGTATCTGTGTAACTCCCTTCTTGTCCAAAAAACTGTTGCCATTTGCTTCTGCACTGACCTTTGCACAGGAAACTTCTTTGGCCTGGGGGAACCACTATGCCTCCATTCCTAAGACTGTTCCTTTGTCTCAGGATCATGACAGTAGATACATGTCTCATCACCAGTTACCAGTTTGTCCAGGAAATCTAACTAATTTCTTGCAAAATGTTCCAAAACAGCCATCGATGTCTCCACTCGTTTCCTCTTTTGTTCGGTTGTCAAAGGTTTTGGGATCCACTATGCAGCAAGCTTTTTCATTTCCAAGTCATTGTGGATAATGGCACTAACTCTGTTACGTGATATTCCCAGATATGTAGCAATACTTTTGGCTGATATTCGGCTGTCCTCCATGATCATGTCATGGATGGCTTTCACATTTGCAAGCACAGAGACAGAAATAGGTCTTCCACTGGGTTTCTCACTTTCAACACCGAAATGGCCAGTTTTAAAATTGACAACCCAACGTTTGACTGTTGCATATGAAGGCCCACTGTCACCCAAAGTTTGCGACATTTCATCATAAATCTGCTTCGCATCTTTCCCTTGGAGAAACAGGAACTTGATTATAGTCCTATGCTCTTCCACATTGAATTTTTCTAGAGCTGCTGCCATGTTCACTTTGGACCTGAAAAAGAAAGATAAGTTAAAATCATAGGTAGTTGATTGTGGACCTTAAAAAGAAAGCTATGTTAAAATCATGGGTCATAATTGATTTTTGCACCATTAAATATAGACAAATTGGCCAGTACACTCTGTAATTTACAGATTCCTAGCTCAATTTTTTATGGGTAAGGCACAATACTTATCAGCACCTTCCTTGTAGACTATGGACTTCACATCTAATAGCTTCAAACATACAGCTATGGAAAAGTAAGCATTATATCATATTTACACACATTGTCATCCTCCACAGTACATTTATATCTTGGCGCTGTCACTTAGTTGGTTAAAGCACCTGTCTAGTAAACAGGAGATCCTGAGTTTAAATCTCAGCAGTGCCTGCTTTTTATAGAGATTCAAGAGAGCAATGTTTCACAAAAAGGAAAGAACCAACCTATTCCCATTCTCAAGATGTCTGGTAGGACCAGAAATAGACATTTAGCAATATAAAAAAATCAGATTGCCATTGTGGTGTGAAGGAAAGTTCTTCCTTTCCTTATGTCTTGCATATTACATGATGTGAGACACAACCTTTCCATATGTCCATATGTCCATATGTCTTGCAAATAGTAGCTTTGACAAAAACAGTCCACTATTATTATTATTCAGGATTTTATAGCACCAACAGTTTGCGACGTGCTTTACAAAAACAAGGGAGACAGTATGATTACAATACAGTTCAATATAGAAGGAATAGGAGGGCCCTGCTCATGGAGCTTACAATCTAAAGTGATGGAGAGGATGGTACAAAAGATAATAGCTATGGGGATGATTGGAAGGAGGTGGGCAAAGTACAGTTTTTAGGTGGAGGTGGGGTAGGCGTCCCTAAATAAATATGTTTTCAAGGATCCCCTAAAGGTGGTCAGGGCAGGAGCTAATTGGACATACTGGGGTAGGGAGTTCCAGAGGATGAGAGAGGTTCTGGAGAAGTCCAGGAGGCAAGCTTGGGAAGAGGTAACAAGGGAGATAGAGAGCAGGATGTCTTGAGAGGAGCAGAGTGGACTATTTGGGGGATATCTGCAGATGAGGTTGGTGATATAGCTGGGGGCAGTGCTGCGGATGGCTTTGTATGTTGTGGTTAGTATTTTGAATTTTATACGTTGGGCTAGTGGGAGCCAGTGAAGGGTTTGGCAGAGAAGGGCAGCAGCCGCAGAACATTAAGTAAGGTGTTTAAGTCTGACAGCAGCATTCATGAAAGACTGAAGGGGTGAGAGCCTGTGTATAGGTAGGACAGTGAGGAGGGAGTTGCAGTAGTCCGAGTGGGAGATAATCAGTGAGTGAATACATTGTTTTGTGGTGTCATTAGTTCTGTGTCAAATTCTGCAAATGCTGCAGAGGTTAGGTCGTGACTGGATGTGGGGCCCAAAGGAGAGGTCAGAGTCCAGGATCACACCTAGCACCCTGGCGAGTGAGATAGGACCAATAATTTTGCTATTGCTCTCGATAGTAAAGTCATGGGGGGAATAAGGGAGGACACATTGCAAGCTCTGTTTTGGACAGATTGAGCTTTAGGAAATGATGTGACATCCAGACCGATACATTCCTCAGCAAATCCATGATACATAAAGAGATTGAGGGGTGAGCTGAGGAGTATAGAGCTACATCTAGGTGTCACCAGCATAGACGTGGTATTGGAAGCCATGGGAGGTTATGAACTGGCCCAAGGAAGAGGCATAGAGAAAGAATAGGAGGAGCCCAAGGACAGAGCCTTTGGGTACCCCAACAGAAAGAGAAAGAGGAGCCAAGGAGAGAGAATTGTAGGTGACACTGAAGGTGCACTGAGACAGGTAGGATTAGAACCAGAAAAGAGCAGAGTCGTGGAGGCCAAGGGAGCGGAGTTTATTGAGGAGGAATGGGTGGTTGACTGTGTCAAAGGTCTAACAGTATGAATATGGAGTAAAGTCAGTTGATTTTAGCAGTTAGTAGGTCATTAGTGAGTTTTAGTATGGCAGCTTCAGCAGTGGCGACCGCTCCATACGGAGCGCAGGGGCACCGTGCCCCTAATCCATGTGCCCGACCCCTAATCTCCATGCAGGGCGCTGGACGCATGTATTCCAATGTTTGTTTGTTTTTTAAGCACACAATTAGAGCCTGAGGCTCTAATTAGCTTAAAAAAGGGTGAGCTCGGGGCCCAGAGCACTGCGCCCTGAGCCCACCCAGTTGTGAGAAAATAGCCAATTAATAGAGAGGAGAAGGGAAAATATTGGCCGGGCAGGGGGGGGGGTGATGTACAGGTAGATCCGGGACTTGGGAGATGGCTACCCAGAGCAATATTACAGTGTTCTGCATCGGCGCCGATTGAGAGTCTGACCACGTGAGTACCACCCATGGGGGGGTTGTTCGGGTGGTTTGTTTGCCATTTCAGTGGAATGTTGTGGGCAGAAGCCAGACTGTAGGGATCAAGTAGGTTGCTATCAGTGAGGTAGAGACTCATACAGTTGTGGAAATGACATCTAAGAAGCTTGGAGGCAAATGGGAGCAGGGAGATAGGTCTTATGTTGCTCAAACAGGTGGTTTCGAGTGAGGATTTTTTGAGTGTCGGTGGAGAGGGAGAAAATTAAGATGTGAGTTAGAGAGTGTAGGATAGAGCAGGAAGGGGGACTAAGTAGTTGTGAGGGGGCAGGGTTCAAGGGACAGGTAGTGAGGTGAGCCTCAACATTTTACATTTTGATCACAGAAAGAAAATAATGACAGTGAAATAATTAAATAAAAATGTATTGCAGCGAAAAAAAACAAAACACCAGTGGTGTTAAGATATCGTGATTCCCTCTTTTTCCTCCCACATGACAGCGCTGTTGCTGTGGGCCTCTCAGACATCTAGGACTGTCAAAGGATGGTTGGTAGCAAATCTTTAGCCCTCTATGAGCTCCAACTCATAAACTTTGAGCTTGCACAGAGATTCCTATTTTTCTCTTTAGGTTAATGGAGCAGCAGGGTAGTGCATGGGCAAAGCGCATATGCCAGATAATAAACCAAACTTCAATGAGGATAATCTTCAAATTAACCCCCCTTCAAAAAAAAAAAAACACACACACATATACAGTATCTCACAAAAGTGAGTACACCCCTCACATTTTTGTAAATATTTTATTCTATCTTTTCATGTGACAACGCTGAAGAAATGACACTTTGCTACAATGTAAAGTAGTGAGTGTACAGCTTGTATAACAGTGTAAATTTGCTGTCCCCTCAAAATAACTCAACACACAGCCATTAATGTCTAAACCGCTGGCAACAAAAATAAGTACACCCCTACGTGAAAATGTCCAAATTGGGTCAAATTTCCCTCCCCAGTGTCATGTGACTCGTTAGTGTTACAGGATCTCAGGTGTGAATGGGGAGCAGGTGTGTTAAATTTGGTGTTATCTTTCTTATTCTCTCATACTGGTCACTGGAAGTTAAACATGGCACCTCATGCAAGGAACTCTCTGAGGATCTGAAAAAAAAAGAATTGTTGCTCTACATAAAGATGGCCTAGGCTATAAGAAGATTGCCAAGACCCTGAAACTAAGCTGCAGCACGGTGACCATACAGCGGTTTAACAGGACAGGTTTCACTCAGAACAGGCCTCGCCATGGTCGACTAAAGAAATGGAGTGCACTTGCTCAGCGTCATATCCAGAGGATGTATTTGGGAAATACACGTATGAGCGCTGCCAGCATTGCTGCAGAGGTTGAAGGGATGGGGGGTCAGCCTGTCAAGGCTCAGACCATACGCCGCACATTGCATCAAATAAGCCTCTTCTAAAGATGATGCACAAGAAAGCCTGCAAACAGTTTTCTGAAGACAAGCAGACTAAAGACATGGATTACTGGAACCATGTCCTGTGGTCTTATGAGACCAAGATAAACTTATTTGGTTCAGATGGTGTCAAGCGTGTGTGGCAGCAACCAGGTGAGGAGTACAAAGACAAGCATGTCTTGCCTACAGTCAAGCATGGTGGTGGGAGTGTCATGGTCTGGGGCTGCATGAGTGCTGCTGGCACTGGGGAGCTACAGTTCATTGAGGGAACCATGATGCCACCATGTACTGTGACATATTGAAGCAGAGCATGATCCCCTCCCTTCGGAGACTGGGCCGCAGGGCAGTATTCCAACATGATAATGACCCCAAACACACCTCCAAGATGAACACTGCCTTGCTAAAGAAGCTGAGGGAAAAGGTAATGGACCGGCCAAGCATGTCTCCAGACCTAAACCCTATTGAGCATCTGTGGGGCATCCTCAAACGGAAGGTGGAGGAGCGCAAGATCTCTAACATCCACCAGCTCTGTGATGTCATCATGGAGGAGTGGAAGAGGACTCCAGTGGCAACCTGTGAAGCTCTGGTGAACTCCATGCCCAAGAGGGTTAAGGCAGTGCTGGAAAATAATGGTGGCCACACAAAATATTGACACTTTGGGCCCAATTTGGACATTTTCACTTAGGGGTGTACTCACTTTTGTTGCCAGCAGTTTAGACATTAATGGCTGTGTGTTGAGTTGTTTTGAGGGGACAGAACATTTACACTGTTATACAAGCTGTACATTCACTACTTTACATTGTAGCAAAGTGTAATTTCTTCAGTGTTGTCACATGAAAAGATAGAATAAATTATTTACAAAAATGTGAGGGGTGTACTCACTTTTGTGAGATACTGTATATATAAATATATTAGAAATGCAAAATACATTTTATGTAATATGTATACAATACAACCACTAATAACTATTTTAGTAAAAGGCTTCTAACTTCCCTTTTAATCTAGTTGCAATTAAGTTTTGATTTAAAAAAAACAAGCAAGTCTAAGGCCCAGCAGAAGATACACTTTTACCTCAGTCTGTACCATTGGAAACACATGTTTTTGTATGTTGACTATTATATCTGTCGATCATGAAGACCTTCTGAATTTTGGTCTATATGAGTCCATGCTGTGAAACTGGAAGTAAGCTTGCTCCATATAACTTCTCTGTTTTTGTATTGACTATCTTTAATAAAAATGTATTTTATAATAAAATCTATTATATGTGTGAGTTACACAGCAGAATGAAGTATTTTTCTGGGTTACAAACCAGATCTTCTTCTCCTGACGTCCCTATGATGTTCCCAGAGCTTTTCTGGTGTCATCATGGCCCACAACTGTAGAGGTGTCAGACAGAAGTGTGGGCACCGCTTACCATCACCTAGACACACTTTCCCGACACTTCTGTCCTTTTGTTATATGACAGTTTACTGTTTGATTTACTGTCCAACAGTTCCATAGCCCACAGTTCTCCCTTATTTGAAGGGACTGTCTCCTATCAGGAACCAAATCCATTTGTCCTTCATTCCTTCTCAAATGGCCCCTTTTTTGGTCTGGAGTACATACAAATAAACATTCAAATTTTCTATCAGGCCTTCATAATATTGCACATATAAAATAAATATTGTGCTGAAAGAGTATATGTGCACCAAAATATGATGAAGCCAACACTAGCTGCTGCTTCTACCTTTACTGTCTAAACAGGCATATTTGCTCACTCACATCATTCATGTTCATCATCAGTGGACCAAAAGACAATGTGGGCTGTCTGGATCATGAATGCACCCTATCAACTTACTTATGTCTATTCCTAATGCATATTTAAATGGTTAAAGTGTATTGAAACCCAAATGTAGTAACTTCAGTATACTAGTCCTTAGATGTGGTGTCTGCATTCATTTTCTTTTTTCTACTATGAATACTGTGAACTCTGTCTGGTGATGTTGCACTTTTTTAGACGTGTGTCCAATGGTAAGGACACACTTCTAGAGAGACAAATGTCTTTTTATCTTTTGGTGTCAGAAACAAAGACTTTTCTAGTCATCCAGTCCTCCAAATAGGTAACATTCCTAAATTACAGTACAGAAGAGCTCTATGTTTGGCCAAGAGACTTCTTTTTTGATTGGTGGGGTCCACAGACATAAGATAATATTCAACATAAATGGGAAGACTGAAACAATTTTGTGTTGGTAGGTTCTACACAATCATAGGAGACATTCCCAAGCTTATGGGTTGGATTTTTTTACCATTCACTCTTGTCTTCCTGAGAAAAAGATGATCAGCACTCTGGTCATTGCTCTTTAAAAAATCTTTGTTTTTATTGACAAGCCACAGTGAACAAACGCAAATGAGAACAGTTGACGCGTTTCAGCCTATAAGGCCTTAGTCATAACCACTATTGTCTTCCTCCAAGAAATACTAGCATCTGGGGGATATCTGGAGATTGCTCTCCTTTTTTACCTCATAAACCCAACATACATTCATGTCTACTCTATGCCCGATGGTTGTGAATAAGCTAGCAGCCGCTCGTCTGCGGTTAGTTCTAATCTGGCCAAATAGTAGAACATCGTACATATAGAAATGGCTTATCTTAGAAGCGATAATTGGAGAGATATGCAAAAAACAAACTTATGCTTATAGGAGCTTTTAAGGGGCTCTCTTAAAATATGGTTGGTGATGCAGGAATAGGATAGTGTAAGGTGTAAATGACACCCACCTGAATGCCTCTAATAAATCACTGATATAAACCCGTAGTGGCTGCACACTTTTCAAAATAAGCTTTTCACTGAATAACAGTTGCTGAATATATATCTGGTGTATTGCTATCATGGCCCCAATTATACTTTGTTAAAATACAAATCAACAATACAACAGACCTCAGTAATTATTTGTAATTATTTAAAAACACTTTGGATTGCTTGGAAACTATAAGGGGGCATTGTTCCTCATAAGGGGGCATTGTTCCCAGTAGCCACCAATGTAAGGGGATTTTTTTCCCCCACTGATTCCTTAAGAATTCGTTTTAGCAAGGATCCCTCAAGACCTGAAAATTATTTCAAGGTCTGTGACAAAAAATTGAAAAATTCTGACAGACTATAGTAAAGCAAACTGTCAGGGTCACCTGTGGCCAGGTGACAGATGCACACCGTAGGGGGACAGGAGTGCACCGCGAGGTAGTGAACCCTATGGCTGGCTTCTGTGGATAGGAAACTGGGTGGTTGTGGAAAGCGGGACCAGAGGAGCACAACCGGGATCCCAACGGAAGCGAGAGCCAAGATTCCCCAGGGCGCGGAGTCTAAGACCCAGCTGGTCTTCTCCAGGGCCTCTAGTGGTGAGGATGTTACGCTGCAGGCTGGGACCAGGTCGCGGCCCCTGGAGTTTCCTAGCTCACGCCCCGTAGGATAAGGGGAAGCAGCAGCACACGATAGAGAGAACCGAATAACAAGCCGAAGGTCAGGGGCCACAAGCAGACAAGGATAACGAAGAACGAGCCGAAGGTCAAGGGTCACGAGCAGACAGGGATGGTCGGGGACAAGCCAATAACGTAACAGAGAGACAGACGTAGCACACGGCAGGCAGGAACCCAAACACACAATGCCTAACAAACACGTTGATCAGCAAAGCAGGCTTGCAGTGCACAGGTTAATATAGTGTTCAGTGATAGGGCCTGGGGTGGAGTCAGGCTGGGAGGAGATTATAAAGGAAGCCAGGTGAAGGAGGTCTGGTCTCTAGATGAACACATGAGGAGGAAGGTAAGATGGCAGACAGACATTAATGCATATCCATGACAGTACCCTCCCTCTTACGAGGCCTCCCCCTTCCCCGCCTGGGCCCAGGTTTAGAGGGAAACTTCAGATGAAACTCCTTTAACAGACGAGGTGCAAAGACCTCAGATGCAGTGATCCAAGACCTCTCCTCAGGACCAAACCCTTTCCAATGAACGAGGTACTGAAGAACGCCTTTACAGAGTCGGGAGTCCAGAATTTGACTGATCTCGTACTCCTGATTATCCTCAGAGACAGGCGCCACGGTAGGAAGAGGACGAGAGAATTTATTGAGGACTAAAGGCTTTAGAAGAGCAACATGAAAGGAGTTAGTGATTTTAAGGCTCTTAGGAATCTGGAGTTTGAAACAAACCGGATTCAGTTTAGCAGTTACCGTGTATGGACCGATGAATCGTGGAGCAAACTTCAGAGAAGGAACTCGGAGCTTGATGTTCCTGGTAGAGAGCCAGACTTTGTCCCCTGGCTGAAGAGAAGGCGGTTTACGCCTGCGGCGGTCGGCAAAGCCTTTGAATTTTTCAGCAGCTGCCCGGAGGGAATCATGAACGTGACCCCAAACGGAATTGAGAGACTCCTGAACCGAAGCCAAAGCTGGAATGTCTGGAGAACAGATCATAGGAAGAGGAAGTTGAGGGTGTTTTCCATAAACTGTGAAAAAGGGTGTCTTCTGCGAACTGGTATTCACATGATTGTTATGGGAGAATTCTGCCCACCGGAGTAGAGAGGACCAATCGTCATGGTGAGAAGACACAAAGGTGCGAAGAAAGACCTCTAACTCCTGATTAACCCTCTCAGTCTGTCCATTGGATTGGGGATGGTAAGAAGAAGAAAAATCCAAGACAATATTGAGGGATTTGCAAAAGGCTCTCCAAAAACGAGACGTGAATTGGACTCCCCTGTCGGAAACAATATGAGAAGGGACCCCATGTAGGCGGAGAATTTCTCGAATGAAAATGGGAACCAAGGCAGGGGCAGAAGGAAGACCAGGAAGAGGAACAAAATGAGCCATCTTGGAGAATCGATCGATTACCACCCAAATGACTGTATTATTCTCAGACAGTGGGAGATCGGTGATAAAATCCATGGCAATATGGGCCCAGGGTTCCTTAGGAATAGGCAAGGGCATGAGGAGACCAGCAGGAGCTTGTGTGGAGGATTTGGACTGAGCACAGACATGACAAGCTTTAACGTAGTCTTTGACGTCTGAGCGGAGATTAGGCCACCAGTAGTGACGACTGATGAGTAGGAAGGATCGGAGGAATCCAGAATGCCCTGCCACCTTGGAATCATGTCCCCAACGAAGGATCTTAGCTCTTAGCTCAGTGGGGACAAAGGTCTTACCAGGCGGAATTTTAGACTTCAGGGTGGTAGAGTGGGCAACAATGCATGAGGTGGGAATGATCGGCTCAGGTTCAGGGGCGGACTCCTCGTCCAAAGTGTCAAATGACCTAGAGAGCGCATCAGCCCGACCGTTGCAGGAACCAGGTTTGTAGGTAATCGTGAAATTAAAACGGGCAAAGAAGAGACTCCACCTGGCCTGTCTAGGATTCAGACGTTTAGCATTCTGTAGATACTGTAAATTCTTGTGATCGGTAAAGATCGTTATGGAGTGAGGGGAACCCTCCAAGAGATGACGCCACTCCTCTAACGCCAATTTAATTGCGAGAAGTTCCCGATCACCGATGGCATAATTCCTCTCTGCCTGAGAAATTTTTTTGGAGAAGAACGCACATGGTTGGCGTCTCTTCTCAAAGATTTGAAGAAGCACAGCTCCCACCCCCATTGAGGAAGCGTCCACTTCAATAAAAAATGCATTCCCAGGATTTGGTCTCCTCAAGAGGGGGCCAGAAACAAAGGCCTGTTTCAGGTTGTGAAATGCAGAGACAGCTTCGGGAGGCCAGTCTCTGGCATTCACACCCTTCTTGGTCAAAGCGATAATAGGCGCGGCAATGGAAGAGTAATTCCTTATGAACTGCCTATAATAATTAGTGAAGCCAAGAAAGCGCTGTGTGGCCTTGAGGCTAGCAGGAAGAGGCCAGTTGGTGATAGCCAAGACCTTCCCAGGGTCCATACGAAGCCCCGAACATGAGACAAAGCACCCCAAAAACAGGACCTCAGAACATTCAAAGGAACATTTCTCCAGCTTGGCATAGAGATTGTTCTCTCTAAGACGTTGAAGTACAGTGCGGACATGGTTTCTGTGGACGAGCAGATTTTCAGAAAAGATCAGAATGTCATCCAGATAGATGACAACAAACTGGTACAGCAGATCTCTGAAGATTTCATTGACAAAGTTTTGAAACACGGCTGGAGCATTACACAGACCAAAAGGCATCACCAGATATTCGTAATGCCCGTCTCTAGTGTTAAATGCAGTCTTCCATTCGTCACCCTCCCGTATTCGAATGAGATTGTACGCGCCTCTGAGATCCAACTTGGTGAAAATGGAGGCACCCTTCAACCTATCGAATAGCTCAGATATTAAGGGTAAGGGGTATCGATTTTTAATAGTAACCGCATTTAAACCCCGATAATCGATGCAGGGTCTTAAGGTACCATCCTTTTTGGCAACAAAAAAGAACCCTGCCCCTGCAGGCGATGAGGATTTCCGGATGAACCCTCTCTCCAGATTCTCTGCTACATACTCCGACATGGCCTGGGTCTCTGGGATGGACAGAGGGTAGGTACGACCCCTGGGTAGAGTTGCTCCGGGGACAAGATCAATAGCACAGTCAAAAGACCTGTGGGGAGGAAGCACCTCAGCTGATTTTTTACAGAACACATCCCGGTAATCGCTGTATGCGGCGGGAAGATCAGAAGAAACAGAAGTGGCAGCAACCGGAAGACTCTCCTTGGGGGTCACCTTGAGAAGACACGACGAGAAACATGAGGAACCCCAGGCCAGGATCTGCCCAGAGACCCAGTCCACATGTGGAGAGTGGAGCTGTAGCCAAGGGAGGCCCAATACAACTGGGGTAGAGGCCTTGGGTAGAATAAGAAAGGATATCCACTCCTGGTGGAGAATCCCTACCGACATCCTAATGGGTAGCGTCTGGAAGCGAATAGGGCCCCCTGGGAGAACAGTGCCATCAATTGCCGAGACTACCAATGGGGTAGTGAGAGGTGAAAGGGTAAGCTTCATAGAAGAAGCAGTTCTCCAATCCATGAAATTGCCGGCAGCCCCGGAATCCAGGTATGCAAGGGTTGACTGAGGAGAAGTGCCTACATGAAGGGACACCGGCAAGAGCAGGCGAGAAGGTGATGTTTCTGGGTCCAATACTCCACCTTCCAAATGTATTAGACCCGAGCGTTTCCCGGACGAAGCGAGCAGGAGTCACGAAAATGACCCTTGCCCCCACAATAGAGGCACAAGCCCAGAGTTCTGCGCCTAGCACGTTCTTCGGGGGTTAGTCTGGTCCGGCCCAGCTGCATAGGTTCTTCAGCAGGTAGAGGATGCTCCACGGAATGAAGGGAGGGGAGCTCAGACTGGCTAGGACCCAGAGAGTGCTGGCGTCTTTTTTCTAAGGACCTCTCTTGAAAACGAATGTCGATCTGGTTGCATAATGAAATTACATCGTCCAGACCGACGGGAATGGCTCTTCCCGCTAATTCGTCTTTCACTCGGTCAGAGAGGCCATGTAAAAAGGTAGCGACCAGGGCCTCATTATTCCAGCTCAATTCAGCTGTGTGGATACGGAACTGAAGAGCATATTGCCCCACTGAACTAGATTCTTGGCGAAGACGTAAGACAGCACTAGCCGCTGAAGAAGCCCGAGCCGGCTCTTCGAAGATATTACGAAAGAGCTTCAAGAATTCGGACAGACTGGAAACCACCGGATCGTTCCTCTCCCACAGGGGGGCAGCCCAGGCCAAAGCTTCACCGGAGAGGAGGGAAATGATATAGGCTACCTTAGCCCGGTCAGATAGGAAGCTTTGAGGCTGAAGCTCAAAATGAATAGTGCATTGGCTGAGAAACCCCCTGCAGGCCTTGGAGTCCCCAGAGAAACGGAACGGAGCTGGCAATCTTAGTGAGTGTGAGGCTGCGACTGGTGCGATAGGTACAGCCGCTGGTTGTACTTGGGGTTGCGGATTCGGGGTTCCCAAGGAGACCTGAAGCTGCTCGAATCGAGAAGCCAGATCCTGGAGGAATCGCATCACCTGGGTCTGATTTGATTCCTGGGTCTCAAGTCTGCGAACTATGCCCTGCAATGGATCATCCGCGGGAAGCGGGATGTCAGCCGGGTTCATGGCTGATCAAACTGTCAGGGTCACCTGTGGCCAGGTGACAGATGCACACCGTAGGGGGACAGGAGTGCACCGCGAGGTAGTGAACCCTATGGCTGGCTTCTGTGGATAGGAAACTGGGTGGTTGTGGAAAGCGGGACCAGAGGAGCACAACCGGGATCCCAACGGAAGCGAGAGCCAAGATTCCCCAGGGCGCGGAGTCTAAGACCCAGCTGGTCTTCTCCAGGGCCTCTAGTGGTGAGGATGTTACGCTGCAGGCTGGGACCAGGTCGCGGCCCCTGGAGTTTCCTAGCTCACGCCCCGTAGGATAAGGGGAAGCAGCAGCACACGATAGAGAGAACCGAATAGCAAGCCGAAGGTCAGGGGCCACAAGCAGACAAGGATAACGAAGAACGAGCCGAAGGTCAAGGGTCACGAGCAGACAGGGATGGTCGGGGACAAGCCAATAACGTAACAGAGAGACAGACGTAGCACACGGCAGGCAGGAACCCAAACACACAATGCCTAACAAACACGTTGATCAGCAAAGCAGGCTTGCAGTGCACAGGTTAATATAGTGTTCAGTGATAGGGCCTGGGGTGGAGTCAGGCTGGGAGGAGATTATAAAGGAAGCCAGGTGAAGGAGGTCTGGTCTCTAGATGAACACATGAGGAGGAAGGTAAGATGGCAGACAGACATTAATGCATATCCATGACACAAACATTGCTCATTGTTATACATGCTGTCATTAACCACTTAACGACCGCTCACTGTATATATACGTCGGCAGAATGGCACCGACAGGCACAATCACGTAGAGTGTACGTGATCGCCTTTGTACAGTTGGGGGGTCCGATCGGACCCCCCTCCTATACAGTGAGCGGCCGTTTATCGTTGGGGAGCGATCAGAGATGAGGGGGTGACCATTCGATTTTGGCCACCCCCTCGCGATCGCTCCCGGCCAATGAAAATGCTTCCTCCGCCATGTGATGTAAACACAGGCAGGAGGAAGTGATGTCATCTCCCTCGCGGTGGTCTTTTCGATTCCGGCGCCGAGGAGAGAGGAAGCAGGTTAGTGCACCAACAGTCCACTGACACATAGGTACACATAGGCACACATTTCACCCCCCCAGTCACCCCCAGATCACCCCCCAGGTCACCCCCCAGCCCCCAATCACAGTGTCACTGATTGCAGTGATCATTTATTTTACTGATCACTGCATTTAGTGTCATCTGTGATAGTAAAAAGTTGCAGGGCAGTTAGGTTTAGGCCCCTTTAGGTCCAGGGTAGCCCCCTAACCCCCCCAATAAAGGTTTAACCCCTTGATCGCCCCCCAGGTAACCCTTTCACCCCCTAACGCCAGCGTCACTAAGCGATCGTATTTTCGATCGCTGTATTTAGTGCCGGTGGTGCCCTAGATAGCCAGTTATTTATTTTTAGTTTCGCCGCAGGTTTTTAGAGCGTCAGGTACCCCCATATATTATTTTAACCCCCTGATTGCCCCTAGAGTTAACCCTTTCACCAGTGATCACCGTATAAGCGTCACTGGTGACACTGGTTACCCAGTTAGTTATTTAGTTATTTAGGTAACCCGTCAGGTTTTTATATAGCGTCAGGTACCCCCATATTTAACCTAATAAAGGTTTTAACCCCCTGATTGCCCCTAGTTAACCCTTTCACCAGTGATCACCATATAAAGGTTACGGGTGACACTGGTTGGTTAGTTTGCTTTTTATAGCATCAGGGCACCCGCCGTATATAACCCAATAAAGGTTTAACCCCCTGATCGCCCGGCGGGTGAGATCAATTAGGTTTTAGCGCCAGAGAGGGTCTGCGTCGCCCCAGGCAGCGTTAGGTTAGTGCCAGTAACGCTAACACCCACGCGCAAAGCATACACCTCCCTTAGTGGTATAGTATCTGATCAGATCTATACTAGCGTCCCCAGAGGTTTAGGGTTCCCAAAAACGCAGTGTTAGCGTGATCAGCCCAGATACCTGCTAGCACCTGCGTTTAGCCCCTCCGCCCAGCCCAGCCCAGCCCAGCCCACCCAAGTGCAGTATCGATCGATCACTGTCACTTACCAAACACAAAACACATAACTGCAGCGTTCGCAGAGACAGTCCTGATCCCTGCGACCGCTAACAGTTTTTTTTGTAGCGTTTGATATATTTGCTGACGACAGTCGGGTGCTTTTTTTCCTGTGAATCTTACTAGTGTACCCCTAAATTTAGAGCCCAAAATGGCAAGTCGAAGGTACACTAGTAAAGAGGCCTACGAGATTCTGAGCATGACAGATAGTGAAGAGGAGGTCACGTATCTGTCAGATTCAGGCTCAGAATATCTTCCCGTAGAAGACAGTGACGTCAGCGGCCCCACGTCAGATAGCTCTGACGACGAAGTTGAGGTCCCTGCTAAGGTCAGGCGTACCCGATCCCGATTTTCTGAGGTTGTTGAGGAGCAAGAACCGCAGGGCTCTCGTATCATGGAGCAGAGGAGTACTAGCGCCGCTATTCCTTCTGGTGAATTGGCAAGCACCAGCGGCCTAGTACAGCCTGGGCGTACATCCAGCACTGCAGTATCATGTGGTGACGTGGCGAGTCCCATAAGTGCAGTTCAAGCTGGCGAGGTGGCAAGCACAAGTAGTGTCCCGCTGCCACCAATAAGAAGACAAAGGCAGGCCCGTCGTACCCATAGTGCTTTTCCTGCAGAATTCGCCTATCCTGATTGGGTTCCCACCACTTCTGCAGAACCCGTACTTCCCCCATTCACTGCCCAACCCGGTATTCAGGTGGAAACAGCTGATTTTATGCCAATCGATTATTATTCGCTGTTTTTCACGGAAGATCTCTATAGATCTATTGTGGACCAGAGTAATTTATATGCTGGTCAATTCATCGCCGCTAATCCCCAGTTGCCTTCCATTGCCAAAGATTGGAAACCAATTACGGTTTCCGAATTTAAGACCTTTCTGGGCCTTTCCCTCAACATGGGCACACATAAATTCCCGTCATTGCGTGCTTATTGGTCCACGCACCCAATTGACCACATGCCCGTGTTCTCTGCCTCCATGCCCAGGAAACGATACGAGCAGATTTTGCGGTTCATGCACTTCAACGACAATGAACTTTGTCGTCCACGTGGGGACCCTGAATACGACCGGCTCTATAAAATTTGGCCCCTCATAAACCACTTCAACGAACGTTTTGCAGCCTTGTTTATTCCCGATCAAGCTGTCTGCGTTGAAGAGTCCCTGATTAAATTTTCTGGCCGCTTGGCTTTCAAGCAGTACCTTCCCAGCAAGCGTGCCAGATACGGGGTCAAGCTCTTTAAGTGCTGTGACAGGGCAACAGGCTATGTATGGAGCTTTATGGTTTATGAGGGAAAAGATAGTCAGGTTGAGCTGGTCAACTGCCCGGATTACATAGGGAGCGCTGGCAAGATAGTGTGGAACTTGGTGTCACCCTTATTCGGAAAGGGGTACCACTTGTATGTGGACAATTATTACACGAGCGTGCCACTGTTTAGTCACTTGCTTGATCATCAGATTGGAGCATGTGGCACCGTGCGACCTAATCGCCGGGGCTTTCCCCAGCGGCTTGTAGATGCCCGTCTTAGGCTGGGGGAGAGAGCCTGCGTGAAGTGTAATAACTTGCTCGCTATGAAGTGGAGGGACAATAAGAATGTTTTCCTTCTTACCTCCCTTCATGCAGACACGACAGTCCAAATTCGTACGGCGACTGGTGTTGTGGAGAAACCCCTCTGTGTCCACGAATATAACAAAAATATGGGAGGGGTGGACCTCAACGACCAGTTGATGGCGCCGTATCTAATTGACCATAAGGCGAGACGCTGGTACAAAAAAGTGTCTCTATCCTTATTCCAATTGGCTTTGCTGAACGCTCATGTGCTATATAGAGCTTCAGGCGGGACTTTATCTCTTCTAAAATTCCAGAATGAGATAGTCACAGAACTCCTGTATCCAGGCGGTTCTGCACCTCACCATCCCCTACCAAATGCAGTAAGCCGGCTGCATGAGAGGCATTATACGCATCTCCTCCCGAGTACTCCTACCCAACGAGCCCCCCAAAAAAGATGTCGTGTCTGTAGCAAGCGCAGATTTAGGCGTGACACCCGTTATTATTGTCCACTCTGTCCTGACAAACCTGGTCTTTGCCTTGGTGAATGTTTTGAACGCTACCACTCAAAAGTGAAGTTTTAGCGTAGGGTACAGCATTTCACAGACTAGGACACACTTACACAGGGTCTCCCAAGATGCCATTACATTTTGAGAGACCCGAACCATTACAGTTGTTAAAGTTTAAAAAAAAAAGTGTAAAAAATAAAAAATAAAACGTAAAAAACAAAAACACAAAAAAAATATAAAATAAAAAAAACAAAAATAGTTGTCGTTTTATTGTTCTCTCTCGCTCTCTCTATTTTCTCTCTATTGTTCTGCTCTTTTTTACTGTATTCCATTCTGCAATGTTTTATCATGCTTGCTTTTCAGGTATGTCATTTTTTGTTTTCAGGTGCGCCATTCAACTGCAGCGCGGAATTATTTATCTTGACAGCAACAGCGTTTGCTCCCACGATACATAAAGCCGTGACTCCAGTGCTGTAGGAGGTGATTTCACCACCCAGGGGCGGATCCAGAGTCTTTTCTCTGGAGGGGCACTGCCAAAAATTTTTTCTTTTCTGGGAAATTTATCGGGGAAATGGTTGGTGTCGGCGCTTCAATCATCCCGACACCATGGTTGTTATTATTTCTATTATTACATTGTAATATGAAATTAAATAGTTCAATGCAGAATCAGTGGGAGCCCCGAGTGTGTCACTTGCCACCGTCGCCTGCAATTAGTGGGAGCCCTGAGCATGTCACTTGCCACACGTTGTGGATTGTCACTTGCCACGTCACCTGCCACATCTTGTGGATTGTCACTTGCCACACCTTGTGGATTGTCACTTCCCACATCACCTGCCACACCTTGCGGATTGTCACTTGCCACGTCACCTGCCACACCTTGCTAATTGTCACTTGTCTGCCACCAGATGCAGATTGTCATTTGCCACGTCACCTGACACAATTTTCGGATTGTCACTTGCCACGTCGCCTGCCACACCTTGCGGATTGTCACTAACTTGCCTGCTAAGGTGTAGTTTTGGTTGTCTTTTGCTGTGTCCCAGACTCCCAGAGTCAGGCAGCAGAGAGATAATGTAATCTCTCTGCTGTCTGCACAGTGAGGGCGGAAGTCACTGCAGGAATGCAGGGCAGGCACGGGCGGTGAGAGATGATCTCATCTCTCTGCTCCCCCGCTCCCGGCTAGCTGATTGGCCAGCTGCCACACTGAGCCTGCTTTCTCACTCTCACCTGCGCTGCCAACACACTGAGCAGCACGGTCTGCCCATGAACCGCGCCGCCCCCGACAACAAACAGCGCCGCAAGCGGAGCCGCCCGCTTTCTTACCCGTCTGTGGAGCCGCACGCTATTGCACCTGCCCACAGAGCGGCCTGACGTGACTCACTGACGTCACTCGTTGCTAGACGCCAAGCGGCCCAGGCGTTAGCAGCGAGTGCAGGGAAGAGGCTCCACCCACCTCCTCCTCGGCTCCTGGTATCGTGTCAGTGCGCCGCGTAACTACATTAGACGAGTCTCTCTCTCGACGCCGCTGATCGGCTGATGTGAGAAACTGAGAGAGAGACTCAGAGAGGCAGCGGCAGCCGCAGAACAAGTACTGTATATACTTGAGTATAAGCCGACCCGAATATAAGCCGAGGCACCTAATTTTACCCCAAAAAACTGGGAAAACTTATTGACTCAAGTATAAGCCTAGGGTGTCCTAGGCTTATACTTGCCTCACTTTGCCTCACTGTGCCCATGCCTCACTGTGCTCATGACTAGACTGATGTTTAACATGGAAGTCTATGGAAGGAGTGCCCGGCTTTGAAAAATCGGTTCTCCCAGACACCAAACTTTTCAAACTTATAGAGGAGACATGGGGCTACATGTGTGCCATGTTTGGGGTCCAGAGGACCTACGACCGGCCGGTACCGGGTCCGCAAAATCACTGGAGAAATGACCGTTTAACATTGGAGTCTATGGAAGGAGTGCCCGGTTTAAAAAATCAGTGCTCCACGGCCGTAGATCCCCCAGACACCAAACTTTTCACACTTGTAGAGAAGACACGGGGCTAGATGTGTGCCAAGTTTGGGGTCCAGGGGACCTACGACCGGCCGGTACTGGGTCCGCAAAATCACTGGAGAAATTACCGTTTAACATTGGAGTCTATATAAGAGGTGTCCGGATTTAAAAAATCAGTGCTCCCCGGCCGTAGGTCCCCCAGACACCAAACTTTGCACACTTGTAGAGGAGACATTGGGCTACATGTGGGGTCCAAGGGTCCTACGGCCGGCCAGTACCGGGTCCCCAAATTTCGGGAGATCAGGCGCAAAAAAAAAAAACTGAGCAAGCAAGTGTGACAGATGGTCTCGGGGGGGGGGAATTGCCCTGTTGCCCCCCCCCTGGATCCGCCACTGTCACCACCACAGTTAAAAAAAGAGCATATATGCCGAAGCATGGGGGCAGCAGGGGCGGAGGAGCGATTTTGCTCCTAATGCCGCGTATATACGGTCGAAATTCCGACGGAGGCTTGCCCATGGAAAAGTTTGACCGTGTGTACGCGGCATAACCTTTTATGCCGCGTACATACGGTCGAAATTTCGACAAAGGCTTGCCCGTGGAAAAGTCCGACCATGTGTACGCGGCATAACTTTTTTGCGGGAGGATGCCCCCATGCTTCGGCATATATATATTTTAGGCACAGGTTGCGTTAAAAAAATGTTTTATTTTTTACTAGGTTTTGTTTTGGTATTTGCTTTGCAGGTATGGTATGGTAAGGTCTTACTGTTGTACTGTAATGTTACTTTGTTTTAATGTTAACCATCATTTGCTTAGCAGGTACGCCATTCAGTTGCATCACAGATTTATTTATCTTGACAGCAACAGCGTTTGCTCCCACGATACATAAAGCCGTGACTCCAACGCTGTAGGAGGTGATTTCACCACCACAGTTAAAAAAAGAGCATATATGCCGAAGCATGGGGGCAGCAGGGGCGGAGGAGCGATTTTGCTCCTAATGCCGCGTATATACGGTCGAAATTCCGACAAAGGCTTGCCTGTGGAAAAGTTTGACCGTGTGTACGCGGCATAACCTTTTATGCCGCGTACATACGGTCGAAATTCCGACGAAGGCTTGCCCGTGGAAAAGTCCGACCGTGTGTACGCGGCATAACTTTTTTGCGGGAGGATGCTCCCATGCTTCAGCATATATGCCCATCATTAGAAGTGGGTGGATGAAGGGAGGTATTCTAATGGTGGGCATACCCACCGATCAATCTCTTTTTTTCGTTCAGCCAACAGGCTGCATGAAAAAAAAGATTACAATACATGTTCAACAAGGACCAGCAACATACTGGTATGTTGCTGGACTTTGAATGTTTATACCAGAATGATGCCTGCAGGTTTAGGTATCATATTGGTATCATTCTTTTCAGCGAGTGGCCGGCTTTCATGTAAAAGCAATTCTAGCAGATAATTAGCCTCTAGACTGCTTTTACAAGCAGTGGGAGGGAATGTCCCCCCCGGATATAAACAGCGCCATTGGGAAATTGGGAAAGCATTTTATCACACCGATCTTGGGGTGGTCAGATGCTTTGAGGGCAGAGGAATGATCTAGGGTCTAACCCCCCATTTTTTTTCTAAAAAAGAGTACCTGTCACTACTTATTGCTATCATAGGGGATATTTACATTCCCTGAGATAACAATAAAAATGATAAAAAAAAATATATGGAAGGAACAGTTTACAAATAAAATAAAAAAGCAAAAATAAAAATAAAAAAAAAAGCACCGCTGTCCCCCCTGCTCTTGCGCAAAGGCGAACGCAAGCGTCGGTCTAGCGTCATATGTAAACAGCAATTGCATCATGCATGTGAGGTATCACCGCGAAGGTCAGATCGAGGGCAGTAATTTTAGCAGTAGACCTCCTCTGTAAATCTAACGTGGTAACCTGTAAAGGCTTTTAAATGCTTTTAAAAATGAATGTAGTTTCTCGCCGCTGCGCGTTTGTGCGCAATTTTAAAGCATGTCGTGTTTGGTATCCATGTACTCGGCCCAAGATCATCTTTTTTATTTCATCAAACATTTGGGCAATATAGTGTTTTTTAGTGCATTAAAAATAAAAAAAGTGTGTTTTCCCCCCAAAAAATGCGTTTGAAAAATCACTGCGCAAATACTGTGTGGAAAAAAAAATGCAACACCCACTATTTTAATCTGTAGGGCCTTTGCTTTAAAAAAATATATAATGTTTGGGGGTTCAACATAATTTTCTTGCAAAAAAAAATGTTTTCATGTAAACAAAAAGTGTCAGAAAGGGCTTTGTCTTCAAGTGGTTAGAAGAGTGGATGATGTGTGACATAAGCTTCCTAATGTTGTGCATAAAATGCCAGGACAGTTCAAAACCCCCCCCAAATGACCCCATTTTGGAAAGTAGACACCTCAAGCTATTTGCTGAGAGGCATGTTGAGCCCATTGAATATTTTTTTTTTTTTTGTCCCAAGTGATTGAATAATGACAAAAAGAAAAAAAAATGTACAAAAAGTTGTCACTAAATTATATATTGCTCAAACATGCCATGGTTATATGTGGAATTGCACCCCAAAATACATTCTGTTGCTTCTCCTGAGTACGGGGATACCACATGTGTGAGACATTTTGGGAGCCTAGCCGCGTACAGGACCCCGAAAACCAAGCACCGCCTTCAGGATTTCTATGGGTGTAAATTTTTGATTTCACTCCTCACTGCCTATCATAGTTTCTGAGGCCACGGAATGCCCAGATGGCACAAAACCCCCCCGAATGACCCCATTTTGGAAAGTAGACACCCCAAGCTATTTGCTGAGTGGTATGTTGAGTATTTTGCAGATC
The DNA here is from genome assembly GCA_029206835.1 of Rana muscosa. Taxonomy (NCBI): domain Eukaryota; kingdom Metazoa; phylum Chordata; class Amphibia; order Anura; family Ranidae; genus Rana; species Rana muscosa. The sequence goes on from CM055118.1 coordinate 338,346,831, forward strand.
TCACTTTTTGCCACAAAGTTTTAAAAATTGAAAAAAGAAAAAAAAATATGTCTTTCCTCATTTTCAAAAACAAATGAGAGCTGTAAAATACTCACCATGCCTCTCGGGAAATAGCTTGGGGTGTCTACTTTCCAAAATGGGGTCATTTGTGGGGGTTTTGGGCTATCGTGGCATTTTATGGCCTTCAAAACTGTGATAGGTAGTGAGGAGTAAAATCAAAAATTTGTGCCCTTAGAAATCCTGAAGCCGGTGCTTGGTTTTCGGGGGCCCGTACGCGGCTAGGCTCTCAAAAAGTCCCACACATGTGGTATCCCCGTACTCAGGAGAAGCAGCCAAATGTATTTTGGGGTGCAATTCCGCATATAACCATGGCATGTTTGAGCAATATATCATTTAGTGACAACTTTTTGTACATTTTTTTTTCTTTTTGTCATTATTCAATCACTTGGGACAAAAAAAAAATATTCAATGGGCTCAACATGCCTCTCAGCAATTTTCTTGGGGTGTCTACTTTCCAAAATGGGGTCATTTTGGGGGGTTTTGTGCTATCTTGGCATTTTATGGCCTTCAAAACTGTGATAGGTAGTGAGGAGTGAAATCAAAAATTTGTGCCCTTAGAAATCCTGAAGGCAGTGCTTGATTTTCGGGGGCCCGTACGCGGCTAGGCTCTCAAAAAGTCCCACACATGTGGTATCCCCGTACTCAGGAGAAGCAGCCAAATGTATTTTGGGGTGCAATTCCGCATATAACCATGGCATGTTTGAGCAATATATCATTTAGTGACAACTTTTTGTACATTTTTTTTTCTTTTTGTCATTATTCAATCACTTGGGACAAAAAAAAAATATTCAATGGGCTCAACATGCCTCTTAGCAATTTCCTTGGGGTGTCTACTTTCCAAACTGGGGTCATTTTGGGGGGTTTTGTGCTATCTTGGCATTTTATGGCCTTCAAAACTGTGATAGGTAGTGAGGAGTGAAATCAAAAATTTATGCCCTTAGAAACCTTGAAGGCGGTGCTTGATTTTTGGGGTCCCGTACGCGGCTAGGCTCCCAAAAAGTCCCACACATGTGGTATCCCCGTACTCAGGAGAAGCAGCAAAATGTATTTTGGGGTGTAATTTCACATATGCCCATGGCATGTGTGAGCAATATATCATTTAGTGACAACTTTGTGCAAAAAAAATAAAGTTTGTCATATTCCCGCAACTTGTGGCAAAATATAAAATATTCCATGGACTAATCATGCCTCTCAGTAAATAGCTTGGGGTGTCTACTTTCCAAAATGGGGTCATTTGGGGGGGTTTTGTGCTATTTTGGCATTTTATGGCCTTCGAAACTGTGATAGGTAGTGAGGAGTGAAATCAAAAATTTGCGCCCTTAGAAATCCTGAAGGCGGTGCTTGGTTTCCGGGGTCCCGTACGTGGCTAGGCTCCTAAAAAGTCCCACACATGTGGTATCCCCGTACTCAGGAGAAGCAGCAGAATGTATTTTGGGGTGCAATTCCACATATAACCATGGCATGTGTGAGCAATATATCATTTAGTGACAACTTTTTGTAATTTTTTTATTTATTTTTTTGTCATTATTCAATCACTTGGGACAAAAAAAAAATATTCAATGGGCTCAACATGCCTCTCAGCAATTTCCTTGGGGTGTCTACTTTCCAAAATGGGGTCATTTGGGAGAGTTTTGTACTGCCCTGCCATTTTAGCACCTCAAGAAATGAGATAGGCAGTCATAAATTAAAAGCTGTGTAAATTCCAGAAAATGTACCCTAGTTTGTAGACGCTATAACTTTTGCGCAAACCAATAAATATACGCTTATTGACATTTTTTTTTACTAAAGACATGTGGCTGAATACATTTTGGCCTAAATGTATGACTACAATTGAGTTTATTCGATTTTTCTTATAACAAAAAGTAGAAAATATCATTTTTTTTCAAAATTTTCAGTCTTTTTCCGTTTATATCGCAAAAAATAAAAATCGCAGAGGCAATCAAATACCATTAACCCCTTCCTTACTGGGCACATATACCCCCTTCCTGCCCAGGCGAAATTTCAGCTTTCAGCACTGTCACGCTTTGAATGACAATTGTGCGGTCGTGCGACGTGGCTCCCAAACAAAATTGACGTCCTTTTTTCCGCACAAATAGAGCTTTCTTTTGGTGGTATTTGATCACCTCGGCGTTTTTTATTTTTTGCGCTATAAACAAAAATAGAGCGACAATTTTGAAAAAAAAGCAATATTTTTTGATTTTTGCTATAATAAATATCCCAATTTTTTTTTTTTTTATATTTTTTTCCTCAGTTTAGGCCGATACGTATTCTTCTACATATTTTTGGTAAAAAAAAATCGCAATCAGCGTTTATTGATTGGTTTGCGCAAAAGTTATAGCGTTTACAAAATAGGGGGATAGTTTTATGGCATTTTTATATATATTTTTTTTTTATTAGTAATGGCGGCGATCAGTGATTTTTTTTGTGACTGCGACATTATGGCGGACACATCGGACACTTTTGACACTAATTTGGGACCATTCACATTTATACAGCGAACAGTGCTATAAATATGCACTGATTACTGTATAAATGTGACTGGCAGGGAAGGGGTTAACACTAGGGGGCGAGGAAGGGGTTAAATGTGTTCCCTGGGAGTGATTGTTACTGTGGGGGGAGGGGACTGACTGGGGGAGGTGACCGATCTGTGTCCCTATGTACAAGGGACACAGCATCGGTCTCCTCTCCCTGACAGGACATGGATCTGTGTGTTTACACACACAGATCCATGTCCTTGTCTCTGTAACCGCCGATCGGGGGTGCCTGGCGGACATCGCGGCCGCCAGGCACGCGCATCGGCATTGCAGTGAAGCGCCGAGCACGTGCGCGCGCCGCCGGCGGCGCTCGCGCGCCCCCCAGTGGCCAAATAGCGGAGGCCGTATAATAACGGCCTCCCGGCATTTGACAACCACCTTGCGGCCGTATATTCTCGTACGGCGGGCGCGAGGTGGTTAAAAGAAAGCTCTATTTGTGGGAAGAAAAGGACACAAATTTTGTTTGGGTACAACATTGCATGTCCGCACAATTTACAGTTAAAGCAGCGCAGTGCAAAATTCAGAATTCACCTCTGGTCCTTTAGCTACCAAATGGTCCGGGGCTTAAGTGGTTAAATAGTTTTGTTAACTGGCGCTGTGGCTTAGTTGGTTAAAGCGACTGAGTTTAAATCTCAGCAGTGTCTTACTTTAAGGCCCCTTTCACACGGGGCGGATCCGTGCAGATCCGCCCCGTGAAGCTCCGCTTGCTCAGCGGGGATCGCTCCGTTGATCCCCGCTGAGCCGGCGGATGACTGGGCGGTCCCCGCACACTGTGCAGGGACCGCCCTGTCAGAGCGCCGCTCTCCCCTATGGGGAATCGGATGATGACGGACCGTAGAGTCCGTTGTCATCCGATCCGCTCCGCCGACGGAAGGAAAAATAGGGTTTTCCTCCGTCACACTTTGGCGGAGCGGAGCGGAGCGGATGTCAGCGGACATGTCTCTGCTGACATCCGTGCTTCCATAGGGGTACATGGAGGATCCGTTTCAGGTCTGCCTAAAAAACTGACAGGCGGACCTGAACGGACCTCCGTGTGAAAGAGCCCTTAGAGATTTTCAAAAGAACTATTTTATGACTAGGAAAGTAGCAACCTATTTCCATTCTCAAAAAGACCAGGAATTGGCATTTAGCAAAATAACAAACTTGGAAGGCTATGGGGTGTGAAGGAAATTCCTTCTCTTTCCCCCCCCCCCCCTTGTATTCTATCATAAACTTACAAGAAGAAAGATTTCCCTTCACACCCCCCCCCCCCCCATTTACCAGTAGGCACCCAATCTAGTTTTGAATTTGTTAATGCAAAGTATTGCCATACATGTATAATACACCGAAACTGATACAAGCAAAGCACCCATCACAATGGGCCACCAGTGGGGCCTGACCCTGGTTGCAACCTCCACACTAACCTTGATTTAATTATTTAATTGGTCAAGTGGCATGTCTGTCTACCAACCTGTTTTGCATCTGTATGATCTTTACATATGTAGGTGAAATGCAACACAGAAAATATCTTCAACCAGTTCCTAAGGGCTGGAAGCCTGGAAGCCTGCTCTGTGGACTCCATCCAGCCCCGTTGACCAGAAATTCAAGAATATGTGCAAAAACCCTGAATTCACATAGACTATGGTGATTTAAGTGATGATTTACCATGGGGGCAAAACACTCATAGTCATAATTTCTGAGCTATGTGAAAGTTTTATTTATTTTCTGCATCTGGCATTCCTCCAGCAGATAGTGCCCCCTTCTGAAAATGTACAGTACACATGCAGCTCTAGACCTGTAGATGAGACATCAAAGACTTCAGAGGCGTTAGAAATAGATAGGCAACATGGCAGGAGTGGCTCCTCTCTCCCCTTGACCATACATCTTTTTGACCATCCCAAGACAATAAATGAAGGTGACATTGACTCAGTAGTTGGCAGTTTTGTGTTAATTCTACACAGTACTCTGGGAAACACCCAACTCCACAGTTCTCATGGTTTTGGCTCCAAATGGTCCTGTGGTCACACTTGGCAGAGGTATGGAGAAGTGTCACAAGAATATAAAAGTGAAAGGAACAAATGTCCCCATTGTCCTAGCACACTTTCCACCCTAGTGCTGATAGTAATGGTCTCCTCCCAGTAAACAGTAAAGTGTACCGGTCATTAATCACTTGTAAGAGCACATCTTGAACGTGAAATTTCAGCTTTAGCACCACATTGTAAGAAGGAGAGAGTTTAAAGGCTTAGGCCTCGTACACACGACCGATTTTCTCGTCGTAAAAAACACGTCGTTTTTTTCGACGAGATTCTTGTTAAGCTTGTCGATTTTCTCGTCAAGCTTTCTATGCGTACACACTGTCATTTTCCAATTTCCTCGTGGTTCTCTGCGCTCACGTCCAGCACGTACGACGGCACTATAAAGGGGAAGATCATTTTTCTTGGCGCCACCCCTTGGGCTGCTTTTGCTGATCTCGTGTTACCGCGTGTGAAGTAAAAGTTTGGGAAGAGACGATTCGCGCTTTTCAGTCTTCGTGCTTTCAGTTCGTTTTAGCGTGACGAATGTGCTATTTCCATTACGACGGCTTGTTTTACCAGAAGATGCGCTCCCGTCTCATAGTTGCTTGTGAGCATGCGCACTTTTGGAAGAGTCGTAAAAGCATACACACGAACCATTTTCTCGTCACAAAACAGGCCGACGAGAAACACGACGAGGAAATCTGGACTCCTGACGAGAAAATAGAGAGCAGGTTCTCTATTTTCTCGTCGAGATTCTCGTCAAGTTTCTCGTCGTAAAACCATACACACGAACGTTTTTCTAGACAAAAAAACTCTCGCGGCACTTTTCTTGACTGTTTACGACGAGAAAATCGGTCGTGTGTACGAGGCCTAAGGGTTGAGTGTAATTGAGAGTTTCATCTCCCAGAAATGTCTTTAAAATGAGGAGATCTTGTGCTACTTTGGTGAATTGTATTGAAGTCAATAGGCATGGCAAATTCAAGGTGGTGTTAGTTGTTGTTAGGCCCCATTCACAGTTGCAAATGGGGCTTTTACCAATTACTGTCTGTGTCCAGGGCCAATCATCGCAGGAAATCATTCCATGAGCAATTACATGTGAGCAGCTGCGATTAACTGTGGGAGATGTCAACCCCTGAGAATTACAGAGGCTCATTTCAACTATCCTGGATCTGTTCTTGTGCCAAATACCAAAAAACAGTTTAATATTTTACATATGACTACAGAAAGAAAATAATGACAGTGAAAAAGTAAAAAAAAATAGCAGCCGTACACAAAAATAAAATTAGCACAAAAAAGAGGAAAAGTACCCCCCCCCCTCCAATAAAACCCTATACACTACAAAAAATATATTTTTTACGATTTTGACTAAGAATCTCAAAACGAGACAGGGTGACTATCTAATGCTGGCCAGCCACACAACAATATATTTTTACTACAGTTTATCAATGCCACCTTTTAACCATTTGCCAACCGCGCCATGTAGAAGACATGCTGGTAGGTTAATTGGATCTTGTCCAAATTGGCCCAGTATATATGTGTACGAATGTGTGTCCCAAGCGTGTCGAGATCCTACGGGGTTAATGACCGCACCAGCCAAGTAGACACTGGCTGCTAAAAGCGCCTTTAGGCGATTCAGTTTGCATTTGCAGCGCTATAAGAGGATCAGAATCTCTCTGCTCATTAGAGTCATACGCATCGAGGCCCACAGGTAAGACTGCGTTTACAAGCATTGTTTATTAATAATAATAATAGATATCGGCAGAATGGCACGGCTGCGCAAAGCAACGTATATATACTTTGCTTTGAATTTCGCGCCGTGCAGGAGCGCGCCCCTGCCGCGAGCTCTGTGACCGTGTCCGCGGGACCCGCGGACTCGATGTCCCCCAGTGTCCTGCGATCGTGTCACGGAGCTGCAGAACGGGGAGAGGCCAGTGTAAATAAGGCATCTCCCTGTTCTGCCTAGTGACACGACACTGATCTTCTGCTCCCTGTCATCGGGAGCAGTGATCAGTGTCGTGTCACTCGTAGCCCAGCCAGCCACAGTTAGAATCACTCCCTAGGACACACTTAGCCCCACACCCTACTGGTTAACCCCTTCACTGCCAGTGTCATTTACACAGTAATCAGTGCATTTTTATAGCACTGATCGCTGTATAAATGACAATGGTCCCAAAATAGCGTCAAAAGTGTCCGATGTGTCCGCCATAATGTCGCAGTCACGATAAAAATTGCTGATCCCCGCCATTACTAGTAGGGATGAGCCGAACACCCCCCCCCGGTTCGGTTCGCACCAGAACCTGTGAACGGACCGAAAGTTTGCGCAAACTATCAAACTCCGTTAAAGTCTATGGGACTCGAACATTCGGAATCAAAAGTGCTCATTTTAAAGGCTAATATGCAAGTTATTGTCCTAAAAAGGGTTTGGGGACCTGGGTCCTGCCCCAGGGGACATGTATCAATGGAAAAATAAGTTTTAAAAACTGACGTTTTTTCGGGAGCAGTGATTTTAATGATGCTTAAAGTGAAAAAAAAAGTAAAATATTCCTTTAAATATCGTACCTGGGGGGTGTCTATAGTATGCCTATGAAGTGCAACGTGTTTCCCGTGTTTAGAACTGTCCCTGCACAAAATGACATTTCTATAGGAAAAAAAGTCATTTAAAACTGCTTGCGGCTTTAATGTAATGTCTGGTCCCGGCAATATGGATAAAAATCATTGAGAAAAATGGCATGGGTCACCCCCCCCCCCCCCCAGCCCATTACCAGCCCCTTTGGGTCTTGTATGGATGTTAAGGGGAATCTCGCACCCAAATTAAAAAAAGGAAAGGCGTGGAGCCCCCAGGCCCTATATACTCTGAACAGCAGTATACAGGCAGTGCAAACAAGACAGGGACTGTAGCATTGTTGTTACGTAGAATCTGTTTGTAATTTTGAACTCCCTGCCTGTGGTATTAGTATGAGAACACCAGCAATTGTATTCAGGTAAGCTTTAGGTGCACACTGTGCAAAGGACACTAAATCAAAATACTGCAGCTCCCTGCCTGCATTTGTATGAGAACACCAGTAATTGTATTCAGGTAAGCTTTATGTGCACACTGTGCAAAGGACACTAAATCAAAATACTGAAGCTCCCTGCCTGTATTTGTATGAGAACACCAGCAATTGTATTCAGGTAAGCTTTAGGTGCACACTGTGCAAAGGACACTAAAACAAAATACTGCAGCTCCCTGCCTGTATAAGTATGAGAACACCAGCAATTATATTCAGGTAAGCTTTAGGTGCACACTGTGCAAAGGACCCTAAAACAAAATACTGCAGCTCCCTGCCTGTATTTGTATGAGAACACCAGCAATTGTATTGAGGTAAGCTTTAGGTGCACACTGTGCAAAGGACACTAAAACAAAATACTGCAGCTCCCTGTCTGTATTTGTATGAGAACACCAGCAATTGTATTCAGGTAAGCTTTAGGTGCACACTGTGCAAAGGACACAGTACACTACGTGAAAATACTCCAGCTTGCACAATCACCTGCCTGCCTGTCAGTATATTATGAAGAGAATAACAGGAACGGATCTAGCTAAACTGAATACAGTGTATAAATATATATACAACACCTAGGATGCATATAAGATCTCTACACACTGTAACTGAAGCTAACTGACTCGCCTGCCTGCTCTATCTAACTCAAATTAAATGACACTGTCTCTCTCTCTCTCTTTGTCTTTAACCACCGCCGCAACACACTACACAAGGCCGCCACGCAGGCGACCTTATATAGTGTGGGGCGTGTACTAAACCCCCTGAGACATAATTGGCCAAAGCCACCCTGGCTTTGGCCAATTATGGCTCTCCGTTTTTTCTGCGCTGTGATTGGGCAAAGCATGCGGGTCATAGTGCATGCTTGGCCAATCATCAGCCAGCAATGCACTGCAATGCCGCAGTGAATTATAGGCTGTGACGCCCCACTTGAATTTGGCGTGAACGCCCCATAATGTTCGAAATTCAGTGAACAGCCGAACAGACGATGTTCGAATCGAACATGGGTTCGACCCAAACTCGAAGCCCATCCCTAATTACTAGTAAAAAAATATAGTAAAAAAATAAATAAAATATTAATAAAAATGCCATAAAACTATCCCCTATTTTGTAGACGCTATAACTTTTGCGCAAACCAATCAATAAACGCTTATTGTGATTTTACCAAAAATATTTTGAAGAATACGTATCGGCCTAAACTGAGGAAATCATTTTTTTTAATATATATTTTTTGGGGATATTTATTATAGCAAAAAGTTAAAAATATTGCTTTTTTTTTTCAAAATTGTCGCTCTATTTTTGTTGCAGAGGTGATCAAATACCACCAAAAGAAAGCTCTATCTGTGGGAAAATTTTTTGTTTGGGAGCCACGTCGCACGACCGCGCAATTGTCAGTTAAAGCGACGCAGTGCCGTATCGCAAAAAGTGGCCCGGTCATTTGGCAGCCAAATCCTCCAGGGCTGAAGTGGTTAAATCAATAGTTCCCTTCCCCCATATGCTGCTTAGCCCAACTCACAGGCTTGGAGTTTCATGTAGCAGTAGGGTAGTGCATGGGCAAGTGCAAATGCCAGATAATAATTAAAACTTCAATGGTGACAATCCTCACTTTCTGAAATAAATATATTCTGTTTTGGAAATGCTAAATTAACTTAGAAGTAGTATGTATACAGTACAAAACTACTACTGATAACTATTTTAGAGTTCTCCTCAGTTCCTTCCAACCTTCCTTACCTTAACTTGCTGGATTATTTTTTCATTAATTGCAATTAGATTGTGATGTTAGAATGAAAATATAAGTCTAAGCATCAGGGCCTGGGCTTGAACCTGTGCAGTCAGCTGCATCTAATAATGAGTCTTCTCCCTAGGGTAACTGAGATGCTAGACAGTACCCTGCCTGATCTATTGGACAACCCTGCCTTGTGCCTTGACTGCTCCTGATCCTTGAACTCTTTCTCTTCCCATGAACTTCCTGATATAAGCCATTGTGCTTTCTCAGCCAGTATCTTACTCTTGTCTTCCCTGCTGCCGTCCATATTTTGCTACCACTCGTTATCGACCCTTGGCTTGTTCTGCGACTACGCTTCTGCCTAATCCCAACCTGAAACTACTCATTACCGACCTTTTGGCTTGTTTGCTGACCACGCTTCTGTGTGATCCTTACCTGCTTATCCGCTACTGGACCCCGGCTTGCTCACCTCCTGGTGGGGCGATCCTGAGGACCGTGACCTGGTACTAACATGTAGCTAAATCTATCTCCACCGTCAGGTGCTCTGGTGAATACTGGTTAGCACTTAGACTTCGCACCTCAGGTGAGCCTGCATCATCTGCCAGGGTGACTGCTGTGTACCTATCCTGCTGGTTGGTGGTAGTCCCGCAACTGCTATAGCAACTGGTCTTTAAGCCTAATGCCTGATCGTGACACTAAAGCCCTGTACACATGATCGGTTTTACCGATGAAAACCGTCCGATGGATTGTTTTCATCAGACAAACCGATCGTGTATGGGACCCATCGGTCTTTTTTCCATCGGTTTTGAAAAATAGAACTTGTTTTAAAATTTTCCGATGGATCAAAAACCGATGGTAAATTCCGATCGTCTATGGTCAAGTCCATCGGTTAAAAAACCCACGCATGCTCAGAATCAAGTCGACGCATGCTCAGAAGCATTGAACTTCATTTTTCTCGGCTCATCGGAGTGTTTTACGTCACCGCATTTGGAACGGTCGGTTTTTTGACTGATGGTGTGTGGGCAAGACTGATGGAAGTCAGCTTCATCCGTTTAAAAACCATAGGAAATCCGATCGTGTGTACAGGGCTTAAGGCTCGGCAGAAGACACAATTATTACTTCATTCTGTACCACATGATAACACATAGTTTTTGTATGTTGACCATCATTTCTGTCTCTCATTAAGACCTTCTGAATCTTGGTCCATATCTGTCCATGCTGTAACAATGCTTGTTTTTCAATTTTGTATTGAAAATCTTTAGTATAATTTATTGGATATAAAAAAAATACATGTGAAACACACAACGGAGTAGACATGTGCACTGCCAAAAAATTTGTTAGTTTTCATTTCATTCGTTTTTTTTTTTTCGTTTTTCGGGTCATTCGTTATGATCGCAATTCGTAAATTCGTACATTCGTAAATTCGTAAATTTATACATTCGTAAATTTGTACATTCGTAAATATATACATTCGTAAATTCGTACATTCGTAAATATATACATTCGTAAACATCGTAAATTTGTAAATTCGTACATTCGTAAATTTGGAAATTCAGAAATTTGGAAATTCGAAATTCGAAAATCCGAAAACCCGAAAATTCGAAAATCTGAAAAAATAACTATTAAATTATAGGTATTGTAATTTCCTTTCAAATTTGGCTGTTAGCGAACGTAACGAATACAAATTTATCCGAAGTTACGCATAACCTGAAATAACAAATGCCACATCTAAACAAATGGAACGGAACAAATTAATAATTAATAATAAAACATTTTTATTATTATTATTATTGTTATTTATTATAATTATTAATTCATTACGTTCCATTCGTTTAGATACGGCATTCATTATTTCGGAAAACAATTCGTAACTTCGTTAAAGGGGTTGCTCCGCCGGAAAAAAAAAAATTAAAAGCCAGCAGCTACAGCTACAGCAGCTGCTGGCTTTTAATATTTGGACACTTACCTGTCCTGGAGTCCAGCGACGTCCGCAGCAGAGGACGAGCGACCGCTCGTCGCTCTGCTGCTCCCTCCGCCATCCTCGCTGAGGGAACCAGGAAGTGAAGCCCTGCGGCTTCATGCCCGGTTCCCTACGGCGCATGCGCGAGTCGCGCTGCGCCGTTCTGATTGGTGCTCCTGTGTTCTGGGAGCCGAGCGTCTCCCAGAACACCAAGGGAAGTCTGCGGGAAGTGACGTAACTCCCGCAGATTCCCGGAGACAGGACTCCCGGATGTGGGTGAAAATACCTGTCTTAGACAGGTATCTTCACCCCCCTCCCCCCTGAAAGGTGTCAATTGTGACACCGGAGGGGGGGAGGGTTCCAAATAGCAAAAGTTGCTATTTAGGGTGGAGCTCCACTTTAAGTTCACTAACAGCCAAATTTGAAAGGAAATTCCAATACCTATAATTTAATAGTTAGTAATAGTTAAGTTATTATTAGTTAATTATTATTTCAGATTTCCGAATTTACTAATTTCCGAATTTCCGAATGTACGAATTTACGAATGTACGAATTTACAAATTTACGAATGTACGAATTTACGAATGTACAAATTTACGAATGTACGAATTTACGAATGTACAAATTTACGAATTTTCGGATATTTGAATTTACGAATATTCGTTAAAATTTGTTAAATGAGTTTTCGTTAATTCGGATATTTCCAAATTCATGAATTTGTCGAAATTCGTTAAAAAACTAATTCGGAACAAAATGAATTGCACATGTCTACAACGGAGTTGGGTATTGTCTAGGTTACAAACCAGATCTTCTTCTCAGGATAATCCTTTGATGTTTTAAGGCCCTTTCTGGTGTCATCGTGGCCTCCAGCTATAGAGGTGTCAGACAGAAGTGTGGACACTGCTTACCATCAGCTAGACACACTTTCCCTACACTTCTCTCCTTTTGTTAAATAGCTGTTTACTGTTTGATTTACTGTCCAATAGTTCCAAAGATCCCAATTGTCCCTTAGTTGGAGAGATTGTCCCTGGTTATGAACCAAATCTGTTTGCCCCAATTTCCTTTGCGAATTTTAACAATGGCAAATGTTTGCAACTCTTTCCTTCTCAAGTTTTCATAATACACAGTGCACAGAGTAGACTATATGTCATCCTGTGTTGGTCCATTCAAACCTATATATTGCGGTAGTGCATCATGCATGCATTAGTGTGTTGTGGTGCTATCCATTTTTAAAAGCTTCTCAGGGTACTTAAAGTGGAATTCCACCCAAAAAGGGAAATTCAGTTTTAAGGCCCCCCCCCCCTCTTCTTCACCAATTTTTTTGAGGGGCAGATAACTGGCTTTGACGGGTTGGCTCAGATCGCCTAGGCCTAGTTCTCCTCTCCCTCCTCCTCTCTCCTCCCCTCCCTTCCTCCCTCCCCACAGTCTTCTGGAACACGTTACAGGTCCCAGAAGAATATGGGCAGTGGGCACTCAGCTGTGAAACTGTCACAGCCGGAAGCCCACAGTTGAGCTGCTGGTGCCGGGTGCAGAATTCCTTTCCTTACGCGCTGTCACAGAATGAGGAGAGGAGAGAGCCCGTAACTGGCAAGTGTGAAGGGGGACATCTACACTGATAATCAGGGCACTGATCATCAGTGCAGACCCAACAGTGCCCATCAGTGCTGCCAATCAGTGCCTATTCATCAGTGCTGCCTATCAGTGCCCATTAGTGCTGCCTATAAGTGCTCCTCAGTGCCGCTTATCAGTGCCCATCAGTGCTGCATGCCCATCAGCGCTGCCTATCAGTGATGCCTATTAGTGCCCATCAGTGCCACATATCAGTGCAGCCTCATCAGTGCCCATTATTGCCGCCTCATCAGTGCAGCCTCATCAGTGGCCATTAGTGCTGCATATCTTTGCCACCTCATCAGTGCCATCAGTGGCGCCTCATCAAATTATGTATGCATGTTTGATTTTTCGGTCTGTTGGCAGCCAGAAGGCTAAAACATTTTGAGGGGAGATTCCCTTTTCCTCAGAGCCAATCCTCGGACTTCCTAAAGACAGTCTCAGTGACCTGATTGCTTTGTGTCTACTATGGACTTTAATATGCTTTTATCATTAAAGGAGTAGTCCAGCCTAAAATTGTTAGGCTGGGCTTATCCTTCAGACCCGGTTTCAGTGGAGAGTGGTCTAAAGTCCACTCATCGCTGACGTCACTGCCATCAGTCGAGGCACCGCATCATCCCGACTTCCCAAGTCTTGATCCTCCAGCTGCCTTGACCGATGGCAGTCTCAGCGAGCCGCTGAGACAATGAGACGGCCGCTCCCTGCCCCTGCACAGCTCAGCGCTCCAATGGGAGGAGTAAGAACCGAGCTATCGGTGGTGTTCAGTGGTTCGGTTCTCATTGCAGAGACTGTGAAGGACAGCTGCAGCATCGGTCTGATGCTCCATCCACCTAGGTAAGTATGATTAGACAAAAAAACAACAAACCCATACTTCTCTTTTAATGTGTTTGTGAGTACTGTGTTTATCGGCGTATAACACGCACAGGCGTATAACACCCCAAGTTTAGGAGGGAAGTTTAAGGAAAAAAACATACATTTTAAATGCCCATCAATGCAGCCTTATCAGTGTCTATCTGCAGCCTTGCCCATCAGTGTCCATCTGCAGCTTGCCCATCCATCTGCAGCCTTGCCCAACAGTGTCCATCTGCAGCCTTGCCCATCCATCTGCAGCCTTGCCCAAACAAGTGTTTGCAAATCCCAAGATTGCAGGACATACATACAGTGTCTTTGCCAGGTAAATCAAATCCCTGAGGGAACGAGCGCCGCCGGGATACACAGAGCCGGATGTCCTGTGTACTCGGCTCCTCTCGGCTCATTTCGCAGTCCCGCCACTTGGCCCGGCTCCTATGATGGACATAACACCAGTCTAATGGAGGGAGATGTGACTGTGAGCGTAGCCGAGTAGACTCATCTGTCTATTTCGGCTGCACTCATTCCCTCCGAGGCAGCCGTTCGGCGTATAACACGCACCCACAATTTTCCCCTGATTTTAAGCGTGCGTGTTATACGCCGATAAATACGCTATGGGGTTGATTTACTAAAGGAAAATCCACTTTGCATTTGAAAGTGCACATGGAAGTGCAGTCGCTGTAGATCGCTGTAAATCTGAGGGGAAGCTCTGAAATTAGGGGAAGCTCTGCTGATTTTATCATCCAATCATGTGCAAGCTAAAATGCTGTTTTTTATTTTCCTTGCATGTACAGCATCTGCACTTCCATGTGCACTTTCAGTGCACTTTCAAGTGCAAAGTGGATTTTCCTTTAGTAAATCAACCCCTATATTTCTTTTTCGTATAAAGTTTTTGGTACAAGAAAAAAAAAACCATGCTTTGCATTGGCCGGGAATCGAACCCGGGCCTCCCGCGTGGCAGGCGAGAATTCTACCACTGAACCACCAATGCATTTATGCCAAAATTTCCTTGAATGAGCTCTGTGTAAATATCCATATATATAATAGACGGCTTCTCTTAACCCAACCTATAAATTTATTTATATTTTAGATTATTTAACATTGATCTATATATATCTACAACCTTACAAATAAAAAAGAATTATAATCTGTTCCAATTTAGTGCCTCTTTAACGCTTAGTAACTTGTGATCAATTCTATTTATTTCCTTTCCCCTCAATCATTATTTTGCAGCTGATTTTTTTTTTATCTCTATCGTTTTACACATTAATATTTACATTTTGTATATATTCATTTATTTACAAAATGTCATATATATTTTTTGTCAGATTTATAAAATCCACAAAATTGGAAAAAATGCATTTTTTTTGTTTGTAAATTACTTTGCAATGCTTTGAACCAGAAACATAATTTTTGTGTCATTATAAACAAGGCAAATAATATAATAAAAAAAATGTATACTTTTATGTACAGTAAAAATAATTAAAACAACTACCACTAACATATATATATATATATATATATATATATATATATATTATTCATCTTATTTATTACTGGACAAAGTATAAAATAAAATGTATATTTTTTATCTATCTATATAACTTTTTTCTATATTTATAAATTATTTGAAGATAAGATATTCCCAAATCTGTACTGAAATTTCTATACAGGCTGTATTTTTGTTTTCAATGTTTGTCCACTAAGAACTAACTTTTTATCTATTTGTTATTTTGTCATAATAAAATTATATATTTTTTCAAAAATTTGTACTTTAAATATTTCAGCACCTAAAAAATCTGATAAAAAATTCCATGTGTGTGTATATTGTATATTCAGGGATGGCGGCGCTTGTTCTGATTTTGTCATCAATCCACACTACTACCTTTTGTATAAAAAATAAAATATTTTTATTTTGACCTGGTAATCCTTTTAGTGCCACCTTTCCTGTCCTAGGGATACAATAAATGTATACTTTATGTATTTAAACTATTTTTGTTTTTAAATTATTTTGTTCATTATTTAAAAAAAAAAATTGTGTTGATTTAAAATGCACAAAATCAGAAATAATGCACTTTTTTCAGTCACGTTGCCCTGTATCAAAATTGTAACTTTACTGTCATTATAAATGGAACAAATTATGGAATAAAATACATACTTTCTATCTACAGCAGAATTAATTAAAAAATTGTTTTGTCACATCTTTTTTCTAAAGATTTCAAAGAATAAAATAAAATATGATTTTTGCAAGACATTATTGCTGAACATATGGACTCATAGAGAAAACGAAAAATTGCTCAGGTCTATAGGGATAGACAGGTGTGATGCCGCGTACACACGACCGTTTTTAATGTCATTGAAAAAGACAGCGTTTTTCTCGACGTGATTCTTCTCAAGCCTGCCTTGCCTACACACTATCGTGGAAAAAAATGCTCGAGTAAAGCGCGGTGACGTACAACACGTACGACGGCACTATAAAGGGGAAGTTCCATTTGGATGGCGCCACCCTTTGGGCACCAGAACCCGCTAACGGCACGAAAGTTCGCACGAACGTTAGAACCCTATTAAATACAATGGATGCGAACGTTCGAAATCTAAAGTGCTAATTATAACGACTATTATGCATATTATTGTCCTAAAAAGGGTTTGGGAACCCGGGTTCTGCACCAGGGGACATGTATCAATGCAAAAAGAAGTTTTAAAAACGGCAGTTTTTCGGGAGCAGTCATTTTAATGATGTATAAAGTGAAAAAACAAAGTCAAATATTCCTTTAAATATTGTACCTGGGGGGTGTCTAAAGTATGCCTGTGAAGTGCCACGTGTTTCCCGTGTTTAGAACTGTCCCTGCACAAAATTACATTTCTAAAGGAAAAAAAGCAATTTAAAACTGCTTGCGGATTTAATGTAATGTCTGGTCCCGGTAATATGGATGAAAATCTTTAAGAAAAATGGCATAGCTACCCCATCAACCCCCCCCCCCCCCACCCCAGCCCATTACCAGCCCCTTTGGGTCTTGTATGGATATTAAGGGGAACCCCGCACACAAAAGAAAAAAGGCCCTATATACTCTGAACAGCCGTATACAGACAGTGCATACTGTAGGTTTGTTCTTATGTAGAATCTGTTTGTAATTTTAAACAGGTACATTGTTTAAGTGTAGCTCCAGCCAAAAAATCTATTTTTAAGCTTTTTGAAAAACATAGGGAAGGGTTATCACCCCTGTAACACTTGTTTTGCTGTCTGTGCAGTGTGCACCTGTTCAGAACAGTTCACCTCACTTTCCGTCCTAATGACAAATGTTTTTTGAAAATTTGGGGTTTTTATTGAAACAAGAATTGGTGATAAAGCATCAGTGGAGAGGAGACACTTTTTTTCCCATATTAACTCTTACAGGAGAGAATTTGCCATCCTAGGGGTAGATTTCCTCTCACTTCCTGTTGTATCCTTCCGTTTGCAAGGAGGAGTCGTTTGTAAGTTGGATGTTTGAAAATTGCCCCTTACATGTTGGTGTTGCCACAACACTGTGAGCCCTCACAGTTACTCTTGGTGGGCGCATGAATGGGCCCTGTTGTGAATTATTAGATCAAGAATTGTAATTGCATGCCCCTGTTGAACAGGGGCTGAAAAATTGGGCCTTTGGTGGTGGTGGTGGTGGTGTTGACACAACACTGTAAGGCCTCACAGTTAGTCTTGGTGGGCGCAGGAATGGGCCCTGCTGTGAATTATTAGATCAAGAATTGTAATTACATGCCCCTGTTAAACAGGGGCAGAAAAATTGGGCCTTAGGCACTGGTGCTGGTGCCACGACACTGCAACCTCTCACCAGATACTCTAGTTGGAGTGCAGGAATGAGCCCTGCTGCAAAGCATTGCATAAAAAAATTGTAATTACATGCCCCTGTTAAACAGGGGCTGAAAAATTGGGCCTTAGCCACTGGTGGCGGCACCCAGAAACAAAAATGTTCTTCCAAGCTATCATCATCAATCGGATCATTGAGGAGGAGGAGGATAGTCAGTCAACATAACAGGACAGTCACTCAGCATCAGCATCAGTCTTGATGGGATGTGACATTTGAAAATAAATTAGTCTGTTATATCAGCTTCAGGTGTTTGGTAGCTGGTGGTGATCCAAGACTGGTTCATCTTTATGAAGGTCAGTCGATCAACCGAGTCGGTGGACAGGCACACCCTGTGATCCGTGACAAATCCTCCAGCAGCACTGAATGTGCGTTCTGAAAGAACGCTGGATGCAGGACAGGCCAGTAGCTCAATTGCATACTGTGCAAGCTCTGGCCAGTGATCCATCCTCAAGACCCAGTAAGCCATAGGATTTTTGGTGGGGAAGGTGTCCAAGTCTGACCTTGCCCCTAGGTATTCCTTCACCATGTATATCAGACGTTGGCGATGGTTGCTGGAACCGATCATACCTTGGGGCTGCGGACTAAAGAATTGTCTGAACGCATCGGTCAGACGGCCACCTTCCCCACCGCTCCTTCTTTGACTGACCGAAGCCTCAGCAACTCGTTGTCCAGGACCAGGAGTTTGTAACCTCCCAGTCTCTGGGAACGCATTGCACAGACCTTTCTGCAAGGCCTCCCGGAGTTGTCTCATCCTCTGCTCTCTCTGCGACGGTAAGATAAGGTCCGCAACCTTAGCCTTGTACCGTGGATCAAGGAGAGTGGCCAGCCAGTAATGGTCCCTCTCCTTGATCCGAAGAATACGAGGATCCTTCCGCAGACTTTGCAGGATCAGGGAGGCCATGCAGCGTAGGTTAGCTGAGGCATTCGGTCCGGAGTCCTCTGGGTCACTAAGGACGACATGATCCGCAGCCACCTCCTCCCAGCCATGTACAAGTCCACGGGTTTCTTGGGACTGTAAATCATCCCTAAAAGACTGCTGCTGATGATGCTGAGTGCCAGGCTCCACCTCCATGCTGACACAATCCTCCTCCTCCTCCTCCTCTTCCTGTGCGATGGGTGGGACAGAAGGAACACTGTCTGGGTAAAGGGGGCCTTGAGAGGCAAAGAAGTCCTCCTCTTCCTGCCTCTGTTCTGCCTCAAGTGCCCTGTCCATTATTCCATGCAGCGTATGTTCCAACAGGTGGACAAGAGGTACAGTGTCACTGATGCATGCACTGTCACTGCTCACCATCCTCGTGGCCTCCACAAATGGTGCCAGGACAGTGCATGCATCCCTGATCATGCCCCACTGGCGTGGTGAAAAAAACCCGAGCTCCGCTGACCCTGTCCTGGTGCCATAGTCGCACAGGTACTCATTGATGGCCCCCTGCTGCGTGTGCAGCCGCTGCAGCATGGCCAACGTTGAGTTCCACCTGGTGGGCATGTCACATATAAGGCGGTTCTTGGGCAGGTTCAACTCCTTTTGCAGCTCAGTCAGGCGAGCACTGGCATTATAAGATCTGTGGAAATGCACACAGACTTTCCTGGCCTGCCTCAGGACATCCTGTAAGCCTGGGTACCTGCCCAAGAACCGCTGCACCACCAGGTTAAGGACGTGAGCCACACAGGACACATGGGTCAGTTGTCCCTGTCGGAGGGAGGAGAGGAGGTTGGTGCCATTGTCGCAAACCACCATTCCTGGCTTAAGCTGGTGTGGCATCAACCACCTCTCGGCCTGCCCCTGCAGAGCAGACAGAACCTCTGCCCCAGTGTGGCTCCTGTCCCCCAAACACACCAGCGCAAGCACGGCATGGCATCTTTTTGCCTGCGTACTTGCGTAGCCCCTTGAACGCATACAGAGCACCGCTGGTTCCGAGGACAAAGCACAGGAAGAGGCCATGGAGGAAGAAGAAGAGGAGGGGGTGGAGGAGAGAGGTGTGTCACAACCAGTAGTAGCATTTTGGAGGCGTGGCGGCGGAACAACCTCCAACACTACTGCACCTTGTCCTGCATCCTTCCCAGCTGCCAAAAGAGTGACCCAATGGGCCGTGAAAGAAAGGTAACGTCCCTGTCCATGCCTGCTGGACCATGAGTCAGCGGTAATATGCACCTTACCGCTGACCGCCCTGTCCAGCGAGGCCAAGACATTGCCTTCCACATGCTGGTAGAGAGCCGGAATCGCCTTCCGTGAGAAAAAGTGGCGTTTGGGAACCTGCCACTGAGGAACCGCACATTGCACAAACTCACTGAAGGGGGCCGAGTCTACCAACTGAAAAGGCAGCAGTTGAAGCGCTAGCAATTTAGCCAAGCTAGCATTCAACCGCTGGGCATGTGGATGGCTGGGAGTGAACTTCTTTCGACGGTCCAGCAGCTGGGGCAGGGAAATTTGCCTGCTAGAATCGGACGTCGGTGTACTGCTAGCAGAGTGCCCGCAAGTACTTGGCTGTGACACACCTAATTCTACACCTTCATTCCTCTCAGTGCAGGTTTCAGAGAGGACTGAAGGTATAGTGGGGTTGGAGATCCCAGCTGATGCGGTGCAAGGAGAGGCCTGCTTTGTTCTTTGGTGTGGGTCTTTAAGGTAGGCTTGCCAACAAACTGCATGGCAGGTCAACATATGTCTGGTCAAGCATGTGGTGCCCAAGCGGCTGATGTTTTGGCTACGCGATATACGCTTGAGACATATGTTGCAAACAGCAGCTGTGCGATCTGATGCACTCGACTCAAAAAAGGCCCACACCAAAGAACTTTTTGAATAACGGGCAGAGGCAGCGCCCTGCACAGGCGGAGCTCTGCGGTGTGATTCCGTCGGTGTGCTGCCCTTACGCTGGCCCCCCGAGGGCAACCTGCCTCGTTAGAGATGTGCCTCCTCATCCTCCTTCTCCTCCTCCTCTCTTCTATTAGGCACCCACGTGGAGTCAGTGACCTCATCATCCCCTCCCTCCTCATCACTGGAGCCAATCTGGCAGTATGCTGCAGCTGCTGGAACATGACTGCCAGATTGGTGTCCTTCTTGAGCATCCCCTCTCTCTGCTCTCACGCTACTGCCTTCCTCTAGCTGGGTATCATCATCAGACCCTTCAAAACGCTGGGCATCCTCCTGGAGCATGTACCCAACACTGTGCTCAAACAGTTCGGGGGACTCCTCAGGAGGACATGGTGGGTCTAGGGAAGGAGTGACTGATGATGACATTGATACCAGGGAAGAGGACGCTTTGGCAGCTGCTTTGCCAGTACCCTGAGCCTGGGTGAGAGAGGATGAGGAGGATGAGGAGGGCTTGGTCATCCACTCTACCAAGTCTTCGGCATGATGCGGCTCAACACGTCCAGCTGCCGAAAAGAAGGACAAGCGTGTCCCATGGCCACGTGCTGATGGCGATGCACCGCGTCCACGACCAGCACTGTTGTCTCTAGACACAGAGCCTGCTTGCCCTCTTTTATTGGCTCCTGACTGTCTGCCTCTCCTTGTTTGCCTTCCAGACATTCTAATGGCCTGCAGGGAGATGGGAAAACCAGCAATAAGGCCTAGCTTCAGGAGTATATTTTGCAGGAAGCACACTACGCCCGCTGTAAGTGCTGCAAATGCCTGTTGGTGTAACACACCAGGAAAACACAGCAATACGGGCTAGCTTCAGAAGTATATTTTGCAGGTATCACACTATGCCTGCTGTAAGTGCTGCAAATGCATGTTGGTGTAACACACTAGGAAAACACAGCAATACGGGCTAGCTTCAGGAGTATATTTTGCAGGAATCACACTACGCCTGCTGTAAGTGCTGCAAATGCCTGTTGATGTAACACACCAGGAAAACACAGCAATAAGGCCTAGCTTCAGAAGTATATTTTGCAGGAATCACACTACGCCTGCTGTAAGTGCTGCAAATGCCTGTTGGTGTAACACACCAGGAAAACACAGCAATAAGGGCTAGCTTCAGGTGTATACTGTGCAGGAGGCTTAGCAACAATGACACTGACACTGTCCCCTGCCTATCCTTCTCTCTCCCTGCACACAAGGTTTATCAAAGAATATGACACTGACACTCTCCCTGCCTATCCTTCTCTCTCCCTGCACACAAGGTTTAGTAAAGAATATGACACTGACACTGTCCCTTGCCTATCCTTCTCTCTCCCTGCGCACAAGGTTTATCAAAGAATATGACACTGACACTCTCCCTGCCTATCCTTCTCTCTCCCTGCACACAAGGTTTAGCAAAGAATATGACACTGACACTGTCCCCTGCCTATCCTTCTCTCTCCCTGCACACAAGGTTTAGCAAAGAATATGACACTGACACTCTCCCTGCCTATCCTTCTCTCTCCCTGCACACAAGAATAGCACAAAGAATATCAACACTGTCCCTGCCTATCCTTCTCTTTCCCTGCGCCGGAACACACTACACAAGGCCGCCGCGCTGGCGGCCTTTTATAGTGTGGGGCGTGTGCTAAACCCCCTGAGCTATAATTGGCCACAGGCAACCTGCCTGTGGCCAATTATGGCTCTCCTAGCTGCCGGTGCTGTGATTGGCCAAGCATGCAGGGTCACAGTGCATGCTTGGCCAATCACAGCGCCGGGATTGCACTGCGATGGCGCAGTGTATTGTGGGCCGTTCGCGTCACTCGAATTTAGCGCGAACGGCTCAAATCGTTCGATGTTCGCTGAACGATCGAACAGCCGATGTTCGAGTCGAACACCGAGCTCATCCCTACTTTGAAATAATTAGCACTTTATCTTTTTTAGTGTTTTGGACTTTTTTTGCACTTTATCCCTCTGGGGACTAATGAAGACTTTGAATTGCATGTTTTGCACTATATTACCTATAGTTAGTAGTGTTGAGCGGACCCGAACTGTAAAGTTCGGGTCCGTACCGAATTTTGGCGTTTTCCCGACCCCGGACCCGGACCCGGATTTTGCGCTAAAGTCCGGGTTCGGGTCCGGATTCGGGAATTTAATGGCGCAGTTAGAAATGCTTCAGGGGCCAGCCAATCACCATTTGATTAGCTGGTGTGCCCTTAGAAGCCATCATAGCCATGCCTACTAATGGCATGGCTGTGATTGGTCAGTGCAACATGTGACCCAGCATGTGACCAGCTTCTATATAAGCAAGAGGCACACAGCACAGATCGTCACTCTGCTTTTAGACAGTGTAGGGAAAGGATCCTGGCTGCTGTTGCTGTGAGGGAGAGAATTATATGATAGGAGTTAGTCCTGATTCTGCAATCTACTGATAGAAAAGATAGAGAGACAGTGTAGTGTAGTGTAGGGGCAGGATCCTGTTTGTGCTTTCAGGGAGAGAGATTTAGATAGGAGTCCAGATTGAGAGATATAATAGCTCAGCGATCTGCATAGGTTTATCTGTTTGTGTTGCAAGCTCAGTGCACCAGCACTGCATTACGTTGAGTGATACACCTATTCCATACTGTGGCTGTATTGTGCTCTTGCTAAAAGACCCATTTCGGGCAGAAAAAAAAAAAAAAAAAAAGCCACTTTATTGTGCTTTTGCTAAAAAGACCCATTTTTGGGCCCCCCAAAAAAAAAAGGCACTTTATTGTGCTGTTGCAAAAAAAAAAAAAAGGCACTTTGTTGTGCGCAAAAAATACCTATTTTTGGGCAAAAAAAATATTTTGCAGTGTATATCTCTAGTTGTGTGAAATAACCAATTTCTATATATTTTTCTTGTACTATGCTATACTAAAAAAAAAAAAAAAACTTTTTTTTGAATAGCATTCTCTGCAGCTGTGCGATTCAGCGGTTATATACTGTGGGTGTGTTGTGCTCTTCCAAAAAACGCCATTTAGGGCCACAGAAAATATTTTGCAGTGTGAAATACACATCTGGAGGTGTGTGAAAAAACAACATTTTCTTGTTCATACATCACGGGACACAGAGCGGCATAGTCATTACTATGTGGGTTATATAGAATTACCTTCAGGTGCTGGCACTGGCAACTTCCAAAACAGGAAGTACCCTCCCCTATATAAGCCCCTCCCATCCGGGAGCAACTCAGTTTTTTGCCAGTGTCTAAGGTGTTGGCCAAGGTTAACATGTATTCATCTGGGCTTGTGTACAGGTTCTCTGGGCCTTAGCAAGCTATTCCGGATCCGACCAAAAAAGCTTCATAGCTAAACGGTCGGTACCCGGGCCTTGCAGAGAAGAGCAGGGTTTTGCCTGTAATGCCTCTCTTAGGAGGGCTGGACCCTGGGATCCAGAGCTCTGGTCATACCCAAAACCAAGAGGCTATCTGTGCAGGGTGCTATACAGGTCCAGGGGAGTGGAATCCTTGGGAACCCGGTCCCTGAAGGTCTAGTACAATGCCTGCCGTGAGAGGTGAAGTTTGGGCTTCTGTGGAGTCACATCCTGGAATGGGCAGAAAAGCATGTCCCATGTATGTCAGCTGTCTTCATTCCAGGGGTGGAGAATTGGAAGGCGGACTTTCTAAGTCGCCAACAGTTATGCCCAGGGGAATGGTCCCTTCATCCCGAGGTCTTCCGAGCAATATGTCAGCGGTGGGGAACACCGGATGTAGATCTGCTAGCATCCAGATTCAACGCAAAGGTGGACAGATTTGTCTCCCGGACAAGGGATCCCCTCGCTTGCGGCTCGGATGCTCTGGTGTTCCCTTGGAATCAGTTCAGACTGATATATGCATTCCCTCTGCTACAATTGTTGCCTCGACTCCTTCGCAGAGTCAGGTTGGAAAAGAAGCCGGTGATCTTGGTGGCTCCAGCGTGGCCCCGAAGGGCCTGGTACGCGGAGATCATCAAAATGTCTGTGGGGAGTCCTTGGACCCTTCCACGTCGTCCGGACCTGCTTTCGCAAGGGCCGATATACCACCCTTCCTTGCTAACTCTAAGTTTAACGGCCTGGCTATTGAATCCCACATCCTAAAGAAGAGAGGTCTCTCTAACTCTGTGGTATCAACTATAATCAATGCCAGGAAGCCTGTATCCAGGCAGATCTACTATAGAGTTTGGAAGGCGTACATCACTTGGTGCGAGGCCAGAAAGTGGCATCCACGTAAGTACGTTATAGGCAGAATTCTGGACTTCCTACAGTGGGCTGTAGACAGGAAGTTTGCCTTAAGTACTATCAGGGGTCAGGTTTCGGCCTTATCAATACTATTTCAAAGGCCCCTGGCTATGCATTCACTTGTCAAATCCTTTATGCAAGGGGTGACTCGTATTATTCCACCGATTAAAGCTCCCATATGTCCATGGGATCTAAATTTGGTTCTGTCGGTTCTGCAGAAGCAGACATTTGAATCTTTGCGGCACATTTCCTTGGTTCTACTCACCAGAAAATTGATATTTTTAGTAGCCATATGCTTGGCTAGAAGAGTGTCGGAAGTAGCCGCCATGTCCTGTAAAGAGCCATATCTGGTTATTCATGAGGACAGAGTAGTATTACGTCCTCACCCAGCCTTTCTTCCTAAGGTGGTATCGAGGTTTCACTTGAACCAGGATGTGGTTCTTCCTTCTTTTCCCCAAACCGAGCTCGGTAGAGGAAAAGTTATTGCATTCTTTGAATGTAGTAAGAGCAGTTAAAGCTTATCTAAAAGCCACTGCTCAGATTCGTAGAACGGATTCTTTGTTTGTTCTGCCGGAAGGCCCCAGAAAGGGTCAGGCAGCATCAAAATCTACTTTAGCCAAGTGGATTCGACAGGTCATAATACAAGCCTATGGCTTGAGAAGTAGACCGCCTCCGTTCAAAGTTAGGGCGCACTCCACGAGAGCAGTTGGAACTTCATGGGTAGTGCATCACCAGGCCTCCCTGGCTCAAATTTGTAAGGCCGCAACATGGTCTTCAGTACACACGTTTACTAGGTTCTACCAGGTGGACGTTAGAAGTCAGGAGGATGTCGCCTTTGGGCGCAGTGTGTTGCAGGCCGCAAAAGATCCTCATGCCTGATGGCGCCCAGCTTATGTATGGTATATCCCCCCCCTCATTTGGCATTGCTTTGGGACGTCCCACATAGTAATGACTATGCCGCTCTGTGTCCCGTGATGTATGAACAAGAAAGTAGGATTTTTGGAACAGCTTACCTGTAAAATCCTTTTCTTGGAGTACATCACGGACACAGAGCTCCCACCCCTCTTTTGGGGACACGTATTGCTTTGCTACAAAACTGAGTTGCTCCCGGATGGGAGGGGCTTATATAGGGGAGGGTACTTCCTGTTTTGGAAGTTGCCAGTGCCAGCACCTGAAGGTAATTCTATATAACCCACATAGTAATGACTATGCCGCTCTGTGTCCCGTGATGTACTCCAAGAAAAGGATTTTACAGGTAAGCTGTTCCGAAAATCCTACTATTTTTGAATAGCATTCTCTGGCCTCTGCAGCTGTGCGATTCAGCGGTTATATACTGTTGGGGTTGTTGTGCTCTTCAAAAAAACGCCATTTAGGGCCACAGAAAATAAATTGCAGTGTGAAATACACATGTGGAGGTGTGTAAAATAAACAATTTCTATATATTGTACAGTGCTATACTAAAAAAAACAACATTTTTTTTGAATAGCATTCTCTGCACTTCTATAGCTGTGCGATTCAGTGGTTAAATACTGTGGTTGTGTTGTGCTCTTCCAAAAAACGCCATTTAGGGCCACAGAAAATATTTTGCAGTGTGAAATACACATCTGGAGGTGTGTGAAAAAACAACATTATTTTTAAAAAGCATTCTCTGGCCTCTGCAGCTGTGCGATTCAGCGGTTATATACTGTTGGGGTTGTTGTGCTATTCCAAAAAATGCCATTTAGGGCCACAGAAAATATTTTGCAGTGTGAAATACACATCTGGAGGTGTGTGAAAAAACAACATTATTTTTAAAAAGCATTCTCTGGCCTCTGCAGCTGTGCGATTCAGCGGTTATATACTGTTGGGGTTGTTGTGCTCTTCAAAAAAACGCCATTTAGGGCCACAGAAAATAAATTGCAGTGTGAAATACACATGTGGAGGTGTGTAAAATAAACAATTTCTATATATTGTACAGTGCTATGCTAAAAAAAACAACATTTTTTTTGAATAGCATTCTCTGCACTTCTATAGCTGTGCGATTCAGTGGTTAAATACTGTGGTTGTGTTGTGCTCTTCCAAAAAACGCCATTTAGGGCCACAGAAAATATTTTGCAGTGTGAAATACACATCTGGAGGTGTGTGAAAAAACAACATTATTTTTAAAAAGCATTCTCTGGCCTCTGCAGCTGTGCGATTCAGCGGTTATATACTGTTGGGGTTGTTGTGCTTATGCAAAAAACGCCATTTAGGGCCACAGAAAATATTTTGCAGTGTGAAATACACATCTGGAGGTGTGTGAAAAAACAACATTATTTTTGAATAGCATTCTCTGGCCTCTGCAGCTGTGCGATTCAGCGGTTATATACTGTTGGGGTTGTTGTGCTCTTCCAAAAAACGCCATTTAGGGCCACAGAAAATATTTTGCAGTGTGAAATACACATCTGGAGGTGTGTGAAAAAACAACATTATTTTTGAATAGCATTCTCTGGCCTCTGCAGCTGTGCGATTCAGCGGTTATATACTGTTGGGGTTGTTGTGCTCTTCCAAAAAACGCCATTTAGGGCCACAGAAAATAAATTGCAGTGTGAAATACACATGTGGAGGTGTGTAAAATAAACAATTTCTATATATTGTACAGTGCTATACTAAAAAAAACTACATTTTTTTTGAATAGCATTCTCTGCACTTCTATAGCTGTGCAATTCAGTGGTTAAATACTGTGGTTGTGTTGTGCTCTTCCAAAAAACGTGCTCTTGTGTTGTGCTCTTCCAAAAGACTGTGAAGGACAGCTGCAGCATCGGTCTGATGCTCCATCCACCTAGGTAAGTATGATTAGACAAAAAAACAACAAACCCATACTTCTCTTTTAATGTGTTTGTGAGTACTGTGTTTATCGGCGTATAACACGCACAGGCGTATAACACCCCAAGTTTAGGAGGGAAGTTTAAGGAAAAAAACATACATTTTAAATGCCCATCAATGCAGCCTTATCAGTGTCCATCTGCAGCCTTGCCCATCAGTGTCCATCTGCAGCTTGCCCATCCATCTGCAGCCTTGCCCAACAGTGTCCATCTGCAGCCTTGCCCATCCATCTGCAGCCTTGCCCAAACAAGTGTTTGCAAATCCCAAGATTGCAGGACATACATACAGTGTCTTTGCATTTTTTTTGTTTGTAAATTACTTTGCAATGCTTTGAACCAGAAACATAATTTTTGTGTCATTATAAACAAGGCAAATAATATAATAAAAAAAATGTATACTTTTATGTACAGTAAAAATAATTAAAACAACTACCACTAACATATATATATATATATATATATATATATATATATATATATTATTCATCTTATTTATTACTGGACAAAGTATAAAATAAAATGTATATTTTTTATCTATCTATATAACTTTTTTCTATATTTATAAATTATTTGAAGATAAGATATTCCCAAATCTGTACTGAAATTTCTATACAGGCTGTATTTTTGTTTTCAATGTTTGTCCACTAAGAACTAACTTTTTATCTATTTGTTATTTTGTCATAATAAAATTATATATTTTTTCAAAAATTTGTACTTTAAATATTTCAGCACCTAAAAAATCTGATAAAAAAATCCATGTGTGTGTATATTGTATATTCAGGGATGGCGGCGCTTGTTCTGATTTTGTCATCAATCCACACTACTACCTTTTGTATAAAAAATAAAATATTTTTATTTTGACCTGGTAATCCTTTTAGTGCCACCTTTCCTGTCCTAGGGATACAATAAATGTATACTTTATGTATTTAAACTATTTTTGTTTTTAAATTATTTTGTTCATTATTTAAAAAAAAAAATTGTGTTGATTTAAAATGCACAAAATCAGAAATAATGCACTTTTTTCAGTCACGTTGCCCTGTATCAAAATTGTAACTTTACTGTCATTATAAATGGAACAAATTATGGAATAAAATACATACTTTCTATCTACAGCAGAATTAATTAAAAAATTGTTTTGTCACATCTTTTTTCTAAAGATTTCAAAGAATAAAATAAAATATGATTTTTGCAAGACATTATTGCTGAACATATGGACTCATAGAGAAAACGAAAAATTGCTCAGGTCTATAGGGATAGACAGGTGTGATGCCGCGTACACACGACCGTTTTTAATGTCATTGAAAAAGACAGCGTTTTTCTCGACGTGATTCTTCTCAAGCCTGCCTTGCCTACACACTATCGTGGAAAAAAATGCTCGAGTAAAGCGCGGTGACGTACAACACGTACGACGGCACTATAAAGGGGAAGTTCCATTTGGATGGCGCCACCCTTTGGGCACCAGAACCCGCTAACGGCACGAAAGTTCGCACGAACGTTAGAACCCTATTAAATACAATGGATGCGAACGTTCGAAATCTAAAGTGCTAATTATAACGACTATTATGCATATTATTGTCCTAAAAAGGGTTTGGGAACCCGGGTTCTGCACCAGGGGACATGTATCAATGCAAAAAGAAGTTTTAAAAACGGCAGTTTTTCGGGAGCAGTCATTTTAATGATGTATAAAGTGAAAAAACAAAGTCAAATATTCCTTTAAATATTGTACCTGGGGGGTGTCTAAAGTATGCCTGTGAAGTGCCACGTGTTTCCCGTGTTTAGAACTGTCCCTGCACAAAATTACATTTCTAAAGGAAAAAAAGCAATTTAAAACTGCTTGCGGATTTAATGTAATGTCTGGTCCCGGTAATATGGATGAAAATCTTTAAGAAAAATGGCATAGCTACCCCATCAACCCCCCCCCCCCCCACCCCAGCCCATTACCAGCCCCTTTGGGTCTTGTATGGATATTAAGGGGAACCCCGCACACAAAAGAAAAAAGGCCCTATATACTCTGAACAGCCGTATACAGACAGTGCATACTGTAGGTTTGTTCTTATGTAGAATCTGTTTGTAATTTTAAACAGGTACATTGTTTAAGTGTAGCTCCAGCCAAAAAATCTATTTTTAAGCTTTTTGAAAAACATAGGGAAGGGTTATCACCCCTGTAACACTTGTTTTGCTGTCTGTGCAGTGTGCACCTGTTCAGAACAGTTCACCTCACTTTCCGTCCTAATGACAAATGTTTTTTGAAAATTTGGGGTTTTTATTGAAACAAGAATTGGTGATAAAGCATCAGTGGAGAGGAGACACTTTTTTTCCCATATTAACTCTTACAGGAGAGAATTTGCCATCCTAGGGGTAGATTTCCTCTCACTTCCTGTTGTATCCTTCCGTTTGCAAGGAGGAGTCGTTTGTAAGTTGGATGTTTGAAAATTGCCCCTTACATGTTGGTGTTGCCACAACACTGTGAGCCCTCACAGTTACTCTTGGTGGGCGCATGAATGGGCCCTGTTGTGAATTATTAGATCAAGAATTGTAATTGCATGCCCCTGTTGAACAGGGGCTGAAAAATTGGGCCTTTGGTGGTGGTGGTGGTGGTGTTGACACAACACTGTAAGGCCTCACAGTTAGTCTTGGTGGGCGCAGGAATGGGCCCTGCTGTGAATTATTAGATCAAGAATTGTAATTACATGCCCCTGTTAAACAGGGGCAGAAAAATTGGGCCTTAGGCACTGGTGCTGGTGCCACGACACTGCAACCTCTCACCAGATACTCTAGTTGGAGTGCAGGAATGAGCCCTGCTGCAAAGCATTGCATAAAAAAATTGTAATTACATGCTCCTGTTAAACAGGGGCTGAAAAATTGGGCCTTAGCCACTGGTGGCGGCACCCAGAAACAAAAATGTTCTTCCAAGCTATCATCATCAATCGGATCATTGAGGAGGAGGAGGATAGTCAGTCAACATAACAGGACAGTCACTCAGCATCAGCATCAGTCTTGATGGGATGTGACATTTGAAAATAAATTAGTCTGTTATATCAGCTTCAGGTGTTTGGTAGCTGGTGGTGATCCAAGACTGGTTCATCTTTATGAAGGTCAGTCGATCAACCGAGTCGGTGGACAGGCACACCCTGTGATCCGTGACAAATCCTCCAGCAGCACTGAATGTGCGTTCTGAAAGAACGCTGGATGCAGGACAGGCCAGTAGCTCAATTGCATACTGTGCAAGCTCTGGCCAGTGATCCATCCTCAAGACCCAGTAAGCCATAGGATTTTTGGTGGGGAAGGTGTCCAAGTCTGACCTTGCCCCTAGGTATTCCTTCACCATGTATATCAGACGTTGGCGATGGTTGCTGGAACCGATCATACCTTGGGGCTGCGGACTAAAGAATTGTCTGAACGCATCGGTCAGACGGCCACCTTCCCCACCGCTCCTTCTTTGACTGACCGAAGCCTCAGCAACTCGTTGTCCAGGACCAGGAGTTTGTAACCTCCCAGTCTCTGGGAACGCGTTGCACAGACCTTTCTGCAAGGCCTCCCGGAGTTGTCTCATCCTCTGCTCTCTCTGCGACGGTAAGATAAGGTCCGCAACCTTAGCCTTGTACCGTGGATCAAGGAGAGTGGCCAGCCAGTAATGGTCCCTCTCCTTGATCCGAAGAATACGAGGATCCTTCCGCAGACTTTGCAGGATCAGGGAGGCCATGCAGCGTAGGTTAGCTGAGGCATTCGGTCCGGAGTCCTCTGGGTCACTAAGGACGACATGATCCGCAGCCACCTCCTCCCAGCCATGTACAAGTCCACGGGTTTCTTGGGACTGTAAATCATCCCTAAAAGACTGCTGCTGATGATGCTGAGTGCCAGGCTCCACCTCCATGCTGACACAATCCTCCTCCTCCTCCTCCTCTTCCTGTGCGATGGGTGGGACAGAAGGAACACTGTCTGGGTAAAGGGGGCCTTGAGAGGCAAAGAAGTCCTCCTCTTCCTGCCTCTGTTCTGCCTCAAGTGCCCTGTCCATTATTCCATGCAGCGTATGTTCCAACAGGTGGACAAGAGGTACAGTGTCACTGATGCATGCACTGTCACTGCTCACCATCCTCGTGGCCTCCACAAATGGTGCCAGGACAGTGCATGCATCCCTGATCATGCCCCACTGGCGTGGTGAAAAAAACCCGAGCTCCGCTGACCCTGTCCTGGTGCCATAGTCGCACAGGTACTCATTGATGGCCCCCTGCTGCGTGTGCAGCCGCTGCAGCATGGCCAACGTTGAGTTCCACCTGGTGGGCATGTCACATATAAGGCGGTTCTTGGGCAGGTTCAACTCCTTTTGCAGCTCAGTCAGGCGAGCACTGGCATTATAAGATCTGTGGAAATGCACACAGACTTTCCTGGCCTGCCTCAGGACATCCTGTAAGCCTGGGTACCTGCCCAAGAACCGCTGCACCACCAGGTTAAGGACGTGAGCCACACAGGACACATGGGTCAGTTGTCCCTGTCGGAGGGAGGAGAGGAGGTTGGTGCCATTGTCGCAAACCACCATTCCTGGCTTAAGCTGGTGTGGCATCAACCACCTCTCGGCCTGCCCCTGCAGAGCAGACAGAACCTCTGCCCCAGTGTGGCTCCTGTCCCCCAAACACACCAGCGCAAGCACGGCATGGCATCTTTTTGCCTGCGTACTTGCGTAGCCCCTTGAACGCATACAGAGCACCGCTGGTTCCGAGGACAAAGCACAGGAAGAGGCCATGGAGGAAGAAGAAGAGGAGGGGGTGGAGGAGAGAGGTGTGTCACAACCAGTAGTAGCATTTTGGAGGCGTGGCGGCGGAACAACCTCCAACACTACTGCACCTTGTCCTGCATCCTTCCCAGCTGCCAAAAGAGTGACCCAATGGGCCGTGAAAGAAAGGTAACGTCCCTGTCCATGCCTGCTGGACCATGAGTCAGCGGTAATATGCACCTTACCGCTGACCGCCCTGTCCAGCGAGGCCAAGACATTGCCTTCCACATGCTGGTAGAGAGCCGGAATCGCCTTCCGTGAGAAAAAGTGGCGTTTGGGAACCTGCCACTGAGGAACCGCACATTGCACAAACTCACTGAAGGGGGCCGAGTCTACCAACTGAAAAGGCAGCAGTTGAAGCGCTAGCAATTTAGCCAAGCTAGCATTCAACCGCTGGGCATGTGGATGGCTGGGAGTGAACTTCTTTCGACGGTCCAGCAGCTGGGGCAGGGAAATTTGCCTGCTAGAATCGGACGTCGGTGTACTGCTAGCAGAGTGCCCGCAAGTACTTGGCTGTGACACACCTAATTCTACACCTTCATTCCTCTCAGTGCAGGTTTCAGAGAGGACTGAAGGTATAGTGGGGTTGGAGATCCCAGCTGATGCGGTGCAAGGAGAGGCCTGCTTTGTTCTTTGGTGTGGGTCTTTAAGGTAGGCTTGCCAACAAACTGCATGGCAGGTCAACATATGTCTGGTCAAGCATGTGGTGCCCAAGCGGCTGATGTTTTGGCTACGCGATATACGCTTGAGACATATGTTGCAAACAGCAGCTGTGCGATCTGATGCACTCGACTCAAAAAAGGCCCACACCAAAGAACTTTTTGAATAACGGGCAGAGGCAGCGCCCTGCACAGGCGGAGCTCTGCGGTGTGATTCCGTCGGTGTGCTGCCCTTACGCTGGCCCCCCGAGGGCAACCTGCCTCGTTAGAGATGTGCCTCCTCATCCTCCTTCTCCTCCTCCTCTCTTCTATTAGGCACCCACGTGGAGTCAGTGACCTCATCATCCCCTCCCTCCTCATCACTGGAGCCAATCTGGCAGTATGCTGCAGCTGCTGGAACATGACTGCCAGATTGGTGTCCTTCTTGAGCATCCCCTCTCTCTGCTCTCACGCTACTGCCTTCCTCTAGCTGGGTATCATCATCAGACCCTTCAAAACGCTGGGCATCCTCCTGGAGCATGTACCCAACACTGTGCTCAAACAGTTCGGGGGACTCCTCAGGAGGACATGGTGGGTCTAGGGAAGGAGTGACTGATGATGACATTGATACCAGGGAAGAGGACGCTTTGGCAGCTGCTTTGCCAGTACCCTGAGCCTGGGTGAGAGAGGATGAGGAGGATGAGGAGGGCTTGGTCATCCACTCTACCAAGTCTTCGGCATGATGCGGCTCAACACGTCCAGCTGCCGAAAAGAAGGACAAGCGTGTCCCATGGCCACGTGCTGATGGCGATGCACCGCGTCCACGACCAGCACTGTTGTCTCTAGACACAGAGCCTGCTTGCCCTCTTTTATTGGCTCCTGACTGTCTGCCTCTCCTTGTTTGCCTTCCAGACATTCTAATGGCCTGCAGGGAGATGGGAAAACCAGCAATAAGGCCTAGCTTCAGGAGTATATTTTGCAGGAAGCACACTACGCCCGCTGTAAGTGCTGCAAATGCCTGTTGGTGTAACACACCAGGAAAACACAGCAATACGGGCTAGCTTCAGAAGTATATTTTGCAGGTATCACACTATGCCTGCTGTAAGTGCTGCAAATGCATGTTGGTGTAACACACTAGGAAAACACAGCAATACGGGCTAGCTTCAGGAGTATATTTTGCAGGAATCACACTACGCCTGCTGTAAGTGCTGCAAATGCCTGTTGGTGTAACACACTAGGAAAACACAGCAATACGGGCTAGCTTCAGGAGTATATTTTGCAGGAATCACACTACGCCTGCTGTAAGTGCTGCAAATGCCCTTTGATGTAACACACCAGGAAAACACAGCAATAAGGCCTAGCTTCAGAAGTATATTTTGCAGGAATCACACTACGCCTGCTGTAAGTGCTGCAAATGCCTGTTGGTGTAACACACCAGGAAAACACAGCAATAAGGGCTAGCTTCAGGTGTATACTGTGCAGGAGGCTTAGCAACAATGACACTGACACTGTCCCCTGCCTATCCTTCTCTCTCCCTGCACACAAGGTTTATCAAAGAATATGACACTGACACTCTCCCTGCCTATCCTTCTCTCTCCCTGCACACAAGGTTTAGTAAAGAATATGACACTGACACTGTCCCTTGCCTATCCTTCTCTCTCCCTGCGCACAAGGTTTATCAAAGAATATGACACTGACACTCTCCCTGCCTATCCTTCTCTCTCCCTGCACACAAGGTTTAGCAAAGAATATGACACTGACACTGTCCCCTGCCTATCCTTCTCTCTCCCTGCACACAAGGTTTAGCAAAGAATATGACACTGACACTCTCCCTGCCTATCCTTCTCTCTCCCTGCACACAAGAATAGCACAAAGAATATCAACACTGTCCCTGCCTATCCTTCTCTTTCCCTGCGCCGGAACACACTACACAAGGCCGCCGCGCTGGCGGCCTTTTATAGTGTGGGGCGTGTGCTAAACCCCCTGAGCTATAATTGGCCACAGGCAACCTGCCTGTGGCCAATTATGGCTCTCCTAGCTGCCGGTGCTGTGATTGGCCAAGCATGCAGGGTCACAGTGCATGCTTGGCCAATCACAGCGCCGGGATTGCACTGCGATGGCGCAGTGTATTGTGGGCCGTTCGCGTCACTCGAATTTAGCGCGAACGGCTCAAATCGTTCGATGTTCGCTGAACGATCGAACAGCCGATGTTCGAGTCGAACACCGAGCTCATCCCTACTTTGAAATAATTAGCACTTTATCTTTTTTAGTGTTTTGGACTTTTTTTGCACTTTATCCCTCTGGGGACTAATGAAGACTTTGAATTGCATGTTTTGCACTATATTACCTATAGTTAGTAGTGTTGAGCGGACCCGAACTGTAAAGTTCGGGTCCGTACCGAATTTTGGCGTTTTCCCGACCCCGGACCCGGACCCGGATTTTGCGCTAAAGTCCGGGTTCGGGTCCGGATTCGGGAATTTAATGGCGCAGTTAGAAATGCTTCAGGGGCCAGCCAATCACCATTTGATTAGCTGGTGTGCCCTTAGAAGCCATCATAGCCATGCCTACTAATGGCATGGCTGTGATTGGTCAGTGCAACATGTGACCCAGCATGTGACCAGCTTCTATATAAGCAAGAGGCACACAGCACAGATCGTCACTCTGCTTTTAGACAGTGTAGGGAAAGGATCCTGGCTGCTGTTGCTGTGAGGGAGAGAATTATATGATAGGAGTTAGTCCTGATTCTGCAATCTACTGATAGAAAAGATAGAGAGACAGTGTAGTGTAGTGTAGGGGCAGGATCCTGTTTGTGCTTTCAGGGAGAGAGATTTAGATAGGAGTCCAGATTGAGAGATATAATAGCTCAGCGATCTGCATAGGTTTATCTGTTTGTGTTGCAAGCTCAGTGCACCAGCACTGCATTACGTTGAGTGATACACCTATTCCATACTGTGGCTGTATTGTGCTCTTGCTAAAAGACCCATTTCGGGCAGAAAAAAAAAAAAAAAAAAAGCCACTTTATTGTGCTTTTGCTAAAAAGACCCATTTTTGGGCCCCCCAAAAAAAAAAGGCACTTTATTGTGCTGTTGCAAAAAAAAAAAAAAGGCACTTTGTTGTGCGCAAAAAATACCTATTTTTGGGCAAAAAAAATATTTTGCAGTGTATATCTCTAGTTGTGTGAAATAACCAATTTCTATATATTTTTCTTGTACTATGCTATACTAAAAAAAAAAAAAAAACTTTTTTTTGAATAGCATTCTCTGCAGCTGTGCGATTCAGCGGTTATATACTGTGGGTGTGTTGTGCTCTTCCAAAAAACGCCATTTAGGGCCACAGAAAATATTTTGCAGTGTGAAATACACATCTGGAGGTGTGTGAAAAAACAACATTTTCTTGTTCATACATCACGGGACACAGAGCGGCATAGTCATTACTATGTGGGTTATATAGAATTACCTTCAGGTGCTGGCACTGGCAACTTCCAAAACAGGAAGTACCCTCCCCTATATAAGCCCCTCCCATCCGGGAGCAACTCAGTTTTTTGCCAGTGTCTAAGGTGTTGGCCAAGGTTAACATGTATTCATCTGGGCTTGTGTACAGGTTCTCTGGGCCTTAGCAAGCTATTCCGGATCCGACCAAAAAAGCTTCATAGCTAAACGGTCGGTACCCGGGCCTTGCAGAGAAGAGCAGGGTTTTGCCTGTAATGCCTCTCTTAGGAGGGCTGGACCCTGGGATCCAGAGCTCTGGTCATACCCAAAACCAAGAGGCTATCTGTGCAGGGTGCTATACAGGTCCAGGGGAGTGGAATCCTTGGGAACCCGGTCCCTGAAGGTCTAGTACAATGCCTGCCGTGAGAGGTGAAGTTTGGGCTTCTGTGGAGTCACATCCTGGAATGGGCAGAAAAGCATGTCCCATGTATGTCAGCTGTCTTCATTCCAGGGGTGGAGAATTGGAAGGCGGACTTTCTAAGTCGCCAACAGTTATGCCCAGGGGAATGGTCCCTTCATCCCGAGGTCTTCCGAGCAATATGTCAGCGGTGGGGAACACCGGATGTAGATCTGCTAGCATCCAGATTCAACGCAAAGGTGGACAGATTTGTCTCCCGGACAAGGGATCCCCTCGCTTGCGGCTCGGATGCTCTGGTGTTCCCTTGGAATCAGTTCAGACTGATATATGCATTCCCTCTGCTACAATTGTTGCCTCGACTCCTTCGCAGAGTCAGGTTGGAAAAGAAGCCGGTGATCTTGGTGGCTCCAGCGTGGCCCCGAAGGGCCTGGTACGCGGAGATCATCAAAATGTCTGTGGGGAGTCCTTGGACCCTTCCACGTCGTCCGGACCTGCTTTCGCAAGGGCCGATATACCACCCTTCCTTGCTAACTCTAAGTTTAACGGCCTGGCTATTGAATCCCACATCCTAAAGAAGAGAGGTCTCTCTAACTCTGTGGTATCAACTATAATCAATGCCAGGAAGCCTGTATCCAGGCAGATCTACTATAGAGTTTGGAAGGCGTACATCACTTGGTGCGAGGCCAGAAAGTGGCATCCACGTAAGTACGTTATAGGCAGAATTCTGGACTTCCTACAGTGGGCTGTAGACAGGAAGTTTGCCTTAAGTACTATCAGGGGTCAGGTTTCGGCCTTATCAATACTATTTCAAAGGCCCCTGGCTATGCATTCACTTGTCAAATCCTTTATGCAAGGGGTGACTCGTATTATTCCACCGATTAAAGCTCCCATATGTCCATGGGATCTAAATTTGGTTCTGTCGGTTCTGCAGAAGCAGACATTTGAACCTTTGCGGCACATTTCCTTGGTTCTACTCACCAGAAAATTGATATTTTTAGTAGCCATATGCTTGGCTAGAAGAGTGTCGGAAGTAGCCGCCATGTCCTGTAAAGAGCCATATCTGGTTATTCATGAGGACAGAGTAGTATTACGTCCTCACCCAGCCTTTCTTCCTAAGGTGGTATCGAGGTTTCACTTGAACCAGGATGTGGTTCTTCCTTCTTTTCCCCAAACCGAGCTCGGTAGAGGAAAAGTTATTGCATTCTTTGAATGTAGTAAGAGCAGTTAAAGCTTATCTAAAAGCCACTGCTCAGATTCGTAGAACGGATTCTTTGTTTGTTCTGCCGGAAGGCCCCAGAAAGGGTCAGGCAGCATCAAAATCTACTTTAGCCAAGTGGATTCGACAGGTCATAATACAAGCCTATGGCTTGAGAAGTAGACCGCCTCCGTTCAAAGTTAGGGCGCACTCCACGAGAGCAGTTGGAACTTCATGGGTAGTGCATCACCAGGCCTCCCTGGCTCAAATTTGTAAGGCCGCAACATGGTCTTCAGTACACACGTTTACTAGGTTCTACCAGGTGGACGTTAGAAGTCAGGAGGATGTCGCCTTTGGGCGCAGTGTGTTGCAGGCCGCAAAAGATCCTCATGCCTGATGGCGCCCAGCTTATGTATGGTATATCCCCCCCCTCATTTGGCATTGCTTTGGGACGTCCCACATAGTAATGACTATGCCGCTCTGTGTCCCGTGATGTATGAACAAGAAAGTAGGATTTTTGGAACAGCTTACCTGTAAAATCCTTTTCTTGGAGTACATCACGGACACAGAGCTCCCACCCCTCTTTTGGGGACACGTATTGCTTTGCTACAAAACTGAGTTGCTCCCGGATGGGAGGGGCTTATATAGGGGAGGGTACTTCCTGTTTTGGAAGTTGCCAGTGCCAGCACCTGAAGGTAATTCTATATAACCCACATAGTAATGACTATGCCGCTCTGTGTCCCGTGATGTACTCCAAGAAAAGGATTTTACAGGTAAGCTGTTCCGAAAATCCTACTATTTTTGAATAGCATTCTCTGGCCTCTGCAGCTGTGCGATTCAGCGGTTATATACTGTTGGGGTTGTTGTGCTCTTCAAAAAAACGCCATTTAGGGCCACAGAAAATAAATTGCAGTGTGAAATACACATGTGGAGGTGTGTAAAATAAACAATTTCTATATATTGTACAGTGCTATACTAAAAAAAAACAACATTTTTTTTGAATAGCATTCTCTGCACTTCTATAGCTGTGCGATTCAGTGGTTAAATACTGTGGTTGTGTTGTGCTCTTCCAAAAAACGCCATTTAGGGCCACAGAAAATATTTTGCAGTGTGAAATACACATCTGGAGGTGTGTGAAAAAACAACATTATTTTTAAAAAGCATTCTCTGGCCTCTGCAGCTGTGCGATTCAGCGGTTATATACTGTTGGGGTTGTTGTGCTATTCCAAAAAATGCCATTTAGGGCCACAGAAAATATTTTGCAGTGTGAAATACACATCTGGAGGTGTGTGAAAAAACAACATTATTTTTAAAAAGCATTCTCTGGCCTCTGCAGCTGTGCGATTCAGCGGTTATATACTGTTGGGGTTGTTGTGCTCTTCAAAAAAACGCCATTTAGGGCCACAGAAAATAAATTGCAGTGTGAAATACACATGTGGAGGTGTGTAAAATAAACAATTTCTATATATTGTACAGTGCTATGCTAAAAAAAACAACATTTTTTTTGAATAGCATTCTCTGCACTTCTATAGCTGTGCGATTCAGTGGTTAAATACTGTGGTTGTGTTGTGCTCTTCCAAAAAACGCCATTTAGGGCCACAGAAAATATTTTGCAGTGTGAAATACACATCTGGAGGTGTGTGAAAAAACAACATTATTTTTAAAAAGCATTCTCTGGCCTCTGCAGCTGTGCGATTCAGCGGTTATATACTGTTGGGGTTGTTGTGCT
This sequence comes from Rana muscosa, assembly GCA_029206835.1. Classification (NCBI taxonomy): domain Eukaryota; kingdom Metazoa; phylum Chordata; class Amphibia; order Anura; family Ranidae; genus Rana; species Rana muscosa. The sequence goes on from CM055118.1 coordinate 338,386,545, forward strand.
TATGCAAAAAACGCCATTTAGGGCCACAGAAAATATTTTGCAGTGTGAAATACACATCTGGAGGTGTGTGAAAAAACAACATTATTTTTGAATAGCATTCTCTGGCCTCTGCAGCTGTGCGATTCAGCGGTTATATACTGTTGGGGTTGTTGTGCTCTTCCAAAAAACGCCATTTAGGGCCACAGAAAATATTTTGCAGTGTGAAATACACATCTGGAGGTGTGTGAAAAAACAACATTATTTTTGAATAGCATTCTCTGGCCTCTGCAGCTGTGCGATTCAGCGGTTATATACTGTTGGGGTTGTTGTGCTCTTCCAAAAAACGCCATTTAGGGCCACAGAAAATAAATTGCAGTGTGAAATACACATGTGGAGGTGTGTAAAATAAACAATTTCTATATATTGTACAGTGCTATACTAAAAAAAACTACATTTTTTTTGAATAGCATTCTCTGCACTTCTATAGCTGTGCAATTCAGTGGTTAAATACTGTGGTTGTGTTGTGCTCGTCCAAAAAACGTCATTTAGGGCCACAGAAAATATTTTGCAGTGTGAAATACACATCTGGAGGTGTGTGAAAAAACAACATTATTTTTAAAAAGCATTCTCTGGCCTCTGCAGCTGTGCGATTCAGCGGTTATATACTGTTGGGGTTGTTGTGCTCTTGCAAAAAACGCCATTTAGGGCCACAGAAAATATTTTGCAGTGTGAAATACACATCTGGAGGTGTGTGAAAAAACAACATTATTTTTGAATAGCATTCTCTGGCCTCTGCAGCTGTGCGATTCAGCGGTTATATACTGTTGGGGTTGTTGTGCTCTTGCAAAAAACGCCATTTAGGGCCACAGAAAATATTTTGCAGTGTGAAATACACATCTGGAGGTGTGTGAAAAAACAACATTATTTTTGAATAGCATTCTCTGGCCTCTGCAGCTGTGCGATTCAGCGGTTATATACTGTTGGGGTTGTTGTGCTCTTCCAAAAAACGCCATTTAGGGCCACAGAAAATAAATTGCAGTGTGAAATACACATGTGGAGGTGTGTAAAATAAACAATTTCTATATATTGTACAGTGCTATACTAAAAAAAAAAACATTTTTTTTGAATAGCATTCTCTGCACTTCTATAGCTGTGCGATTCAGTGGTTAAATACTGTGGGTGTGTTGTGCTCTTCCAAAAAACGCCATTTAGGGCCACAGAAAATATTTTGCAGTGTGAAATACACATCTGGAGGTGTGTAAAATAAACAATTTCTATATATTCTTCTTGTACAGTGCTATACTAAAAAAAACAACCTTTTTTTTTGAATAGCATTTTCTGTAGCTGTGCGATTCAGCGGTTACGTGCTGTGGGTGTGTTGTGGTCTGGCAAAAAACGCCATTTAGGGCCACAGAAAATATTTTGCAGTGTGAAATACACATGTGGAGGTGTGTAAAATAAACAATTTCTATATATTGTACAGTGCTATACTAAAAAAAAAAACATTTTTTTTGAATAGCATTCTCTGCACTTCTATAGCTGTGCGATTCAGTGGTTAAATACTGTGGTTGTGTTGTGCTCTTCCAAAAAACGCCATTTAGGGCCACAGAAAATATTTTGCAGTGTGAAATACACATCTGGAGGTGTGTGAAATAAACAATTTCTATATATTTTCCTTGTACTGTGCTATACTAAAAAAAACAACCTTTTTTTTTTGAATAGCATTTTCTGCAGTTCTGTAGCTGTGCGTTTCAGCCATTACGTACTGTGGGTGTGTTGTGGTCTTCCAAAAAACGCCATTTAGGGCAAGATCCTAAATTTGGAAAATATGAGGGGAAGATCAAAGGGACGTGGTGGCCCCGGTCGTGGTGCTGCTGGTGGAGCTCCTGTTGCAGGGAGAGGACGTGGTGGATCTGTGCCAGCTACACGCACAAGTGAAACACCTTCCTCAGGTGCGAGTAGGCGACCGAGCCTGCGGCGGTATTTTGTCGCGCCTAATGAGGCTGTACCAATGTTTAGGCCAGGACAAGTACAGGCGATAGTAGATTGGGTTGCTGACAGTGCCTCGGGTTCCTTCACATTGTCTCCCACCCACTCTTCTGATGAAAGATCAGAGTTGGCACCTGAAGCCCATGTCCATCAGTCTTTCATCTCACCCCCTTGCAAATCAGCCAAGCAGTCTGAGCCCCAAATCATGCAGCAGTCTCTTCTGCTTTTCGATGACTCTGTTAGCAGGGTTTCCCAGGGCCATCCACCTAGCCCTGCCCCAGAAGTGGAAGAGATTGAGTGCACCGATGCCCAACCACTTATGTTTCATGATGGGTACATGGGAGGACCATCGCAGCAAGTCTCGGATGATGACGAAACACAGGTGCCAACTGCTGCTGCTTTTGCAATTGTGCAGACAGACATGGAGGGCAGGGGTGAAGACTGGGTGGAAGATGATGTGGAGGACGATGAGGTCCTCGACCCCACATGGAATCAACGTTATGCAGGTGACCAGTGTAGTTCGGAGGAAGAGGCGGTGGTCGCACAGAGCCACCAGCACAGCAGAAGAGGGAGCAGGGTGCAAAAACGGAGCATTCGTCCCCTAGACAGTATATCTGCTACTGCCCAACGCAGCAAGGGACCGAGCACACCAAAGCCAGGTCCAAGGACTTCCCTAGCGTGGCAGTTCTTCACACAGTGTGTTGATGACAAGACACGAGTGGTTTGCACGCTGTGCAATCAGAGCCTGAAGCGAGGCATAAACGTTCTCAACCTGAGCACAAGCTGCATGACCAGGCATCTAAGTGCAAAGCACGAGCTGCAGTGGAGTAGACACCTCAAAAACCAAGAAAGGTCTCTGGCTCCTCCTGCTTCCTCTTCTGCTGCAGTCTCGGCCTCTTCATCCACCTTTGTAGTGACAGTGGCACCTGTCACCCCGCAAACAGAGGATCTGCCAGCAACACTACCACCTGGGTCACCAACCATCTCCACAATGTCCCATGGAAGCGTTCAGCTCTCTATCTCCCAAACATTGGAGCGGAAGAGGAAGTACCCCCCTAGCCACCCGCGATCCCTGGCCCTGAATGCCAGCATTTCAAAATTCCTGGCCTTTGAAATGCTGTCATTCTGTCTGGTGGAGACGCAGAGTTTTAAAAGCCTGATGGCATTGGCTGTCCCGCAGTACGTCGTGCCCAGCCGCCACTACTTTTCCAGGCGAGCCATCCCTTCCCTGCACAACCAGGTGGGGGACAAAATCAGGTGTGCACTGCGCAACGCCATCTGTGGCAAGGTCCACCTAACTACGGATGCGTGGACCAGTAAGCACGGTCAGGGACGTTATATCTCCCTAACAGCACACTGGGTAAATGCAGTGGCGGCTGGGCCTGAGGCAGATAGCGGTTTGGCGCATGTCCTTCCACCACCGAGGATTGCAGGGCGCTTCAGTTTGCCTCCTGTTGCTAACTCCTCCTTCTCCGCTTCCTCATCCTCTACCGCCTCCTCATCCATTCAGCGTAACACCTTCACCACCAACTTCAGCACAGCCAGGGGTAAACGACAGCAGGCAGTTTTAAAACTTTCCTGTTTGGGGGAAAATCCCCACACCGCGCAGGAGTTGTGGAGGGACATGGAACAACAGACCGATGAGTGGTTGCTGTCAGTGAGCCTCAAGCCCGGCCTGGTGGTGTGCGATAATGGGCGAAATCTTGTAGCAGCTCTGGGTCTAGCCGGTTTGACGCACATCCCTTGCCTGGCGCATGTGCTGAACTTGGTGGTCCAGAGGTTCCTTAAAAATTACCCCAATATGCCAGAGCTGCTGCAGAAAGTGCGGGCTGTCTGTGCGCACTTTCGGCGTTCTCACCCTGCTGCTGCTCGCCTGTCAGCGCTGCAGCGTAACTTCGGCCTTCCCGCTCACCGCCTCATATGTGACGTGCCCACAAGGTGGAACTCCACCTTGCACATGCTGGCCAGACTGTGCGAGCAGCAGCAGGCAATAGTGGAGTTTCAGCTGCAGCAATCACGCGTGAGTCGCTCTGCGGAACAGCACCACTTCACCACCAATAACTGGGCCTCCATGCGAGACCTGTGTGCCTTGTTGCGCTGTTTCGAGTACTCCACCAACATGGCCAGTGCCAATGACGCCGTTCTCAGCATTACTATCCCAGTTCTATGCCTCCTTGAAAAAACGCTTTGTGCGATGATGGAAGAGGATGTGGCACAGGAGGAGGAAGCGGGATCATTTCAAAGGCTTTCAGGGCAGTCTTTCACAAGTGGCTACGAGGGTGGGTTCCTGCACCAACAAACGCCAGGTACACAATTGTCCGGCAGAAAGGGCACAGTTCTGGAGGATGACGAGGTGGAGGAGGAGATGGAGGAGGAGGAGGAGCAGGGTGGCACTCAGACCAGCTCGTGGCCATTACTGGTGCGTGGCTGGGGGGATACAGAGGACACAGACGATACACCTCCCACAGAGGACAGCTTTTCTTTGCCTTTGGGCAGCCTGGCACACATGAGCGATTACATGCTGCAGTGTTTCCGCAACGACAGCCGAGTTGCCCACATTTTAACTGGTGCTGATTACTGGGTGGCCACCCTGCTGGATCCCCGTTACAAGGACAACGTACCGTCCTTAATTCCCTCACTGGAGCGGGATCGTAAGATGCGCGAGTACAAGCGCACGCTGGTAGACGCGCTGCTGGTGGCATTCCCACCTGACAGCGGGCGTACGGTGGAAGCACAAGGCGAAGGCAGAGGAGGAGGAAGAGGTCGCCAACGCAGCCGGGGCACCAGCAGCACCTCAGAAGGCAGGGTTAGCATGGCCGAAATGTGGAAAAGCTTTGTCAGCACGCCACAACAACCAGCACCACCAGCTGAGATGGAACGTCTTAGCAGGAGGCAGCATTTCACCAACATGGTTGAGCAGTATGTGTCCACAGGCCTACACGTACTGGATGACGGGTCTGCCCCCTTTAACTTCTGGGTCTCCAAATTGGGCACATGGCCTGAGCTTGCCGTTTATGCCTTGGAGGTGCTGGCCTGCCCTGCAGCCAGTGTATTATCTGAACGTGTATTTAGCACGGCAGGGGGCTTTATCACAGACAAGCGCAGCCGCCTGTCCAGAGCCAATGTGGACAAGCTCACGTTCATTAAAATGAACCAGGCATGGATCCCACAGGACTTGTCCGTACCTTGTGCAGAATAGACATGTATACCGGTGTTGTGACAAAAACTGTCCGGCCATCGGATTGTGCCCGGCCCGTACTGCGCAGGCGCAGCGCTTGCGCAGTACAGAGGACAAGGAGATTCACAAAATCTCCGAAGATGAACGGCGCCTGCGCTGTGAGTGCAGGTTCAAGCCCCACCATCCAAGAGGACATACGGTAGCACATAGTAACAGGGCCCCTCACGGGCTCGCTTCGATCGCGGCCTTGCTTGGCTCGGCTTGAACCACGGATGGTGTGGCCTTCACCTGAACTCAACACGCAGGCGCCGTTAGTCTTGGGAGATTTTTTAAATCCCCTTGTCCTACATACTCAGCAAGCGCAGTACAGGGCGGACACTATTCGACAGGGGACAGAATTCGACACATCACCGGCCTTACCCAGCCATTGTTGTATTTTTGAACCAGTGTTGGCTACCTCGTCCTCCTCCACCGCCGCTTCCACCTACACAGCCACATCCACCGCCACCTCAACCTCCTACTCCATATGGACCTCGTCCTGCTAGGCCAAGATTAAAAATTTTATTTTATTTTTTTGTAGCGCACAGATCCTTTCCCCCTTACCTGCCTTTATGTTGTTGGCTCTTCGCAGGAGGGAGAAAGGCACACCGCACTACCAGCCCGTATCCTCCTATATAAAGAGGTTGAGCGGTGTACTTGACGGGCCGTGTCCACAGCCGGAGTCAAAACTCCTCCAGAGGATGATTCTCACCTCTACTGTAGGTAGAGGCAAGTCCTTTAATTGCCAGTAAAGTCAATGTCCACACCAGCTGAAACTCCAACTCTTATTCTCTCATGGCAAAATAAACTGTACTCAGATAGAAAAGGTTAGAGCAAAGAAACAGGACAGCTTAAGGTGTGGAGGAGGTCCAGGCACAAACGTAGCACATTCACTTCACTGCTTAGGTTTCTCAAACAGTTTTTGGCGCACGGTCTCTGCCACAGACATTGAGGTTGGTCTCTGCCACAGACCGGGTGTACAAGGCCCCTGCCACGGGCCTGGAGAACTTTGGTCTCAGCCACAGACCAGGGTGTATAAGGCCCCTGCCACGGGCCGGTTGAATAAGGCCTCTGATACAGTCAAGGTGACCTTGAGCTTCTCCTTCTACGAACCTAGCCCATATCAAGGGGAAGACATCTCTCCAGGGAGTCAACAGACCATTCCTTCACCGTGACTCCCGCATCGGTCCATCAGAATGATCCTCCCTTCCCTGGAACAGGGTCCCCTACACGAGGCGGCTCTGGACTCCAGGCTTTACTCCCGCCCCTAGGCCTCCATACCCAGGGCAGCAAGAACTCCAGGATAGTACCTCACCCCGGGCTAAAGGTGCCCGAGATGGAACAGGAACACATGCACCCAGGCCGAAGGCACCTGGGCGCGGACCCCACTGGACATCAGCCCCCAGGCCAAAGGTCTGCCCCTTTTATATGCTCTCCCGGCATGCACAGCAGGTTCCCCGCCCCGCTGTACTACTGCCAAGAGGGGACACAAAAGGCGCCACCTGTAGGCCGCAGGGAACTGCACACCAATACTGTCCCCCGAGGACAAAATGGTCCATGAATCCTACAGAATTAGGGTATTTGAGCCTATTTACCACTCAAACACTTTCCTTAAATTTAGCACCCCGCTACATTTTTATTTCAAAGTATTTTATTTTCCCACTAGCTTATCCATTAAATTAAATAATTTATTCCAGAAAGGGCGTATTCTGGGGCATTCCCACCATATGTGTGGCATCGTGCCGTTGAGTTTCTGAGGTTCTTAATGACTTCCTGTACCTCTTCTGCTGAAAAGGGGGCCTCCAGCATATTTTCTTATTTTTTAATTTTTTTTATGTTCTTTTAAGTTATTTCCTATCCACATTTGTTTGCAGAGCACTTGCCATGTTCTTAACAACATTTTGCTGCCATTTGCAGCCCTCTAGCCCTTTCCATTACTTTTTTAGAGACTTTTTAGTCGTCAGAAGTCCGGGTCCCCATTGACTTCAATGGGGTCCGGGTTCGGGTTAAAGTTCGGTCCCGAATTCGAACTTTTTTCCGAAGTTCGGCCGAACCCGCCGGACCCGAATATCCAGCTACCCGCTCAACTCTAATAGTTAGACTTATATTAGTAAATAGCACGTCTATCAGTTTTTTGCTGGGTTTATATCAGTTATAACATGGTTATTGTATTCACTGACACTTAGCGCTGCTTCAATTTTTATTCTATATTTTGTTGATGTTGGTTACATTTTAGAAGCTAGTTGCTGTGGGTCCTATTTATTTATTTTATTTAATCCATTATATTTATTATTTAGCACGTTGCACTTTGTTAGTGTAGTAATACCCAGTGGCAAGCGCACAGGCACTTTTTCTTTATACTTAGTCCTCACCTAAACCTGTCCAACTGGTCTTCAGTCCTCACCTAAACCTGTCCAACTGGTCTTCAGTCCTCGCCTAAACCTGTCCAACTGGTCTTCAGTCCTCGCCTAAACCAGACCAACTGGTCTTCAGTAGGGATGAGCTTCGAGTTCGAGTCGAACTCATGTTCGACTCGAACATTGCCTGTTTGCCCGTTCGCCGAACAGCGAACAATTTGGGGTGTTCGCAGCAAATTCGAAAATACGCGGAACACCCTGTAAAAGTCTATGGGAGAAATCTAAAGTGCTAATTTTAAAGGCTTATATGCAAGTTATTGTCATAAAAAGTGTTTGGGGACCCGGGTCCTGCCCAAGGGGACATGTATCAATGCAAAAAAAAGTTTTAAAAATTGCAGTTTTTTTGGGAGCAGTGATTTTAATAATGCTTAAAGTGAAACAATAAAAGTGAAATATTCCTTTAAATTTCGTACATAGGGGGTGTGTATAGTATGCCTGTAAAGTAGCGCTTGTTTCCCGTGCTTAGAACTGTCCCTGCACAAAGTGTAATTTCTGAAGGAAAAAAAGTAATTTAAAAGCACTCGCGGCTATAATGAATTGTCGGCTACCGGCAATACAGAGAAAAGTCATTGATAAAAAAAAATGCATGGGGGTCCCCCCAAATTCAATTACCAGGCCCTTCAGGTCTGGTATGGATATTAAGGGGAACCCTGCGTCAAATAAAAAAAATTACGTGGGTTCCCCCCAAATATCCATACCAGACCCCTCAGGTCTGGTATGGATTTTAAGGGGAACTCCACGCCAAATAAAAAAAAATGGCATGGAGTTCCCCCCAAAAATCCATACCAGAACCTTTATTCCGAGCACACAACCTGGCAGGCCGCAGGAAAAAAGGGGGGGACGAGAGAGCGCCCCCCCTCCTGAACCGTACCAGGCCACATGCCCTCAACATGAGGAGGATGCTTTGGGGGTCTGTGACCCCTCAAAGCACCATGTCCCCATGTTGATGGGGACAAGGGCCTCATCCCCACAACCCTTGCCCAGTGGTTGTGGGGGTCTGCGGGCAGAGGGCTTATCGGAATCTGGAAGACCCCTTTAACAAAGGGGACCCCCAGATCCAGGCCCACCCCTATGTGAATTGGTAAGGGGTACATTGTATCCCTACCATTTCACAAAGAAAGTGTAAAACATTGTAAAAAAACACACAGACACCGTTGGGAAAAGTCCTTTATAAAAAAAAAAAAAAGATTCCAGCGGTGGTAATCCACTCTCGGTATCCTGCGATGGATGCTCTCCTCTCCGGGGTCCAGCGGTGGATGATCTCCTCTCCATCCAGGTCCAGGCTCCAGCGATGAGATGTCCAGCGCAGCGCATCCTGTCTCCACCGGAGACACCCCAGGAAGGACGCGGCTTCAGCCAGTGACAGCTCTTATGTAGCTGAGGGCGGGGCCACTCATCACGTGACTTCACCCCCCTCTGGCGCAAGGGGAAACCTGGGCTTCCCCAGTGACGTGAGGGTGATCCCACCCCCTTTGATGCAACGGAAACCTATGTTACATCAGAGGGGGGGCGGGGTCATCCGCACGTCACTGGGAAAGCCCGGGTTTCCCCTTACGTCAGAGGGGGCTGTTACTGGCTGAAGCCGCGTCATTCCTGGGGTGTCTCCAGTGGAGACAGGATGCGCTGCGCTGGACATCTCATCGCTGGAGCCTGGACCTGGATGGAGAGGAGATCATCCACCGCTGGACCCCAGAGAGGAGTGCATCCATCGCAGGATACCACTGGGGCAAGGCTGCACTGGACACTGGGGCAAGGCTGCAATGGACACTGCTGGCAAGGCTGCACTGACAAGGCTGCAATGAACACTGCTGGCAAGGCTGCAATGGACACTGGGGCAAGGCTGCAATGGACCCTGCTGGCAAGGCTGCACTGACAAGGCTGCAATGGACACTGGTAAGGCTGCATTTAAATGTAAGTTTTTTTTCCTTAAACTTCCCTCCTAAAAGTTTTTTTCCCTAAAATTCCCTCCTAAACTTGGGGTGCGTGTTATACGCCGGCGCGTGTTATACGCCGATAAATACTGTATTTATTATCAATGACTTTTCTCTGTATTGCCGGTAGCGGAGAATTCATTATAGCCGCGAGTGCTTTTAAATGACTTTTTTTCCTTCAAAAATTACACTTTGTGCAGGGACAGTTCTAAGCACGGGAAACAAGCACTACTTTACAGGCATACTATACACACTCCCTAGGTACGAAATTTAAAGGAATATTTCACTTTTATTGTTTCACTTTAAGCATTATTAAAATCATTGTTCCCGAAAAAACATCAGTTTTTAAAACTTTTTTTTGCATTGATACATGTCCCCTGGGGCAGAACCCGGGTCCCCAAACACTTTTTACGACAATAACTTGCATATAAGCCTTTAAAATTAGCACTTTGGATTTTTCATGTTTGAGTCCCATAGACTTTAACGGTGTTCGGATGTTCGAACAAATTTATTGCCTGTTCGCAAGTTCTGGTGCGAACCGAACTGGGTGGTGTTCGGCTCATCCCTAGTCTTCAGTCCTCGCCTAAACCTGTGCAGTGTCTCAGAAGACAATGGTCTTTTCTTTGTGGATATTTCCATATGTTTTACTTGTGTATAGCTGTTTTACATAGCAGTGATCCTGGGGTAAATCAATATCTATTTCTGTTTGGGCTGATTTACCAAAACCAGAATTTGAGCGACACATCAGAGCTTCATGCAAAATCTCCTTTTCTGGGTGAAAATCTAAATTTTTTTTGGGACAACCCTGAACAATGATTCTCAAGGAAATTAGCGACTCTGTAGATTAAAATGTTAGTCACCCCAACACTTCATATTCCTGATATGTGGCTGCTGTACCATGCACTTGCATGAGAAAGTATCCTGCTCTCTTTGTATTGCTTCCTTTATATGAAATTCTTGGTGTTCCTGCTAGTCCCTCTGCTTTCCTATTAAAAACGGACCACCAATGGCATCGGGAGGGGGGGCTGGAGCCCCAAATGGGTCCCCAAAAAGCCCCTCGGGCATGCACCATTCTATTGTTAGCCCTGAGCGGGAACCGATCTGATCCCGAGTGCCGCAGAGTGTGGCTGAGTGACATAGCAGGTCCCGCCTTTTGAAGCCTGCAGCGTCCCACGTCCAATGCCGGGACCGCGGGACCTGTGGCATCCATCATAGGCACCACATCACTGTGAGATCCCCACTGAGATCCCCGATCCCCGCTCGGCGCTTGGGCGTGCCGTACACCGCACACCACACACCGCGGCTGAGCTGCTGCAGGACACATGAAATCTGTCTCCTGGTCAGGTAGGTCAGTGTATGTATGTCAGGTAGGTGAGTGTAATGGTCAGTGTGTCAGGCAGGGGAGTTTAGTGGTCAGCACTGATGGGCACTTGTAAGCCAGGAAGCAACCAGAAAGCGAGCTTACCCCCGCCACACAACCCCTCCGTCCAGCCAAAAAACCCCACGCCACTAACCAACCCCCCACCCGCCCCCCCCGGTGCCGGCCTTGGACTTCGGGCTGAAGCCACTCTTTTTGCCACCTAGCAACGCCCCTGCTGACCACACTAAGCAGGAGAACACACTGTGGTCAGTTCTTTAGCATTGCTGGGAACTCAGCCTGCTCTCCTCCAATGATCAGACTTGTCCCCATGCACAGCCATTCACTGGAAAGCTCACTGTGATGCTGCTTCTCCTCCCCCAGCTCCTATGCAGCTGAGAACAGAGGGTATGTGAACACTTAAATAAAAGGAAAAAATGTATTTATATTTTTTTTATATCTATACAAAAATGTTTTGTCTTTCATTTCTATTTTAAACTGAATGAGTTGTTTTACAAGGTGATCGTTTACAATCACTTTAAATAAACCTTCTTCAATTACTAAGATATGATGATGCCAGGGCTATCTACAGCTACCCACTTTATAATTATAATTTTTGTTATACAAGATTTAAAAGAACAATGTAATGTAAGCCTGTTGGGTTAGGTCCATCCATTCACTGATGCCTAGTCCTACCCCCATGGTTAAAGCATATCTAAACCCAATTACAGCTTGCCAGTCCTAAGATGCGTTGGCTGCATCAGTTTTCTTTTTCTTTTTTTCAAGATTTATTTTCCTTTACAAATCATTTTCTTACTCCCCAGTGGTCCAATGCAAATCTAGAAATGTTGGTGCTAACTGAAAATATAGCCTAACATTATAGAGTACTTTATGACAAAATGCATACAATCAATGCAGCAGATAACCTTCTCCTGATGCCACAGTGATGTTCTCAGATCCCTGCTGCTGTAGTGATGTCAGACAGAAGTGTGGACATTTCCTTGCTGTCACCTGGACATACTTTCCCGACACTTTTGTACTTTTTTATGCAGCTGTTTGATCTGGTTATTGTTATATTTGTTGCTGATCACTGATTTTATGCTTTCTCCTACAAATGTTTAATAAAGTATCTTTTAACCCCTGAAGGGTCTGGTATGGATTTTGAGGGGGACCCCTATGCCATTTAAAAAAAAAATGGCGCAGGGTTCCCCTTAATATCCATACCAGACCTGAAGGGCCTGGTATGGAATTTGGGGGGACCCCCACGCAATTTTTTTTTCAATTTTGGTTCGGGATTCCCCTTAAAGCGGAGCTCCACCCTAAAGTGGAACTTCCGCTCATCGGATTCCTCCCCCTCCTCCGGTGCCACAATTGGCACCTTTCAGGGGGGAGGGGGTGCAGATACCTGTCTAAAACAGGTATTTGCACCCACTTTCCACTTCTGGGAATCCACACTGCGGGTAGTGCGTCACATCTGGGTCCCCCCTCCCGTTGTGTTCTGGGAAACACACGGCTCCCAGAACACAGCGGGGACCAGTGAAAGACGCGCAGCGCTGCTCGCGCATGCGCAGTAGGGAACTGGGAAGTGAAGCCGCAACGCTTCACTTCCTGATTCCCTCACCCATGATGGCGCTGGGGGCAGCCGAGAGACGAGCGATTGCTCGTCTTCTGCTGCCGACGTCGCTGGACCCCAGGACGGGTAAGTGTCCTAATATTAAAAGTCAGCAGCTGCAGTATTTGTAGCTGCTGGCTTTTAATATTTTTTTTACGGCGGAGCTCCGCTTTAATATTCATACCAGACCCAAAGGGCCTGGTAATGGACTGGGGGGGGGGGGAACCCATGCCGTTTTTTTCAATGACCTTTATCTGTATTGCCGGGACCCGACAATTCATTATAGCCGCGATCAGTTTTAAATGACTTTTTTTCCTTTAGAAATGTCATTTTGCTGCAGGGACTGTTCTAAACACGGGAACAATGCGCCACTTTACAGGCATACTATAGACACCCCCCAGGTACAAAATTTAAAGGAATATTTCACTTTTATTGTTTCACTTTAAGCATTATTAAAATCACTGCTCCCATAAAAACGGCTATTTTTAAAACTTTTTTTTGCATTGATACATGTCCCCTGGGGCAGGACCCGGGTCCCCAAACCCTTTTTATGACAATATCATGCATATAAGCCTTTAAAATTAGCACTTTTGATTTCTCCCATAGACTTTTAAAGGGTGTTCCGCGGCTTTCGAATTTGCCGTTAACACCGCAAATTGTTCGCTATTCGTCGAACACCTGATGTTCGAGTCAAACTTACGTTCGATTCAAACATCGGGCTCATCCCTACTGGTAAGTTGAGCATTTTTTTAAATAGTTTAATGTTGAATATGCGCCTAAATGCCATTCTCTGCAGCATAGAATGAGATGAGGAAGAGGACTCAAGGATGTTGTATGGCTGGTCCGAAGACACTTATAAAAAAAATAACTTAAATGACAAGGAGGGAGCAGGGGTCTCACCAACCTTGGGCTGGAGTTTATGATTTATTTTCCCTCATTTTGTATGTTGGATGAAGTTAAAATACAACATCAGGAGAATAATATTGTGACTTTATAGAATATCGACCAGCCAGATCAAGCAAGGCTATGTGGGACCTTAGTGTTCCTCTAGGGTTTGCTAGGGTTCCTTTAGCTGTGGCAGATTTGATTTAATGGTGCCTACATAGGTTCAGGGCCAACACCACTTGGCAGAGCCAGCTGCATGACACCAATATTTTTTTTGCAGTTTCTCAGAGTGTCATTTTGACCACCACTACCAGGGAGGATTTTTTAACTAACCACCAATGTGAGTGGTGTATCACCTACTGCATTGGTTTTAGCAAGAATTTCTTAAGCCTCGTATACACGGCCGGTTTTCTCGTCAAGAAACTACAAGAAAACTGCTGGTAGAGCTTTCTTGCTGAGGAAACCGGCCGTGTGTACGAGGCTTTCAGGTTTCTCGTCAGGAAAACTGGCCAGAACCTGCTCTCTATTTTCTTGTCGGGATTCTCGTCGGCCTGTTTCCCGACGAGAAACCCGAGAGTGTGTACACTTACCTGTTGCCGTGGAAACCCGCGCATGACGCATGCGCGGTAGCTGCCTAGGCATAGGTAGGGTTTGGCAAGATGGCGGCGACGGCATCGAATGTGACGAGCGCACGGTGGTTCTTTTGAATCGTACGTGTGTACACTCGGCCGGGACAAGTTGTTCAATAATCTCATCAGGAAAAACTATGTGTTTTTTCCTGACGAGATTCTCTGCCGTGTGTACTCGGCTTTAAACCCGAAAATTGTCTTAAGGGTTACTCTGGGACAAAAAGATGAACGAAGGCTCACAGAGACTAAATACTTCACAATTTATAGCTACAAGCTTGCTACTGTAGTATAATAAACATGAGTCAGCAGGAGGCGCTGTGGCTTAGTTGGTTAAAGTGCCTGTCTAGTAAACAGGAGATCCTGAGTTCAAATCTCAGCCTTGCTTTTCTAGAATTTAAACAGAACAGTATTTCACGGGACGTTTCCAACCTATCCTCAATTTCACATTGGATGAGGAATAGAGAGATTGTAGAAAAATATGGCCATTTTGGTGAGATGGCGGAGTTAAGGTCACTTTTAAGGGAATATTGAGTTTTAATGTGGTTGTAAACCCACTATCCAAAAAACAAAACAAAACAAAAACCTACAAGGCAAGGCATACTAGCTCATTATGAATTACTTACCTTTGATCGAAGCACCTGCAACGGTCCTTGTACCCCGCTCCGGCAGGTGACATCGCTCCCGGAGTTACTTCTGGGTATCGCATGCTCCGGTGCTGGGATTGACCGCATGTGCGTGGGAGCTGACAGGTAACGGCACATACGTGCCATTGCTTCAGTGTGCATGTGCCAATGACGTTGGCACGTGCAGATACAGGGGATATCTCCTAAACGGTGCAGGTTTAGGAGATATCCGGGATAGCTACAGGTAAGCAAGGTCCATAAAGACATGGATGAGAGAGATTGGGGTGGAGAAACCTGACTGGACTGCACAGAGTTCTGACCTCAATCCGATAGAACACCTTTAGAATGAAGTAGATTGGAGACTGAAGGCCAGGCCTTCTCGTCCAACATCAGTGCCTGACCTCACAAATGCGCTTCTGGAAGAATAGCCAAACATTCCCAAAGATACACTCCTAAACCTTGTGGACAGCCTTCCCAGAAGAGTTGAAGCTGTTATAGCTGCAAAGGGTGGGCCAACTCAATATTGAACCCTATGAACTAAGACTGGAGTGCCATTAAAGCGGTCCTTCAGTCATTTTTTCTGCTTTCCATCTATTAAATCTTCTGCGCTTCTTGTTTTAACTTTGGATAGTAAAACATTTTTTTTTCTGCCAGTAAATACATTATACAGCCCACTTGCCACTTCCTGTTTCGTGTCAGGTAAAAAGCTTGGCTTATGACATCTTACACAGCTCTCTCTCTCACTGGAGTTTTCCAGGAAGGGAGGGGGGATGAGTCATAAGAGGGTCAATGAGAGCTGTAGGGCTGCAGAGCTGGCGGTGTCTGTGTAAATCCAGGAAGTGACCAGGCAGAAGCTTCAGCTGCCCACAGTTAAAATGGCTGCAGCCAGATTCAGTGGAGGGAGATTTTTGCAGCATATTTGGTAAGTACAGAATCACAGTATCATACAGTATCTTGCAAAAGTGAGTACACCCCTCACATTTTTCTAAATATTTTATTATATCTTTTCATGTGACAACACTGAAGAAATTACACTTTGCTACAATGTAAAGTAGAGAGTGTACAGCTTGTATAACAGTGTAAATTTGCTGTCCCCTCAAAATACCTCAACACACAGCCATTAATGTCTAAACGGCTGACAACAAAAGTGAGTACACCCCTAAGTGAAAATGTCCAAATTGGGCCCAAAGTGTCAATATTTCATGAGGCCACCATTATTTTCCAGCACTGCCTTAACCCTCTTGGGCATGGAGTTCACCGGAGCTTCACAGGTTGCCACTGGAGTCCTCTTCCACTCCTACATGATGACATCACGGAGATGGTGGATGTTAGAGACCTTGCGCTCCTCCACCTTCCATTTGAGGATGCCCCACAGATGCTCATTAGGGTTTAGGTCTAGAGACATGCTTGGCAGTCCATCATCTTTACCCTCAGCTTCTTTAGCAAGGCAGTGGTCATCTTAAGGCCCATACACATGATCGGACCTTTTGACAACAAACGTCCGACGGACCTGTTTTAGCGGACAATCCGACCGTGTGTATGCTCATCGGACAAATCTTCGCTGTGAAAACAGACAATTTTTCCGGCAACAAATGTCCGATAGAGCAAAATCCGATCATGTGTACACAAGTCCATCGGACTAAAGTCCAAAGTACAAACACACATGCTCAGAAACAATGCTAAAGATCAGACAACAATAGCAGAAGTTGCCCAAAGGGTGGTGCTAAAGAGCTGAAAAACCACGTAGTATGTCAATTACGTCACTACGTTCGTGTTTGTTGGCTGCCGTGTGTATGCATACCAAGTTCACGGCCAACGCCGTTCAGACAAAAATCCACGGAAAAGTCAGATGGAAGTCCGATTGTGTGTATGAGGCTTAAGAGGTGTGTTTGGGGTCGTTATCATGTTGGAATACTGCCCTGCGGCCCAGTCTCCGAAGGGAGGGGATGATGCTCTGCTTCAGGATGTCACAGTACATGGTGGCATTCATGGTTCCCTCAATGATCTGTAGCTCCCCAGTGCCGGCAGCACTCATGCAGCCCCAGACCATGACACTCCCACCACCATGCTTCACTGTAGGCAAGACACACTTGTCTTTGTACTCCTCACCTGGTTGCCATTTCTTCAGTGTTGTCACATGAAAAGATATAATAAAATATTTACAAAAATGTGAGGGGTGTACTCACTTTTGTGAGATACTGTAAAATAATATGCAAAGTGGTTGGAGGGAAGCTTCAGAATGGCAAAGATGTTTTTATTACAAATTATGTGAGCATACTGCAGTTCCTCTTTAAAGTTCATGTGCGTGTAAAGGCAGGCGTCCCAATACTTCTGTCCATGCTGTAACACTGGAAGTATGCTTGTGCTCTACACTACACCTTCTATATTTTTGTATGGAATGTCTTTGATAATTGACAATCATTGAATAACAAAACGTACGTGTGAAATACATAGTGGGGTTGGGTATTGTCTAGGTTACAAACCAGATTTTGTTCTCCTAATGTCGCTTTGATGTCTCCAGACCCTTTCTGGTTCCTTACGGCCTCCTGCTGTAGAGGTGTCAGACAGAAGTGTGGACACTGCTTACCATCACCTAGACACACTTACCCGACACTTCTGTCCTTTTGTTATCCAGCTGTTTACTGTTTGATTTACTGTCCAACTGTTCAATACCTCCCAACTGTTTCTTATTAAGAGTAACTGTCTCTAATCAGGAACCGTATCCATTTAGCCTTCTTTCCTTCTCAAAGGACTTTCTTTGTAGTTTGGAGTACATACAATAAATGTTCTATTTACCTAGAAACAGATTATTGCACTTATTTATTTCAAAGCTAGCCTAGTATAAAAGAAGTATTAGAATTTACATGTGCAATCAACTGAATTTATATAAATTGATAGTTATTATAATAAATGTTTTATTTTTATCAAGTTGTACGTCTAGAGCAGGCATGTCCAAAGTCTGGCCCGTGGGTCAATCACGGCCCGCGTTCCGGTTTTGAACGGCCCACCTGGTTATTTGGACATATATATATCTTTTGTGGCCCCCGACGATCTCCCAGCTCCAGGGCCACAAAAGATGTATATGCTCACTGCCTTGGAGTGGACAGGGAGGAGGCGGGACGAGTGCCGTACACACAGGAGAATTTCCTGTTTAAGAGCAGCCTCTGTAATAGGAAGTCCTGTCTCCGGCGCTGCCATTGGATGACTGCTCTGTCCATCAAAAGAAGGCGGGACTTTTTATTAAAGAGGCCGCTGTGTAAACAGGAGATTCTCCTGTAGGTAATCTTTGGCGCACGTGAGTGCATTCCTGGCAATGGTGAGTGCATTCCTGGCAATGGTGGGTGCATTCCTGGCAATGGTGGGTGAATTCCTGGCAATGGTGGGTGCATTCCTGTCAATGGTGGGTGCATTCATTCCTGGCAATGGTGAGTGCATTCCTGGCAATGGTGGGTGCATTCCTGGCAATGGTGGGTGCATTAATTTCTGGCAATGGTGAGTGCATTCCTGGCAATGGTGGGTGCATTCCTGGCAATGGTGGGTGCATTCATTCCTGGCAATGGTGGGTGCATTCCTGGCAATGGTGGGTGCATTCATTCCTGGCAATGGTGAGTGCATTCCTGGCAATGGTGGGTGCATTCCTGGCAATGGTGAGTGCATTCCTGCCAATGGTGGGTGCATTCATTCCTGGCAATGGTGAGTGCATTCCTGGCAATGGTGAGTGCATTCCTGGCAATGGTGGGTGCATTCCTGGCAATGGTGAGTGCATTACTGGCAATGGTGAGGGCATTCCTGGCAATGGTGGGTGCATTCCTGGAAATGGTGAGTGCTACATTCCTGGCAATGGTGAGTGCATTCCTGGCAATGGTGGGTGCATTCCTGGCAATGGTGAGTGCATTCCTGCCAATGGTGGGTGCATTCATTCCTGGCAATGGTGAGTGCATTCCTGGCAATGGTGAGTGCATTCCTGGCAATGGTGGGTGCATTCCTCGCAATGGTGAGTGCATTACTGGCAATGGTGAGGGCATTCCTGGCAATGGTGGGTGCATTCCTGGAAATGGTGAGTGCATTCCTGGCAATAGTGAGTGCATTCCTGGCAATGGTGAGTGCATTCCTGGCAATGGTGGGTCTGCAGATGGGCACTTGCCCTTATTTTGCTTCACAGTTCTATATTTAAAATTTTAGTTTTTTTCCTGAAACTTCCCTCTTAAAGTGAAGGTGTGTATTAAACGCCAATAAATATGGTATATCCAAATAATACACCTGAGCTCATCTCTTTATTCACACACAGCCACAAAGGCAAGAGAATATATGTTGGGCAGTGTATTAGTGCTCGGACAAACACACTTAGCCCGAATTTTAATGGTTCAAAAAATGTCAGGCAAAATGGTCGGCCCTCAAGCATGTTCACTTCATCAAATCTGGCCCTCTTTGAAAAAAGTTTGCACACCCTTGATCTAGAGTATGTGGCTGATAACTGTAGAGCTTTTCCGGTTCCTCATGGCCTCCCACTGTAGAGGTGTCAGACAGAAGTGTGGACACTGCTTACCATCACCTAGACACACTTTCCCGACACTTCTGTCCTTTGTTCTACAGTTGTTTACTGTTTAATTTACTGTCCAACAGTTTTATACCCCCCAACTGTCTTTTATTTGGAGAAACTGTCCCTCACAAGGAACCAATTCTATTTGTTCCTTCTCAAATGACCTTTTTTTTTGTCTGAGATACATACTACATACTATATTATAAATCAACACATTTTGTTGCTCTAATTTTTTATCAAGCCTTCAGGATATTGCACTTTTTTTTAACTTCAAACTCTAACCTAATTTATAGAAAATAATGGGGTTGATTTACTAATAGGCTACTAACTTTGCAAGGGAATTTTCCACAGAGCTCAGTGAATGTAGTGAGTTAAACTTTGCAAACATATGAAAGGAAAATAAAGGAACAACATTTTTGTTTGCACATGATTGGAAGAAGGATGTGAGCAGAGCTACGCCTAATTTACTACACCTCATTCACTTTCAGCCCCGGAAGAATTTACCCCCTTCCTGACCAGAGCACTTTTTGAGATTCGGCATTGCGTCGCTTTAACTGACAATTGCGTGGTCGTGCGACGTTGTACCCAAACAAAATTGACGACCTTTTTTTCCCACAAATAGAGCTTTCTTTTGGTGGTATTTGATCACCTCTGTGGTTTTTATTTTTTGCGATATAAACAAAAAAAGAGTGGCAATTTTGAATAAAAAGCAATATTGTTTACTTTTTGCTATAATAAATATCCCCCAAAAATATATATATAAAAAAACCAATTTTTTTCCTCAGTTTAGGCCGATACGTATTCTTCTACATATTTTTGGTAAAAAAAAAACGCAATACGTGTATATTGATTGGTTTGCGCAAAAGTTATTGCGTCTACAAAATAGGGGATAGTTTTATGGCATTTTTATTATAATTTTTTTATTAGTAATGGCCCTGATCAGCGATTTTTATCATGACTGCGACATTATGGCAGACAAATCGGACACTTTTGACACTATTTTTGGACCGTTCACATTATGGAGGACACATGGGACACTTTTGACGCTATTTTGGGACCATTGTCATTTATACAGCGATCAGTGCTATAAAAATGCACTGATTACTGTGTAAATGACACTGGCAGGGAAGGAATTAACCACTAGGGGGTGAGGAAGGGGTTAAGTGTGTCCTAGGGAGTGATTCTAACTGTGTGGGGGCTGGGCCAACACTCTAGGCCTAGGGCAGCACTTTGCAGGGGGGCAGCACAGAATGAAACCCAGTCCGCTTGCGTTACACTGTTAGTGTAGAGCCAGTCTTATGGGAAGGACTGGGCTGAGAGGCAAATTAGTCTAGCGCCCCCATAAAGCGGACGCTTTTTTACCATTCCTGTCCCATTGCAGAGATTTCCCTTCACTTCCTGTCCCATAGTCAAACAGAAAGTGAGAGGAAATCTATGCAAATTAAGGGAATTCATTGCTTCCCCCCAGGCCCTCAGAACTAGTGTCCCCACTTGAAAATTTCAGGGCGGGTCTTAAAAATGAAGGGGTGTGGCCTTAATAGAAAGGGGTGGGTCATATTTAAATGAGGGGGTGCACGAGTTTAGTCAGGCCTAGGGCAGCACAAAACCTAAATACACTACTGGGCTGGGCTACATGTGACACGCCACTGATCACTGCTCCCGATGAGAGGGAGCAGATGATCAGTGTCCTGTCACTAGGCAGAACAGGGAAATTACTTGTTTACAAAGGCATTTACACATTCTGCCTCTCTGGGACACTATCGCGGGACCCCAGCAGATATCGAGTCTGTGGGACCCGCGGGCACGGTCACGGAGCATGTGGCAGGTGCGCGAGCGGCAAATTCAAAGCAACGTACAGGTACATTGCTTTGCTCAGCCGTGCCATTCTGTGCAGGAGGTGGTCGGCAAGCGGTTAAAGCACGCCACACCGAGTTGCATGATGTAGAAGCAGCATGCGATTTGGTGTGTGCAAAGATTTGCTGCATTTGCTAATGCATGGAGTACCATTAAGAATAAAGCGTGTTTTGTCTGTGGGTCAGGAACACATCAGGAACGTGTTTGATTCTGTGAACTTATCCTTAGTCATTTTTGATCGGTCCTGTTACCGTTTTCTTTAACTATTATTCTTCTGCTGATTTTTTTTAGTTCTATTTTTTTTATTCATTTGTCTGAACTGGTTGCTTTTGTTTTTATTCAATTTGTTAATTCTTTGTTGTCATTAAAATGTTAAAATTAAAATGTATACTTTTTATTAAAAAAAAAATTACACTTTTTTCTTAATTTTCTTCATAAATTTTTTTGTGTTTAGGATTAAAAATAAATTTTACATTTTAAAAAAATATTTGTAAATAACTCTGCAATGCTTTGTACTAGAATAATCATTTTAGTTTTACTAAATGGGGCAAATAAGATATTAACCACATGCCGATCGCCACACGCCGATTTGTGTCGGCAGAATGGCACGGGCAGGCAAAAGGGCATACCCATACGTCCATAGGCGTGCGCACAGGGTGTGCCAGGTGTGCCCAGGCACACCCTAATCACCCTGAGCAGCACAGATTTCCCCTTGCCCTGGCTCCCATCTTTCCCCCCGCAGTGCTGCCAGCTTCCCTCCTCTCCTATCGGCTGTTGCTGCTGGGATGTTTTAGAAGTGGGGAAGGGGCCAGTAAATATGTAATTTACCGGCCCCTTCCTTTTCTGAATGAACATCGTAAGTGATCAGTAGTGTGTGTTTGGGCTTTGGGGTGCACACCCTAATGCAATAGGCTGTGCACACCTATCCATACGTCCCTTTGAAATTCCTGCATAGCGGGCAAGCCCCCGCCACACACTGCAGGAGCGTGCCCGCGGATCCCGCAAACTCAATGTTTGCCGACAGCCCGTGATTGCGATGAGGAGAGGCAGAACAGGGAGATGCCTATGTAAGCAAAGCATTTCCCTGTTCTACCTAGAAACATGACAGGGATCTACTGTTCCCTGTCATTGGGAACAGTGATCTCTGTCATGTTGTAGTGAGCCCATCCCCCCTACAGTTAGAACACATCCAGGGAACACACTTAACACCTTGATCGCCCCCTAGTGTTTAACCCCTTCCCTGCCAGTGACATTTAGACAGTAATAAGTGGCTATTTTTAGCTCTGATCGCTGTATAAATGTCAATGGTCCCAAAATAGTGTCAAAAGTGTCCGACGCAATGTCGCAGTCACGATAAAAATTGCAGATCGCCACCATTACTAGTAAAAAAATAAAAAATTGGAATAAAAATGAGATAAATCTATCCCCTATTTTTTTTTTACCAAAAATATGTAGAAGAATACGTATCGGCCTAAACTGTAGAAGAAATTTGTTTTTATATATATTTTTTGGGGGTATTTATTATAGCAAAAAGTAAAAAAATTTTTTTTTTTCAAAATTGTCGCTCTTTTTTTGTTTATAGCGCAAAAAATAAAAACCACAGAGGTGATCAAATACCACAAAAAGAAAGCTTTATAGGTGGGAAAAAAAGGACGTCAATTTTGTTTGGGTACAACGTCGCACGACCGTGACGTAGTGCCGAATCACAAAAAATGCTCTGGGCAGGAAGGGGGTAAACCCTTCCGGGGCTGAAGTAGTTAAAATGTATACTAACAATTAGCATAGCATCGATACTGATACCGGTATCGGTGCTGATATTAAGCATTTGTACTTGTACTCGTGCAAATGCTTCGATACAAAAACCGATACCTTGAGTCCTGGTTCACACTATTGCGGTGCTGGAAACAGCATGTGATTCGGACAGGAATCACACCGCATTTGAGCCATTCATTTTGTATGGCTAAAATTGCACTGCAAGTTGCACCACACCCACAGGAACGCCTTGCGATTCTGATGCGGTGTGGGAAACGCTGTGAATTTCACATTGCATCAGGTTGAATAGGGACTCAAGTGCACAGACAGTGTGTAAAAAATAAATACATCCATGGGCAAAATAGATATCAATAGTTGGTATCGGCAAGCACTTGAGAAAATGTATCAGTACTGAGTCTTAAAAAACTGGTATCGGTGAATCCCTACTAGGGATGAGCTTCGTGTTCGAGTCGAACATACGTTCGACTCGAACATCGGCTGTTCGATCGTTCGACGAAGATCGAACGATTTGGGCCGTTCGCGCCAAATTCGAGTGACGCGAACGGCCCACAATGCACTACGCCATCGCAGTGTCATCCAGGCGCTGTGATTGGCCAAGCATGCACTGTGACCCCGCATGCTTGGCCAATCACAGCGCCGGCAGCGAGGAGAGCAATGGTTGGCCACAGGCAGGATGCCTGTGGCCAATTATTGCTGAGGGTGTTTAGTACACGCCCCACACTATAAAAGGCCGCCAGCACGGCGGCCTAGTGTAGTGTGTTCCGGAGCAGGGAAAGAGAAGCATAGGCAGGGACAGTGACATTTATTTCTTTCTTGCTTAACCTGGATTCCTTTAGTTTAGGGAAAGAGAAGGATAGGTAGGGAGAGTGTCAGTGTGTTTTACTGTGCGAATCCTTGTTTCTAGGGACAAAGAAGGAAAGTGAGGGGAATTCTCCTTGTGCTATAGTGTGCTTTAAAAAAACATTTTTTCTAGGGACAGAAAACTCTAGGTAGGGAGAGTGTCAGTTTCTTTCACTGTGCGAATCCTTGTTTCTAGGGACAAAGAAGGAAAGTGAGGGGAATTCTCCTTGTGCTATAGTGTGCTTTAAAAAAACATTTTTTCTAGGGACAGAAAACTCTAGGTAGGGAGAGTGTCAGTTTCTTTCACTGTGCGAATCCTTGTTTCTAGGGACAAAGAAGGAAAGTGAGGGGAATTCTCCTTGTGCTATAGTGTGCTTTAAAAAAACATTTTTTCTAGGGACAGAAAACTCTAGGTAGGGAGAGTGTCAGTTTCTTTCACTGTGCGAATCCTTGTTTCTAGGGACAGGGAAGGACAGTGAGTGAATTCTCCTTGTGCTATAGTGTGCTTTAAAAAAACATTTTTTCTAGGGACAGAAAACTCTAGGTAGGGAGAGTGTCAGTTTCTTTCACTGTGCGAATCCTTGTTTCTAGGGACAAAGAAGGAAAGTGAGGGGAATTCTCCTTGTGCTATAGTGTGCTTTAAAAAAACATTTTTTCTAGGGACAGAAAACTCTAGGTAGGGAGAGTGTCAGTTTCTTTCACTGTGCGAATCCTTGTTTCTAGGGACAAAGAAGGAAAGTGAGGGGAATTCTCCTTGTGCTATAGTGTGCTTTAAAAAAACATTTTTTCTAGGGACAGAAAACTCTAGGTAGGGAGAGTGTCAGTTTCTTTCACTGTGCGAATCCTTGTGTCTAGGGACAGGGAAGGACAGTGAGTGAATTCTCCTTGTGCTATAGTGTGCTTTAAAAAAACATTTTTTCTAGGGACAGAAAACTCTAGGTAGGGAGAGTGTCAGTTTCTTTCACTGTGCGAATCCTTGTTTCTAGGGACAAAGAAGGAAAGTGAGGGGAATTCTCCTTGTGCTATAGTGTGCTTTAAAAAAAACATTTTTTCTAGTGACAGAAAACTCTAGGTAGGGAGAGTGTCAGTTTCTTTCACTGTGCGAATCCTTGTTTCTAGGGACAAAGAAGGAAAGTGAGGGGAATTCTCCTTGTGCTATAGTGTGCTTTAAAAAAACATTTTTTCTAGGGACAGAAAACTCTAGGTAGGGAGAGTGTCAGTTTCTTTCACTGTGCGAATCCTTGTTTCTAGGGACAAAGAAGGAACGTGAGGGGAATTCTCCTTGTGCTATAGTGTGCTTTAAAAAAACATTTTTTCTAGGGACAGAAAACTCTAGGTAGGGAGAGTGTCAGTTTCTTTCACTGTGCGAATCCTTGTTTCTAGGGACAAAGAAGGAAAGTGAGGGGAATTCTCCTTGTGCTATAGTGTGCTTTAAAAAAACATTTTTTCTAGGGACAGAAAACTCTAGGTAGGGAGAGTGTCAGTTTCTTTCACTGTGCGAATCCTTGTTTCTAGGGACAGGGAAGGACAGTGAGTGAATTCTCCTTGTGCTATAGTGTGCTTTAAAAAAACATTTTTTCTAGGGACAGAAAACTCTAGGTAGGGAGAGTGTCAGTTTCTTTCACTGTGCGAATCCTTGTTTCTAGGGACAAAGAAGGAAAGTGAGGGGAATTCTCCTTGTGCTATAGTGTGCTTTAAAAAAACATTTTTTCTAGGGACAGAAAACTCTAGGTAGGGAGAGTGTCAGTTTCTTTCACTGTGCGAATCCTTGTTTCTAGGGACAGGGAAGGACAGTGAGTGAATTCTCCTTGTGCTATAGTGTGCTTTAAAAAAACATTTTTTCTAGGGACAGAAAACTCTAGGTAGGGAAAGTGTCAGTTTCTTTCACTGTGCGAATCCTTGTTTCTAGGGACAGGGAAGGACAGTGAGTGAATTCTCCTTGTGCTATAGTGTGCTTTAAAAAAACATTTTTTCTAGGGACAGAAAACTCTAGGTAGGGAGAGTGTCAGTTTCTTTCACTGTGCAAATCCTTGTTTCTAGGGACAGGGAAGGACAGTGAGGGAAATTCTCCTTGTGCTATAGTGTGCTAAAGCATTCCTCATCAACCATCTTTGAAATCCTTGTTTTTTGGACAGACAGGGAAATTGTCGTTGTGCTATTCTGTGCAAAAGCAATCATCCTCAACCATATTTAGAAATCCTTAAGTAAAGGGACAGAGAAGGACACCTGAAGGTAGCCCTTATTGCTTTTTTCCCATCTCCCTGCAGGCCATCTATTAGAATGTCTGGAAGGCAAACAAGGAGAGGCAGACAGTCAGGAGGCAATAAAAGAGGGCAAGCAGGCTCTGTGTCTGGGGGCAACAGTGCTGGTCGTGGACGCGGTGCATTGTCATCAGCACATGGCCATGGGACACGCTTGTCCTTCTTTTCGGCAGCTGGACATGTTGAGCCACATCATGCCGAAGACTTGGTAGAGTGGATGACCAAGCCCTCCTCCTCCTCCTCATCCTCTCTCACCCAGGCTCAGGGTACTGGCAAAGCAGCTGCCAAAGCGTCCTCTTCCCTGGTATCAATGTCAGACTCATCATCAGTCACTCCTTCCCTAGACCCACCATGTCCTCCTCCTGAGGAGTCCCCCGAACTGTTTGAGCACAGTGTTGGGTACATGCTCCAGGAGGATGCCCAGCGTTTCGAAGGGTCTGATGATGAAACCCAGCTACAGGAAGGCAGTAGCGTGAGAGCAGACAGAGGGGATGCTCAAGAAGGACACCAATCTGGCAGTCATGTTCCAGCAGCTGCAGCATACTGCCAGATTGGCTCCAGTGATGAGGAGGGAGGGGATGATGAGGTCACTGACTCCACGTGGGTGCCTAATAGGAGAGAGGAGGAGGAGGAGGATGAGGAGGAGGCACATCTCCAACGAGGCAGGATGCCCTTTGGTGGCCAGCGTAAGGGCAGTACACCGACGGAATCACACCGCAGAGCTCCGCCTGTGCAGGGCGCTGCCTCTGCCCGTCATTCAAAAAGTTCCTTGGTGTGGGCCTTTTTTGAGGCTAGTGCATCAGATCGCACAGCTGCTGTTTGCAACATATGTCTCAAGCGTATATCGCGTGGCCAAAACATCAGCCGCTTGGGTACCACATGCCTGACCAGACATATGTTGACCTGCCATGCAGCTCGTTGGCAAGCCTACCTCAAAGACCCACACCAAAGAACAAAGCGGACCTCTCCTTGCACCGCATCAGCTGGGATCTCCAACCCCACTATAACTTCAGTCCTCTCTGAAACATGCACTGAGAGGAATGAAGGTGTAGAATTAGGTGTGTCACAGCCAAGTACTTGCGGCCACTCTGCTAGCAGTACACCGACGTCCGATTCTAGCAGGCAAATTTCCCTGCCCCAGCTGCTGGACCGTCGAAAGAAGTTCACTCCCAGCCATCCACATGCCCAGCGGTTGAATGCTAGCTTGGCTAAATTGCTAGCGCTTCAACTGCTGCCTTTTCAGTTGGTAGACTCGGCCCCCTTCCGTGAGTTTGTGCAATGTGCGGTTCCTCAGTGGCAGGTTCCCAAACGCCACTTTTTCTCACGGAAGGCTATTCCGGCTCTCTACCGGCATGTGGAAGGCAATGTCTTGGCCTCGCTGGACAGGGCGGTCAGCGGTAAGGTGCATATTACCGCTGACTCATGGTCCAGCAGGCATGGACAGGGACGTTACCTTTCTTTCACGGCCCATTGGGTCACTCTTTTGGCAGCTGGGAAGGATGCAGGACAAGGTGCAGTAGTGTTGGAGGTTGTTCCACCGCCACGCCTCCAAAATGCTACTAGTGGTTGTGACACACCTCTCTCCTCCACCCCCTCCTCTTCTTCTTCCTCCACGGCCTCTTCCTGTGCTTTGTCCTATGAACCAGCGGTGCTCCGTAGCCGTTCACGGGGCTACGCAAGTACGCAGGCAAAAAGATGCCATGCCGTGCTTGCGCTGGTGTGTTTGGGGGACAGAAGCCACACTGGGGCAGAGGTCCTGTCTGCTCTGCAGGGCCAGGCCGAGAGGTGGTTGACGCCACGCCAGCTTAAGCCAGGAATGGTGGTTTGCGACAATGGCACCAACCTCCTCTCCGCCCTCCGACAGGGACAACTGACCCATGTGCCCTGTGTGGCTCACGTCCTTAACCTGGTGGTGCAGCGGTTCTTGGGCAGGTACCCGGGCTTACAGGATGTCCTGAGGCAGGCCAGGAAAGTCTGTGTGCATTTCCGCAGATCTTATAATGCCAGTGCTCGCCTGGCTGAGCTGCAAAAGGAGTTGAACCTGCCCAAGAACCGCCTTATATGTGACATGCCCACCAGGTGGAACTCAACGTTGGCTATGCTGCAGCGGCTGCACACGCAGCAGAGGGCCATCAATGAGTACCTGTGTGACTACGGCACCAGGACAGGGTCAGGGGACCTTGGTTTTTTTTCTCCACGCCAGTGGGGCATGATCAGGGATGCATGCACTGTCCTGGCACCATTTGAGGAGGCCACGAGGATGGTGAGCAGTGACAGTGCATGCATCAGTGACACTGTACCTCTTGTCCACCTGTTGGAGCACACGCTGCGTGGAATAATGGACAGGGCACTTGAGGCAGAACAGAGGCAGGAAGAGGAGGACTTCCTTGCCTCTCAAGGCCCCCTTTACCCAGACAGTGTTCCTTCTGTCCCACCCATCGCACAGGAAGAGGAGGAGGAGGAGGAGGAGGATTGTGTCAGCATGGAGGTGGAGGCTGGCACTCAGCATCATCAGCAGCAGTCTTTTAGGGATGATTTACAGTCCCAAGAAACCAGTGGACTTGTACGTGGCTGGGAGGAGGTGGCTGCGGATCATGTCGTCCTTAGTGACCCAGAGGACTCCGGAGCGAATGCCTCAGCAAACCTACGCTGCATGGCCTCCCTGATCCTGCAAAGTCTGCGGAAGGATCCTCGTATTCTTCGGATCAAGGAGAGGGACCATTACTGGCTGGCCACTCTCCTTGATCCACGGTACAAGGGTAAGGTTGCGGACCTTATGTTACCGTCGCAGAGGGAGCAGAGGATGAGACAACTCCGGGAGGCCTTGCAGAAAGGTCTGTGCAACGCGTTCCCAGAGACTGGGAGGTTACACACTCCTGGTCCTGGACAACGAGTTGCTGAGGCTTCGGCCAGTCAAAGAAGGAGCGGTGGGGAAGGTGGCCGTCTGACCGATGCGTTCAGACAATTCTTTAGTCCGCAGCCCCAAAGTATGATCGGTTCCAGCAACCATCGCCAGCGTCTGATAAACATGCTGCAGGAATATCTAGGGGCAAGGTCAGACTTGGACACCTTCCCCACCGAAAATCCTCTGGCTTACTGGGTCTTGAGGATGGATCACTGGCCAGAGCTTGCACAGTATGCAATTGAGCTACTGGCCTGTCCTGCATCCAGCGTTCTTTCGGAACGCACATTCAGTGCTGCTGGAGGATTTGTCACGGATCACAGGGTGCGCCTGTCCACCGACTCGGTTGATCGACTGACTTTCATCAAGATGAACCAGTCTTGGATCACCACCAGCTACCACACACCTGATGCTGATATAACAGACTAATTGATTTTAACATGTCACATCCCTTCAAGACTGATGCTGATGCTGAGTGCCTGTGCTGTTATGTTGACTGGCTATCCTCCTCCTCCGAGTCCTCAATGATACGATTGATGATGATAGCTTGGAAGATCATTTTTGTTTATGGGTGCCGCCACCAGTGGCTAAGGCCCAATTTTTCAGCCCCTGTTTTACAGGGGCGTGTAATTACAATTTTTTTAGCAATAATTTGCCATAGGGCTCATTGCTGTGCTCCAAGTACAGTATCTGTGAGGGGTTGTAGTGTTGTGCCACCAGTGCCTAAGGCCCAATTTTTCAGCCCCTGTTCAACAGGGGCATGCAATTACAATTCGTGATCTAATAATTCACAGCAGGGCCCATTGCTGCACCCACCAAGAGTAACTCTGAGGGCTTACAGTGTTGTGGCAACGCCACCACCACCACCACCACGAAAGGCCCAATTTTTCAGCCCCTGTTCAAAAGGGGCATGTAATTACAATTCTTGATCTAATAATTCACAGCAGGGCCCATTGCTGCACCCACCAAGAGTAACTCTGAGGGCTTACAGTGTTGTGGCAACGCCACCACCACCACCACCACGAAAGGCCCAATTTTTCAGCCCCTGTTCAAAAGGGGCATGTAATTACAATTCTTGATCTAATAATTCACAGCAGGGCCCATTCCTGCACCCACCAAGAGTAACTCTGAGGGCTTACAGTGTTGTGGCAACACCACCACCACCACCACCACCACGAAAGGCCCAATTTTTCAGCCCCTGTTCAACAGGGGCATGCAATTACAATTCTTGATCTAATAATTCACAGCAGGGCCCATTGCTGCACCCACCAAGAGTAACTGTCAGGGCTTACAGTGTTGTGGCACCAGCACCACCATCAAAGGCCCAATTTTTACTACCACTGTTCAACAATTATATGTAATTAAAATTCCTGATATAATAGTTGACAGCAGGGCGTTCCAGCACCAACCAAGAGTAACTGTAAGTGCTTACAGTGTTGTGCCAACACCAACAACTAAGGGGCCTATTTCTGCAGAGTATATACGGCAGGTCCCTACTTTCAAACATCCAACTTACAAACGACTCCTACTTGCAAACGCAAGAAGACAACAGGAAGTGAGAGGAAATCTACCACTAGGAAGGAAAATTCTCTCCTGTAAGAATAAATATGGGAGAAAGGTGTCTCCTCTGTACTGATGCTTTATCAGCAATCCTTGTTTCAAGAAAAACACCACATTTCAAAAACAGTTGTCATTGGGACGGAAAGTGAGGTGAAATGTTCTGAACAGGGGCACAGACAGCAAAACAAATGTTACAGGGGTGATAACCCTTACCTATGTTTTCCAAAAAGTTTAAAAATAGATTTTTGGGCTGGAGCTACACTTAAACAATGTACCTGTTCAAAATTACAAACAGATTCTACATAAGAACAAACCTACAGTCCCTGTCTTGTATGCACCGCCTGTATACGGCTGTTCAGAGTATATAGGGCCTTTTTTATTTTATGTGCGGGGTTCCCCTTAATATCCATACAAGACCCAAAGGGGCTGGTAATGGGCTGGGGTAGGGGGGGGTCATGGGGTAGCTATGCCTTTTTTCTTAAAGAATTTCATCCATATTACCGGGACCAGACATTACATTAAAGCCGCAAGCAGTTTTAAATGGCTTTTTTTTCCTTTAGAAGTGTCATTTTGTGCAGGGACAGTTCTAAACACGGGAAACACGTGGCACTTCACAGGCATACTTTAGACACCCCCCAGGTACGATATTTAAAGGAATATTTGACTTTTTTTTTTTCACTTTATGCATCATTAAAATGACTGCTCCCGAAAAACGACCGTTTTTAAAACTTCTTTTTGCATTGATACATGTCCCCTGGTGCAGAACCCGGGTTCCCAAACCCTTTTTAGGACAATAACATGCATAATAGTTGTTATAATTAGCACTTTAGAATTCGAACGTTCGCATCCATTGTATTTAATAGGGTTCTATTGTTCGTACGAACTTTCGGTCCGTTCGCGGGTTCTGGTGCGAACCGAACCCGGGGGTGTTCGGCTCATCACTAATCCCTACTAACAATAATAATAAAAAAAAAAAAAACAACTCTAAAAGATTTAAACAATTTTTTGTTTTTATTCATTTTATTATTTTTTTTGAGTTGCAATAAAAAGTTCATAATTTTAAGCCTTTATCTAATTTGTAAATAAATTCATCCATTCAAATATATTTTCTTCATTAATCTTTTCAAGTGTTGTGTTACTAAATGCGCAAAATAAAAAAAATAAAACCTTTATTTCCTTTTTAAATAACTTTGTAGTGCTTTGTACCAGAATCGTAGTGTAGAATTTTAGTGTAGCTAAAAAATATATAATAAAATGTATACTTTTTATTTACAGTAACAACTTTTAAAAACCTAACTCTAGCATTATTAGTCTATTTTTGGTTTAATTAGTTTTGTTCATTAATTTTTTTGTGTGGTATTAAAAAAAATGACAAAATTAAAAAGAAGCCATTAATTGATTAATAAATACAGTAAAACCTTAGATTGCGAGCATAATTCGTTCCAGAAACATGCTTGTTCTCCAAAGCACTTGTATATCAAAGCAAATTTCCCCATAAGAAATAATGGAAACTCAAATGATTCGTTCCACAACCATTTATTCATATATCCTTCAGTTAATAGTCAATATAAAAAGATTATAGCAATGTGATAGATTGTGTAACTATAAAATGTCCATCCACAAATTATATAGGGGATTAGAAGCAAAATCCAGCAGGAGCTACAGAGTATAAAAGAGAAGAGAGGCGCCTCTAAGTGTAGCAATATGTTGCTAAATGTTGTACCTTGATTAAATGTAATCATATTGCTACACTTAGAGGCGCCTCTCTTCTCTTTTATACTCAGTTGTGAAATGATGCTACTTGTATATCAAGACATCGCTTGTATATCAAGTAAAAAATTATAAAAAAACGCTCTCAAACCAAGTTACTCTCAATCCAAGGTTTTACTGTAACTTTACAATGCTCTGTACCAGAAATGTAAGTTTGGTGTCATTATAAGCAGGACAAATTATACAATAAAATGTACAACTTTTATCTACAGTAAAAATAATTTAAAGAACTAATTTAATTAAAAATGATATTTTGCTAGTTTTGTTACATCTTTTTTTCTAAAGGTTTCATGAAAAAATATATTTTTGCAAGATAATATCACCAATAGAAAGCTTGTTTGTCTGAAAAAAATGTTACCGTAATTACTTTGTTATCTTAAAGCCCCGTACACACGGTCGGACTTTTGGCCAACAAACTTCATTTTGAGCAAGTTGGACCAACAATCCGACCGTGTGTACGCTCCATCGGACAACCTTTTTTTTTTTTTTTTGTGTTTTCATCGGACAAAAGTTGGGTCTGCAAACGGACAAACTTTTGGCCAACAAAAGTCCGATGGAGCAAAGTCCGACCGTGTGTACAGAAAACCATCGGACTTTTGTCCGATGGACAGAACAACTAATGTTAAAATCAACCAACAATAGCAGAAGTTGACCAAAGGGTGGCGGTAAAGAGCAGAAAAGAGCAGAAAAACCATGTGATGTTGCAAAAAGTTTTGGGAAAGTTTGCAGAAAAGTCCTGTGGTGTGTATGCTATGGGTGTTCCCGGCCAACTCCGTTCGGACAAAAATCCACGGAAAAGTCAGATGGAGGTCCGACCGTGTGTACGGGGCTCAAGTATTAACAAAGGTATTGCTGAATAAGCAAGTCTATAGCAAAATTTTTAAATTGCTTTGGTCCATATGGGGTAGACAGATGTGAGAGGTGAAGAAATTGAAGATTTTTTTTAGTTTTGGATAGAGTAAGAAATAGTTAAAACCTTTGACCTCCTGGAGATCATGTACAAGTAAAGCCTCGTACACACGATCGGACTTCCATCGGACAAATCCGTGGATTTTTGTCCGAAGGGCGTTGTCCATAAACTTGTTCTGCATACAGACGGCAGAACTTTTTCATCCAACATTCACGAAACTACGTGGGTTTTCTGCTCTTTAGCGCCACCCTTTGGACAACTTCTGCTAATGTTGTCTGATGGTTAGCATTGGTTCGGTGCATGCGTGTTTGTGCTTTGGATTTTAGTCCGACGGATTTGTGTACACACGATCGGATAATCAGACGGAACGCATTTGTTGACGGACAATTTGAGAGCATGCACAGCCAACATTTGTTGTCGGAAATTCCGACAACAATTGTCCGATGGAGCATACAGACAGTTGGATTATCTGACAATACACGCCCATCGGACAATTTTTGTTGGAATATCCTTCTATTCCTGATGCAGTGGCAGGTTAAATTCAGATTTTCCCATTCATTTCTGTCCTGGTGACACCATAGAGAGGGTTGAATCTCCCTGAGAGCAATAAAAATCTAACAGAAGTTGTAACTTTTCTCAACTCTATTCAGAACCAAAAATTGGTTTTAGATATACTTTAAAGAAAGAAAATAAATATCTTTTGGAAAGGGCCACCATTTCTAGGAATATTTCCCAATCTGATGATAAACATCTGGGAGGAACAAACTTTCTCTAATGTAGGTGAAGGCAGCTGGAAGGCAATTTCGACGAGTATAAACAAAGTTCTCTATGTGTCTTCTCTTTGATGTTCTCAGATCCCTCTCTGGTGCCCTATCAGCCCTCTTCTACAGAGGTGTCAGACAGAAGTGTGGACACTTCCTCATTGTTGTCACCTGGACACACTTCCCAACCACACACTGGCAGTGACACACTTCTATCTTTTCATATGCGGCTGTTTGATCTTCTGTCCACTTGGTCTTCAGAGCTCACCTAAACCTGTAGAGCGTCTCAGAGGAAAATGGTCACTTGTTTGTGGATATTTTAACTCTTTCATGACTAAGCCTATTTCTGACATTTGTTGCTTGCAAGTCAAAATCCGTATTTTTTGTTAGAAATTTACTTAGAACCCCCAAACATTTTATATATATATATTAGGGTTGTCCCGATACCACTTTTTTAAGACCGAGTACAAGTACCGATACTTTTTTTCAAGTACTCGCCGATACCGATTACCGATACTTTTTTTCAATGTCATGTGACAGTTTGAAAGATGGGGACTGATAGGTGGCACTTATGGGCACGGATCGATGGCACTTATGGGCACTGATAGGTGGCGCTTGTGGGCACTGATAGGTGGCACTGATAGGTGGCACTTGGGGGCACTGATAGGTGGCATTTATGGGCACTGATAGATGGCACTTGTGGGCAGTGATAGGTGGCACTTGTGGGCACTGATAGGTGGCACTGATTGCACAGAAAGGTGGCACTTGTGGGCACTTATGGGCACTGATAGGTGGCACTTATGGGCAGTGGCGTATCCAGGGTATGGCACTCCATGGCAAGTGCCATGGGCGCCCTGGGGGGGGGGCGGCAAAATAGACTAAACGAAAAGAAAAAAAAATCCCACCCGCACCTGTCCTCCTGCGGGCCGCCTCCCGCACTATAGCCCCCGGCGGCGGCAATGCGGCATGGCACTTCACTCTTACTTGGCTGGATGGCAGTGTGTAGGAGAGTGACAGGCGCGGGCGCCCCCATGTTTGTAGATGAGTGGGACCGTCCACTGTGTCTCCACTCTCCAGACCGTCATCCGGCTAACTGGCGGAGGCGGAGCTTTCTTCCTCTGCGCTGCTTCCATCTTCTCCCTGAGCGCGAGCGGGTCGGTGACGTCACGTGAGGTCGCCGTCGCTGAGGAGGAGAACTTCAACTGAACTGGACTCTGGAACCCGAACCCCAGAGCCAGGCAGCAACTGCAGCAGGTACTAGTCAGTGTACTTTGTAAGTAAAGCATTTTTTTATTAGAGAAAGTTTTCACTGTGAAGTCAGTCAGTGTTAATGATGTGTGCCAGTATACTGTAGTGCCTGCTTGCTCAATATTGATTAAATAAATTGTAATTATGCATAGCCATAGTTATCATAAATAAAGTGATTTGTGCAAGTAGTACTTGCACAAATCACTTTATTTATGATATCTATGGCTATGCATAATTACAATTTATTTAATCCATATTGAGCAAGCACTATATTTGATTGGCTGCTTGCTTCTGTTTGGGCCCGTGCCTGGCACATGATGACTTAGGCTATTTTTACACTGGGGCGTTGCGCCGTCGGCGGTAAAGCACTGTCGCTAGCGGGACGCCTCAAAGATGCGGCTGGCAGGACTTTTTTGAGTGTCCTGCCAGCGCACCGCTAGCGGCCCAAAAAGGGTTAAAACCGCCCGCAAAGCGCCACTGCAGCGGCGATTCCGCAGCGCTGCCCTTTGATTTTAATGGGCAGGGGTGCTTTAGAATCAGTGTGTACACCGTTCCTACAGCGCCTCAAAGATGCGGCTAGCAGGACTTTTTTGAGCGTCCTGCCAGCGCACCGCTCCAGTGTGAAAGCCCTTGAGCTTTCACATTGGGGTGAAAAAAGAGGCTCTTTCAGGGCGCTTTGCAGGCGCAATTTTGTAGCGCTGTAGCACCTGCAAAGCACCTCAGTGTGAAAGTAGCCTAAGACCCCTTTCTCACTGAGGCGCTTTGCAGCCGCTATAACGCTATAACGCTAAAAATAGCGCCTGCAAAGCGCCCTGAAAGAGCCCCTTTATTCACTCCAGTGTTGGAGCGGTGCGCTAGCAGGTTGGTAAAAAATTTCCTGCAAGCAGCATCTTTGAGGCGCTGTAGGAGCGGCTCCTAAAGCGTCCCTGCCCATTGAAATCAAAGCGGCGCTTTGCGGGCGTTTTTTTTAACCTTTTCTCAGCCGCTAGCGGGGGTTAAAAGAGCCCCGCTAGGGGCTGAAAAGCGCAGCGAAAACAACGGTAAACAACGCCCCCCACCTCCCCAGTGTGAAAGAGGCCTTAAAGTCAACATCATGTGCGATTGAGCGTGTGTGCTAAGCAGACAGGACCCCTGGTGATCCTACTCCCTCTCTCCCTCTGTACAGTATCAGAGGCGCTGGCGCAGCAGTGGCAGAGGACTGTATCCATTATGAGGAAACATCCCCTGTCCCTGTTCCATTCCACTCTGCCTTTCTGCCCAGTGCTGTGCCCGTACATCTCATGATCCGCTACATGGAGGCCGCTCTCTGTCTCTGTCCCTCCTGCTAAGTGCCCATACATCGCACGATTCCTCCGCATTTATGGGTGCTGATGTTACTGCATTTATGGGTGCTGATGTTACTGCATTTATGGGTGCTGGTAAGGCCGCATTTATGGGTGCTGGTAAGGCCGCATTTATGGGTGCTGATGTTACTGCATTTATGGGTGCTGATATTACTGCATTTATGGGTGCTGATATTACTGCATTTATGGGTGCTGGTAAGGTCGCATTTATGGGTGCTGATATTACTGCATTTATGGGTGCTGGTAAGGCCGCATTTATGGGTGCTGATATTACTGCATTTATGGGTGCTGGTAAGGCCGCATTTATGGGTGCTGGTAAGGCCGCATTTATGGGTGCTGATGTTACTGCATTTATGGGTGCTGATATTACTGCATTTCTGGGTGCTGGTAAGGCCGCATTTATGGGTGCTTGTAAGGCCGCATTTATGGGTGCTGATGTTACTGCATTTATGGGTGCTGATGTTACTGCATTTATGGGTGCTGATGTTACTGCATTTATGGGTGCTGATGTTACTGCATTTATGGGTGCTGATGTTACTGCATTTATGGGTGCTGATGTTACTGCATTTTTGGGTGCTGATGTTACTGCATTTATGGGTGCTGATGTTACTGCATTTATGGGTGCTGATATTACTGCATTTATGGGTGCTGATAAGGTCGCATTTATGGGTGCTGGTAAGGCCGCATTTATGGGTGCTGGTAAGGCCGCATTTATGGGTGCTGATGTTACTGCATTTATGAGTGCTTATATTACTGCATTTATGGGTGCTGGTTTGCATCAGTGCATCAGCTGCAGTTTGCATCAGTGAAAGCAAGGAAGGTGCAGTTGTCATTTTTATGTAGTGCCAATCCATAATTTGTTAATTGGAAGATTAAAGAGTTTGACTTGTAGTTTTGTCAGCTGTTTTTTTTTTATTAAGGTTATCTGAAAGATGGGTTTTAAATGTTTTGACAGGGGCGCAGTTTCAGTTCTTGCCATAGGCGCCATTTTCACTAGATACGCCTCTGCTTATGGGCACTGATAGGTGGCACTTATGGGCACTGATAGATGGCACTTATGGGCACTGATAGGTGGCACTTGTGGGCACTGATAGGTGGCACTTGTGGGCAGTGATAGGTGGCACTTGTGGGCACTGATAGGTGGCACTTGTGGGCACTGATAGATGGCACTTGTGGGCACTGATAGGTGGCACTTATGGGCACTGATAGGTGGCACTTGTGGGCAGTGATAGGTGGCACTGATAGGTGGCACTTGTGGGCACTGATAGATGGCACTGATTGCACTGATAGATGGCACTGATTGCACTATCAGTGCAATCAGTGCCATCTATCAGTGCCCACAAGTGCCACCTATCAGTGCAATCAGTGCCCATAAGTGCCACCTATCAGTGCAATCAGTGGCATCTACCAGTGCCACCTGATAGGTGGCACTGGTAGATGGCACTGATTCCACTGATAGGTAGCACTTGTGGGTACTGATAGGTGGCTGGCACTGAAATGCTGCGGGGGGGTGAGGGGAAATGACACAGGATTTAAGAAAAAAAAAACTGCTGCAACGCCCATCTTGGTACACTCTGCACTCGGCTGCAGTAAGCAACAGCAGACATCTTGTTACACCCAGCCCATATAGCTCGGGCTGGGTGTAACAAGATGTCTGCTGCTGCTTACTGCAGCCGAGTGCAGAGTGTACCAAGATGGGCGTGGGGACGTTCAGCCGCTGACGGCGACCGAATGTGACAGCACCGGTCACCGATCCTGATGCGGCTGCGCCCTGAACCCCTGCCAGCTTACCAGGTTCAACTGCAGGTGAGGGACTCGCTCTCCGCCCGCGGACTCCGTCCACCGACTGTGCCCGCCCTCTTCAGCCAGACTCCGCCCGCACTTTCCTCTCCCGCCCTCCCCAGCCACTGACTCCTCCCGCCCTCTCCGGCCAGACTCCGCCCGCACTCCCCCGCCCTCTCTCCTGCCCTCCCTAGCCACTGACTCCTCCCGCCCTCTCCGGCCACAAAAAAAAAAAATGTATCGGGTGAAGCATCGGGAGCATTTGCGCGAGTACAAGTACTCGCGCAAATGCTTGGTATCGGTCCCGATACCGATACTAGTATCGGTATCGGGACAACCCTAATATATATATATATATATATATATATATATATATATATATATATATGTAGCGGCCTCCACCCTCTCCTCTCTACTCTTCTTGCTCTGGCGCTCGTCTAGGGGTACTCTGAAGGAGAGAGTGTGGGGTCACCACGCCAAGTCCCCCTGCAGAGTATGTGCAATGAGAGACAATCCTCTTTTACCTTCGGGTCGGTGTTCTGCATCCGGAGACCTCCTCCTGGTTTTCTCGAACAGTGTCTACCAGTAAATGAGCCCCACACCACTAAAGTCCAACACTCCTTTATTCTTACGATAACAGAGTAATGCACAGACAGTTGGACTCCCTCAACGAACAGAACAGACAAGGGGGGTGTGGATGCGAGTAGGCCCAGGCACAATGAACTCTCCACTTTCCTTCCTGAAAGTGGGTTGCGGTCTCCGAGCGAGGGGGGATTTCCTTCCAGGCGGTCTCCGATGGAAGGCTCACCTGTCACCGGAAATATGCTGCACCAGGTCTTCAAGCAAGTGTCTCCCACCGGTCCATTACGCCCTCCGGATTCGGGTTCCCACTCCCAGGGTCCCCTAGGATCTCCTTCCCTCGCGGAACTCAGTGTTGGGCACTGAGCTCCAGACCTCCATCCGAATACCTCACCCCAGGCTAAAGGTGCCTGAGATGGAACACGACCTCCGAACGTCCTCTAGGCCTAGGCGGCCTAGAGGACTGACACGAACCACCACCCACAGGCTGAAGGTGCCCGGGACTCGACCCCGTGACAAAGATGGCCGGCCCTTTATACCCTCTCCCAGCAAGCACAGCGGGTTCCCCGCCCCACCATACGGCTGCCGAGGGAGGACAAAAAGGGAGCCCGACACACAGCAATGGTTCAACCCCAGCCCAAGGCGACAGCGCCACCCGCTGGGCTGCAGGGAACTGCACATCACTGGTGTCTCTGCCAGTTTTAAATACACAGAAAAGTGTATACCCGCTACATATTTTTTTTTTAGCAGACAATCTATAGAAAAACATAGCGGTTGTTGCAATATTTTATGTCACACTGTATTTGTGCAGCAGTCTTTCACATTTTTTTTAGGAAAAAATACACTTTCATGAATTAAAAACAATAACAAACAATAAACTTAGTCCAATTTTTTTGTATAATGTGAAAGATGATGTTACGCCGAGTAAATAGATACCCAACATGTCATGCTTTGATTTTTGCGCAAACTCGTGGAATGGCGACAAACTTCGGTACCTAAAAATCTCCATAGGCGGCGGTTACAAGGTTAGAGTTACAGAGGAGGTCTAATGCTAGAACCATTGCTCTCGCTCTGACGATCACGGTGATACCTCACATGTGTGATTTGAACACCGTTTACATATGCGGGCGCCACTTATGTGTGCGTTTTCTTTGCTGCGCGAGCTCGCGGGGACGTGTTAATTTTTTTTTTTACATTGTCACTTTTAGACAGTGTTAATTTTGGCAGAAAATTTAGATTTCGTTTTAGTCTTATGCCGCGCACACACGACCGTTTTTAATGTCATTGAAAAAAACAACGTTTTTCTCGACGTGATTCTTCTCAAGCCTGCCTTGCCTACACACTATCGTGTAAAAAAAAATGCTCGAGCAAAGCGTGGTCACGTACGAAACGTACAACGGCACTATAAAGGGAAAGTTCCATTCGAATGGCACCACCCTTTGGGCTGCTTT
Source organism: Rana muscosa (assembly GCA_029206835.1). NCBI lineage: Eukaryota > Metazoa > Chordata > Amphibia > Anura > Ranidae > Rana > Rana muscosa. Next base: position 338,426,758 of record CM055118.1, read on the forward strand.
TGCTGATCCTCGTGTTAGTAAAGTTTGGTGAGAGACGATTTGCGCTTTTCAGCCTCGTGCTCTTCAGTCCGTTACAGCGTGACGAATGTGCTATCTCCATTATGAACGCTAGTTTTACCAGAACGAGCGCTCCCGTCTCATAACTTGCTTCTAAACATGCGCATTTTTTACACGTCGTTAAAGCCTACACACGGCCATTTTTCACGACGAGAAAAACGACGAGAAAAAATAGAGCATGTTCCAAATTTATAATGGCCATTTTTCACGTCGCGAAAAATGCTCTGGAGCCCACACACAATAGTTTTTAATGACCAAATTAAAAAATGGCATTTTTCTCACCATGAAAAACGTTTGTGTGTACGCGGCATTAGTCTTAGGCCTAAAATGGCATTTTAGTTTCAGTCCCATTTTAGTCTTCTGCAATTGTTTTAGTTTTAGTCATATTTAGTTGACTAAATCTCCAGTACATTTTAGTCGACTAAAACTAATTTTAGTCATCTAAAATCGAATGGGTGTAATTAAATTGTAATGCATTAGTTAACATTTTTCTACAATTTCCAAACTCATTATATACTGCTGGAGTGAAAAATTGAATATGTTATTATTTATGGTATTGAGGTATGAACATGCACTACAGACCAGTGTTAATTTTGGAATCAAATTTCTATTTAGTTTTAGTCTTATGCTGCGTACACACGACCGTTTTTCATGACGAGAAAAATGCAATTTTTTTAATTGGTAATTAAAAACGATCGTGTGTGGGCTCCAGAGCATTTTTCTAGACGAGAAAAATGGGCATTAAAAATTTAGAACATGCTCTATTTTTTATCGTAGTTTTTCACGTCGTCGTTTTTCTCGTCATGAAAAACGGCAGTGTGTACGCTTTAATGACGGAAAAAAATGTGCATGCTCAGAAGCAAGTTATGAGACGGGAGCGCTCCTTCTGGTAAAACTAGCGTTCAGAATGGAGATACAGTAGCACATTCGTCACGCTGTAACGGACTGAAGAGCACGAGGCTGAAAAAAAATCGTCTCTCACCAAACTTTACTAACACGAGGATCAGCAAAAGCAGCCCAAAGGGTGGCGCCATTCGAATGGAACTTCCCCTTTATAGTGCCGTCGTACGTTTCGTACGTCACCACGCTTTGCTCGAGCATTTTTTATCACGATAGTGTGTAGGCAAGCCAGGCTTGAGAAGAATCACGTCGAGAAAAACTTTGTCTTTTTCAATGACATTAAAAACAGTCGTGTGTACGCGGCATAAGACTAAAACGAAATCTAAATTTTCTGAAAAGCACGAACCGTCTCTCACCAAACTTTACTAACACGAGGGTGGCGCCATCCGAATGGAACTTCCCCTTCATAGTGCCGTTGTACGTGTTGTCGAACGTGTTGTACGTCACCGTGCTTTGCTCAAGCATTTTTTTTCACGATAGTGTGTAGGCAAGGCAGGCTTGAGAAGAATCACGTCGAGAAAAACATTGTTTTTTTTAAATGACATTAAAAACGGCCATGTGTACGTGGCATTAGTCTTTTGACTAAAATGGCATTTTAGTTTTAGTCCCATTTTAGTCTTTTGACTAAAATGGCATTTTAGTTTTAGTCGTATTTTGGTCATCTCAATTGTTTTAGTTTTAGTCGTATTTTAGTCTATTAAAATAGTATTCATTTAGTCGACTAAAATGTTTTAGTCATTTTAGTCGACTAAATTAACACTGCTTTAAGAAAAAAAAATTGATCGCTTTTATAGCTGTCATAAGGAATGTAAACATCCCTTGTGACAGTAATAGGTGGTGACAGGTCCTCTTTATGGAGGGATTGGGGTTCTAAAAGAACACAAATCCCTCCTTTGCACTTCAAAGTATTCAGATCACCAAAAACGGCGATTATGAATAGTGTAATTTTTTTTTAAACTGGCACCGTTGGCAGCCGAGTAAACCGGAAGTGACTATGTGACGTCGCTTCCGTGTTTACAGAAAGAAGATTGTAACGAAGCCGCCAGGCGTCGGGAGGGGGGACCTCCCCTCTCGCTCCTCTGGTATAACAGCCGAGCGGCTTTTAGCCGCATCATTTGTTATCGCTGAAGAGCCGACCGCCCGCTCTAAAAAAGGTACCAGGGTGATGCCTGCAGCTGTATATCATCCCGGTATAACCCTTTAAAGCCGAGACCGCATATATGCGTATGCTCAGCGGGAAGGAGTTAATGTCTTACTTGTGTACAAATTTACATGCTGCATGGACAATGTAACTTTTTTTCCCCCTGAATATCCCTCATAAGTCATACACATCTGGATTCTCATTTCTTACTTTTTGAAATGCTGGACCCATGAAATAATCACTTTTCCTTTACTTCTTTTTCTCTAGGTTAAAAAGCAAGTTACCCTTGCATGAGGGCTCTCCTTGGACTTCAAGAGTTAAATGCTTATTTCTGTCTAGGGGAACATGAAAAGGCAGTTATTCTTCACTCTTATATTCTTCCTCTCAGCTGCACATCCAGTCCCTCCAAAGCTGGCACTCTGGTGTCATCACATAAAATGCAGTACTAGCAGTCCTACATTGTAAGGGCAGATGTTGAGAGTCTGCCCACAACCCAAAGAGTCAGAGGGAAGGGGGGAGTGCTGGCTGCAAGTAGAGTGTAGAATAAGGTAAGTATCCTCGGTTCACATCTATGCAGTTGACGTGAGTATCTATAGGTATGTCTATCTTGTTCCTTACACCCATTACTTATTCCTGCTATTCAGTTACTATATTATACCATATGGTTATGTCTCTTTATAGATCACCATTGCATTCACCCCTGAAGAGTTGGTATACTCCAACGAAACGTGTCGGGATTACATAGATGCATGATGTCCATACAGATGATTTTATGTCTTTTATATTGTTTTACTCCAAGATTTTCCAATACCACCTAGCCTCTTCAGTGGTTCATGTTGTGCAGGACTTGTCTTTACTCCATAATATGCCAAGCACCATGGCGTCAATATGTATGTAGCAGGGTGCTAAGTTTGGGGGAAGTGTTTGGGTGGTAGTTGTGCCCAGACACCCTGGTTGTTAGAGTTCTTGAGACCGTTTTGTCCGCGGGTGGAGTATTGGTGTGCAGTTCCCTGTGGCCTGCGGGTGGTGCTGCCGTGGTGGGCCGGGGTTGAGCCGCTGATGCGGTGCTGTGCCGGAGGTCTGGGCCCGGCACCTTCGGCTGGAGCAAACCGGGGATCGGGGAGTCTCAGGGTGCCGCCTTGCGAGGGGACCCGTATCCTAGATGAGGAGGCCGGGGGAGGAACCGTTCCGAAGGACTGGTGCGGAAGTCACAGTGAAGGAAGGGTCCCGGTAACTCTCTGGAGGGATGTCTTCTCCTTGAACAGAGACCAAGTTCACCAGGTCTGTGGCAGAGACCAAGGGTAAAGTTCGAGCATCATTTCGGCTGCTAGTCCTAAGTTGGGGAGACTATCCGAATGGGCTGAATCTGCTTGAGAATCAGAGCAGTGAATTGTGTAACGTTTGTGCCTGGACCTCATCCACGTCTTAAGCTGTCCTGTTCTCCCTCCAACCTTTCCTGTCAGAGACTGTGTTTTATAAGAAATAAACCTCTACGTTGGAGTGCAGCTGGTGTGGACATTCAAGTTACTGTGGGGATACAAGGACTTGTCTTTATTCAATATAGAGGTGAGAGACATTCTCTGGCTGTCTGACTGTGGAAGACCCATCAATAACACCGCTCAACCTCTTCACACACAGGAGGGTACGGGCTTGTGGTGCGGTGTGCCTCTCTCTTCCTGCGAGGAGCCAAAGTTAATGCAGGTAAAAAAAGGGGTCTGTGCGCTACACGTATATGTGTTTTTTAGCATGCTCTGCGTTTATGCGATTTTATGTATGCTTTTTTTTTTGTCATTCAATATGCTGTACATGATCTCACAAGGCATATTAAAATGCTCTTTGCTAAGACTGCTTTTTGGTATACATCTCTCCTTCAAAGTCCCTAACAAACACCCCCCTTTTTTTGTTGGAACCCATATAAGCAATACTGTGTTTTATACCCCACATGCTTACTCTACATAGTCGATTGGCCTCATTTAAAGTCCCCCTGACCAAACTCTCTCTTTTTCTGAATAAGGTAGGTAAAACTTCCTTTTGTGTCTTCCCCTTGACCAAAATTAGCATTTTGGTCTCCCTGTACACTGGAAGGGTAACTTTGGATCATAACCAGAGGGCAGCAGTAAATCTAAACCTGAATGTAATCATGTTAAAGTCAAAGAATAGGGAGAACAAAATCAACAAAATCATCCCAAAAAATCTTGGAGCGGATTGGTAAATCCTCTACACCCAAAAGTCCAGGATCCAACATACTATGCTGAAATCTACTGATCCAGGGGATCCAGAGAGGAGTATTTTAATTGTAAATATTTCTAACCTTTGTACACTTTTATCTTAAAAATATATTTAATTCATGGTGTAAACTTACAGATTTGGAGGATCTGATGACTTTATGGCTTTGTGAAACGTGTTAGAGGCACCAAAAGGCAGAAGGGTAGGTGTGTCTCTAAAGTGTGTCTTTCCCATGCACACACTTCCCTTTGATTGCCCCATTACCATTTAGAGGTGACATCATCTCCACCATTTAAGGGTCCATGTTAATTTCACACAAGGCTGTGGGAAAACTCAGCTCAGCAAATTCCCAGACACAAAGGGGTATATTTACTAAAACTGGAGAGTGTAAAATCTGGTGCAGCTGTGCATGGTAGCCGATCAGCTTCTAACTTGTTCAATTAAGCTTTGAAAAAGAAATTGGAATCTGATTAGTTTCTATTTAGAGCTGCACCAGATTTTGCACTCTACAGTTTTAGCAAATCAACCCCAAAGAGTCTGAGGGGTTATTGAGGAAAATTCTGGTTCAGACCCACTACTGTTGCACCACAACATCTTTTACACTGGCTGCTTAAAGCTTTTGGTTACTCTTGTGTCAATGCTTTGGAGGTTGGGCCATTTAGCTCAGTTGGTTAGAGCGTGGTGCTAATAACGCCAAGCAAAATTATTATTTATCAAATAGCACATCAACAACACTGTGGGGGAGATTTACTCAAACTGGTGCACAGAGAATCTGATGCAGCTGTGCGTAGAAACCAATTGGCTTCCAGGTTTCAGGCTATGTTCACACTGTTCCGACAGAAGTTGCACGCCTTCTGATCCGACTTTGCTCTGCAACTTCATGTCCGACTTCCATGTGACTTCAATGAAAGGGACTGACTTTGAGTCTGGTAGAATGTCCCCCCGTTGTAGCTATGTGTCTTCTTTGTCTGATCTTCTCTCTCTGCTTTTTCTCCCTCTGCTTCTTCTCCCTCCACTTCTTCTCCCGGTTCTTCTCCCTCCACTGATGACTTCTTCCTTTGCCAACCCGGTCTTTCTCTGATGCTGCCCCCCGCTGTTATGTCAGGTCCGGTGTCTGCCATTTCTTATATAGCCATAAAACAAATTTTAAAAACCTAACTCTAGCATCGTTAGTCTATTTTTGGTTTAATTAGTTTTGTTCATTAATTTTTTGTGTGGTATTAAAAAAAATGACAAAATGAAAAATAAGCCATTAATTGATTGGTAAATAACTTTACAATGCTTTGTACCAGAAATGTAAGTTTAGTGCCATTATAAGAAGGACAAATTATAGAATAAAATGTACAACTTTTATCTACAGTAAGAATAATTTAAAGAAATCATTTAATAAAAAAATTTATTTTGCTAGTTTTGTTACATCTTTTTTTCTAAAGGTTTCATGAAAAAATATATTTTTGCAAGATAATATCACAAAAGGAAAGCTTGTTTGTCTGAAAAAAAAGTATTACTTTGTTATCTTAATTAACAAAAGTATTGCTAAATAAGAAAGTCTATAGCAAAAATTTAAAAATTGCCTTGGTCCATAGGGGGTAGACAGATGTGAGAGCTGAAGAACTTTTTTTAGTTTTGGATAAAGTAAGAAATAGTTAAAACCTTTGACCCCCTGGAGATCATGTATAAGAGAAATCCTCTCTGACAGCTGTCATGGTAAATGTCCCCTTTGGAATATCCTTCTATTCCTGATGCAGTGGCAGGTCAAATTCAGATTTTCCCATTCATTTCTGTCCTGGTGACACCATAGAGAGGGTTGAATCTTCCTGAGAGCAATAAAAAATCTAACAGAAGTTCTAACTTTTCTCAACTCTATTCAGAACCAAAAATTGGTTTTAGATATACTTTAAAGAAAGAAAAAAAATATATTTTGGAAAGGGCCACCATTTCTAGGAACATTTCCCAATCTGATGATAAACATTTGGGAGGAACAAACTTTCTCTAATGTAGGTGAAGGCAGCTGGAAGGCAATTTCGACGAGTATAAACAAAGTTCTCTATGTGTCTTCTCTTTGAAGTTCTCAGATCCCTCTCTGGTGCCCTATCAGCCCTCTTCTACAGAGGTGTCAGACAGAAGTGTGGACACTTCCTCATTGTTGTCACCTGGACACACTTCCCAACCACACACTGGCAGTGACACACTTCTATCTTTTCATATGCGGCTGTTTGATCTTCTCCCCACTTGGTCTACACACCTCACCTAAACCCGTAGAGCGTCTCAGAGGAAAATGGTCACTTGTTTGTGGATATTTTAACCCTATTTCTGACAGTTGCTGCTTGCAAGTTAAAATCCATTTTTTTGCTAGAAAATTACTTAGAACCCCCAAACATTATATACCGTATATACTCGAGAATAAGCTGAGATTTTCAGCCCTTTTTTTTGGGCTGAAAGTGCCCCCCTCGGCTTATACTCGAGTCAGTGTACCTGAAAATATTGAGAGGCTGCGGGTGTCCATCGTTTAAATCTCGTCTCCTCCTGGTCCCTTTCGTGATAGGCGGAACTGTGTCTGCTGAGAATCGCCTATCACGAACGTTCTCTCATCCTCACCCATCCCAGCAGACACTGTGTTCAGTGTTCCGCCAATCACGGACGCCTTTTCATCCTCGGACAAGAGGACGCCCGTGATTGGCGGAACACTGAACACAGTGTCTGCTGGGAAACTGAGGATGAGAGAACGTTTGTGATAGCCGTTTTCTAAGCAGACACAGTTCCGCCTATCACGGAAGGGACCAGGAAGAGACCGCAAGTTTTAAACGATGGACGCCGCAGCCTCTCAATTTTTTTCAGGTACAATTTCAATTTTAGGGGAACAGTGAGGATGGGCACAGTGAGGATGGGCACAGTAAGGTGGCAATGGGCAGAGTGAGGTTGGGCACAGTGACAATTGGCTTAGTGAAGTTGCAATGGGCACAGTGGGGCATGCAAATGGGCATTGTTGACCCTCTTCCACTCACAGTAGCTGCTGCATTCTCACCCTCGGCTTATACTCGAGTCAGTAAGTTTTCCCAGTTTTTTGTGGTAACATTAGGTACCTCAGCTTATACTCAGGTCGGCTTATACTCGAGTATATACAGTATGTATGTAGCGGGGTGTCACTTTATGGTGTTCATAGAGACTATATTTCATCAAGTGAATCCGGATCTCCCCTGGTTTCCTATTGGATAATATGCTGACTATTGCTTGACTATGAGTAGGGAAGTGCATGGTGGGATTTGTGGTACCGGGAGAGTTGGACTCCAATGGCAAGGATACTACACAGACTACTATACCCACAGTGCAACTGAACATCCATCGTGCATTGCCCGGCGCAAGGTCTGCTGGGGATGGATTATTTAAGGGGAGGAGGAGCAACGCGCGGTCTCTTTGGACATCGCCCGCCCAGCAGCTTGGAGCCTGTTTGGGGCCAATCGTGTTGGTCTAGGCAGGATAGTCTGGGCCTACCGAGCCGGAGAAAGCCTGTTTGCCGGAGAAGGAGAGAGCCTTTATCCAGAGAGCCTGCTGACATCTCGGAGCATCCAAGAGTCAAGCCACCTTCACCTTCCTTATCGGTTGTCTGGAAGATCGCATACTACGGATGACCGGGAGATCGTGTGTGCTGGAGCCTAGCAGCGGGACTAGTTAAACGGATTGGTCTGGTCGGGTGACAAAGCACTTGCTCAGGATTCTTAACTGTTTGCTAGGCCCGAGACCCCTTTGCATAGGACCCACCGCCATTACAGCAGTGTGTTGCGCAGTTAGAGTTGGCATCTTATTGCCTGTGACTTTAGGCCCTAAACTATGGCAGGATCACAGCTAACAGTGGATATCCTTTGGATTACAAATGTAAAAGTGCACCAACGTTGCTAGCGAAGATTCCTTCTATCGGAGTAAATGTGTATATGAAATAGTCAGGCCTGACTGTAACTCACGGAGACATTGTTTGGGCGCCATACTGCCCACGAGGGGGAAGCTTGCGAGCGTAGTTCTTTTAAAGACATTTTAGAGTGTATAAGATTTGTATATCTCGATATTGGTTACATTGTGCATAACTTTGATTTTGCAGGGCCGAAAGAGAGAGAGAGAGAGAGACGGTCAGCACAGGTACTCTAGTTCCGAACGGTGAATGTATACTGCATTGTGGTCTTCATTATTAGTAGGTTTCACAATCTCATTTGCTTAACCGCTGTCCCAGTGGAGGGTCAGAGACAGTTTATTTGGGGGTTGACAGAAGTAAGGTACAGGCCCAAACTAATACCAGCAGCTCTCTTAACTGGGGATAGTGCTACATATATATATTTTTAGCAGACAATCTAGAGAAAAACATAGCGGTTGTTGCAATATTTTATGTCACACTGTATCTGTGCAGCGGTCTTTCCCAATTTTTTAGGAAAAAATACACTTTCATGAATAACAAAAAAACTAAACAGTAAACTTAGCCCAATTTTTTTGTATGATATGAAAGATGATGTTACGCCAAGTAAATAGATACCCAACATGTCATGCTTTGAAATTGCGCACACTCGTGGAATACGTCATACACATCTGGATTCTCATTGCTTATTTTTTTAAATGCTGGACTTCAAGAGTTACATTTATTTCTGTCTAGGGCAGTGGCGGCTGGTGCTCAATTTTTTTTGGGGGGCGTAAACAAACAAATAAAAAAAACACATCAATTGCAGCCTCACTGTGCCCAAACGCAGCCACTGTGCCCATCAATTGTCGCCACTGTGCCCATCAATTGTTGCCACTGTGCCATCAAACGCAGCCACTGTGCCCAGCAATTGTCGCCACTGTGCCAGCAATTGTCGCCACTGTGCCATGCCATCAAATGTCACCACTGTGCCATCAATTGTCGCCACTGTGCCATGCCATCAGTTGTCACCACTGTGCCATCAATTGTCGCCACTGTGCCATCAAACGCAGCCACTGTGCCATGCCATAAAACGCAGCCACTGTGCCATGCCATCAAACGCAGCCACTGTGCCATAAATTTTTGCCACTGTGCCCATCAATTGTCACCACTGTGCCATCAATTGTCGCCACTGTGCCATCAAACGCAGCCACTGTGCCATGCCATCAAACGCAGCCACTGTGCCATGCCATCAAACGCAGCCACTGTGCCATCAATTGTCACCACTGTGCCCATCAATTGTCACCACTGTGACAGCAATTGTCACCACTGTGACCATCAATTGTCACCACTGTGCCCATCATTTGCCGCCAGTTTGCCCCCTCAAAAACCGCCAGATTGCTTCCCCCGTCACCCAGCACTTACCTTTCTCGGGTCAGCCATCCTCCCTCGATGTCTTCTCCCAAATCCCGCCCTCGATGTCGCTTCAGCCAATCAGGTTACCGGTAACCAGACCCGGTGAACCTGATTGGCTGAGACGAGTTAGTGTTAACCAGGGAACGCACACCCTCTGCGTCCCCTGGTTAACTATTTGGAAGCCGATTAGAGCCCACAGGCTGTAATCAGAAAGCCTATCAGAGCCGCTGGCTCTAATAGGCACTTCCAAACACCAACAAACTGCTGTTATTCAGATGGCCGGCGCTCACCAGGGGGCCGGCCATCTGAATAGTGGGTGGCAGCGGCGACAATACATAGAGATTCATGCAATGCTTGAATCTCTATGTATTGTACACTTGAATGATGGCGCAGGGGAGAGAGGGGGCGGCGCTCCTGCACCCACTATGGACACACCGCCGCTGGTCTAGGGGAACATGAAAAGGCAGTTATTCTTCACTCTTATATGCTTCCTCTCAGCTGCACATCCAGTCCCTCCAAAGCTGGCACTCTGGTGTCATCACATACAATGCAGTACTAGCAGTCCTACATTGTAAGGGCAGATGTTACGAGCCTGCCCACAACCCAAAGAGTCAGAGGGAAGGGCGGGAGTGCTGACTGCAAGTGTAGCACTACCCCTGCAGGAGCTGCTGGTTATTATTTTGGGTCCTGCCATTACCCCACAGTTCACTGTATCAAAACTTTGTGTCTAAATTGGGCAATGTGCCCACAGATGCATGCACCAGTCACTTAGTCTTTTTCCAATGCTTTTTTATTAAACACAACTTGCAGCAGTAGAGGGATGGAGGGTTAGGGGAATTCAGATACCTTGTGCAGATCACTGAGGAACTTGAGATCCTGGAGACAAGTAAACTTGCTGTCAATGGATATTGCTCTCCCGGATAGGCCTCTCTCACAGACCTAGCATCCGGAATGATGCACAGACAAAAGTCTCTGCCACAGACTTGATGATAGTGTCCAATCTCCCTACCTGATCTCCGGCACTGTGTGACTAAACTGACTTTTAACATGGGAGTCTATGGAAGGGGTGCCCGGATTTGAAAAATTGGTGCTCCCCGGTCATAGGTCCCCTTTACAACAAACTTTGCACGCTTGTAGATGAAGAGTGGGGCTACATGTGTGCCAAGTGGGGTCCAGGGGACCTACGGCTGGCCAGGATCAGGCACACAAATTTGAAGATTGACACAGACTCGAGTATAAGCAGAGGTGAGCATTTTCAGCACAAAAAAATTTGCTGAAAAACTCGGCTTATACTCAAGTATATACTGTAAGTAAAACTTTCTTTTGTGTCTCCCCCTTGACTAAAATGAGCATTTTGGTCTCCCTGTACACTGGAAGGGTAACTTTGGATCATAACCAGAGTGCAGCACAGTGGCGGGGCATCCATAAAGGGTGCAGGAGCACCGCCCCCTCTCTCCTGTCACCCCTCTTTTACCATAGATAGATTCATGCATTGCATGAATCTACTTATGGTCACTGCTGCCGCCCCCTATTCAGGTGACTGGCCCCTTGTCGGGCACCGGGCACCGGGTCCCCAAAATCAACGGAGAAATTACCATTTAACATGGGAGTCTATTGAAGGGAAGCCCGGCTTTGAAAAATCGGTGCTCCACGACCGTAGGTCCCCCGGACAACAAACTTTGTACACTTATAGATGAAGAATGGGGCTACATGTGTGCCAAGTTTGGGGCCCAGGGGACCTACGGCTGGCCAGGATCAGGCACACAAAGGTGAAGATTGACACAGACTCGAGTATAAGCCGAGGGGGGCATTTTCAGCACAAAAAAATGTGCTGAAAAACTCGGCTTATACTCGAGTATATACAGTAAGTAAAACTTTCTTTTGTGTCTCCCCCTTGACCAAAATTAGCATTTTGGTCTCCCTGTACACTGGAAGGGTAACTTTGGATCATAACCAGAGTGCAGCACAGTGGCGGTGCGTCCATAAAGGGCGCAGGAGCGCCGCCCCCTCTCTCCTGTCACCCCTATTTCACCATAGATAGATTCATGCATTGCATAAATCTATCTATGGTCACCGCTGCCGCCCCCTATTCAGGTGACTGGCCCCTTGTCGGGCGCCGGACATCTGAATTACCGCGGCGGGGATGTTTTTGGAAGCGCCTGATTAGAGCCGTGGGCTCCAATAGGCGTCCTGATTAGAGCCATAGGCTATAATAGGCTTCCAAAATGGTAAACAGCGGGCGCAATACTGTGCGTTCGCTGTTTACTTAGTGTTGTGTTAGGGAAGTGAATTAATCACTTTCCTAACACTGACCCACCTCTCAGTCAATCAGGTGCTCGGGTCTGGTTACCTGTCACCTGATTGGCTGAAGCAACAGGCGCTGTGATTGGATGCCTATCAGGCGTCCAATCATAGCAGAGGACGGGAAGAGGGTGGGAGAAGACATCGAGGACTTGGAGCGTGGAGGACAGCGCCGTGACCCGAGACAGGTAAGTGCTGGACGGGGGATGCACACTGGGCAGCATTTGATGGGGCACAGTAGAGGTAATTGATGGGGCACAGTAGCGGCAATTTATGGGGCACAGTAGCGGCAATAGATGGGGCAGAGTAGCAGCAATTGATGGGCACAGTGGCAGCAATTGATTGGGCACAGTGGCAGCAATTGATGGGGCACAGTGGCAGCAATTGATGGGCACACTGGCAGAAATTGATGGAGCACAGTAGCGGCAATAGATGGGGCACAGTAGCGGCAATAGATGGGGCACAGTAGTGGCAATTGATGGGCACATTGGTAGCAATTGATAGGGCACAGTGGCAGCAATTGATGGGTCACAGTGGCAGCAATTGATGGGCACACTGGCAGAAATTGATGGGTACAGTAGCTGCGTTTAATGGCACAGTGGCAGGAATTTATGGGTACAGTGGCTTCGTTTGATGGCACAGTGGCTGCGCTTGATGGCACAGTGGCTGCGCTTGATGGGCACAGTAGCGGCGTTTGATGGGCACAGTGGCTGCAATTGATGTTTTTTTTTAGTTTGTTTGTGCCCCCCAAAAATTTTGAGCACCAGCCACCACTGGTGCAGCAGTAAATCTAAACCTGAATGTGATCATGTTCAAGTCAAAGAATAGGGAGGACAACATCAACAAAATCATCCCAAAAAATCTTGGAGCGGATTGGTAAATCCTCTACACCCAAAAGTCCAGGATCCAACATACTATGCTGAAATCTACAGATCCAGGGGATCCAGAGAGGAGTATTTGAATCGTAAACGTTTCTAACCTTTCTACACTATTATCTTAAAAATGTATTTAATTCATGGTGTAAACTTACAGATTTGGAGGATCTGATGACTTTATGGCTTTGTGAAACGTGTTAGAGGCACCAAAAGGCAGAAGGGTAGGTGTGTCTCTAAAGTGTGTCTTTCCCATGCACACACTTCCCTTTGATTGCCCCATTACCATTTAGAGGTGACATCATCTCCACCATTTAAGGGTCCATGTTAATTTCACACAAGGCTGTGGGAAAACTCAGCTCAGCAATTCCCGGACAAAAAGGGGTTGATTTACTAAAACTGGAGTGTGCAAAATCTGGTGCAGCTGTGCATGGTAGCCGATCAGCTTCTAATGCCGCGTACACATGATCGATTTTCTCGACGGTGAAAACACCGTCGAGAAAATCGATGGGAAAAACAAGGGAATGGCTTGGTTCCCTACACACGGACGTTTTTCCCGACATTTTTTTTCTTGGTCGAGAAAAACGACCATGTGTGGGCTCCGTGGCAGTGTTTCCCTATGGGAAAACTGCCGCAGAAAAAAATGACAGGAATCACGACGAGAAAAATTAGAACATGTTCTAATTTTTCTCGTCGTGATTAATGCCATTTTTCCCGTCGGGAAAAATGACAAAAAGCCCACACTCGGTCGTTTTTCTTGTTAAAAAAAATAAATTTCAAGAGTCTAAGGGGTTATTGAGGAAAATTCTGGTTGATTACAGCTCTATATTGACATCTGTATATTTTGCTGTTAGTTCAATAGTTTAAGATAGACAATGATATACCTTATGACCAAAACATTGTGAACACCCAACCATCACACCATTTGAGGTTATTGAACATCCAATTCCAAAACCAAAGGTATTACTATTGGCTTTTCAACCCTCCACCCAATGCTGTAGCCCAGATGTGGAGCTTTTTCCAGGACTACAGCATTTTTTTGAAAAAAGCCACATGAACCTAACATGTTCTGAACACATAACCTTTTCATCTGGAGTCAGACACGCTACCGTTGCACCACAACATCTTTTATGTTTGCAGCTTAAAGCTTTTGGTTACTCTTGTGTCAATGCTTTGGAGTTTGGGCCATTTAGCTCAGTTGGTTAGAGCGTGGTGCTAATAACGCCAAGCAAAATGATGTTTTATCAAATAGCACATCAACAACACAGTGGGGGAGATTTACTAAAACTGGTGCACAGAGAATCTGATGCACCTGTGCGTAGAAACCAATTGGCTTCCAGGTTTCAGGCTATGTTCACACTTTTCCGACACAGAAGTTGCATGCCTTCTGACCTGACTTTGCCAGCGACTTCATGTCCGGCTTCCATGCGACTTCAATGAAAGGAATCTGACTTTGAGTCTGGTATGCATCATGAGGGGGAACCCCATGCCAAAATTGAAAAATTCTGGTCTCCCCCAGAATTCATACCAGACCCTTATCTGAACATGCAGCAGGTCAGAAAATGGGGGGAGGGGGGGATGAGCGAGTGCCCCCCCTCCTGGACCAAAACAGGCCACATGGCCTAAACATGGGGGGGTGGGTGCTTTGGGGCAGGGGGCTCTGTGTGAATGAGTATGGGGTCCATTGTACTCCTGCCTATTCACCCAAAAAAAGTGTAGTGTTACAAAAAAAACAAGAGACAGTTTTGGAAAAGTATTTTATTAAAAATGAAGAATGTCCCCCCGTTGAAGCTATGGGTCTTCTTCCTCGGGTCTTCTCTCTCTGCTTCTTCTCCCTCTGATTCTTTTCCCTCTGCTTCTTCTCCCTCCGCTTCTTCTCCGGGTTCTTCTCCCTCCACCGATTACTTCTTCCTCTGCCAACCCGGTCTTCCTCCAATGCTGCCTCCCGCTGTTATGTCAGGTCTGGTGTCTGCCATTTCTTATATAGCCATGGGGCCTTGCCATCCAGGGGACATCACACGGAGACCCTGCCCGCTCGTGACTCAATAAGTGTTTCTAGCTATTTAAAAACAAAGCAGATTGCTTAGGAACCATTTTGGCATGTTTGGCTTATATGTTTATTCTTAGCCACAGTAAGGGGGCATGCTTCCCTCTGACTCCCAGTTAATTGGATTTAGCTGGGATTCCACAAGACCAAAAAAATATATTTTAAAGAAAAAAAGGTTGAGAATGATTGACAAAGGTTGAGAATGACTGTCTTTAGAATGAATAACTGCAAGCATAAAACTATGTAAAAGTAAACATGTCACTCATATTTACACATATTATCATTTTCCATGTGACATCTGTAGATTGTCACCTGGTGCTGTGGCTTAGTTGGTTAAAGCGCCTGTCTAGTAAACAGGAGATCCTGAGTTCGAATCTCAGCAGCGCCTTGGTTTTCCTAGAGTTTTCAACCAACAATGTGAAGGAAGGTACCTACCTACTCCAATTCTCAAAATGGCGGTTGGACTAGATATAGGCATTAAAGCGGAGTTCTAGCCGAAATATGACTTTTAAGATAAAAATACCCCTAGAATACTCATGCCTCGTGTAATGAAACAAAGGAATGCTGTAAACCAGGGGTCTAAAAACTGGCGGCCCTCCAGCTGTTGCGAAACTACAATTCCCATGAGGCATTGCAAGGCTGACAGTTACAAGAATGACTCTCACAGGCAGAGGCATGATGGGACTTGTAGTTTCGCAACAGCTGGAGGGCCGCCAGTTTGAGACCCCTGCTGTAAACTATGCCCAGTTTTCTATCTGTGCAGCATTGTTTTCTTACTTTGTGAAGTTTCTGCACAGTTCTGCACAGTGCGACCATCTCCAGTGTGGGTATCTGAAGCTACAGTGTCCTTCTTACTGGATTCCGTGCATGTTGGCTACGCAGCATGCACCTGCCGATCTTGCGCATGTGCAGAGCCATGCCAAGCTGACCAAGATTTTCCATAGACGCCAATGTTAAATTTTACTGGAGCCGCTCAATGCCAAGCTGGCCAAGAATTTCCATAGACGCCATGCCAAGCTGACCAAGATCTCCCAGGAGCCAATGCAAAACCGGAAATTAAGTCTGTGGCCCCAACCCCCTGGAGAAGGAAGTGAAATTAGATATAGGCGTACATTAGGTAAGTGAAGAGAAAAAATAATAATAAATTGCCAATTTATTTTTAGGATGCACATTAGTGCTGCATGGTGAGGAGTGAAAAATGTGGGTGGAACTCCGCTTTAAGCAATATAAAAAATCAGATGGTTATTTGGTTGCGAAGAAAAGTCCTTCCCTTTTTTCTTTCCTCTTAACGTGTATCATAATATTAAATGATTATAGATGTAAGAAATAGAAGAAGGAGGCAAAGGTTTCCCTTCACTTAACTTCCCAAACATGGCAGACATCCATGTGCTGATTGGGTTGGAGTTTTTCTTCATGTTCGCTATTGTCTTCCTCCAAGATGCTCTAGCATCCAGGAAGATGTCTGTAGATTCCTCTCCTTTGTTACTTCATAGACCCAACATATAGCCATATCCGCTCTATGCTCTATAGTTGCGAATAAACTAACAGATGCATTGCTAATGTCTGTTGATATTTGGAAGCTGACCATAGAGAAGACCATAGTACATATACAATTGCTTAGCATCTTCTGACCACGTTGAGATGTCTTTTAACATGGCTTTAACTCTAAAGCTCTGGTTGCACAAACATAGCAGAAAACCTCCCAAACCTGCTTATAGGAACTTTTAAGGGCCCTCTAAAACCAGGTTGGTGATGCAAGGATAGGATAGTGTAAGGTGTAAATGGCACCCACCTTAGAGACTCTAATAAATCACTGGTATAAACCTGTAGTGGTTGCACACTTTACCAAATAAGCTTTTCACTGAATAACAGATACTAATGATATCTCTTTTTTTTAACAAATAGTGGTTTAAATGTAAAGTAAATTTCAGTAAGTATTTGTACCCGTTTAAAATTATAACAGATTGCTGGAGAATCATATTCTGGCCTTTTGGGTCCTGCCTTAGTTCCAGGTTGATATATATACATAGGGAAGGTCAGGCTCAGTATTGTGCTGAGTAGGACCACATGGGAGCCAGAGGGTCCATGTCAACAGAAAGTATGTAACCTTCGTCCGCCACCCCAAGGGATTCACCAATTTTGGACACTACCAGTTTTGGGACTCTCACCTTTTCAGTTATGCCTGGGCAGCCACGGGATAGTTAGGAAGTGAACTGAGTTGCATGTAAATGCTGTAATGTACCTAAATGTTTTAAGTACATTTCTTGAACTGTTCTTAAAGGGGTTGTAAAGCTATTTTTTTTTTTAGCAATATCTGATCTATATGCTATATAGATCATGAATCTAGCTGTTATTTGTGCCATAATTGTTTATTTACCTGTTAGATACATAGGCTTTTTCAGCACTTCCTCCTTTACTGTGTGTATGATCTCCCCAACTTCCGGTTTTTCGAGCGCGCTCCCTGCAACAATGTCACGACATCAAAGAAACTACAACTCCTTTGATGCTTAGCGGCATCGCGCATGCGCAGTGGCGATTTTTCGCCTTGTGAAATAACGAAAACGAGTCTAGTTCTCATTTCTATTTCTGCCTTCGGTACGCAGACACCTCCCAGTTAACACACCCATTCCCGCCTCCCCAGCACGCCCATAGTCTAAAAAAACAATTACTAGCCACACTTCCACTTCAGCAAAAAGAGGGGGCGGAGTAAAGGCAGGGCTGTGCTGCTGAGATGGTCATTCTGATTACAATAACAAGGCATGGGAGGCGGAGCTACAGCATCTTAGACATGCCCACGGCTCCCCTGCCTCCCGTGCCTGTGAACACGCACAGGGTCTCCCCGCAGGGATGTAGTCCCAAGGGAGGGGGCAAGCACGTATAGTAAACCCCAGGAAGAACGGCTCGGATGAGGGGGCAACCTTCTAGAGGAGGAACAGGAAGTTACAAATTCACACACAGAAAAGAAGCATTTACAAAGGAAAACGAAGAAAAAGGTAAGTGAACCAACAGTACACTGCCTTGAAAGAACATACTTAAAGAATAAAAAACAAACCTTTAGCATCACTTTAAGCCTGGTCTGAAGTTATTCAAGGGGTGCATGGTGGAACATGGCGTAACAAAAGAACAGGGCCTGTAAAGCTCACATGGGGTATGAAGCAGGGCTTCTATGAAAGGTTAACTAGGCAGGAGAGTCAAAGTTAGAGAGCAGTCACCACGGGTAACCAGGACCTGGTGGAAAATTCATAGCAGCCGGTCATGGTGCGGTACCTGCCAAAGGTGACAGGTCCTTCAGTAGTGAGGTTGTCAGTGCTCTGACTCCCTCCCTAGTAGTCGGTTTCTACAAAGTATCTGGGACCAAACCCATGGTATGAAGACCCCATATATCTAACGCATGGTACTGGAGAGTGGAAGAAGTTAATGTTGAGCAAGCATGAGGTCTGCGCTAGTTGAAAGTTGACTTTCACATGAGCGTGGCCCCACCTGGTCCCGAACATTGATAAGTGCGTACACGAGAAAGGTCAGCCCCGTGTGCAGGGTGAGTAGGCCCCCATCCACAACCTAAGCCTTGTATATGAAAAGTGTTTGAGAAGAATCTGTTCTTTGTAAAAACTTAAAGTATGAGGTCAGGATTGGAAGAATCCCCTGCCTGGCATTCCAATTTGCCTCAATGTATATGCTATGCATCTTTATGTTGCTATAAGAACAGCTCAATCTTTCTCAACCTTCTTATCCCAGAGAAACCTTTAAAATTATTTTTAGGTTCGGGGAAACCCCAATAAAAAAATGTATTGGGGGTCAATGGCAAAAATGCCTGTTATGTTGGTTGCCAGTGGTAACAAAACTCAAGAAATATACCCAAAAGCCCTGTACACACGATCAGTTTTACCGATGAAAACAGTCCGATGGACTGTTTTCATCGGACAAACCGATCGTGTATGGGCCCCATCGGTCCTTTTTCCTTTTTTGCTCCTGGACCTGACGTTCAGCTCGCGCTCCCACATCGGATGGAGGAGGTGTGGGAGCGCGAGCTGAACGTCAGGTCCAGGAGCAGGGCGGAGGGAGCCAGACACAGTGGAGGGGCGGCAGACGGCAATGGAGACCCACTCTCCTCATACCGATAGACACGCCCGCTCCCCCCGGCTTTCCGATCTCTTAATACAACATCGGGAGGGTGTGTACCGGCCGGCACACCATATTTAAAGGCTGTTCTTTATCAACTTAACTGTAAGTGCAACATGTTAGATTTTTAATAAAGGTTTTAAAACGTTAATGCACTATGTGGAGCGTCTCATATCTTTTCCATATTGGATGTCTGCTGATGACCTGTTGATCGGGTATTACCCAATACAACGTATCTGCATCTGCTGAGTGGTGGGGAGAGTGGATCTGTTACATCTGTTTTATGCGGTTTTTGATTCTCTGTCATGGGGGATCAACACCAGCTGGTAAGAGGCAACTTCTACTAAATGGTGGTGGATCTACACATTTATTTTGGATGCAGTCACTATATGGACAATTTTTCTTCACAGAGCACTGGTGTTTTGATCATAATTTGAGTTACGGACATTTATTGCTGTTTCTTTTTGTTGCTCACCAATGGACTTTATAAGAGTTTTTTGTATTATATGTTAATTACCGATTACTTATGGTATGTTTTCACATGTTCATAATCTGTGGCAAATACCGACACAAGGTATCTAGAGATAATCAAAGGATTTTTTGGTTTACTCACTGGTGTTATAATTTCTTTATCAATTTCTAGGTTTAAACACCATTATAGAGGTTTATGGGATAGCGTGATTGTTTTTTCTTTCCACAACTGTTTCTTGTATTTTTATTTACATGCCAGTCGCAGCTCCCCTTCCACAACCGTGACGCTATTCACGGCTTTCCAACCAATTTTTGAATTAGCACAGTTTTTCTTCTTTTTTCCTTAAGTAGATAAATAGTGCTTGAAATTTTGACTACCATGGTAGGTCAATGATCAGCTTAACTTTGGGATATTGTTGTATATAGAGAAAAATATGGAAGTAGAATCTATTCTCTTTATCCAGGAGCAATGTGTTGGTCTAGGAAAGAAGTACAGCTGTACATTAGATCAAACAGATGCATAACAAAAGACAAGAAGTGTGTCGTTGAGAAGTGTGTCCAGGTGACAATGAGGAAGCGTCCACACTTCCTTCTGTCACCTTCACAGCACAGGGTAGGATGGCATCATAAAGGGGTTTAAGAACATCAAAGAGACTTCATATGGAGATACTTGACACTAACTGATATTGTGAAGTGTTATGTTCTAGCTGTTTATTAATGTACTCAGTGGTCTTGGTCTTGGCCCAAAAATGAATGGAATGCTCTTGGACTAATTGAAAAAGAATTTCACATGAATTTAGATAACACTTTCAACTCAAATACAAAGTGCAGATACATGATGAGGACACAGCGTGGTACCTACAAATATTAGGGATTGTTTACCTAATCGTATTTATTTATTAAAATGCTTAACCTACGCAGTCTTTCCCGGAGGCCTCGAGGCACAAAATAAAAGACATTGACATTAAAAAACATTAGAAAAACCAACTTACCAGAATGACAACACACAGGGGGTCTGTCCGTCACACCCCATTAAAATTAGGTGGCTCCAAAAGCTTGCACAAAAAGTACTGTTTTCAATTCCTTTCAGAATTTCAAAAGGTCATTCTTAAGTCCCAGTTTCAGAGGCAATGAGTTCCAAAATTCAGCTCCTTGTACTTTACTCGTTCTCCCTCTGCATTTTTTCTTTTTGAATTTTGGAATCTTCAATTTGGCCAGATTCGCCGATCTCAATGTTCGGGCAGGTGCATACTTGATGAATTTTTCCTTCAGGTACTCTGGGCCACATCCATGCAATGCCTTATGGACAACACATCCAGTTTTGAACAGAACCCGTTCTTTCACGGGCAGCCAATGTAGGGCTCTAAGGGATGTGGTCACGACGACCAATGCCCATCAGTAGTCTCGCTGTGGCATTCTGAATCAACTGGAGCTTGTAGATGGTACAAGCAGGCAAACCCAGGTACAGAGCATTGCAGTAGTCCAATCGACTGGTGATAATGGCATTGACCATGGCGATCTTATCAGAGTCTGCGATCTAGCGAAAAGTCGGCCTCAGGAGTCTCAGGCGGAAGTGGCAAGAGCTCACCACCTGATTTACCTGAGGGTGCAAGTTCAACCTAGAGTCAAAGATGACACCCAAGTCCCTGACCTGAGTGGCCGGAATCGGAAAAGGTTTAAAAGATTCCAGCCAGGATAGAAACAAGTTGGAATACACCTGGTTACTGAAGATGATGCATTCAGTTTTGGTGCCATTTAGTTTGAGATAATTAGCACCCATCCAGGATAGGATTTCCTCCAGGCAGCAGGCCAGCATGACCTGATCCTCCCCTTCATTGGATAGTTTGAAGTAGATCTGGGTGTCGTCAGCATAGACATGGAACGGGAGGTTGTGACGGCGAATGATGCATAGCAGCGGCCTCATATAGATGTTAAAAAGGATTGGAGATGAAGCCAATCCTTGTGGGACCCCGCAAGACAGGGACCAGCTTTACCCTCTGAACCCTGTCTCGCAGGAAAGAGGCTACCCATGCCAGAGCTATACCATCAATTCCCGCCACCACCTTTACCTATCCAAAAGTATAGAGTGGTGGATAGTATCAAAAGCTGCCGACAAATCCAGAAGTACCAAGGCCAAAGCTTCATTCTCATCCAAGGCCCAGAGTAGATCGTCCTGTACTTTTACCAGGGCTGTTTCCGGGCTTCTCCCAGGTCGGAATCCTGACTGGAAGTCATCAAAAATTTTGTTTCCAATTTCTGGTTGCATCTGAGATTGTTTCTAAAGCTGGCCATACATAGATCAAAATCTATCAATCGACTTGCCATGAACTGGCTTGTTGGGCAATTAACACTCTTCGGAGACACAATTTTCCTGTTGACATCTGGTGCCACATAGCAAGTCACCAGTAGGGATGAGCTGCTGATTTGGTCTGAACCCATGATTGGACTGGTTTTTGCTTGTTCGAAAGTACAGTGATCAAAAAAAGTAAATGGGTGTTTGGTCAAAATCAATCTCCGGGTGCAGAGGGAGGAAGTGAAACATTACCAACAATATTATAACCATTGCTGATTGCGATAGATTCCCATTCAGAGTGGTTGTTGGAGCTGGGGCCCATGTCATCCTAATAACAAATGATGTATCCCCACTTGGCCCATTCACCTGTTAGCTGTGGATTTCCTGCTGGCAGCTAATTGTAGTATGGTGAGGAGCAAAAGAATAAAATGTTTAAAAATATCATTATTTTAGAATGAAATATTTAATTTTAGTATATAGTTTTTGTTCTTTTTTCAAGCAAGAAGGTGAGGTGGTAATTCTAACTATTTAAAATTATGATATGTGGATCAATAAACCCTACCCATGGAAGACATTGTTTTCATACACTGTGTAGCCAACAGACATGGGCGCCGTCAATAAATTTGTTTTGTTTCATTCCCTTCCGTTTCGTATTCGCCGTTATTTCGTATTTCATAATTCGTGTCTGAAATTAATTTTGGATTTGTACAAAATACAAATTTTCGGTAGTTTTCGTTAAAATTACGAACGTTCGTTATAATGAATTTAAAAAGCAAACCCAGGAAGTCAGCAGTGCTGCTGACTTCCTGGGTTTGCTTTTTAAATTCATCATAAAGAATGTTCGTAATTGTTACGAAAAGTTAACAAACCTAACGGAAATTCGTATTCAATCTAAATAGAATTTCGGACACGAATTACGAAATACGAACTAACAGCAACGGGCTGCAAACAAACCCAGGAACTCAGCACAGAACAGGGATGGTGGGAGCCCCTCATAATGAGAACAGCAGGGGCACAGCCCCAGGAGGAAGTCAGCACAGCACAGGGATGGTGGGAGCCCCTCATAATGAGCACAGCAGGGGAACAGCCCCAGGAGAAAGTCAGCGCAGAACAGGGATGGTGGGAGCCCCTCATAATGAGCACAGCAGGGGCACAGCCCCAGGAGGAAGTCAGCACAGCACAAGGATGGTGGGAGCCCCTCATAATGAGCACAGCACAGGGATAGTGGGAGCCCCTCATAATGAGCACAGCAGGGGTACAGCCCCAGGAGGAAGTCAGCACAGCACAGGGATGGTGGGAGCTCCTCATAATGAGCACAGCACAGGGATGGTGGGAGCCCCTCATAATGAGCACAGCAGGGGTACAGCCCCAGGAGGAAGTCAGCACAGCACATCACAGGGATAGTGGGAGCCCCTCATACTGAGCACAGCACAGGGA
The DNA here is from genome assembly GCA_029206835.1 of Rana muscosa. Classification (NCBI taxonomy): domain Eukaryota; kingdom Metazoa; phylum Chordata; class Amphibia; order Anura; family Ranidae; genus Rana; species Rana muscosa. The sequence continues at coordinate 338,449,918 of CM055118.1, forward strand.
TGGTGGACACCCCTCATAATGAGCACAGCACAGGGATGGTGGGAGCCCCTCATAATGAGCACAGCAGGGGTACAGCCCCAGGAGGAAGTCAGCACAGGGATGGTGGGAACCCCTCATAATGAGCATAATGAGTGGACGACTGCCATATTGAGAAAGGTATTGTAGCCCGGACCGTTAGTTCGTATTTCGTAATTCGTGTCAGAAATTCAACTTAGATTGAATACGAAATTTCGTTAGGTTCGTTAACTTTTCGTAACAATTACGAACATTTGTTATGATGAATTTAAAAAGCAAAAAAATACCTCTCTCAAATTCGGATCGGAAATTCGTCAACGAAGTTTCGTATTTCGTAAAATTCGGAAGCATATAAATTCGTATTTCGGATTCTTCCGAATGTACGAATTTTTGGAAATTCGTACGAATTTCTGATTCGTACGAAACGAATCGCACATGTCTAGTAGCCAAGTCCCGGGCCTCTGCAGGCCTAATGGTTCCAGAGTTAGGGACAGCTGGCATCCTTCTATGTAGAGTGGGTTAAGAGGCATGGTGGGTGCAAGATAAGGTAGATTAATGGGTGCTAGATACTTCTTGAATGCAAAAAGATGTATTTTATCTTGAAAAGAACTGGGGGAGAGAGGATTAGGGCCAGGGCACACTTTAGTAGTTAGAACATGGAAATTAGATGCGCAACCAAATACTAGCAAACCAAAGTGCAATGTGTATAAAAAGTCCTCTTATTAACTGTGAAAAAAATCCTCTTATCAACTGTGAAAAAAATACATATCAACAGAAAACTAAAGCAGTGTCCATATCAAGTCAGCTGCGGAAGCTTCACTGTGATCTTAATCCTCTGACAGACAAGATAGGTGTATAGACATCTTCATCAAAATACTTCCACAAAGCAGGTATAAGAAAGGGCCGGTCACTTCTGGTTGGACTGCAAGCCGCAGTCCCAACCCTGTGCTGCTCTCTTGCTTCGGAATAGGCCCTCAGACAGCCTAGCAGCAAGATGTCCTCGGGATAGGCCTCAGGCTCTGGCCTAGCAGCCCAGGGCAATACAACACACGTCACCCAGACAGCAGTCCAGGTGGCACAGAACCCTGATCACCTGACCTCACCCAAATAAATAGGCTCTCCCAGCAGGCGAAGGGACCCAAGAAAATCCTTGCCCATTGGCTGAGATACACCATCTATTCCTAATCTGTCCTTGCAATGTCCTTGTCTTATCTAATGTCACCAGATACCCGGCCATCTAGTGACAGAAGAGAGAAGTGCAGCAATTCCAGAATTAGGGTGGAATCAATTGATCTCCTATCAATTGGCCAAGGCAACTATACCTGGCAGGTAAATTTACTAGCAACCCGCCTAAACATCAGGGTGCTACAACTGCAAAGATGATGGCCAAGTAGCCGGAAACAGATGTATACAGTCGGAATTGAGGGATCAGCGCAGATTTTAGTGAGAACTGTTCTAACATTAAGGAGAAGCTTACAATAAAGTTTCTTAGAAAACCCTTGGTGCTCTGGGAATCCACTGCTATGTATTAAATGTTTATTATGAAACACAAATATACATATACATCCCATGAATATGCAAAAGGTTAGCAACTCATAAATTTACCAAAATATATGAAAATAATATTAACTAAAGGTTTATCTTTGAAGTTTATGTAAACCTTAACAGTGAACTTTTCTTATTTGCTTCCCTTTGGTCTAAAAAATAAACAACTTAAAGCATTCATTCTTGTCAGCCCACCTGTGACAGAAATAAAATTAAGGTAAAAAATGAAAAAGTATTATAGTGGAAAGTTTATTAAAACAAATGTAATACAAGAAAAGTGAATGTTAGGTAAGCTCACAAGCGGAAAAGATGATTGTGCCACACATATTAGGTTTTGCCATGCATGCCAAAATGAAAGCAATAATTGTAGGGCCATCATTTATGATAACAGGCATATGGGCGCTTCCACCTTCATATATATCAGCTCTGCCTGGTGCTCAGACTCTGAGGCTGCTGACACTGCTATGGCTTGGTTAGACACATATGGAATATGTGAGAGGGCTGCGCATCCCGATTTGAATGCTGGACATGGAGAGAAAAAGTTTCCCGTGGGACTTTTTAGCAGCAAGAAATAATTGAAATCATTATTTAGTAAAAAAAGTTTTATTTGATGAAAAGGCGCTTGGCCCTCGTAGATTAAAAATTAGTACATAAATTTATGAGCTCCGGTATTTACAAAGCCAGACATAGTGTATACAAAGACGGTTCAAGTCATGTACAAAGGTGGACAAGATGAATAATAAGATCATACGTCTTGAATGCATATGGTGAACAGAAGAGAGCCCCGATGCATTTCGACCCATTAAGGTCTTCCTCAAGGGGGTCTAATATTCTATGGAATGTCAAAAAACAATATATTAGGATTAAAGCATACTTTAAGCGTCTCCCATTGGTTACAGCAAGTCATAAGGTTAATACAGAATATCTTTCATAGTAGTCAATATCAGTTAATGGAGAGACAGCCGAAAAAGAAGGAATGCTATACGTATATCTATTTCTAGAGAAATTTGCCTGTTTACCTTCCTTGCCACATAGTATGGCTGAACCGGAGATTTAAAAAGTTAGATTCCGTATGGTCTCCCCAAGTTTCCCAAGAGAGGTCCATGCCACCAAAGCGTCCGCCTCCCGCTCCAAAGTGGGTCCGCCACAGGCAACTCTGCTCACAGGGGGTCACGCACTTAGGATGGGCGCCCCAATTGCGGGCAAGAAAGCAGGTTGGGTGAGTGGGTAGCTGTGTACCCTGTGCCGAGCACCTAGAATTTGCAATAATAATCAATTTCAATGTTACATATATGTTGCACTTTTTATTAGTTTATATTAGCTTCAAACAGGTGAGGCTAGAGCTCTTAACTGATTCACTTGAGAGGTGTATATGATTTTTGCATGCGTTGCTGGGGCTGTCCTATTATTATTTACTATTATGTCAAAGGTATGCCCCAAGACACCAGTATCGATAAAATAACAGATGCTGGCAAATGTTTGTCATTGTATTTATGTTAAAGTAATGTTTTATTTGAGAAATTTAAATAAATGATTATTATATAAAGAATTAAATAAAGAGTAATATACAGTATGTGTGAGTGAAGTGATGGGAAATAAAATAAGAGTGCAAAGTGGGGCATTGGTGACCTATAGGTGACAATTAATGAGAAAGTTTATATTACTAAAAAATTGTGATTGTGAAGGATGAAAAAGCTGGTGGCTTATTCAAGTGATGTGATAAGAGAGTGTAAATTGTAGAGTGGGTCTAAATTACTTATATTTGTTTATTGAAATAATAAGTATAAAAAACCTATACTCACGTCACAGAACCTGTGAGTCTATAAGTCTTGATAGAAACATTAAGGTTGGGGACCCTTAAAAAGAAATGGTATATTATAACAGTTAAAAAATCAAGTAAAGGTATTGGGTTTTTTGGGGTATTAGAAATTATACTAGCTTAGAGCAATAGCCTGCCGGCTGCATGCTTACCTCTCAGGAAATCAGAAGTCGGGTGTGGTGTGCTTCACAGGAGGTCATCCGACACTTCCCATTGTGGTGTGTGATTTAAATACCCATCCTACCTGTCTGCTGATTTGCAGATCCTCCCTGATAGTAAGCAGGTGCTATGCTTCTCCCCCCTGCCGTCCACTTGGGGTTCCCTGTGAGTGGCCCCCTCGTCATTCCAGTGGACAAAGTCCCGGCGCAGCCGTCACCGCCGAATGAAACCCATGGCATCCCCGAAGGCCAGGCGTGCATGCGCGGGACCGCGACGGCACCTGGATGGCGCCATCCGTCCTCGCGCATTCGCGACGCACCTCCCATGGGATGGCACGGCACTGGAAAAGCGCCATCTAGTGGTGCAAGCATCCACCGTTAGCGCTATTTGGAAGGGATGCAGATCGCATCCCTCCCCCAGTGCCGGAGAGCAGATCGCGTGCATGACAGGATACCCACAGAGATCAGGGGGATGGAGGCCCGGCGGATCAGATGGATCCATGGTCATGGGGAAGGAATGAGGAGAAGAAGGGAATCAGAGCATATAACTCAATATAGAAATGCAGGTTGTCCATGCGTTATTATACAGGTTATTAGGGTACATCATTGTAGCAGCCATTTCATCTTATTGTTATTACATCATAATTATAACTTAGAGTATAAAGAGCTGTGCCTTGAAAAGGTAATGGTATGGAAATAGGAAAGATTAGGGATAGATGGAAAGAAAAGATTAAGGGTCAATATCTTACAAGCATTTTTGTCTTGGGATTTGATTTCTCTAGGGAAACTGAAAGAGGTGAAATCGGGGTCATATACCGAATGTATACACAATTTAACCCTTTTTGATCAATAAGTAAAATCTTTATTTTTATTTTTATGTCTTAGAAGAATTATTGTATGCTCTGAAGGTAATTGGTAACAATCAGATTTTGCTAGTATATATATATATATAAGCGTCTATGTGGATGTTACCCCCCTGAATAAGAGGGGGGAGGCGACCCAAGGGATCCCTATTACCCCTAACTAGTTTTACCTGAGACAGATCCCAGGTCGTGTGGTTAACTAACTAGATTTTGCACAATATCTTGTGCATTGCTTCCATGTAGCCTCCATATCACATCTCATAAAAAACCTCTCATGTGTCAATGGGAAAGGGGTGTTTAACCACCCAGAAGTAAAAACTTGGCTTGATTAGACACATATTAGACACATATGGAATATGTGAGAGGGCTGCACATCCCGATTTGAATGCTGGACATGGAGAGAAAAAGTTTCCCGTGGGATTTTTTAGCAGCAAGAAATAATTGAAATCATTATTTAGTAAAAAAAGTTTTATTTGATGAAAAGGCGCTTGGCCCTCGTAGATTAAAAATTAGTACATAAATTTATGAGCTCCGGTATTTACAAAGCCAGACATAGTGTATACAAATACGGTTCAAGTCATGTACAAAGGTGGACAAGATGAATAATAAGATCATACGTCTGAAATTTGCCTGTTTACCTTCCTTGCCACATAGTATGGCTGAACCAACAATAATATTCCTTTAGTGAAAACATAATATACAATTGCTGTAAAAACAGCCAACGCATTTCGGCTGTTAGGCCTTAATCATGGCTATTTATGATTAAGGCTGATGGCCGAAACGTGTTGACTGTGTTACGGCGATTGTATATGCGTTTTTACGAAAGGAAGATTATTTTTGGATGCTATTCATGAGTGCCAACCATCCTTCCTGTGACCCATCATTTATGGTAACCCTAAACTGATGACCTGTAAATATAAATATTGTAGTCTCTGCTTCACTGCAGTTTTGAGGCTTGATAAATTTGGTATTGGTTTGCTTGATGCAACTTCATCTTTTATAGTTAGCAAAATTGGACATTATATTATGCTTGTGTGCACTAAAATGTATTTGATTTTTTTTTACTGAAAATATGTGTTTAATGAACAGTTGTGCTTGTATCAGGGGACATACAATTGCAGATGCCACCATTTCATTATTCAGGGTCTAACGTGTGTGCAAAAAATGAAAGAAAAAAAAAATGAAAGAGGAAGAGAAGGGTCTAAATACCCCTTTAAACTTTTTGCAGTTTTCTACCATGCTGACACCTAGTGAAAATTGAGGGAAGTGCAGATTGACAAGACCCGCAAAGTGCAAGTATGAGATGGCTCCAGAGACTTCGGATGGAGATACTTGTTGATATTAACTTTTACTTTTGAATTATTTTCATGTGGAAGTATAGAGACTACTTACATGGTGACCTTGGATTTATATAGTTGTATATACAGTTTTAGAATGGTAAAAATAACATATTTAACCCCCCCCCCCCCAAAAAACAAAAAACAAAAAAACAATCATATAAATATAAAAAGTAGCATGTGAATATTTACCTTTACCTATTTCCAGCTGACATGTAGAATTCTCTTCAGAACTCTTTAACCACTTGCCTACTGGGAACTTAAACCCCCTTCCTGCCCAGGCCAATTTTCAGCTTTCAACGCTGTCACACTTTGAATGACAATTGCGCGGTTATGCTACTCTGTGCCCATATGACATTTTATAATTTTTTCCCCACAAGTAGAGCTTTATTTTGGTGGTATTTAATCACTACTGGGGTTTTTATTGTTTGCTAAACAAACAAAAAAAAACAAAAATTTTGGGGAAAAAATAAACAAACTGTTTTCATAGTTTGTTATAAAATTTTGCAAACAGGTAATTTTTCTCCTTCATTGATGTGTGCTGATGAGGTTGCACTGATAGGCACTGATAGGCTGCACTGATGGGCACTGATAAGGCGGCACTGATGGGCACTGATGAGGCGGCACTGGTGGGTACTGATAGGTGACATTGATAGGTGGAACTGATGGGTGGCACTGATGGGCGACACTGAAGGGCACTGATAGATGGCACTGAAGGGCACTAATACGTGGCACTGATAGGTAGCACTGATAGGTGGCACTGATAGGCACTGGTAGGTGACACTGATAGGCAGCACTGATGACGAGGCCCTGATTGGCAGCACTGATCGGCACTGATATGTGGCACTGGTGGGCATTTATAGGTGGCACTGGTGAGCATAGATAGGTGGCACTGGTGGGCATTGATAGGTGGCACTGGTGAGCATAGATAGGTGGCACTGGTGGGCACTAATAGGCAGGACTGTGTTTCACTGGTAGGTGGCACTGGTGGGCACTGGCAGGGGGCACTGGTGGGCACAGATGAGGCGGCGGTGGCTCTCTGTTGGGGACCGATGTCCCTCTGACAGAAGCCTGTGATCGGGTTTTTTTTCTCCTCGCACTGCTAGCGTGAGGAAAAAAAAAAGCCGATTACCGGCTCTGTTTACATCACGTGATCAGCTGTCATTGGCTGACAGCTGATCAAGTGGTAAGGGGTCGGGATCAGCCCCTTACTCCGATCTACGATCAGCCGAGTCTCATAGACTCACTGATCACAGAGCATGGCGCGCTCCCCCCAGGCGGCGTGCAGGTAGCTCATGCACGGGAGGACATACATGGACGCCCTCCTGGCAATTAAAGGAGAAGTCCAGCTTGAGCTTTTTAGGCTGGGCTTCTCCTAAAGGTCACAGGAGTGCAATTCGTTTTGCACTCCTGTGACCCGTTTTCAGGGGAGAGCGGTATGAAGTCCGCTCTCCACTGACGTCACTGTCATCAGTCAGGGCAGCGCATCACCACGACTTACCAAGTTGGGATCCGCCAGCTGCCCTGATTGATGGCAGTCTCAGCGTATCAGCGAGCCGCTGAGACAGCCTCTCCCCGTCCCTCCACGGCTCAGCGCTCCAATGAGCATAAATAAGCAGAGAGGAAAGAGGCTGACTGACAGTCGGCCTCTTTCCTCTCGGGGATCTGTGAGAATGTTAGAGAAATTAGAAATTATACTTTAAATGTCAACTATGAATATGCATATTAATATGACTATATCTTCTAAAGTTAAAATGTTTGCTTTATATAACTCTATTAATACTTAAATATGCTGAATAAGCTCTAATAGCCCTAATTACTGGAATAAGTCATATGACCATATTCTATTGTGCAAAGATGTGCTGACTCTTACATCTGTCAAACATGGGCTGCGAACCATGGAATAATTTATGTGTCCATTGTATGAAATTTCCTGTCATAAGGTGTTGGCTGAAAAAGGATATTCTCATCTTCCTGCTAAAACGTCAGAATAAAAGTTGAAATTATACACGTGATCAGGACGTTACGAACAGGAAGGGGGAAGGTTTAAGGGTGATAAAAGCAGCATGTAAACTTATGACAGGCAGAAATGGATCTCTGAAGCAGAAAATATACATTTAACCATTTCTCTTGCATATGCAATAAAATATCTTGACTTGTAACGAGAGTTGGTCCAAAATTACTTGACATTTTGGTCCTTCGAAAACGGAAGTCCAAATTCCTGGAAAGCACTAGCCAACAACCCAGTGAACCGATGTCCGTACGGCAAAAAACTGTAAGTCCTCCGTCTTAAATTTGACGTTAACAGAGGCCGGCTCACTGAACTAGTGCCTCCCGGGCAGCGACTTACCGGATCAGCACAAGAGACCGCTCTCGGGGCAAGGTAAGATATTTTCATTTATTATATTATACTTTTAGGCCTAAATGTGATTAGGGATTTAATGAATTAAGGGATTTTGTTACATACATCTAATATAGAGATTAATTGAATGTTTATCTGTTGTGTATATGTTTTGCTTTATCCAAGTTGAGGGAATATAAGTAGATACGTCCGTAGTTTAAATCCCTTTGATATAGGAGTATGGTCCCATTCCAATACCCGGGTGCAGATAAAGGACATTTTTTTCGACAAAGGACCTAGGTCCTGACAGCCTTGTAAACTGCAGGAATTCCCGTGGGGGACACATAAATATTCCTACATCAAAAACATGAACCCCTGTTGATACAAAGGTATGGCCTGATAGATTTCCAGGTAACAAATATAGGTAATTTGACGAGCCCTTGCGCTCAGCCAGCCTCGTATGTTGTGTAAAAAACCTGTACAGGCATTTATAAATACCGTTGAATCAACAAATATTAATGTTTTGATAAAGTGTGGGAACAACAGTCGAGAGAAATGAAGTCTCTTTTGTAATTCTGTTCATGCTCCCTACAGTTTACTGAAATATTAATGTTTTGATCAGGGGGGGTTGACCAGTCAGGTGAATTTACGTTCGCCTTGTAATTCTGTTCATTCTCCCTATAAATAAAAAAAAACATTAAGTAAGAAGACAAGACACCAGTATTATAGCAGCACACAAGATCAATAATCTAGAAGTGATATGTCACGACTAGAAAGTTTGTGAGTAGCTGCAGAAGTGATAAGATACTGTGTGCAGGTATTGTGTCAGTGTGAGAAGACCTTACAAAAAAAACTCTGTGTGCATGTTAAAATGAGTATGATCCATGGAAAGTCTGATGGTTTGAATGATGATGCAAAGTATATGTGTAGTCTAGACAAAGAGAATGTGAAACTCCTTAAGACATGGAAAACAAAGTATGATTTTGATGCATTTTTAAATAAGGATTGTTGTGTAATACTGTGTTGTGTAGAAAGCTTAAAAAATAAATAAAAATTATGCCGGCATGTATGTATGTATGTATGTATGTATGTGTGTATATGTGTATGCATATGTGTATGTGTATATATATGTATGTATATATGTGTGTATATATATATATATATATATATATATTTATATATATATATATATAAAAAAAATAATAATAAGGAAACAGAATAAATTAGGTCTTCCCCAGGCAAAGAAATGGCTTGAGGAGGCTAACTGTAGGTTAAAATCATAAAAAAAATCATAAAAAGACTATGTTTTTAGACAAAGAGGAGGACAATAATATGACCGTCCTCCGAAGTTTAGTGCAGCAAGTATTGACTGAACAAAATGCGACAAACCTAATGCACCCGACAGCCCCTACACACCCTTTAGAGGACTCTCCAATCCCACCGACAGACGCTGCTCCCCCTCTGACTTCACCACCCGCTCCCAATTCCCTATTGCAGACCTGCAGTCCCCACCACCAGATGGGACAGAGGTATGCAACAAGTTACCCCGCTGACCCTCCTTACAGCAATCCCAAGGTCCACATAGCTCAATTCAGGGATGGTATCATGGGAATGGTTGCTAGCTATCATCTCAATGTGAGGGAAATAGAGCAGGTCACCAGACAGGTACTGGGACCTGACTGGCATCATGTAGTGGGAGATTGGAGTGGATTAAACAACCAGGGAGGGGTGTTGCCTCAGGATGATGCAGCACTCAAAAACAGAAGAAATGCTCTTATAGCAAAGATAGAGAGAGGATAGATGGATACGTCAAGCCGACTGGTCCATTATAAATCAGTGTATATGGGGAGAAGAGGAAACAGTGGATAATTTCATTGTTAGGATAAAGAAGAATTTTAATAACCACTCTGGGATAGAAATCCCAGTAGATCAAGTGAACGATAGCCCATATGAACAACAGCTAAAGAATGCAATCCTGAAGGGGCTGCTAGTCCTTATATCAAGTTTTGTTAACGAACACATGATTAACCATAGGATCTGCAGACTCTAGGAGCTAATCAAGTATGCGAGGCATGCTGAGGGGCACTTCCAACCAAAAAAGAAAGTAAAGAAAAGGATGAGGGGGGAGTGTTTCCTGTATGGTAAAAGTGTGTCTGCAGAGAGAGAAGCAGAAGGATGGGAAAGAATCTGATATTTTGGATGTGTGTAATGTTGAAACTTGTTTGCATGCTGAAGCCAAGCCAGAAATAACCTGGGTTGCAAAGAGTAGTTGGGTAACATTTCTCTGTGACACTGGGGCTTGTAGGACCCTGATACACCCGCTGGATATGCCACCAGGGGTAAAGGGAAAAGGTTTAGTATATGTAAAATCTGCAAATGGGTTGATGCACCAGGAGGCCATGTCTGAAGGCCTTACTGTGGAAAATCCACAGACAGGTAAAAAGGCTCAGTGTAAAATTGTAATGTCAACTAAATGTCCTGTTAATTCGTTGGGTAGAGACATGTTGCATGCTCTTGATATTTCTGTCGTACCAGTGGAGGGGGGCCTCAAAGCCCATTGGCTGTGTGAAAAACAAGTCACAGCTGTGGATAATGAGCCCTGATACTGGTACAGCTTGGATTTACAAACAGAGGGATTAAAGATGCCCAAAACCCTGACAGAAATAATTGAAGAGCCTGTGAGGAAAGGTACAAGGTCCAGATGAACCTCTATTGCACTATCTACTACAAAAGGACCACTGGGCCTGATAGGTCCTATGAGAAACAGTTAATGAGTTGCACTAACACTGAAGTGCTCTTAAGATACCTGCACTGTGATAAGGAAGGAAATAACATGACTACTTGTCTCCTACCACAGCCTATTCTGCAAATATACAGGCAGGATACTGTACCTCATGTTTCGGTCACGCGGAACTCTGAGGTATCATGGCATGAGCTAGGAGAACTTATCACAGACTGGGTCAAATTAACAGATGAGGAACTGAAATCCAGAGGGAATCAGAGGTACAGATTAGCGTGGTTTGTTGAATGTACAACCAGAACTTGCGTGATTGAAGTTTTGACAAAAGACAGTGACTGACACTTTTTGACCCAAGGGGAAGGGGATGCCTTAAAAGACGTCCCCGATTTCTTGTGATCAAAAGGAAAGACAGACGTAGGGCTAATTAAGACAGACAGTCAGTTCTGATTTGCACTTATGTACAAGGGAAAACTCACAAGAAATGTTCAATGCTTTGTCTCGAGTTGTACCTCCCAGTGGGAGTAAAATTCTCTTGTATGTGGATGACATTCTGGTAGCGGCTCCTCTGGAGCGACAATGTAAAATTGACACCTTGGCTCTAAAGCATTTCCTCGCAGAACAAGGTCACAAGGTTAGCAAAATAAAATACAACTTTTGAAAAACAAGGTGAAATACCAGGGTTACATTATATCTCAAAAAGGCAGACATCCAGATGAGATCCGAAAAGAGGCCATCCTTCAAGCACCCAAACCACGTAAAAATAAAGAAATGATGTAATTTCTTGGCATGGCAAATTTTTGCAGAGCATGGATAGCTAATTATGCTACGGAGGTGGTGCCTCTTTCTGATCTCATCTATGGTACACAAATGTCTGCAAAAGGTTCCATCCAGTGGAATGTGCAAGCAGAGGATGCATTTACAAAGGTGAAGCACCTCATTGTGGGTTCTACTGTGCTTAGCCTACCCAATTACAGTAGAAACCCTTTAGCAGACTGTAGATTGTAAAGAGGGGTACATGACTTCTGCTCTCACTCAGGTTTATGAGAACGAACACAAACTAGTTGCATTTTACTTAACTAATTTGCCCCACTGTGTACAAGCTGTAGTAGCAGCCTCATTGGCCATACGGTCATCTGCATTGATAGTATTGTTCCACCCCTGGTACTTAACGGTCTCACATGTTATTTAGGTGATCTTACTATAAGACAGAATCTCCTATTTATCTCCAGTCAGGCATTTATCATGTATGACTACACTTCTGGGACAACCACACGTTACAATCAAGAAGTGTACTACATTGAATCCTGCTACACTAATGCCAACACCTGGTGATGGGGATCCACATGATTGTGCAGCTCAAATTGATGAACGGGTACTCCCTAGGAAGGATCTCACTGATGTTCCCTTTCTAGATGCTGACATTACCTTTTTTGTTGATGGGTCGTGTAGAAAAAACGATAAATCAAACAGCTTATGCTATAGTAACACATGACCAGGTCATTGAAGCTAGACCCTTTCCCAGTTCCTATTCTGCACAACAAGCTGAACATTATAGCCCTGTCAAGGGCCTGCAGTCTAGGGGAAGGGAAAAATAAATAGATATTTATACTGACAGCCAATACGCTTTCTCTACACATATTTGCCCAGCAATGGAAAAAGGGGTATGATTACGTTGCCATGGGAAACCGATCACACAGAGATCTCATTCTTGCCCTTCTAGAATATGTACAAAAACCAGCACAAGTGGCTATTTGTAAATGTGCGGCACATAGAAAGGGAACAGATCCAATTACCCTAGGGAATGCACTAGCAGACAAGACAGCAAAGGAAGCTTCTGAAGGACAGCAATGACAAACATATACAGTTTCCCAAGTAAATGATGAGGTACAGAGAGCTATTGATGAAACATGGTTATCAGAAATGCAGAAAACATCACCGGCAGGTGAAAATCAAAGTGGTTATATACAGGGTCAACACTGGTCAATGGTATATACACATGTACAGAAGGTAAACCTAACTTATCTACATCACTATTCACGTATGCTGTGTTATGGAGTCATGGGTAGGCCCATACCTCAAAAGGAGGGATGGTACTGGGTGTACACAACATATGGGTTTACAAAACTACTCTGAAAATGTTGTCTCACATATCCGATTTGTAACAGATACCATGCACAAGGTGCCCTAAGAGCCTTAAGGGGTCATTTCCCACAACCCCCTTATCCCTTTCACACAATATGCATGGATTTTATTGAATTGAACAAATGTGAGAATAAAAAGTACTGTCTGGTTATTGTTGATATGTTTACAAAGTGGGTGGAAGCTTTTCCTATGACACACCCGGATGGGCAGTCAGTAGCCAAAGTACTAATCAAAGAGGTGATTCCACGACAAGGGATCCCCTCGGTAATTTACAGTGACAATGGCTCCCATTTTGTGAATCGAACAATACAACAGATTGGTAAATGGTATAATATTGACCTGAAAAACCACTGTGTCTACCACCTACAATCTGCAGGCACAGTGGAAAGACATAATGGTACCTTAAAGAGTAAACTAAGAAAATTGATGGAGGAAACAGGAAAAAACTGGGTTCAGTGTTTGCCAATGGCATTGTTAAGTACAAGAATTACCCCTACTGCTAAGGGCCTAACACTGTATGAAATGTTGTATGGTAAACCTTATTATATTCCACAACTCAGAGCATTCGCTCGAGATGATGAGGAAATGGACTATGAACTGGCAAACTATATGAGAAAGTTGCTAACAACTAAAGAACTCCTATGCCCAAATTCTCTTACAGGTCAAGAGACTAAAACAGAACAAGAAGATCTTGTACAACCTGGAGATTGGGTCTGGATAAAAATAATAAAGAGAAGACTTGGTCTGACCCCAGGTGGGAAGGACCCTATCAAGTACTGTTGTCTACACCCACCGCAGTGAAAATTGTGGAGCGAATACCTTGGATACACCTCACCCACTGCAAGAAGGCACATCATTTAAATAAAAAATCTGAATAACTGCCACACCACAGGAGAAGGGAATGAACAACACTGAACTATACCCGGAACCTGATGAAGATGAACTTACAGTCCTTTCAAAAGACTTATTTGTCTAAATGATAATACCTGGTAAAATAAAGAACCTGGATATTTGAATTATTGACATTATAAGTATAAAAGGGAGCAGCTGTTAGAGAAATTAGAAATTATACTTTAAATGTCAACTATGAATATGCATATTAATATGACTATATCTTCTAAAGTTAAAATGTTTGCTTTATATAACTCTATTAATACTTAAATATGCTGAATAAGCTCTAATAGCCCTAATTACTGGAATAAGTCATATGACCATATTCTATTGTGCAAAGATGTGCTGACTCTTACATCTGTCAAACATGGGCTGCGAACCATGGAATAATTTATGTGTCCATTGTATGAAATTTCCTGTCATAAGGTGTTGGCTGAAAAAGTATATTCTCATCTTCCTGCTAAAACGTCAGAATAAAAGTTGAAATTATACACGTGATCAGGACGTTACGAACAGGAAGGGGGAAGGTTTAAGGGTGATAAAAGCAGCATGTAAACTTATGACAGGCAGAAATGGATCTCTGAAGCAGAAAATATACATTTAACCATTTCTCTTGCATATGCAATAAAATATCTTGACTTGTAATGAGAGTTGGTCCAAAATTACTTGACAGAGAACCGAGCCAGCGGCGATGTTCGGTGGCTCGGTTCTCAGTGCACAGACGCCGGGGACAGATGGAGCATCGGTCTGATAGCGGTGTCATGTATCCCAGCAGTTCTTGCGAATCGCCTACTGCTGAAATCTCACCTTATTTGCAGACAGGAAATGACGTGAACGTGCCTGATTGACAGGCTGCTATAGCAGTGGAACAGGAACTTCCGCTGATGCCGACATTGCTGTGGCAACCTGTTAGGAAGAAGGAGAGCCGCACAGAGGCATTACTGCGCATGCACGAGATCGGGAGGTGCATGATGGGGCGCCAGCTGCACGTAAATCCCGTAAATGAAAACAAGAGGGCTTCAGATGCTTCAGATCTGGTTAGTAATAAACTCTTTTTACAGAAAGTAAAACTACAACACATATAACATGTTCTAAATGTTTAGACAAATACAGAGTCTTTAAAAAAAAAACAAGTTTTTGGGGTCTGGAACATCGAATAGAAGTTTTTGGAATTTGTTGATTTATCACCTCATCCCGTAACCCTGTGTTGAGGTCAAAAGAAGGATACATAATACAGTAGATCCCATGAATGTGAGTGGAGGGCTCTGTGGCGCAATGGATAGCGCATTGGACTTCTAGTGGTTTGTAGTAATTCAAAGGTTGTGGGTTCGAGTCCCACCAGAGTCGCTTTTGAACATTTTTGTATGTCTAACGCAGGATAATAAATTAAGATGGATTCATATTGTTGTGGTGTGGTAACGTGCGTTATGCCATGTGTTTTTGTGCATTGCTTTAAGACACTTTCAAACTGGCTATCTAAGGCACCAAAACACATTGTGACATAGTGCATTATAACTTATTGTAGTACTTCAGTGTAAGTGTAGCACCCTCTAGTGTGCTAGAAGAATAGTGTAGGCTTTTTTGAGAGTAGGTGTATTTTTGTGATCTGGGTTGGGAGTGGCTCAGAGTAGTACTGGGTGACTCACAGGTGGTGTCTCCAAGACCTTCTACTTCTTTCCAGAATCTTGTACTTAGTGCCTTGCGGCTTCAATTCCTGGTTCCCTACTGCGCATGCGCGAGTCGCACTGCGCTATCTCACTGGTCCCTGCTGTCTTCTGGGACCTGTGTGTCTCACAGAAGACAGCAGGGGGGCCGGAGGAGGGGCCGGACATGGTGTAGATTGCAGCGGATAGCACTGCGGCGATCTATGCCCGGAAGTGGGAGCAAATACCTGTATTATACAGGTATCTGCTCCCCCCTCCCCCAGTAAAAGGTGCCAAATGTGACACCGGAGGGGGAGAGGATTCCGAAAAGCGGATGTTCCATTTTGGGGTGAAACTCTGCTTTAACTAACCCAACTAACCCAAAGTGCTTTTGAAATCTTCTGTCTCATTAAATATTGTATTCCTTTGTAAATATCTGTTATAAACAAATACACTATTAGTTTAAATAACTTTTTTTTGAAAAATCTTTTTTATTTAAATTTTAGATACACAAAATTAGCCCACACAGGGGCCGAACATTTGCCCACACAGGGGCCAATCTCCTGCTGCGGGAACAGGTCGCAGCAGGGCACAACCATAAACATTAAACATCCTACTTAAACTACAACCCCAATGTGGGGAGAGGGTCAGTTCAGGGTGAACAGTGCTCAACATAATGTCAGGAGGATGCTGCATCCTGAGGAAAAAATTGGGTCATTACATTAACAAACTAGTATGAATCCTTTAACCACTTCCCGCCCAGTCAATAGCGAATTGACGTCCGGGAAGTGGTTGCAATATCGATACTGGACGTCATATGACGTCCTGCAGGATATTGCCTTGCACGCGCCCGCGGGGGCGCGCAGCGCGGTGATCGGGGACGGCATGTGTCCCTCGGACACAGCGCTACCCCGATCACGGTAAACAGCCAATTTCATTGGCTGTTTACCATGTGATCGGCTGTGTCAAAGTCACAGCCGATCACCTGTCAAAACAAACTCGGCGGCGCGCTCCGTGCGCGCCGCCACAGGCTTGCAGAGCGGGGATCGGGGAAGGCGAGTGTCCCTTGGACACAGCGCGTCCCCGATCAGAGTAAACAGCCAATGAATTGGCTGTTTACCACGTGACCGGCTGTGTCCAATCACAGCCGGTCACAAATGTAAACAAACTCCACAGGAGTTACTACCTGATCCCTGCTCTCTCCTCACACACCGATCTGTGAGGAGAGAGAAGAGATCAGTAAGTTAGCTCAGTGTAGTTTGTCTACATAAGTTTACAGTGCACAACACGCCCCCCCCCATAAAGAGGACCTGTCACACAGCCCAGCACATCAATCAGCCCAGCCAATCAGCCCACCTGTCAATCAGCCCATCTGTCAATCAGCCCATCTGTCAATCAATCAGCCCATCTGTCAATCAATCAGCCCATCTGTCAATCAATCAGCCCACCTGTCAATCAATCACCCCACCTGTCAATCAATCACCCCATCTGTCAATCAATCAACCCATCTGTCAATCAATCAATCAGCCCATCTGTCAATCATCTGTCACAGGCCCACCTCCATCGGTACCGCCATTGGCACTGCCACACAGGCTACCAGTACCGCCATCGGTACCAGTACCACCACCAGTACCGCCACCAGGCCCAGCATCTATACTGCCACACAGGCCCGCTACCAGTATCACCACTAGTGCCGCCATCGGTACCACCACCAGTACCACCACCCGTACCACCGTCGGTAGTGCCACCACCACCTGTACCACCACCTGTACCGCCATCGGTACCATCACCACCCGTACCACCACCACCTGTACCGCCATCGGTACCACCACCACCTGTACCGCCATCGGTACCACCACCACCCATACCGCCATCGCTACCACCACCACCCGTACCGCCACCGGTACCGCCGCCACCACCACCACCCGTACCGCCATCGGTACCACCACCACCTGTACCACCATTGGTACCACCACCACCCATACCGCCATCGGTACCACCACACAGGCCCACCACTAATACCTCCATCGGTACTACCACACAGACCGCCACCACTACCACCAGCAGTACCATTACACAGGCCCACCAATAAGCACTGCCATAATGTCCCAAAGGGTTTACACACCTGAGGAGGCATATGCCATTCTTGCCATGTCGGATGATGAGAGCAGCGGGGAGCTCCCATTATCCGATTCTGGTTTGGAATACGAGCCAGTGGAGGATAGTGGCTCAGAGTCCGAGTCCCCGGAGGAAACCGTCCCTCCCAAAAGAATGCGATCGGCACCAAGATCAGCACCAAGATCAGGAGAACTGCCCACCACCAGCAGCGCCATACCCCAGGAAGAGGAGCCCAGTACAAGCAATGGAAATGCACGCCCAACCCGAAGAATCCAGCCCCAATCCTACCTTCCCGATGCCCTGGCAAACCCCTTATGGTTGCCTGCCAACTCAGGATCCGCTATCATCCCCCCTTTCACCGCACAGCCAGGTGTGCAGCCCGACACTACAAATTTTTCTAAATTTGATTATTTTTGTTTATTTTTCCCACAAGATTTGCTGCAGAATATAGTGGATCAAACGAATCTGTATGCATCCCAATTTATTGCTGCCAACCCCAATTCTTCCTACGCCCGCATGTTCCAGTGGCGGCGTCTAACATTGGAGGAATTTAAATTATTTTTGGGCCTTATGTTCAATATGGGGCTTACAAAAAAGAACGAAGTCCATTCATATTGGTCCAAACGCCCCATCCAACACATGCCCATATATTCCGCTGTCATGTCCAGGAAAAGATACGACATGATTATGCGCTTTCTCCACTTCAATGACAATTCACAGTGCCCTCCCCAAGATCATCCCAACTACGACAAATTGTACAAGATACGCCCCCTAATCAATGCCTTTTCCCAGCAATTTGAAGACGTTTTCATCCCAGACCAAAAAATTTGTGTGGACGAGTCCCTCGTACATTTCACCGGCCGACTGCAGTTCAAGCAGTACATACCAAGCAAGAGAGCCAGGTATGGGTTAAAATTAAATAAATTATGTGATTGAGCCACTGGATACGTCTGAAAATTCAGGATCTACGAAGGCAAAGACTCCCAGCTCCAGCCCCGTGATTGCCCCACATATATTGGAACCAGTGGGAAAATTGTCTGGGAGTTGGCATACCCCCTGTTCGGAAAAGGTTACCATTTATATGTTGATAATTATTATACCAGCCTGCCCCTTTTTCGCCACCTTTACAGTAAACAAACCCCGGCCTGCGGTACCTTCAAAAAAAACCGGAAGGGATTCCCACAAAATTTATTGACAAAAAAATTGCGACCTGGAGAATCGGCATCCATGAGGAGGTGTTGGCCATGAAGTGGAGGGACAAGAAAGATGTCCACATCCTCTCTACGATCCACAATGACACCATGGTGGAGATCCCAAGAAGACGTGGCTCCATTGTAAAGCCTGAATGTGTCCACGACTACAATTTGTACATGGGGGGGGGTGGATTTAAACGACCAGATGCTACAGCCCTACTTATCAACCAGAAAGTCCCATTATTGGCACAAAAAAGTTGCGTTTCACCTGTTTCACATGGCCCTTTTTAATTCGTTTGTCTGCTACCAAAAAGCAACTCAAAATCACCGACTCCACTACCTCCAATATATCGAAGATATCATCAATAGGATAGGATAGGACACCTCTGCCTGCTACCTGGACCTGTGCTTTGGCTGTGCTCTGGCTGTGCTGACAGTATCTCTGCCTGTGCGAACTATGGACAGTATTCCTGCCTGCTGCCTGGATGATTGCTTTTGCTGTCGCTGACCTCATCCCTGCCTGCTGCCTGGACCGATGCTCTCCTCTGTGGACCACTGCACTTCTAAAACCACAGGTAATCTTTTGTTATTTGGTATGTACCTGCTATGTGTTAGATATATGAAGGGCCTTCAAAAATGTGATCGGTAGTCAGAAAATGATATGTGCAATAGAATGCCTGGAGGTGCTACTTGGATGTTGGGCCTCTGTATGTGGCCAGGCTGTGTAAAAGTCTCAAACATGTGGTATCGCCATACTCAGGAGGAGTAGCAGAATGCATTTTTGGGTGTAATTTTTGCTATGTACATATTATGTGTTAGAAATATCTTATAAATTGACAACTTTGTGTAAAAAAAATGCATTTTAATTTTTTCTCCACATTTTCCAAAACCTTCTGGAAAAAAATGAACCGTTCAAAAGACTCATAATGCTTCATAGATTATACATTGGGGTGTGTGCTTTCCAAAATGGGGTCATTTTGTGGAAAATTCCATTTTCCTGGTGCTCCAGGGCCTTCAAAAGTGTAATAGGTGGTTGAGAAAGGATATGTGCGATTTATGCTTGTAGAACGCCTGAAAGTGCTACTTCAATGTTGGGCCTCTGTATGTGGCCAGGCTGTGTAAAAGTCTCACACATGTGGTATCGCTACACTCAGGAGGAGTAGCAGAATGTATTTTGGGGTGTAGTTGCAATTATGCATATGCTGTGTGAGAGAAAAAAACTGTTAATATGACCAGTTTGTGTAAAAAAAAAAAAAAAAAAAAAAAAAATTAAATTTTCCCAAGAATTGTGGGAAAAAAATACAACTTCAAAAAACTCACCACGCCTCTTAGTAAATACCTTGGACTGTCTACTTTCCAAAAAGGGGTAATTTTGGGGGTATTTGTACTTTCCTCGCTTGTTAGTGTCTCAAGAAATGAGATATCCCTTCAGTACATCAGGCATGATCAGATGTGATAAATTTTCAGTGATTGCCACCATAGTTTGTAGACTCTATAACTTTCACAAAGACCAAATAATATACACTAATTTGGGTTCATTTTACCAAAGATATGTAGCCGTATACATTTTGGCACAAATTTATGAAGAAAAATTACTTATTTGCAAAATTTTACAATAGAAACTAAAAAAAAGTGTTTTTTTTTTTAAAAAATTGCTGTTTTTTTGCTTATATCGCAAAAAATAAAAAACCCAGTGGCGATTAAATACCACCAAAAGAAAGCTCTATTTGTGAGAAGAAAATGATAAAAATTTTGTTTGGATACAGTGTAGCATGACTAAGTAATTGTCATTCAAAGTGTGAGAGTACTGAAAGCTGAAAATTGGTCTGGGCGGGAAGGTGCATAAGTGCATGGTATTGAAGTGGTTAAACTAGTTAGTGGTTACTGCATCATTTGCCGTGGAGGCATCCTCTAACCAACAAGTCCATACCTTCTCAAATTTTTGTGGACAGCCCCTACCCGAGTAGGTGGCCTTATAGAGGGGTAAACTGGCAATCACTAGGCTTTTCCAGAATCCGACAGAGGGGGAGACGGGTTTTTCCATTGCATCGTAATAGCCTTACGGGGCATATTAAAGTAGCAGGGAGATGAGTACTTTCCTGGGTCGAAGCACTGATATTTGTTCCACCAGCCCCAGCAGACAATACTTAGGGTCATAAGGGACACGAGTTTTAGTGACCTTAGCAATTACCCGGAGTATTGCTGTCCAATAATGTTCTATCGCTGGGCAATCCCAGAAAATGCGAAAAAAGTCCGCCAGTTGATTCGAGCAACGCCAGCACACCGAAGAATGTGCCGGTGACATCTGGTGCAGCCTATGGGGCGTATAGTGAGCTCTATGTACAATTTTGTATTGGACTAGTTTGTCCCGTGCTGAGACCAGAGGGGAGAAGGGAAAGTCCCAAATCTCCCTCCAGTCGTCCTCGTCCAGCCCCGGTATGTCCTCCACCCATTTCCTGTGGAGGGAGGACAGCTCGGGGGTGGCAGCAACCAAACAGGGACCCATAGAGTTGGGACGTGGGTTCCTCCAAGTCCTTCACCCGAAGGGTGTATTTGAGCTCAGAATACTCCAAGACAACTGGTTGGCCCAAGAACTGACACCTGAAGGCATGGGCTATTTGAAGGTACCTAAAATGGATCTGTGCAGGAACATGAAATTTGGCACGTAAAACGTGGAAGTGGGAAAGCTCTCCGTTAGTGATCACATGTTTAAGGGTAAGAATTTTGTATCTGGCCCAGGCCTGCAGATCCTCCGGGATAGTATTAAACTGCGAGAGGTTAGAGTGTCCTCAGCGCCTCACCCACCTTCCATGCCCGCATAGTGGTTCGCATAGAGGGGGTTAGATGGTGGGGCGTCTTAGGTTCCCTAAATAGCAGCCCCGTAGGGCCTCCAGAGACCCCACGATAGCAGCCTCCAGCACCACCGCAGAGTTGGTCCAGTCCGGCTGCAACCACCAATGGGCGGTCACGAGCTGAGTGGCCAAGTAGCAATCAGGGAGAGCCAAGCCCCCACTATCCACAGGCCTGGTCAAAGTGGTGTATTTAAATCTAGGTGGCTTGGGTCCCCAAACAAAGGAGAGGAAGAGCTGTTTAAGAGACTTAAAGAATGTTTTGGTCAGCCATTGCGGGGAATTTTGAAATATATATGTAAATTTAGGGAGTTCTTTCATTTTTAGAAGGTTAATACGGCCAATGAGGGAAAGGGGAAGATTGCTCCATGCCTTCAGTTTGGCCCTAACTGCCACCAGGACAGGGTCAAGATTGAGCCGCACAAAGTCTCAACTCTCTTTCGAGATGACAATGCCAAGGTAGTTAAACTGGTCAACCCACTGAAGTGGAAGGGAGGGGGGTGAGGAGGACCTAGCCCCCCCGTCCACCGGGAACAACTGAGACTTGTGCCAGTTCACTTTCAACCCCGTGAAGGTGGAGAAAGCCTCCATGATCCCAAGAGTGCCCCGCAGAGAGTCACCAGCATCATTCAAAAAAAGCAGGAGGTCGTCCACGTAGAGAGCCACTCTCTCCTCCAGCCAGCCCACCCTAAGACCACGGACCTCAGCCGAGCTCCGAAGGGCTTCTGCAATAGGTTCCATGGCCAGGGCGAAGAGGGCTGGGGAGAGAGGGCATCCCTGTCTGGTGCCCCTCTGCAGGGGGAACGGGGAAGACAAGGAGCCATTCAGTTTGATGCACGCCAAGGGACCAGTATAGATCGTGCGTATCCAGTCAATAAATTTCAGAGGAAATCCCATTCTCCTGAGCACCTATCACAGATAAACCCACTCCACTGTATCGAACGCTTTCTCCATATCAAGTGTGGCAATAGTTCTAGTACCTTGATTAGGATCGGGGGCATGTGTGTTAGAAAATAGCCTACGTATATTAATGTCCGTGGATCTACCGGGCATGAAGCAAGTTTGGTCAGAGTCAATCAGGGATTTTATAACCTTATTAAGTCTAGTGGCCAGTAACTTGGTAAGTATTTTTAAGTCACAATTGAGGAGAGCAATCGGCCTGTAGGAGGCGCACAGTTTAGGGTCCTTATTAGGCTTTGGAATGAGAACAACATGCGCTTCCCTCATAGAGGGCGGTAGGAAGCCCTGTTGCAAGCAGGTTTAAAACATCTGGGCCAGCTTAGGGGCAAGAAGTTCTGCATGGGTTCTATAGTAATCTATGGGTAATGCATCGGGGCCCGGGGTTTTGCCTGTCGGAAAAGATGTTATGGCCCGTGCGACTTCCTCTGGAGTGATCTCCGAGACAAGGAGTTGCCTCTCCATGTCAGAGAGCCACCCCAGTGCTAACGTGTCCAGCATTGAGGGAGGAGACATATAAAGAGGTGTAGAAGGCGGAAAATGCAGACAGAATATCCTCCTGAGAGTGGACCAATACGCCATTAGTCATGAGGATCTCCGATATAACTGCCAGGGGCCTATCCTGCTGTGCTAGTAATGCTAGTAATTTACTGTTCTTGTCTCCATGCTCAAAGTATTCCTGTCTACTATGTTGTATACCCAGCCTGATGGTTTCTGATAAATGGAGATGGAGTGCTCACAGAAGCGAGGAAAGGTGGTCAAAGTTAGAGGCCCTTGCCGAGGCAGTATACTGAATCAAAGCCTGCGGTGCAGGACAGAGACAGTGTCTCCGAGCTCCGCCTTCACCGCCACCACAGCAGAGATATACTGCCCCCTGCTGTGAGCCTTGGAAGTATCCCATGTCACCTCCAGGGAGGCCGACCCCGCATTGTGTGGCCAAAAATCCTGCAGATGAGGAGAGGCTCTATCATGGACTGCCTCGTTATTAATCCAATGGGGTTGTAACCACCAAAGGGCCTTGTTCCGGGACTTGGCGATCCTAATGGTCAATTTAAGTGGGTGGTGATCAGAGAGGCCAGAGGAAAGGTAACTTGCCTTATGGATATAAGCCAATAGGGGAGGTTTTAAACGTGGCTGCGAAGCAAGAATATATTCTGTCATGAGGGTGAAACCACCTCCAAGCCTCCTGGAATTCAGTCGCCTGAGCCCACGTACCAAGATCAAAGCTAAAAGTAGGTTGGGGAGTAGGCCTATCCAGGTCTCGGAACAGTGTAGCATTAAAGTCTCCCATTAAAAGGACATGTGCAGGGCAATGCAGAGGCAGCCTCTCATATAGCATGTAAAGAATCTGTATCTGGCTCGGAGGAGGCAGATAGACATTCACAATGACGTATTTTTGTGTATGCAAACTCAACACTACCATAACAAATTTTCCCTGGGGGTCCAAATGAACATCATGAATTACACATGGTACTTGTTCGCTAATTAGGATAGAGATCCTGCGGGAATATGATATGAGTAGGTAGTTTAAATAACTTTAAAACTAAAGCCCAACGTTGAGCTATTTTTGTCCTTTGAAAGGCCCCCCCCCCCCAGCCACACCTAAAAAAAAGAAAGCAGCTGGAAATCTCAACTTTAATCACCAGTCTTCAATCTTATGGAATAGATAGATAGATAGATAGATAGATAGATAGATAGATAGATAGATAGATAGATAGATAGATAGATAGATTTTGCTTTGATGATTTATACCTAATCCTTCAAAACTTCATATAAGTAAATATTATAATATACAGTATTTAAAAATAACAATGATTATAAAATAACAGAAATGTCACATTCTTGTGTGTTGTATAGCTTCACGCATTATCAGTTCTCAGTCTATACAAATGGCGAAGTGAGGGTGAGAATTGCATGTTGTCCTTGTTACCATGGCACACTTCCCCGCACACTCTGTCCCTCTTTCTGGCAGCTTGTTTGATTTTTTTTTGCTTCTTACAATAACTTGCATATGTTTTCTCCATCAGTGAAAGGACTTAATTTTCAATTTTTTGATTGTCCTCAGGAATAGGGATGAGCTCGGTGTTTGAGTCGAACGCATGTTCGACTCGAACATCGCCTGTTCGCTTGTTCGGCGAAACCAGAACTTTGTGGGCCGTTCGAGCCAAATTCGTGTGACGCGAACGGCACACAATGCACTGCGCCATTGCACTGCATTGCCGGCGCTGTGATTGGCCAAGCATGCACTGTGACCCCGCATGCTTGGCCAATCACAGCGCCGGCAGCGACGAGAGCCATAATTGGCCACAGGCAGGATGCCTGTGGCCAATTATAGCTCAGGGGGTTTAGTACACGCCCCACACTATATAAGCCCGCCAGCGCGGCGGCCTTGTGTAGTGTGTTCTGGTGTGCAGGGAAAGAGCTAGATAGGCAGGGACAGTGTGTTCTACAATGTGTTCTTTTCTCAGACATCTGCAGGAGTTAGTGGGTGTTGTGTGCCTCCAGCACAGTATACACCTGTATCTACCCTTTATTGCTGTTCTCTAAGCTAGATAGGCAGGGACAGTGTGTTCTTTTCTCAGGCATCTGCAGGAGTTAGTGGGTGTTGTGTGCCTCCAGCACAGTATACACCTTTATCTACCCTTTATTGCTGTTCTCTAAGCTAGATAGGCAGGGACAGTGTGTTCTTTTCTCAGGCATCTGCAGGAGTTAGTGGGTGTTGTGTGCCCCAGCACAGTATACACCTGTATCTACACTTTATTGCTGTTCTCTAATACAGGCATCTGCAGGAGTTAGTGGGTGTTGTGTGCCCCAGCACAGTATACACCTGTATATACCCGTCATTGCTGTTCTCTAATAAAGGCATCTGCAGGAGTTAGTGGGTGTTGTGTGCCCCAGCACAGTATACACCTGTATATACCCGTCATTGCTGTTCTCTAATACAGGCATCTGCAGGAGTTAGTGGGTGTTGTGTGCCTCCAGCACAGTATACACCTGTATCTACACTTTATTGCTGTTCTCTAATACAGGCATCTGCAGGAGTTAGTGGGTGTTGTGTGCCCCAGCACAGTATACACCTGTATCTACACTTTATTGCTGTTCTCTAATACAGGCATCTGCAGGAGTTAGTGGGTGTTGTGTGCCCCAGCACAGTATACACCTGTATCTACACTTTATTGCTGTTCTCTAATAAAGGCATCTGCAGGAGTTAGTGGGTGTTGTGTGTCCCAGCACAGTATACACCTGTATCTACACTTTATTGCTTTTCTCTAATACAGGCATCTGCAGGAGTTAGTGAGTGTTGTGTGCCCCAGCACAGTATACACCAGTATCTACACTTTATTGCTGTTCTCTAATACAGGCATCTGCAGGAGTTAGTGGGTGTTGTGTGCCCCAGCACAGTATACACCTGTATCTACACTTTATTGCTGTTCTCTAATACAGGCATCTGCAGGAGTTAGTGGGTGTTGTGTGCCCCAGCACAGTATACACCTGTATATACCCGTTATTGCTGTTCTCTAATACAGGCATCTGCAGGAGTTAGTGGGTGTTGTGTGCCCAAGCACAGTATACACCTGTATCTACCCTTTTTTGCTGGTGTTCTCTAATAAAGGCATCTGCAGGAGTTAGTGGGTGTTGTGTGCCTCCAGCACAGCATAGTATACACCTGTATCTACCCTTTATTGCTGGTGTTCTCTAAGAAAGGCATCTGCAGGAGTTAGTGGGTGTTGTGTGCCTCCAGCACAGCACAGTATACACCTGTATCTACCCTTTATTTCTGGTGTTCTCTAATAAAGGCATCTGCAGGAGTTAGTGGGTGTTGTGTGCCTCCAGCATAGCACAGTATACACCTGTATCTACACTTTATTGCTGGTGTTCTCTAATACAGGCATCTGCAGGAGTTAGTGGGTGTTGCGTGCCTCCAGCACAATATACACTACCCAATTGCTGGTTTTCCCATCTCCCTGCAGGCTGTTACTATGTCTGAAAAGCCAACAAGGAGAGGCAGACAGTCACGAGCCAATAAAAGAGGGCAAGCAGGCTCTGTGTCTAGAGACAACAGTGCTGGTTGTGGACGCAGTGCATCGTCGTCAGCACTTGGCCATGGGACACACTTGTCATTATTTTCGGCAGCTGGACGTGTTGAGCCGCATCATGCCGAAGACTTGGTATAGTGGATTATCAAACTCTCCTCATCCTCCTCATCCTCTCTCACCCAGGCTCAGGGTACTGGCAAAGCAGCTGCCAAAGCGTCCTCTTCCCTTGTATCAATGTCATCATCAGTCACTCCTTCCCTAGACCCACCATGCCCTCCTGAGGAATCCCCCGAACTGTTTGAGCAAAGTGTTGGGTACATGCTTCAGTAGGATGCCCAGCGTTTTGAAGGGTCTGATGATGATACCCAGCTAGAGGAAGGCAGTAGCGTGAGCGCAGAGAGAGGGGATGCTCAAGAAGGACAGCAATCTGGCAGTCATGTTCCAGCAGCTGCAGCAAACTGCCAGAGTGGCACCAGTGATGAGGAGGGAGGGGATGACGAGGTCACTGACTCAACGTGGGTGCCTGATAGGAGAGAGGAGGAGGAGGAGGATGAGGAGGAGGCACATCTCCAACGAGGCAGGATGCCCTCCGGGGGCCAGCGTAAGGGCAGCACACCGACTGAATCACACCGCAGAGCTCCGCCTGTGCAGGGCGCTGCCTCTGCCCGTTATTCCAAAAGTTCTTTCGTGTGGGCCTTTTTTGAGTCGAGTGCATCAGATCGCACCGCTGCTATTTGCAACATATGTCTCAAGCGTATCTCGCGTGGCCAAAACATCAGCCACTTGGGCACCACATGCTTGACCAGACATATGTTGACCTGCCATGCAGCTCGTTGGCAAGCCTACCTTAAAGACCCACACCAAAGAACAAAGCGGACCTCTCCTTGCTCCTCATCAGCTGGGATCTCCAACCCCACTATACCTTCAGTCCTCTCTGAAGCCTGCACTGAGAGGAATGAAGGTGTAGAATTAGGTGTGTCACAGCCAAGTACTTCCGGGCACTCTGCTAGCAGTACACCGACGTCCGATTGTAGCAGGCAAATTTCCCTGCCCCAGCTGCTGGACCGTCAAAAGAAGTTCACTCCCAGCCATCCACATGCCCAGTGTTTGAATGCTAGTTTGGCTAAATTGCTAGCACTTCAACTGCTGCCTTTTCAGTTGGTAGACTCGGCCCCCTTCTGTGAGTTTGTGCAATGTGCGGTTCCTCAGTGGCAGGTTCCCAAACGCCACTTTTTCTCACGGAAGGCGATTCCGGCTCTCTACCGGCATGTGGAAGGCAATGTCCATGCCTCGCTGGACAGGGCGGTCAGCGGTAAGGTGCATATTATCGCTGACTCATGGTCCAGCAGGCATGGACAGGGATGTTACCTTTCTTTCACGGCCCATTGGGTCACTCTTTTGGCAGCTGGGAAGAATGCAGGACAAGGTGCAGTAGTGTTGGAGGTTGTTCCGCCGCCACGCCTCCAAAATGCTACTACTGGTTGTGACACACCTCTCTCCTCCACCCCCTCCTCTTCTTCTTCCTCCATGGCCTCTTCCTGTGCTTTGTCCTCGGAACCAGCGGTGCTCCTGCCCAAGAACCGCCTTATATGTGACATGCCCACCAGGTGGAACTTAACGTTGGCCATGCTGCAGCGGCTGCACACACAGCAGAGGGCCATCAATGAGTACCTGTGCGACTACGGCACCAGGACAGGGTCAGGGGAGCTCAGGTTTTTTTCACCACGCCAGTGGGGCATGATCAGGGATGCATGCACTGTCCTGGCACCATTTGAGGAGGCCACAAGGATGGTGAGCAGTGACAGTGCATGCATCAGTGACACTGTACCTCCTGTCCACCTGTTGGAGCATACGCTGCGTGGAATAATGGACAGGGCACTTGAGGCAGAACAGAGGCAGGAAGAGGAGGACTTCCTTGCCTCTCAAGGCCCCCTTTACCCAGACAGTGTTCCTTCTGTCCCACCCATCACACAGGAGGAGGAGGAGGAGGATTGTGTCAGCATGGAGGTGGAGCATGGCACTCAGCATCAACAGCAGCAGTCTTTTAGGGATGATTTACAGTCCCAAGAAACCCGTGGACTTGTACCTGGCTGGGAGGAGGTGGCTGCGGATCATGTCGTCCTTAGTGACCCAGAGGACTCCGGACCGAATGCCTCAGCTAACCTACGCTGCATGGCCTCCCTGATCCTGCAAAGTCTGCGGAAGGATCCACGTATTCTTCGGATCAAGGAGAGGGACTGGCTGGCCACTCTCCTTGATCCACGGTACAAGGGTAAGGTTGCGGACCTTATCTTGCCATCGCAGAGGGAGCAGAGGATGAGACATCTCCGGGAGGCCTTGCAGAAAGGTCTGTGCAACGTGTTCCCAGAGACTGGGAGGTTACAAACTCCTGGTCCTGGACAACGAGTTGCTGAGGCTTCGGTCAGTAGCAGAAAGAGCGGTGGAGAAGGTGGCTGTCTGACCGATGCGTTCATACAATTGTTTAGTCCGCAGCCCCAAGGTATGATCGGTTCCAGCAACCATCACCAGCGTCTGATATACATGGTGCACTAATACCTATGGGCAAGGTCAGACTTGGACACCTTTCCCACCGAAAATCCTCTGGCTTACTGGGTGTTGAGGATGGATCACTGGCCAGAGCTTGCACAGTATGCAATTGAGCTACTGGCCTGTCCTGCATCAAGCGTTCTTTCGGAACGCACATTCAGTGCTGCTGGAGGCTTTGTCAAGGATCACAGGGTGCGCCTGTCCACCGACTCGGTTTTTTCGACTGACCTTCGTAAAGATGAACCAGTCTTGGATCACCACCAGCTACCAAGCACCTGAAGCTGATGTAACAGAATAATTTATTTTGAAATGTCACATCCCTTCAAGACTGCCTATGCTGATGTTGAGTGACTGTCCTGTTATGTTGACTGACTATCCTCTTCCTCCTCAATGATCTGATTCCTGATGATAGCTTGGAAGAACATTTTTGTTTCTGGGTGCCGCCACCAGTGGCTAAGGCCCAATTTTTCAGCCCCTGTTTAACAGGGGCGTTTAATTACAATTTTTTATGCAATACTTTGCAACAGGGCTCATTGCTGTGCTCCAAGTACAGTATCTGTGAGGGGTTGCAGTGTTGTGGCACCAGTGCCTAAGGCCCAATTTTTCTGCCCCTGTTCAACAGGGGAATGCAATTACAATTCTTGATCTAATAATTCACAGCAGGGCCCATTCCTGCGCCCACCAAGAGTAACTGTGAGGGCTTACAGTGTTGTGGCAACACCACCACCACCACCACCACCAAAAGCCCAATTTTTCTGCCCCTCTTCAACAGGGGCATGCAATTACAATTCTTGATCTAATAATTTACAGCAGGGCCCATTCATGCGCCCACCAAGAGTAACTGTGAGGGCTGACAGTGTTGTAGCACCAGCACCACCACCAAAGGCCCAATTTTTCCTACCACTGTTCAACAATGGCATGTAATTACAATTCCAGATATAATAGTTCACAGCAGGGCGTTCCAGCGCCCACCAAGAGTAACTGTGAGGGCTCACAGTGTTGTGGCAACACCAACATCTAAGGGGCAAATTTCAGCAGAGTATATACGGCAGGCCCCTACTTTCAAACATCCAACTTACAAACGACTCCTACTTGCAAACGGAAGGAGACAACAGGAAGTGAGAGGAAATCTACCCCTAGGAAGGGAAATTATCTCCTGTAAGAGTTAATATGGGAAAAAGGTGTCTCCTCTCTACTGATGCTTTATCACCAATCCTTGTTTCAATAAAAAACCCACTTTTCCAAAAACATTTGTCATTGGGACGGAAAGTGAGGTGAAATGTTCTGAACAGGTGCACAGACAGCAAAACAAATGTTACAGGGGTGATAACCCTTCCCTATGTTTTCCAAAAAGCTTAAAAATATATATTTTGGCTGGAGCTACACTTAAACAATGTACCTGTTCAAAATTACAAACAGATTCTACTTAAGAACAAACCTACAGTCCCTGTCTTGTTTGCACCGCCTGTATACTGCTGTTCAGAGTATATAGGGCCTTTTTTTATTTTGGGTGCGGGGTTCCCCTTAATATCCATACAAGATCCAAAGGGGCTGGTAATGGGCTGGGGTGGGGGGGTGGTGATGGGGTATCCATGCCATTTTTCTCAAATGCCGCAAGCAGTTTTAAATGGCTTTTTTTCCTTTAGAAATGTCATTTTGTGCAGGGACAGTTCTAAACACGGGAAACACATGCCACTTCACAGGCATACTTTAGACACCCCCCAGGTACGATATTTAAAGGAATATTTCACTTTTTTTTTTCACTTTATGCATCATTAAAATGACTGCTTCCGAAAAAACGGCAGTTTTTAAAACTTCTTTTTGCATTGATACATGTCCCCTGGGGCAGAACCTGGGTCCCCAAACCCTTTTTAGGACAATAACATGCATATTAGCCATTATAATTAGCACTTTAAATTTCGAACATTCGCGTCCATTGTATTTAATAGGGTTCTAACGTTCGCGCAAACTTTCGGTCCGTTCGCAGGTTCTGGTGCAAACCAAACCGGGGGGTGTTCGGCTCATCCCTACTCAGGAACAGAGAAACAATCAAAAGCAATACGTATCCAATCAATGGAGTTGACTAGGAAATTGCACCCTTTGTAACTTCCATTCTTTTTATTTTATCTCTCTTTCTTTCTTTTTTCCTTAGTTGTGGTCAATATGTAAATGGGTTTTCCATCCTGCTCAAGTAATGTACTAGTGGATGTTGTTGTATAGTAGTACAAAACTGAAAATGTTTAGCTACGTATTACATTGTGATTCAGTTTTTGTGCACATACACAAGGAATAAGCATGTCATTGCATTGTAGAAATCCCCTTTTAAAATGCATATTCATGGAACCGATTGACATTTTAATAGTTTATTCAGAACATTGCATGATAATCGGCTCTTGTAACCTGCAGTCTTGCTATTGTCAAGTTTTCTAATAAAAACATCCCAGACAGTGAAAGCTAATTGCTTCCAAAAGCTTGAGGAATCTTGTATAGGTTGAATATCTACATTCCCAAAGAATCCTTCATTGGACACAGAAGTGGAAGAAGGAGACAGTCTGATGTTCTATTCAACAACGGAGGCAACAAATAATTAATTAAGAAAAAGTCACCAATGCCACCTATTATATAGGACAAGTCTGCCCCAGACAATGACACCTCTGGAAGAACTTCTGTCTTTACAACCTCATTAAAGGTGCTAGAGCCACCAAAAGGCAGTAGGTCATCGTTTGTCTTCAGAAGTGTGTCTTTTTCATGAACACACTTCTTATTGTCCTGTCACCATACAGAGGCGACATCACCTCCATAATTTGAAGTTTGTTGTTAAATTCACACTGTTCTGTGGGAAAATCTCAAGTCTACAGTTCCCGGATACAGGGAGTCCAACACTTTTGTTTTGGGGACAATTTTTTATTCTTTGGAAGGATGACCTTTGTTGGGATTCCCTTGATTCAGTCCAGCCCTTCTTCTAGTCAAAAAATTACCTTTAACCACTTCAGCCCTGAACCATTTGGCTGCCCAAAGACCAGAGCACTTTTTGCGATTCGGCACTGCGTCGCTTTAATTGACAATTGCGCGGTCGTACAACGTGGCTCTCAATCAAAATTGACGTCCTTTTTTCCCCACAAATAGAGCTTTCTTTTGATGGTATTTGATCACCTCTGCATTTTTTATTTTTTGCGCTATAAACAAAAAAATAGCGTCAATTTAGAAAAAAAAGCAATATTTATTACTTTTTGCTATAATAAATATCCCCCAAAAATATATATAAAAAAAAGATTTTTTACTCAGTTTAGGCCGATATGTATTCTTCTACATATTTTTGGTAAAAAAAATTGGAATAAGCATTTATTGATTGGTTTGCGCAAAAGTTATAGCGTCTACAAAATAGGGGATAGTTTTATGGCATTTTTATTAATATTTTTTTTTGCTAGTAATGGCGGCGATCAGCGATTTTTATCATGACTGCGACATTATGGTGGACACATCGGACACTTTTGAAGCCATTTTGGGACCATTGTCATTTATACAGCGATCAGTGCTATAAAAATGCACTGATTACTGTAAAAATTACACTGGAAGTGAAGGGGTTAACCAGTAGGAGGCGTGAGACGATCATGGGACTCCCGACGAACATAGAGTCCGCAGGACCCCCGGTCACACTCATGGAGCTCGCAGCGCGCGCGCGCCCACAATGCCGCGTCTTAAAGGAGACGTACCCGTACGTTGATATGCCCAGCCGTGCCATTCTGCCGACGTATATCGGCGTGACTCAGTCCTTAAGTAGTTAATGACCAGAAGAGTAGTCTTTGGTTCATGTGACCAAAAATGGCCATAGAAGATAGTGGTCTTTTTCTACAGTTCAGTACAGAGGTCAGGAATGACAGTTTTGTCCATGGCTATCCCTTGCCAGATAAGCCAACAGCAAAAAGAGCGGCAAACAATTAAACAAGATATTCTGGATTTACAGGTTCATAGTATATGTAAACCTGGTTGCTAAAATTTTAATAAGTTTTAACTTGTTAATGTAATATTTAAAGGTATTTTTAATATTTTTAAAACATCAACTTCCAAGGGCATGCATGTCACCCTATTCTACAAATCCCCATTTAAAATAAATATTCATGGACCCGATTGGCATTTTACCAGTTTACTCAAAACATTGCATGATAATCGTCTGTCGTAACCTGCAATCTTGCTAATTTCCTTTAAGTTACTTGACGGTTTCTTAATTTCCGGCATGTGTTTTTTTAAACATCCCAGACAGTGAAAGCTATTTGCTCCCATAAGCTTGAGGGACCCTGAATAGGTTGTGTATCTGCATTTCCAAAGAATCCTTCACTGGACACACAGAAGTGGAGGAAGACGACAGCCTGATGCTCCATTGTAATACAGCAGCATCAAATTAAATGTGAAAGAGTCACAATGCCACCTTTTATATAACACAGGTCTATTCCAGATAATGACTTCTCTGGATGAGCTAGTGGCTTCACAGTCTTGTTAAAGGTGCTTGAAACACCAAAAGGCAGCAGAACACTTTTTTGTTATAAGAAGTGTGTCTTTTTCATGAACACCCTTCTTAATTGTCCTATTACTATACAGAGGTGACATCAACATCATAAAATAAATTTCCTTGTTAATTTCACACTTGGGCTGTGGGAAAATCTCAAGTCTCATGTTCCCGTATACAGGAGTCCAAGACTTTAGTTGTGAAGACAATATTTTAGTATTAAAAAGTGACTCTACCTTTATTAGGATTCCCTGAATTCTGTCCAGCCCCCCCCCCAGCTTCTGAAAAATTCAATTAACTTTTATGACAAGAGGGGCCTGCCTATTCTACCTGGCCTGTAAGGCTGGGTTCACACTTGTCCGACAAACGCTCCGACATTGGGAGCTCATGTCGCATAACGTGTGAAAATCAATGTTTCCCTATGGGAGCCGTCTTAACTGGTCCGACACATGTCGGTCCGACTTTGAAGATGCTCCCTGTACTACTTTGGTCCGGGAGGGGGGGCCGCTCTCTCATCCCCCCCTCTTTTCCTGCGGCCTGCCAGGTTGCATGCTCAGATAAGTGTCTGGTTTGTATTTTGAGGGGGACCCCCCACGCCGCTTTTTCGGCTTAGGGGGTTCCCCTTAAAATCCATACCAGACCGAAGGGCCTGGTATGCTCCTGGAGGGGAATCCATGCCGGTTTTTTATTTAAAATTTGGCCTGGAGTTCCCGCTCAAGAGTCATGCAAAATACAGTGCCTGGTATTGGCGGGGATCCAAGTCGGATCCCCATTCATTGAAAGTCGGACGTATGTTGGCTTCGTGTCACAGGGCAAAGTCGGATCCAAAGTAGGACGGCTGTCATGTTGCACAAGTGTGAACCCGGCCTAAGGCTGGGTTCACACTTGTACGACACGACAGTCATACAACTTTCATCCTACTTTGCTCTGCGACATCAGTATTACATTGGTCCTACATCCATCCGACTTTCATGAACAGGATACTACATTGATCTGACTTTGTGATAGTCTGACTTGTTCTTTGACCAATCAAAACAATCCCAGTGTGAGATAAATTCCTTTTACTGCTGCTGTAATCACCATGTCGGATGTCACAAGTCGGATGGTTAGGACAAGGATCCTACTTTGATACGACTTCAATGATATTCAATGGGCTGAAGTAGGACCAAAGTAGTACAGGGAGCATTTTCAAAGTCGGACCGACTTGTGTCGGACCAGTTAAGACGGCTCTCATAGGAAAACAATGATTTTCACACGTCATGCGACATGAGCTCCCAATGTCGGAGCGTTTGTTGGACCAGTGTGAACCCAGCCTGAGATGATCATAGAAGATCATAGTCTTTTCCTGCAGTTCAGAGGTCAAGAATTACTAGTTTGTCCATGGTCATCTCTGGCAACATAAGGAAAGTGCTAAAGCTTTAAAAAGCTTTCCTGGATTTACAATTTTATAGAATACTGTATGTAAACCCAGTTGCTAAAATCTCAAATAAGTCTTAAAGGGGTTGTAAGAGTTAAATAAAAATAAAAATAAATAACAAACATACCATACTTACCTCCACTGTTCGTTTTGCACAGAGTGGCCCCGAGCCTCATTTTCTGGGGCCCCACGGCGGCTGTCTCAGCTCCTCCCCGCAAGAGCTAACCCCCTTCTGGAAGCGCTCTCCCAAGGGGGTGAGCTTGCGGGCGTGCTCCCGTGTGATGCAGTGGCGGCCATAGCCGCCAAGTGTATCACTCGGCCCCGCCCCCCTGCGCGCCGCATAGGATGCATTAAGGTGAAAAAACATGAAGCTTTACAACCCCTTTAACTGTCAAAATAGTTTCAAAAGTTACGTTTAATCTTTTTTAAACTGCCCCTTCCTTCCCTTCCTTCCTTGCTTCATTCCTTCCTTCCGTCCTTCCTTCCTCTCTCCCTCCATCACTCCTTTTTTTACTTCCTTACCAACTTACTTCCTTCTTTCTCCCCTTTTAACTTCTTTATTCCTCTTATCTTCCTTCCTTTTCCTTTTCTTCCTCTCTTCCTCCATCTCTTATTTTTCCCTTCCTTTCTAACTTCTATTCTTTTTACCCCTAACTCTCTTACTTTCTTGTTTCCTTAGTTGTGGTCAATATGGAACTGGATTTTCCACCCTGCTCATATTATGTACTAGTAGAAGTTGTATAATATTACAAAACTGGGGGGCGTGGCCGGACCTTGCTACTGAATGGACGCCTGAGTTCATAGCTCCTGCCACCTCAGGACAATTTTGCTCGTTTCCAGGAGTCCTGACACCCCAAACTCACCCCAATCTTACCTTATCAGATGGGGACTGCTTCCAGGCAATCTTCGACCTCCAGATCGCGCTCGCCGCTCGAACAACCGGGAGGTATGAATCAGAACATACCTGAAATGTTCAGAAACAACAGGGGGAATATGGCGACGTCCCACCACGGTCACTCTCAGAGCCGCTCCCAGGCACAATCCCATCAAGTACAGGGTATACCCCTGTCAGCGGTCTCAGCGGCTCCCTCTCCACCGGACAATGGGGGAGCCGACTCCCCTCAGTCACCGTTGACCATACAAGACCTCCGCTCCATTGCGGCCGACATTAAGGACACCCTGTCGGCGGCCATTGTGGACCTCCGCCTGGACATCCGTGACTTGAATGACAGGGTACTCTCCGTGGAAACGCAGGCGGAGTACCAGGAGAAAGACATTCGCAGGGCTGCCAAACAAATAGATACTCACACCCTTCAGCTCCGGGACATGCAGCGCCATTTGGAGGACCTGGACAATAGGGGGCGCCGCCACAACCTCAGAGTATGGGGAGTACCGGAATCTGTTGAGGGAGATCAAATTCCCCAAACGGTGACCAATCTGTTCAACACCATTCTCAATAGGCCTCCGCAAACCCCGATCATCATGGAGCGCATTCATCGCGCCATGCGCCCTAAAGGCAGAGAATCCGACCCCCCAAGAGACGTGGTCTGCTGTTTGGTGGACTACACACTGAAGGAGGACATTCTCAAACAGGCGAGAGGTCAACAGTTGGTACATGATGGGAGGCCAATACAACTGTTCCAGGACTTGTCGGGAATTACACTCCAGCATCGCCGTGCTTTGAAACCTCTGCTGTCCGTATTACAAGATAAGGGGATCAGATATAAGTGGAAATTTCCCTTTTGTTTGTCAGCCACCGCTTTGGGACGTACAGCACTGCTTAGGGTACCGGAGGATTTACCTTCATTCTGAAATTCCCCGTGTAGCCGTTCCGGAATGGTACGCAAACTTCCGCTATGCAGTAAGCAAACCCACCAAACTCCGGGAAGAACCCATGGAAACCCAGGCTACCAGCTACAGAAGGAGGCGATCCCCATCGGGATCCAGAGTACACGCCACCTCTCGCAACTCCCGACAAGGTTACAGCCCTACGGATTCCCCGACTTCCAGGAGAGCCCGTCGGGATCACTAGGTATCGTACCCCCTGACCCCCATGACTTGGCCCCATTGACCCCGGTTTCCCTCGTTTGCAATACTATGCAACTTCCCCGAAATAACCACGATTCTAAATGGCTTATTCTTTATTCACTTTCCCTTTACACAATGTCTCAGTCCGCGATATACTGCAGACCTCACTTCGTCATGCCCATTGGAAACAACTCCTCCGGGAGTATGCTATCTGTCTGATCCGCAGTTCCCGCCCCAAGACACTTGGACACTGACGCCCTCCCGCCAGCCTATTTTAGCTTACGTGCTACAACGTACTACGCGGACTACATCCCCCAGACCAACCCGCGGTGATAGGATAGCGCACCTTGCCACATCACTTCCGGCTGCGACACACAAGATGCTTCTATGCACAACATCCGCTGGACACCGCTCAGTCTCCCAGAAGAAGACCCGATCTCGGCTGCTTACTTCGAGGCAACTCCCTTCTGATGCCGGGACCTCTGACTTGCTGCTCCGTCACACGCACTACGACAACTGCGCTTCAGAGCCCCCCCACTAGAAGAATGATGCAGAGATTGCCCGCTCCAATCTTTGCAGAGGTGAGCCCCTCTTCGCCTCATTCACATCACCCTTCCCATAGGGAACTTTTCATCCTTTGGACTCTCCTCTAATATACTACTGGATCATTTGGGACGCCTATAATCTAGGACTATAGGGAAGGTATTCTTTTCCCAAGCTACTAACCACTATATCCTCTCCCGCAGGTCGCATGTACTCTCTGACTTACCATATGCTACCAATGGAAGCATCGGCTTGCTACCCCCCCTTGACCTCACCCTCTTCCCGGACCTCTTCCTCACACCCCTACTTTTCATCCTCCTTCCTCTACCCCATCCTCCCTACACAGCCCCCCATCCATTCCTCCTCCTCTCCCCTTCCCTCTACTAACATCCCACCTTGCTCTCCCACACTCCCCTTGTCTCCCCCCCTCTCCTCCCCTTCTCCCCCCCTCTCCTCCTCTTCTCCCCCCCTCTCCTCCTCCTCTCCCCCCCTCTCCTCCCCCTCTCCCCCCTCCTCTCCCCCCTCCCCCTCTCCTCCCCTTCTCCCCCCTCCTCTCCCCCCCTCCCCCCACATGGGTTCCTACCTCCCCCCTCCCTCTTGTCCCCTTCCCCCTCCCTTCCCTCCCCTTTCCCCCTCTCTATCCCGTCTTCTTCCCTTTTCTCTCCTTCTCCACTTTCTTCATCCCTTCTCCCCTCCCGATACGCGCTAAATGTCCAAAGGGACATCACAACCTTCAGGCTACCCGTCTGAGCTTAAAATATAGCCTTAGATGCTTACCTTTACTGGTCGGCTTCGCAGCTGGCGGGCGGATGGGTCCTTAAAATTAATTTTTGCTATGTGGGAGTTTGGTGTCTAGACACCACTTACTTGCTCATTAAGGTACAGTATGGAGACTTTTACAATGAGTCATACAATGTACCCTGTTCCTTTTTATTGTTCATTACGTGTTTAAGTTTGTTCAGTTCTACTGTGTTTATGGTTCTTTTGTTTAGGTACGATTCCTTCTTAGGTTAGGATCCCACTATAGGCTGAAGCTCTTTAAGACATTTTCCCCAATCCGACGGGTCATGAATGTTTGCATCCAGATATACTTGTGAAGATATACAATAGTTATCCCAACACGACCTTGAAACACTAGGAGGTACCCTATTTACTTATGATACCGTCTCCCCCCCTATGGCCCGGACACAATATTCTCTCTCTGTTTCTAGGTTGTAAAACCCGCACTGCAGCCTCGGGTTAGTATGAACTATGATAGCTTACACCACATTTCTTTAGCCCATTTGGTAACGGGTTCTCCATGCTTCAGTGTTTGGATTGTCCTGAGGTGGTGGGATGTCTCTTATATACACATTTCCACCCCTTATACTAAAGTCCTTCACCGGCTTTGGTCTTGGTCAACCCCCACACGGAGGCGTGAGAGGGTACGACCACGCCTGACGGATGTGTGACTACCCTCCGCGCCCTACAACTCACCGATCATCCCCCAATTCTGAGGAGTTTGGACAGGTTCCTTTCCCTCATCGGTCTTCTCCTTCCCATCTTCCCCTCTGTAGCTGTTTGATTGTATTGCTTTCACTTCCGTAACACCTGTGTACTCTCACTCTCCCCCCCCTAGGAATGGCGGACAAACTTCCAAGCAATGCTTCTGACCCTATGGTGCCCAACCTCCCCACCCGACTTAAACTATACTCTATTAACATGCGAGGCCTAAATATTCCCGAGAAACGTTCCCAATTATTGCATACCCTTCGCAGAGCCAAAACACAAATCGCTCTTATCCAAGAGACCCATTTCCGTTCGGATAATATCCCAAAACTTCAGGACCTCCACTACCCGACTGTCTACCACGCGACAAACGACATAGCCAAATCAAAAGGGGTCTCCATCTTAATCTCGAAACATTGTCCCCTCCAGGTCACGGATACTGAGAGGGATGTAAACGGGAGATATATCTTCCTAAAAGGTACTATCCATGGTAAACCCATTACCATCGCTAACATTTATGCTCCAAACACGCAACACGTGGCCTTTTACCGTAAAACCCTGGATCAACTCACGGCGTTTAAAATTGGCACCTTAATTATAGGTGGGGATTTTAACATTCCTCTCATCCCATCCCTTGACACCTCCAATGGTTCTTCCTGTATTGCATATAGGGCCCTTCGTGCAATCAAGACTCGCCTTAGTATCTTAACTCTCCATGACTCGTATCTCACACTTCACCCGACGGTAAAAGACTTCACCTTTTTTTCAGCACCACACAACAAATACTCCAGACTCGACCATTTTTTCATAACACAAGATGACCTGACCACCCTTACAGAGGCCACCATTGAACCTATGGTTCTATCGGACCATCACCCCATAACCATGACTCTCACACTCCCGTCCCGACGGCCCAGATCAGCGATCTGGCGTCTTGATGACTCGCTTCTCCTTGACGGAGATAATACCTCAATACTATTGGAATGTCTTTCACACTACTTTAAGGAAAACTCCAAGGGAGACACGTCCCCGACAGTTACTTGGGCCGCACACAAATGTGTAATCAGGGGCGAACTCATATCTCTGA
The DNA here is from genome assembly GCA_029206835.1 of Rana muscosa. Taxonomy (NCBI): domain Eukaryota; kingdom Metazoa; phylum Chordata; class Amphibia; order Anura; family Ranidae; genus Rana; species Rana muscosa. The sequence continues at coordinate 338,490,180 of CM055118.1, forward strand.
TGGCTAAACGAAACAAACTTAGAAGGACACACATCGAAGACCTGTCAAACCGAGTGAAACGTCTTGAGAACATTCACAAACGATCATTGGCTGACAAATGCCTCACTGATCTTCTAGCAGCGAGGGCCGACCTCCTTGAGGAACTCCAGAAAACTCTAAAGCGTAAATACACACTAACACAAAAATTGTTCTATGAATTTGGGAACAAGGCGGGCAAACTTTTAGCAAGAGCCCTGCAAAAGACAAAATCCACACACACGATCCACACTATCAAAACCCCTTCCGGCACCACTGTTAACCGCACGGAAGACATAGCTGATCAGTTCGTAACATATTTCTCCAAATTATACAACCTTCCCACTCCACACTTAACTGACCCTGGCGCTGGACGTCCAGAAATAATAAACACATTTTTAGCCCAACACAGCCCCTCCCCTCTTTCGCCGGAAGATTTAACTGATCTAGACTTACCAATCTCCTCTGAAGAAACCCTTCGGGCCCTGAAACAGTTGAAACCGGGCAAGAGCCCTGGCCCGGACGGACTGACTTCGAGCTATTACAAAGCTTTTACGGAAATCTTACTCCCACATTTTGTAGCAGCCTTTAATGACCTACCAACCTCTTCCCCCTCACAAAACAGGGACATTTTAGAGGCGCATGTAACGCTCATTCCAAAACCAGGTAAGGACGCAACGGTAGTTTCCAACTATCGCCCTATTTCCCTCCTTAACGTAGACGTGAAACTCTACGCCAAGATTCTGGCAAACTGTATACTCCCCTTACTCCCTAAAATAATCTCGACAGACCAAGTGGGTTTTATCCCTGGCAGAGAAGCCAGAGATAACACTACCAAGGCCTTAAACATACACCATTGGCTGACCTCCACTACGTCTAAGGGATTTTTTCTGTCCCTTGACGCGGAAAAAGCCTTTGACAGGGTTGCGTGGGACTATATGTCCGCCTGTCTTCAAGCTGTGGGGCTCCCAACACGGCTTATACAAATGATTATGGCATTGTATGCTACCCCCACGGCCAAGATAAAGGGTCAATGGCCGACTATCGACTACGTTCTCAATATCCAACGGCACGCGCCAGGGATGCCCCCTCTCTCCGCTCATCTTCGTCCTTACCATGGAACCTTTCCTCCGCAAAATTAGAGACAACCCCGATATCCAGGGGATTACCATTCATCATAATCAATACAAGATTGCGGCATACGCGGACGATATTTTACTATTTCTTTCAAACCCCTTGACTACCATCCCAAACCTCCTCAAAGACTTTACCCTCTTCAAACACCTCTCCAACCTTCAGATCAACTTTGATAAATCTAAGGCACTCAACATTTCCTTATCACAACAAACGGTCCTACTCTGTCAAGCCAACTTCCCATTTAGATGGGAACCCAACGAACTCACTTACCTGGGCATTAAAATTCCTACCAGATTGATTGACCTGTACTCGAAGAACTTTCTCCCTGCACTTCAGAATATTAGAGAGGACACAACTGATTGGCTGAGGGGCCCCTTTTCTTGGTTTGGCAGAGCTGCCATCCTAAAGATGAATGTGCTACCCAGATTACTATATCTCATGCAAGCTATCCCAATTAAACTCCCTCCATCCTATTTTACCTCATTTAAACAGATTTGCAGGTGCCTCCTCTGGTCAGCGGGACCCCCTCGTCTGAGCTGGGCAAAATTGACACTTCCCAAAAGTAGGGGAGGCCTAGGTCTTCCAGATCTACACTCTTATTACAGGGCTTGCCAATTAACACGTGTTGTGGATTGGCATGTACATGCATCTAGAAAAGACTGGGTGCAAGTGGAGAATTCTTTTTCCCATATTCCTCTTACCCATCTACCATGGATCAACACAGGCTCCATCCCCCGGAACTGCTCCACTCATCCTCTGATAGGTTCAACACTACACAACTTCAAAACCTCCTGCCACATCCTCCAAACGACCCCGTTCCCCGGGCCACTGACGCCTCTTACCCAGAACCCGGACTTTCCAGTGGATATACCTACCAATGTCAGACACTTGGGACCCGTTGACCCGTTGACCCCCCGGCCAGGGCTTATCAATGCTTTGAAGTCGACACGCTTCTCACCCAACCTGAATTATCCTCCAAATTCCCTAACCTCAGCATACCCTTCTTTAAATATCTGCAAATACGTCATTTCCTCCTTCAGGCTCGCCCTCTCTGTCAGTGGTACAGATCTCTTACACCCTTCGAACACATCTGCACGGACACGGAACCACGCAGACATTTAATATCCACTCTGTATGCCCTTTTACTCTCAGGTTCCCCCCCCGACACTCGGACTCGCCTACAATGGACCAATGATCTGTCCATAAACCTCTCCACGGTAGATTGGGATCGCGTCTGTGAACATATACACAAAGGCTCGGTCAATGTATCCGCACAAGAAAATAGATATAAATTATACACGAGGTGGTACCGGACGCCTGACAAAATACACCGATTCTTCCCGACCGTTTCCCCTCTATGCTGGAGATGTAATGCCGCCCTGGGGTCTTTTCTCCACATTTGGTGGGAATGCCCTCTGATACAACCTTTTTGGAAAGATATACATACCTTAATCACCAAAATCACTACGTACACTCCAGACTTCTCCCCAGCACAGTATCTACTTCATCACACATCCATTCCTAGCTCAACTTACCACAAATTTCTTACCCTCCACCTTATTAACGCAGCAACCCAATGCATACCAATCCACTGGAGAAACACGACCCCCCCCTTCAGTAGCCGAATGGCATAATAGAGTTGACAAAATAGCGGAGATGGAAAGTCTTATTTTCCAAGCTAAGGACAACCCCGCAAAATTCAGACTTATATGGGCTTGCTGGATACAATATAGGGAGACAACGTCAACCACGGTCCCCCACGTGAATCCGATTCCTTTAGCAGGAAACATCACTCCCACCTGAAAACCATGCTTACGCCGCTCAGAATATTTCGATCACTCCGTCATTCCCCTAATCCCCCCCTCTCCATCCTTTCCCTTCTCACGTATCGATATTTAGAATGCAATTCTGCACTGTACTTCTTAACTGAAAATGACTATCCCATATCTCGAGTTTTCAACCTAATTTCTGTAAATTTTACATTTCACTCAAAGACGTATTAGTCTCCCTGACAAGATTGATTAGTCCTTCCGTGACCACTCCAGGAGGGGTGGCAGTACTATGGAATTTGTCATGCTTCACTATACTACTGAAAAACCGTCTGTTTTTCATTGTCCTGTTAATACGAAAGGTCGCCTCCTCGCCCACAGAATGATCCCATTAGGGGTGGGCGGGGGGACTGAGGCCTTCACAGATTTGTCTCACTCCTCTTAGATATGCCCCCATTGAGTACTCCATTCCCTCCGACTCTCTACAGTTCTACATCTCGTTCTTGCCCCGGAGTCCTGTACTCCGATCACACACACCTTACGTCTGTGTATAGGCCGTGATCCGTTCTTTACTCTAACCCCCTAGTGGATTCTGATATCTAGCTGGATGCTACGGTACTCCCATATAATGTCGTATTAGGGTTCACCTTTTATTCTAGATATATCTTGTCGTCACTGCATGCTACAAATCCCACTTCTGCCCCCGAAGAATTTACCCCCTTCCTGACCAGAGCACTTTTTTCAATACGGCACTGCGTCGCTTTAACTGACAAGTGTGCGGTCGTGCAACGTGGTACCCAAACAAAATTGACGTCCTTTTTTCCCACCTATAAAGATTTATTTTGGTGGTATTTGATAACCTCAGCGGTTTTTATGTTTTGTGCTATAAACAAAATAATAGCGACAATTTTGAAAAAAAAAGCAATATTTTTTACTTTTTGCTATAATAAATATCCCCCAAAAATATATAAAAAAACTAATTTCTTTCTCAGTTTAGGCCGATATGTATTCTTTTGATAAAAATAAATCGCAATAAGCGTATATTGATTGGTTTGCGCAAAAGTTATAGCATCTACAAAATAGGGGATAGTTTTATGGTATTTTTGTTAATATTTTTTTTTTTACTAGTAATGGCGGCGAACTGCGATTTTTATCGTGACTGCGACATTATGGAGGACACATGGGACACTTTTGACGCTATTTTGGGACCATTGTCATTCATACAGCGATCAGTGCTATAAAAATTCACTGATTACTGTGTAAATGACACTGGCAGGGAAGGGGTTAACCACTAGGGGGCGAGGAAAGGGTTAAGTGTGTCCTAGGGAGTGATTCTAACTGTGGGGGGGCTGGGCTACCAGTGACACGACATTGATTACTGCTCCCGATGACAGGGAGCAGTAGATTAGTGTCCTGTCACAAGGCAGAACAGGGAAATGCCATGTTTACATAGGCATACCCCCGTTCTGCAGCTCCGTGACACGATCGCGGGACACACCTCCGGACATCGAGTCCACGGGTCCCGCAGGCATGGTCACGGAGCTTGCAGCGCATGCGCGCCTGCACGGCGGGCTTTTCAAAGCAACGTACAGGTACGTTGCTTTGCCCACAGGAGCCATTCTGCCGACGTATATCTTCGTCAAGCGGTCGGCAAGTAGTTAAAATAAATACTCATGGACCCAATTGACATTTTAACAGTTTATTGAAAACATTGCATGATAATCATCTCTTGTAACCTGCAATCTTTCTATTGTCCTCTAAAATACTTGTCTGCTTGTTTCCAGTGTGTGTTTTCTATAAAGATCCCAGGCAGTGAAAGCTAATTGCTCCCACAAACTTGAGAGACCTTGTATGGGTTGGATATCTACATTCCCAAAGAACCCTTCAATGGACACGGCGAAGTGGGGAAATTAGACAGCCCGATGCTTCATTCAAAAACAGAGGCAACAAATGATTAAATGTGGAAAAGTCAAATGCCCTTTTGCCATAAATGTCTTATAGAGGAGGGATCTATTATTCATATGGTATGGGAATGCAATAGGATTCGTCCTTTATGGTCCCAGGTTTATGGCAGACACTTTCGATCTTCCAAATATTTGTAGCCCGCTGCTGGAGCTTTTGGGTGTAATTAAGGATGGAGTTATGGACAATAATATGAGGACTCTGCTGCGACTATTCTTTTACGTACGAAAACTGATTGCACTTAATTGGATTAGGAGAGAACATTTAACACTGTCATCCTGGAAGGCCCTGGTGAATACCAATGTTACCTTGTATAAAATGACCTATGAAACAATAGGATACCCAAAAGAATTCAATAAAATTTGGACTAAATGGGTTAACTCTAATGCTGCGTACACACACTCGGAATTTCCGACAACAAATGTTCGATGGGAGCTTTTTGTCGGAAATTCCGACCGTGTGTAGGCCCCATCGGACATTTTCTGTTGGAATTTCCGACAACAAAAATTTGAGAGCTGGTTCTCAAATTTTCCAACAACAAAATCCATGCTCTTAAATTCCGAGCGGGTGTAGACAATTCCGACGCACAAAATTCCACGTATTCTCTAAATCAAGTACGAGACGGAAGTGCTTGGTCTGGTAAAACTAGCGTTCATAATGGAGATAGCACATTCGTCACGCTGTAACGGACTGAAAAGCACGAAGCTGAAAAACGCGAATCGTCTCTCACCAAACTTCTACTAACATGAGATTAGCAGAAGGAGCCCAAAGGGTGGCGCAATTGGTATGGAATTTCCGTTTTATTGTGCCGTCCTACGTGCTGTACGTGACCGCGTTCTTGACGTTTGCAATTTCCAACAACATTTGTGCAACCGTGTGTATGCAAGACAAGTTTGAACCAACATCTGTTGGAAAATTATCCACGGTTTTGTTGTCGGAATGTCCGATCATGTGTACGCGGCATAATGATACAGTGACAGAAGGCCCTTCTATACTGTATAATAAACTACAGTCTGTACTTGTTGTTTTCAATGTGACTTAATAATATTTGCTAAGAAAATAGCACACTTCACACAGGTTTTGAGGTATTTAACCTCTTCTGTTAGTTTATTTTTATTTTTAATTAAAAAAAATGTTTTTATTTGTATTAACATGTTTAAGTTTAAAAAAAAAAAAAGGAAAATTCTGTATGTACATGAAAAAACAATGCTATCTCTGATGTGAACAACTGTATGAATAATGGATAGGTTCGGTGATGTAACGATTTTCCATTCAACAATGTTTGTACCCCATTTTCAAATACTTTTCATTGTCTATGTGCATTTGACAATAAAAACGTTTAAAAAAAAATGTGGAAAAGTCATCGATGGTACTATTATATTGGACAGACAATGATATCTCTGGAGGAGCTGGTGGCTTCACAACCTCATTGAAAGTGCTAGACCAGTGGTTCTCAATCTTTCTAGTGCCGTGACCACTTGATAAAATTTCCCCAGTTGTGGGGACCCCTAACAGTAAAAATATTTTCTTAGCATATGTTGTCAGCACCCAACGCAAGACAAGTAATTTGCGCCCCTAACCCATGGAAATGTAGCCCTCCCTTCCACTCATACATTATTAAAATCCCTTATGGTACATTTTAGGATGTACCACTATTTCTCTTTGTTCTCCTTTCCTTCCCTTTTATCTCTCTCTATCCTAATGTCTTGTTCTCTCTCTTATTCTTTCTCTCCCTTTTTCTTTGTTGCTCCCCCTCTTTTCCTCTCCCTTCCATGTATTCTCTGTTTTTATTCCTTCTCTTACTCCTTGGTGGGGGTTGGGGGTAATGGGGTGAGTGGCAGTGCTGGCGAGAAGTAGGGAAGAGTGGCATTGCTAGGGGGAGTTCAGATCAGCCAACTTATGTGCTCTTGATCAAGGTCACCTGCTGATCTGAGAACTGTAGTGGGGACTTTTAATGGCAACTATAATCACAGGTAGTGTTGCGTACTGTGTTTCCGGCTTCACTGTGTTTCCGACTTTGTGGTGTCTCATAGCAGTGACTCCTATGCCAAACTCAGGAGATAGGGTCTCCTCCAGCCCCTTCCACTTCACATTCCTCACTAGTCAGCTGACCTATAGTTTCTGCCCCCCAGCAGGAAATAGAATGGGTGGCTGCAAATAGGGCGATTGGGGGGCTGCGGGCTCCAGGAACAGCCCAGCTGGGCAGCCACATTTTTCAGGGACAGTCCTGCTGGGCAGCCGCAAAAAGGCTGGGAGAGCGGTGCGGGCTTCAGGAACAGCCCAGGATTCGGTGACCCCTGACAAATCATCATTCGACCCCCAGGTTGAGAACCACTGTGCTAGAGGCACCAAAACTTACCTCCACTGTGCAGTTCGTTTTGCACAGAGTGGCCCTGATCCTCCTGTTCTGGGGTCCCTCGGCGGCTGTCTCGGCTCCTCCCCGCAATTGCTAACTCCCTCGGGAAGCTCTCTCCCGAGGGGGTTACCTTAAGGGCGCGCTCCCGTCTCATTCACTCTGCGTCCATAGACGTCATTGGATTTGATTGACAGCAGCACGAGCCAATGGCTGCGCTGCTATCAATCTATCCAATCAACGCCGAGAAGCAGTGGAGAAGAGGACGCCGGGGACGAGCTGAGCAGGTGAACGGGCTCAGGTAAGTAAAACGGGGGGCTGGAGGGCCCGTCATTGCCAGGTGTTTTTTCACCTTAATGCCTTAGGTTGCATTAAGGTGAAAAAACACGAACCTTTACAACCCCTTTGACTTGTTAATGTTATTTAATAAATTGTTTTTAATATTTTTAAAACTGCAGTTTCCATTTATTCACCCTTTTTTCTTTCTTTTCTTTCTTTCCTTGCTTCCTTCCTTTCTTTCTATCAATCACTTATCAGTACTACAATACAGGAACCTCATATACCATTAGTTATGGTTAATACGGAACTGTGGAACTGGATTTTCTTTCCTGCTCTTGCTATGAACTAGTAGAAGTTGTGTTATAATGCCGCGTACACACGATCGGAATTTCTGACAACAAATGTTTGATGTGAGGTTTTGGTCGGATATTCCGACCGTGTGTAGGCTCCATCGGACATTTGCTGTCGGAATTTCCGACAACAATTGTTTGAGAGCTGGTTCTCAATTTTTCCGACAACAAAAGTTCTTGTCGGAAATTCCGATCGTCTGTATGCAATTCCGACGCACAAAAATCCTACGCATGCTCGAAATTAATTTGACGCGTGCTCGGAATCATTGAACTTCATTTTTCTCGGCTCGTTGTAGTGTTGTACGTCACCGCGTTCTTGGCGATCGGAATTTCCGACGACATTTGTGTGACCGTGTGTATGCAAGAGAAGTTTGAGCCAACATCCGTGGGAAAAAAAAACACGGTTTTGTTGTCGCAATGTCCGATCGTGTGTACGCGGCATAAAAGTCCAAAACTGAACATGTTTAGATATATATTACATTTTGGTTCCGTTTTGTACACATACGCAAGGAAGAATACGCATGTCACCTTATTCCAGAAAATCCTCATTTAAAATAAATATTCATTCACCTTACCCCGTAAACCAGGCCCCATATACTGGCCTAATGAGTGTCCAGTGAACTGAGGCCCGCTGTCTCTCCATCCCCCCCCTCTATTTCCTTGCTTTCCCCCCATCTCTCAGCTAATTTTCCCTCTCTATCTATCGTCTTTATCTTTCCTTACTTTGTAAGCTGTCGGCTTTGCTTAGCCATTCCTTGAACTCACATGCATTCTGACCTTTCAATACAAGTTTCCCTATTCCCACTATTGAGATTTGTAAGTTCATTGACATTCCAGTTCTGACAAACTACACGGCACATTCCAGGTACGCTGTCTTCCTCGGATTCTGGGTGCAGCAGGTTCCCACAGGGGTGCCCAATCTGAGCGAAGCCACACTTGTTTGATTGTCAGTACCATTGCTCTAACTGTTGGAAGTGATCATTATTGCAAGTCTCTCATTTGTATGCTCATGAATGCACTGTACTTTCCGTGTATACTTCATGTTTTTGTAGACAGGGTCGCCCCTTGTCGGGCGCCTGATCCTGTTTTTGCTTCTTCTCTCTATAAGCTTGTTAAAAGAATAAAAACGTATTAAACCTAAAATACATATTAATGGACCTCATTGGCATTTTACCAGTTTACACAAAACATTGATAATTGGCTCTAGTAACCTGCAATCTTTCTATCTTCCCCCAAAATACTTGTTAATTTCCAGTGTGTGTTTTCTATAAACATCCCAGACAGTGAAAGCTTATTGTTCCCATAAGCTTGAGGGACCTTGTATGAGTTAAACATCTGCATTCCCAAAGATTCCTTCACTGGACATGGAGATGTGGAGGAAGGAGACAGCCCGAAGCTCCATTGAAATACAGAGGCTCCAAATGATTAAATTTGAAAAAGTCCCCAATGCCACCTATGATATAGGAAAAGGCTACTCTAGACCATGACTTCTCTGGAGAAGCTGGTGGCTTCACAGCCTCATTGGAAGTGCTAGAGGCACCAAAAGGCAGCAGGACACCTTTTGTCTTCAAAAGTGTGTCTTTTTCATGAACACACTTCTTAATTGCCCTATTACCAGACAGAGGTGACACCACCTCCATAATTTGAAGTTCCTTGTTAATTTCACACTGGGCTGTGGGAAACAAGCAAGTCTACAGTTCCCGGATACACGTGTCCAAGACCTTTGCAATGAATTTTTTTTTCTAGTCTTTAAGAGAAACTTTACCTTTATTGGGATTTCCTGAATTTAGCCCTGCCCTTTTCTTTAGAAGTTTATCAATAATTTCCAAGAACTTTTATTACAAGAAGAGTTGGCCTAAACTACCTGGCCTGCCGGGGTCAAGACAGCATTTTAGCGCTCTTTAGCTCATGTGGCCAGTGTTGGTGAAAGAAGATAATGGTCTTTTCCAATAGTTCAGCACAGAGACCAGTAATGAGCATCTTGTCAATGGCCATCCCTGGCCATATAAGCCAGTAGCAAATGAGAGCAGTATGAAAAAGCTTTCCAGGATTTACAATTTTATAGTATATGTAAACCCGGTTGATAAATTATTAATATGTTATTAAATTTCAAAAGTTATATTTAATATTTCAACATCTGCAGCTTCCATAAATATGCCCTACTTTCCTTCCTTCATTTCTTCTTACCTTCCTTTCTCCCACCATCTCTCCTTCCTTTCTTTCCTTCCTACCTTCCTTCCTTCCCTTCCCTTCATTCTTTCTTCTCTTCCTTCATCACTCACTTTTTACTTTTTTCCCAACTTACTTCCTTCTTTCTTCCGTTTTTACTTCCTTCTTCCTCTTACCTTCCTTCCTTTTCTTTTCCTTCGTTATGTCGATCCTTCTTTCCTTTTGCTCTGCTTTCCCTGTATCTTTCTCTTTTGCCTTCATTCTTCCCCCTTTCTCTCCACATTCCTTCCTTTCTTTCTTCCTGCCTTCCTGATTTCTTATCTCTCTCTCTATACAACTTTCTATCGATCAACTATCTTTATTACAATACAGAAATCAAATACATTATTAGACAGTCATATTATAACCACATGCACCATACATTATGGTCATTGGGGTTGATTTACTAAAAGAAAACAGACTGTGTACTTTGCATTTCAGTTGCACTCTACAAGTGCAGACGCCCCAGAGCTTAGTAAATGAGCAGACTTCCATCATCCAATCATGTGAAAGCAATAATGCTGTTTTTTTATTTTCCTTGCATGTGATTGGGTACTCTTTGCAAAGTGAAGCTTTACCTCATTTACTAAGCTCTGAAGCAACTATGCTTGCAGAGGGCAACTATTTACCTTTAGTAAATCAACCCCATTGTCTAACTGGATTTTCCATCCTGCTCATAATATGTATTAACCCCTTCCTTCCCGTGCTATAGCCGAATGATGGCTACAGCATGGGCTTACTTTGCTGGGAGGGCGTCTATTGATGTCCTTCTGTGATCACGCTTCCCACGCGCGTCCTTTGGACTCAGCTGATCACAGATCGGGATAAAGGGCCAATCAGAACGGCCCTTTACCACGTGATCAGCTATGTCTAATGACAGCTGATCACGGATGTCAACACAAGCTTGTTTTCGGCTTTTCTTTCCTCACACTGACAGCGTGAGGAGAGAAGAAGAGAGCCGATAACCGGCTTGTGTTAAAGGGACATCTATACAGATAATCAGTGTCCTGATTATCAGTGCAGTACCACCAGTGATGCCAATCAGTGCCCACCAGTGCTGTAGATCAGTGCTCATCAGTGCTGCCAATCAGTGCCCATCCGTGCTGCCAATCAGTGCCCATCAATGCCTCCTCATCAGTGTCACCTATCAGTGGAGCCTATCAGTGCCCATCAGTGCTGCCTATTAGTCCCACATATCAGAGCCCATCAGTGCTGCCCATCAGTGTCACCTATCAGTGCCCATTGGTGCCAGCTATCATTGCAGCCTCATCAGTGCCTCCTCATGAAAGCCCACCAATGCCACCTCATCAGTGCCCATCAGTGCCACCTATCAGTGCTCATCAGTGCCACCTCATCAGGGCCCATCAGTGCAGCCTATCAGTGCCACCTCATCAGTGCCCATCAGTGCAGCCTATCAGTGCCCATCAGTACAGCCTCATCAGAGCACATCAGTGAAGGGGAAAAATTACCAGTTTGCAAAATTGTATTGCAAACTATGAAAAATGTTTGTTTGTTTTTTCAAAATTTTCTGTCTTTTTTGTCTGTTTAGCAAAAAATAAAAAAACCCAGTGGCGATTAAATACCACCAAATGAAAGTTCTATTTGTATGAAAAAAATGATAAAAACCTAATTTGTGTATAGTGTTGCATGATCACGCAATTGTCATTCAAAATGTGACAGCGCCAAAAGCTGAAAATTGACCCTGGGCAGGAAGGGGGTGAAAGTGCCCAGTAGGCAAGTGGTTAATAGATGCTGTTGCAGAATAGAACAAAACTGAAAATGCTTAGCTACATATTACATTGTAGTCCAGTTTTGTGCACATACTCAAGGAATAAGCATGTCACCTCATCCTCGTATACCACATTTAAAATACATATTCATGGACCTATTTGACGTTTTAACAGCTTACTTAAAAGATTGCATGATAATCGCTCCTCGTCTTTCTGTTGTCCTTTAAGTTACTTGACTGTTTGTTAATTTTTAGCACGTGATTTCTAGAAACATCCTAGACAGTGAAAGCCAATTGCTCCCACAAGTTTGAAGGACATTGTATGGGTTAAATATCTATATTCTCAAATTCTCAAAGACACTGGACATACAGAAGTGGAAGAAGAAATCAGCCATTTGTTCCATTCAAATACAGAGTCACCAAAAGATTAAATGTGGAAAAGTCACCAATGCTATCTATTATATAAGACAATCTACCCCAGCCTCACTAAAAGTGCTGGAGTCACCAAAGGGCAGCAGGACTATCTTCAGAAGTGTGTCTTTCCCGTGAACACACTTCTTCTTATTTATCCTATCACCATACAAAGGTGACACCACCTCCATAATTTGAAGATCCTTGTTAATTTCACACCGGGTTGTGGGAAAATCTCAAGTTTACAGTTCCCGCATACACGAGTTCAAGACTCTTGTTGTGAAGACTTTTTTTTTAGTTTTGAAGGCCAACTCTTCTTTCATTAGAATTTCCTGGATTCTGCCCAGGCCTCTTTCCCAGCAGCTCACAAATAATGTTCATTAACTTTTATGAACAGAAGAGTTGGTCTGCTTTGCCTGACCTGTAAGTATCAAGACAGTGTTTAGTCTTGAGAAGAGGAGATTAAGGGGGGATATGATCAACATGTACAAATATATAAGGGGTCCAGGTAGTGAACTTGGTGTTGAGTTATTCACTTTACAGTCAACACAAAGGACAAGGGGATACTCTTTACATCTAGAGGAAAAGAGATTTCACCTCCAAATACGGAAAGGTTTCTTCACAGTAAGAGCTGTGAAAATGTGGAATAGACTCCCTGCAGAGGTGGTTCTGGCCAGCTCAGTAGATTGCTTTAAGAAAGGCCTGGATTCTTTCTAAAATGTACATAATATAACTGGGTACTAACATTTATAGGTAAAGTTGATCCGGGGAATATCTGATTGCCTCTCGGGGGATCAGGAAGGAATTTTTTCCCCTGCTGTAGCAAATTGGATCATGCTCTGCTGGGGTTTTTCGCCTTCCTCTGGATCAACTGTGGGTATATAATTAGGTATATGGGATTGTATGATATTATTATTTTATTTTTTTATGGTTGAACTGGATGGACTTGTGTCTTTTTTCAACCTGACTAACTATGTAACTATGTAACTATGTAGTCCTCCTTGGCTCATGTGACCAGTGATAGCCATAGAAGATCAACAGTTCAGCTCAGAGGCCAGGAATGACCATTTTGTCCAGTTATCTATCATTGGTCACATAAACTAACTGTAAAGGAGGGGGGTAGAGAATTAAAAAAGCTATCCTGGTTTTTACCATTTTATAACATATATAAACCCAATTGCTAAAAACTCCTACAAGTTTTGTAAACATGTTAATTTCAAAAGTCATTTTTAATATTTTCAAATCTGCAGCTTTCATCAAAATAATATATGGTGATCCTAAAATAAAGGTTTCACTTTCTGTTATGGGGTGACAACGTTTTGTCTCCCAATGGTGCGCCTGTATTATCATCCTGTCAAATAGACTTCCAATGAAGACTGCAAGTGGCCATGGCAACAGGCATGGTCCATTGTTGTCACAATAATGAAATTTGGGCTTAGAAATATCATGCCCACACTTATACTCTCATTCTTGGGAATTATGATTTTCAAAAGTTCCCAGGTTATGCCCATACATGGCAGGCAACAAACTTATTTAACTGCAGATTGGGAGCACTGGTTGTGGAGAAAATCCATCTTAGGCAGAGGAATCTCTTCCCAAGCAGACTTGGCCATCAGGCATTAGGAAATCATAAATTATATACAAGGAATCTGAATGCATACATTGGCATTTCAATGCCTCTAGGCTTTTCATACTCACCAAGAAGATTAGACAGTGTTTACTGTCCTTATCATGTTCATGAGTAACACATTTTGACTTCTGGCTCTGACCTGAGGGATATTTTTATGCTGCTTGTATGTGGTAAATGAAATAAATTGTTATGGTCATGGACTAAGTACACTGAAAATTGTCATTCAGCAAATCTGGTGCATATAACACACAGAAAACCTAATATCGGTTAGGTATTAACCCCTTTATTGTCTTGGTTTCAAAACATCTTTACTACTTCACCTGGAAACACTTGTTTGGCCCAAAAAAGATCTTCAAGTGAAGCCTACCATCTCCTTCTTGCAATAACTTCCCGTCACTCCTTTGCTCCTCCGTTCACCTGGGGAAGCAAAGAGACAAGCAACATATGGAGAACAAGAGATTCCTCATTCTCAGCGATATAACGTTGGATTTCTGAGGAACCAATTACCAGGGTAGAGTAGAGGAATGAGCTCATCAGCTTGCTGCTTCTCCTTTCACTGTCCAGTCACAGGATACGAGAGGGACAAGACCTGTGAAGCCCTGTACACACGTATGGTTTTCCCGGCGGTAAAAAGTCAGCCGGGTAAACCGTGGGGAAAACCGAGAACCTGCTCGGTAGCTTTTTCCCCCTAAACACGGCCGGGAAAACTGCCATGAGAGCTTTGGTCGGGAATCCCGGCCGTGTGCATGCTCCATCGGCACTGCCTCGCAGTGTTTCCCATAGTAAATCTGGCTGAAAAAAAGCAGGGAATCCCGACAGGAAAATAGAGAACCAGCTTTATTTTTTCCCGCCGCGATTCGTGGCAGTTTTCCTGTCGGGAAAACTGCATGAAGCATACACACGGCCGGTTTTCCCGGCCAAAAGCTCTCATGGCAGTTTTCCTGCCGGAAAAACCGGTCATGTGTACGAGGCCTAAGTGTAACTTAACTTCAGCAGAAAAAAACAGGTCTCCTGCCTTGCTAGGGCTGTGCGGTGTGGCAGAGTGTCATGGATATGCAGTAGTGTTTGTCTGTCAGCTTACCTTCCTTCCCATGTGTTCATCTTAGAGGCCAGAACCCTTTCACCTGGCTTCCTTTATAATCTCCTCCCAGCCTGACTCCACCCCAGGCCCTATCACAGAACACTATATTAACCTGTGCACTGCAAGCCTGCTTTGCTGATCAACGTGTTTGTTAGGCATTGTGTGTTTGGGTTCCTGCCTGCCGTGTGCTACGTCTGTCTCTCTGTTACGTTATTGGCTTGTCCCCGACTATCCCTGTCTGCTCGTGACCCTTGACCTTCGGCTCGTTCTTCGTTATCCTTGTCTGCTTGTGGCCCCTGACCTTCAGCTTGTTATTCGGTTCTCTCTATCGTGTGCTGCTGCTTCCCCTCTTTTCCCCTTATCCTACGGGGCGTGAGCTAGGAAACTCCAGGGGCCGCGACCTGGTCCCAGCCTGCAGCTAACATCCTCACCACTAGAGGCCCTGGAGAAGACCAGCTGGGTCTTAGACTCCGCGCCCTGGGGAATCTTGGCTCTAGCTTCCGTTTGGATCCCGGTTGTGCTCCTCTGGTCCCGCTTTCCACAACCACCCAGTTTCATATCCGCAGAAGCCAGCCATAGGGTTCACTACCTCGCGGTGCACTCCTGTCCCCCTACGGTGTGCATCTGTCACCTGGCCACAGGTGACCCTGACAGTTTGATCAGCCATGAACTCGGCTGACATCCCGCTCCCCGCGGATGATCCATTGCAGGGCATAGTTCGCAGACTTGAGACCCAGGAATCAAATCAGACTCAGGTGATGCGATTCCTCCAGGATCTGGCTTCTCGATTCGAGCAGCTTCAGGTCTCCTTGGGAACCCCGAATCCGCAACCCCAAGTACAACCAGCGGCTGTACCTATCGCACCAGTCGCAGCCACACACTCACTAACACTGCCAGCTCCGTTCCGTTTCTCTGGGGACTCCAAGGCCTGCAGAGGGTTCCTTAGCCAATGCACGATTCATTTTGAGCTTCAGCCTCAAAACTTTCTGTCTGATAGGGCAAAGGTAGCCTATATCATTTCCCTCCTCTCCGGTGAAGCTTTAGCCTGGGCAGCCCCTCTGTGGGAACTGAATGATCCAGTGGTTTCTAGCCTGTCTGGCTTCTTGAAACTTTTTCGGAATATCTTTGAAGAACCGGCTCGCGTCTCTTCAGCGGCCAGCGCCCTTCTACGTCTCCGCCAAGAGTCTGCTTCAGTGGGACAGTACGCCCTTAATTTCCGCATACTGTCGGCTGAGTTGAGCTGGAACAATGAGGCCTTAGTCGCAACCTTTTTGCATGGCCTGTCTGATAGAGTGAAGGATGAATTAGCAGGAAGAACCATCCCCACTGATCTGGACGGAGTTATCTCCTTGTGTAACCAGATCGATATTCGCTTTCAGGAAAGGACCCTAGAAAAGCGGCGCCAGCACTCCTTGGTCCTTAGTCAGCCTGAGCTCCCCTCTCCTCGACCCGTGGAGCATCTCCTGCCAGCTGAGGAACCCATGCAGCTGGGCAGGACCAGGCTATCCCCAGAGGAACGTGCTAGGCGCAGAACTCTAGGCCTGTGTCTCTACTGTGGGGGCAAAGGTCATTTTCGTGACACTTGCTCTCTTTGTCCAGAAAAACGTTTGGGTCCACTTCATCTGGAAAGTGGAGTATTGGACCCAGAAATATCACCTTCCCCTTCTCGTCTTCTGCTTTCTGTGTTCCTTCATGTTGGTGCTTCTTCTCATTCGGTCTCAGCATATCTGGATTCCGGAGCCGCTGGTAATTTCATGGACTGGGAAATCGCGTCGTCCATGAGACTTACTCTTTTGCCCCTCACCACGCCATTGGTGGTCTTGGCGATTGATGGTACTGTTCTCCCAGGGGGACCTATCCGCTTCCAGACCCTCCCTGTTAAGATGTCGGTAGGGACACTCCACCAGGAGTGGATATCCTTCCTTATCTTTCCCAAGGCCTCAACGCCTATAATTTTGGGTCTCCCATGGTTACAGCTCCATTCTCCTCATGTGGACTGGACTACTGGACAGATCCTGGCTTGGGGTTCCTCCTGTTCCTCGTCCTGCCTACCCAAGGTTGCCCCCTGTGAACCTGAGCCGGTCATTCATTCCAGGTCGCATAACCATTTACATTTCTCTGTCCCTAATCGCCCTTGGACGCACAGCCAGGCTAGCTTGTCTACAAGTCCTGCAGTCGCTACGTCTTGCGATGCGATTCAGGTAGTCGCTACACCTGACTCTATTCACTCGGCCTCTGTACTAGTTATGCCAGTCCAGCCCATGCCCAGTGAGCCGCCTACTTTTTCTTGTTCAGGACATTCTGCTTGCCTTTCAGCTATTCAGCTTGACTCCTGTGACATGTCACCCTCTAACCAACCTGACTTCAGGGTTCCACTGACATCTGCCCAGTTTGATGGTCCTGTGCTAGATGACCAGTTCATCTTTAAGGGTCTAGGGGACCCTCCTCAGATTTCTGTTGATCCTCTCATGCCCTTGCTTATTCCTAGAGAGCCTTTGGTCCTCAATAGATCTTCTTGTCATCTCCCTACCTCGGTTCTGGTCTCTGAGGATAATCTAAAGTACGAGGTTAGACAAGTTCTGGATTCTCGGCTCTGCAGAGGTATTCTTCAGTACCTTGTGCATTGGAGAGGTTTTGGTCCTGAGGAGGCGTCTTGGATCGCTGCATCTGATGTCGTTGCACCTCATCTGTTGAGGAGGTTTCATCTGAGATTTCCCTTTAAGCCTGGGCCCAGGCGGGGGAGGGCCCATAAGAGGGAGGGTACTGTCATGGATATGCAGTAGTGTTTGTCTGTCAGCTTACCTTCCTTCCCATGTGTTCATCTTAGGGGCCAGAACCCTTTCACCTGGCTTCCTTTATAATCTCCTCCCAGCCTGACTCCACCCCAGGCCCTATCACAGAACACTATATTAACCTGTGCACTGCAAGCCTGCTTTGCTGATCAACGTGTTTGTTAGGCATTGTGTGTTTGGGTTCCTGCCTGCAGTGTGCTACGTCTGTCTCTCTGTTACGTTATTGGCTTGTCCCCGACTATCCCTGTCTGCTCGTGACCCTTGACCTTCGTCTCGTTCTTCGTTATCCTTGTCTGCTTGTGGCCCCTGACCTTCAGCTTGTTATTCGGTTCTCTCTTATCGTGTGCTGCTGCTTCCCCTCTTTTCCCCTTATCCTACGGGGCGTGAGCTAGGAAACTCCAGGGGCCGCGACCTGGTCCCAGCCTGCAGCTAACATCCTCACCACTAGAGGCCCTGGAGAAGACCAGCTGGGTCTTAGACTCTGCGCCCTGGGGAATCTTGGCTCTAGCTTCCGTTTGGATCCCGGTTGTGCTCCTCTGGTCCCGCTTTCCACAACCACCCAGTTTCATATCCGCAGAAGCCAGCCATAGGGTTCACTACCTTGCGGTGCACTCCTGTCCCCCTACGGTGTGCATCTGTCACCTGGCCACAGGTGACCCTGACACAGAGCTGTGTATATATTAGAAATGGATTAATAAACCAAAACAACCACCACGCTTTTGTGAGTGCTCAAAAAAACAAGAAACGTATTCTAATCAGCTCACTCACTATGCAAAATATACAAACAACCATCCAACCCAGCAGCTGTATTAATAAACTCCCACAATGAAACACAAATAAACCAGAAGAAATATTCTAGTTCAAAACATGAATATATCACCCAAAATCGCCCAATAAGCTTAGCAGTGTCCAGAAATGAACCTAACTAATAAAGGTTTAAAATAATTGTAGCAAAACGTCTTCTTTCACTGCTGTGTAAGGCTCAGGTTCAGGTTCAAACTGCCACGACTTGGGATCTGACTTGTGAGACCCCAAGTCGCGTGACATGTGAAACCCAATGTTAGTCAATGAGAGCTGTCTTAGTTAGCACTACAGAAGTCGCTTCGAATTTAGAAAAAGTTTCTGTACTACTTCAAGGCAACTTCTATCCGACTTGTGCCCATAAACTTTAATGGAAGTCACCTCCAGGTGGGATCCTCATCTATATTGATGTGATTTGGATCCGACATTACAGGAAGATTACCCAGCCATTCCCTGAAAGTTGCTTCAAAGATGCTTCAAAGTTATATCAAGTAGTACTCAAGTTGCCAGAAAATCGTCAAGAAGTCGCCTGGCAAAGTTGTGCTGTAAGTTGCGCAACTTTCAGGTCGCGGCAAAGTGAACCGCGCTGACAATGACAGCTTATCCACCTTTAAATGTCCAGATCAAAACCCCCACGTGCTGTCTTCCACCCCAGATACGGATTTGCACCAAAATATATTACCACACTTTCACTGGTATGGCAATTACGCTTATGAGATCTCCAAGGGTAAATCCGCCTCGTCAATCAGTGAGCTGTTTCAGATGTTTCCATATGATCTTTCCAACACTGAGCATACAAAGAAAGAGACCATGCATAGTGTGATACCGTGAGGTTAAAATGCTTTAAATAACACATAGCCATTATATTCACATTACAAGTGCGCATCAAAGCATCTAGTACATCCCCAGAGGACCACCACACTAAGTAGCGTACACTCCCTCCTGTGTCTCACACATAGCTAGTAGCGCTGCCCGATGCACTGCTGAACGCCGCCGATCAACACAAACACAAAGCCTGGCTTCCACCTTAACACGTTTCGTCAGTCTGACAACCTCTTTGAGTGTCTCCTGATGTGAAGGAGTGAAGGAAGAAGTTTTAATAAAATTGTTTCAATCCTTGGACAGTTTATTATTTTGTGAATAGTTTTGTTCATTTCTGGACAATGCTGACATTTTTGTAGTTTATGTACACATTTTTCATTGTTTAGTATTATTTTTGAGGCAACATCGTTGTGCAATTTTGGGTGATACATTCAAATTCTTTTGTGACACATTAATAAGGGGATAAATACCGTATATACTCGAATATAAGCCGAGTTTTTCAGCACATTTTTTTGTGCTGAAAATGTCCCCCTCGTCTTATACTTAAGTCTGTGTTCATCTTCAAATTTGTGCGCCTGGTCCTGGCCAGCCGTAGGTCCCCTGGACACCAAACTTGGCACACATGTAGCCCCTCTACAAGTGTGCAAAATTTGTTGTCCAGGGGACCTACGGCCGGAGAGCACCGATTTTTCAAAGCCGGGCACCCCTTTCGTAGACTCCAATGTTAAACAGTAATTTCTCTGGTGATTTTGGGGACCCGGCACCGGCCGGCCCTAGCTCCCCTGGACCTCAAGCCTGGTACACATATAGCCCCACTCTTCATCTACATGTGTGCAAAGTTTGTTGTCCAGAGGACTTACAGCTGGGGAGCACCAATTTTTCAAATCTGGGCACCCCTTCCATAGACTCCAATGTTAAAAGTCAGTCTAGTCACATAGCGCCGGAGGTCAGGTAGGGAGATTGGGCACAGTGAGGCATGGACACATTGAGGCATAGGCACAGTGAGGCATGGGCACAGTGAGGCATGGACACAGTGAGGCATGACCACAGTAAGGCACAGTGAGGCATGGACACAGCGAGGCACAGTGATGAATGCAGATGGACACCCTAGGCTTATACTCGAGTCAATAGGTTTTCCCATTTTTTTGTGGTAAAATTAGGTGCCTCGGCTTATATTCGGGTTGGCTTATACTCGAGTATATACGGTATACACTTAGCACTGTATTGAACAATAATATTTATTCTGGTTTATTTGTGTTTGATTAGGACCGGATGGGTCTAAGTACAAATCCTTTAGAAGGTAAAACAGCAACTTTGTATACCTGGAGTTCACCTTTAAAGTGGTTATAAACCCTCTGGGGTTAGTTGCACCTACAGGTAAGCCTAGATTAAGGCTTACCTGTAGGTGTTTGCAATATCTCCTAAACCTACACGGTTTAGGAGATATTTGCCAAAAATAGCACACCGATGTCTATGGCGCATGCGTGCCGTAGACATCGGCGCAGGCGCACTGTAAATGCCGGTTTTATGAATCGATAATGCCGGCTTTTACGGCTCCCGTGCACATGCGCGGAGAGTGTTGTTTTCGCCGCTCCAGCCAATTACAGCGCCGGAGCGGCGATACCCGGAAGTAACCTTCCGGAGCGATGTCTGTGGCCAGAGAGGGAGACGAGGACGGCTTTGGGGGCTTCGATCTAAGGTAAGTAATGCATAATGAGCTAGTAGGCTAGTCATCCTATCTCATTATGGCTTTGTCTTGCAGGTTTTAAAAAAAAAATTAATAATCTGGGTTTACAACCACTTTATTCACATTCTATTTTGGACTGTGGGAATCACAAGATTCCTTGTGTTTTACATTTCTTTAGTTAAATAAAGTAATAATATAGTTAGTGACTACTGGAACATTCCAGCATCCCATATCTCCTCCCTTGAACCTGAGGTCCCTTTGATGTCAAGAAGGTCTTGCCTGTCCTTCTGTTGTTGTCACACTTGGCAAAGGTTTGGACAAGTGTCAGAAGGAATGGAGAGGTGTCTACCACACAATTCACATCTACTGCCATTTGTCTGAGTTTACAAGCCTGCCACACTCCTAAAGTTCCCCTTCCAAAAGCCATGGGAAACATAGTGTAGGTTTTTGTTAATTTATTGTGAATTTTTTTGACCTGGACCTGGCCTTCACATAGTCAGTAGATTCCTAGGATCAGACACAACCACACTATTACACTCTTTACAGACAAAGAACAATAAATACACACATCCAATATAACATGACTATGTGACACGATCACAACATAATTGTATTTTGCACTACAGTATACAGTGTTAGGACATATGATAGGACCGGACCATAACACAATTCTAAAGTAATCTAAATTATAGGTTGCATAGAGACTTTACCAGCAAAATGGTCTGAACACTGAATGTAATCTTAATACAATTCTAAACTGCTCTATAATATAAACTACACTTAGACCATAATACATCGATTGGAATTCACCAACCAATCATGGTCATAACTACTATGGAGATACATTTTTTTTTTTGTTTACAAACGATTTTTATTATAGCAAAGGTCAAGGTATAAACACAAATCACAATGATGGTACAGGTATATATATGAACATTGTACATATTGAGCATTGTACAGAGGAAGGAGAAAAGGTTCTTCTTTTTTTTTTTTTTTCTTTTCTTAATTTATTTATTTTTCTTATTTCTTAAGACTGGTATAGAAATGTATATTGTTCAAATAGAGTCAATCAAGAGCATTGTATTGGAGAGAGGGTTAAATGACAATTGTATATATTTTAAGAGTGGGAGGAAAAAAAGAAACAAAAAACGGGAAGGTACTAGACCAGAGAGGTGGTATCCCAGAGAGTCCATTTTTTCTGGTAAAGGGGCATAGAATCATATAATGTGTGATGAATTCTTTCTGAAAGCTTAATGTTTGACATGCGGTTAAGAATTTGTGGCCAAGGTACCGTAGTGGAGCGCCAATTAAATGCTATGGCCCAGTGGATGGAACTAAAGAGTGTATGTATTAACCTTGTACTAGTCATTGGAATGTCCTGTATAGGGGTGAATAAAAGGCCTATTTGGGGTGTAAGAGAGATCTTTCTACAGGATATTTTATCTATTATAATATTTGCCTTATGCCAAGTGTCTTTAATGTGGGGGCAATCCCAAAATATATGTAAAAGTGTCCCCTGGGTGGGGCAACCCCTAAAGCAGAGTGGGGACACTGAGGGATAAAATGAATTGAGTTTAGCGGGAGTAAGATACCATCTATAAAGTAGTTTGATGGCCGATTCTCTAATCGAGGTTGTTCTGGTACATTTGTGGAGATTTGTAAAAATCGTATCCCATTGATCAAGAGTAAATGAGGTATTTAAATCTGATTCCCATTGTAGCATGGGATGTGATTTATCAGGCATGTTTGTCTCATTTAAATTTTTATATATTCTGGAGATTAAACCCCGGTCACGGGGGGAAGAGATACAGATTTGCTCAAATTGTGTATAAGGGGGGTGGAGTGTAAGTGAGTAATATTTCTCATAGAATTTTTTTATTTTCGCATAGATCTCTAGTTCAGTAGGAGAGATATTGTATTTTGTTTGTAGTCTGGTGAAAGTAAGAAATGTATTGTCTTGGGAGAGCGATTTTAAATGTATTAGATTATGTGACTTCCAATATGTTAGCAAATTTTCATCCTGAGCTCTATCTGGGGGGGAAAAACGTGGGTCGCCCATAAAGGAAGCTAAGGGGGGAACATCTGAGGATAACTTAAAATTAGAGATTTGTCTGTTCCATAGTTGAAGAGTGTGAGTGACGATGAGATTTAAGGGCCTTATTTTTTGTGGTGGGATGATATTGGACCAGAGAAGTCCTTGTAAATTGTAGGGAAGGATAGATTCTTCCTCGAACAGGAGCCAAGGGATTTGGGATGAAGGGGCATACCATTGGGCTAATTGGGTGAATCTGGCCGACAAGTAATATAGCCAAAGGTTTGGAATGCCGAGGCCTCCTTTTAAATGGGGTCTAAACATAAGGGAATAACTAAATCTGGGTTTCTTGTTTTGCCATATAAATTTATTAATTTCTCTCTGTAAAGATTCTAGTGTTTTTTTAGGTAGAATAAGTGGAAGGGTTCTGAAAAAGAATAGAAGTTTGGGTAATATCATCATTTTTGTGGCTACTATCCTGCCCGAGAAAGAAATCTGATATGATGACCATAGTTTAAGTAGGTTTTTAATATTGTTAAATAAAGGAGGGTAGTTTGCTTGATATAACGTTTTATATGAAGATGTAATCTGAATACCTAGGTATCTAAACGAATCTACGTGCCAATTGAATGAGAATTTGTCTTTAAGTGAGGATATTAATGCTGGGGGAATGTTGATTGGTAAAGCCGAGCACTTAGATAGGTTTACTCCCAGACCTGTCAAATCATGAAAGACGTCCAGGGTTTTAGTTAGATTAGGTAGGGAAATAAGAGGGTCAGTTATGAATAGAAGGACGTCATCCGCATAAAGACTCAGTTTGTATTCCTTGGATCCCTTAAGATATCCTTTAATATTTGTATTGTTTCTAATTGCACAGGCGAGGGGTTCTATTGCGAGGGCAAAGAGTAGGGGGGAGAGTGGACAACCTTGTCTGGTACCTTTAGTCAGGGGAAAAAAGTCAGAATTGTTACCTGGGAGTTTAATACGTGTCTGTGGGTTGTGATAGAGAGCCTTAAAGCCATGTAGAAATTCATTGTTGATGCCATATTTTGGGAGAAGGGTGTCAAGATATGACCAGCAAACGCTGTCGAAAGCTTTGTGTATATCAAGACCAAGAAGCAGCGTGGATCTGGAATGAATGTTGGAGTCTTGAATGATATTTGTGGTAAGTCGTATGTTGTCTGTTATTTGTCTGTTGGGAATGAAGCCCGTTTGATCAGGATCAACTAATGGGGAGATAACGGCTGATAATCTGTCTGCTAATACACGGCCGAATATTTTTAGGTCGTTGTTAATAACTGATATCGGGCGGTAGTTTTGAGGGGTGGAGTGATCTTTATTTGGTTTGGGAAGTAGGGACATATTAGCCAAAATCATCTCGGGTGGGAATTGGCCACCCTGTAAGATATTATTATACAGTTTAGTAAGGTGTGGTGTAATGGTAGAGGAAAATTTTTTATAGTAAGATGTGGAATAGCCGTCAGGGCCTGGGGCTGTGGATATTTTTAGCGTTCCAATGATTTTGTTAACTTCCATCTCCGAGCAAGGGGCATTAAGAGATTCAATTTGATCTCTAGTAAGAGTGGGTAACGTAATGTTATTAAGCCAGTCTAAGGAGGACTGTTTCGGAGGTGTTTTTGGTGAGGTCAGGAGATTTTTATAGAAGTCCGAGAATAATTTCATGACTTCTTTGGGATGGGATACCAAATTACCAGAAGGGTTCCTTAATTTATAGGTGTGTGGGGGTTTCATAGATTGATTTAGTTTTTTAGCAAACATGGTGGAATAAGAATTACTGTTGAGTAAGAATCTAGCTTTAGACCATCTGAGAGCTTTTTCAGTATCTGATGTTAATAATGTGTCTAAGGTAGTGCGTTTCTCTTGTATCTGTTTAAGTAGGTCACTAGATGGGTTCTGATTGTTTCTATGATACAAGTGATCTAGATCTTTTGTTAGGGATCTAATGTCTGCAAGTTTGGATTTGTTGTTGATTGAGGCGATATTTATCAGATGACCTCTCATTACTGCTTTATGTGCCATCCATATAGTTGTAGGGGACATGTCTGGTGCTACATTTTGTGCAAAATATTGTTCAAGGTAAGATAGAATTTGTTGGTTGCTTGAGGGATCTGTGAGCAAAGAATCGTTTATTCGCCATGAGTGTGCTGTGTTGGCTAGACCTATATGTGAAGTATCAAAGGAGACTATGTGGTGATCAGACCAAGGACACGGATGGATATCTGCTCTAGAGGAATTGGCAAGTAGAATTGGGGTGCAAAAGATGTAGTCAAGACGAGCGAAGCAGTTGTGCGGATGGGAGTAGAATGTGTAAGATTTGGATCCTATGTTATGGGCTCTCCAAGTGTCTATTAATTGATGGTTATATAGTGATCTATTCAAGGATTTGGGGAAAGCTTTTGAGGATGGGACAACATTGCTTCTATCTAGAGCTGAATGGGCAGCTAAATTAAAATCCCCACCCACTATTAAATGTGTGGAGTGATAATTGTCTAGAGTATCAAAAAATTTGGTGAAAAAGTTTGACTGGGCTTCGTTGGGAGCATAAATTGAGGCAATGGTGATAGAACGTCCTTTGATTGAACCTTTCAAGATCAAGTAACGACTGTCTGGATCTTTAAATATATTTTGAACCTCAAATAACACTGTGTTTCTAATGAATATAGCAGCACCTCTAGATTTTGTGTTATAAGTAGTGCAATAATATTGGCTGTAACTTTTGTCAAAAAATTTAGGGTGTTTATCTGTGGCAAAGTGCGTTTCCTGCATTAAGATTATATCAGCTCCTAATCTTTTATAATGGCGAAAGGCCTTCTTTCTCTTGTGAGGTGAATTAATACCCTGGGCGTTATGAGAAATCACTCTGAGACCCATTGTATTGGTTTTAAGGGGCGATGGTGGTTATGAAGAAATGGCAGTGGGTCGTCAAGCCTAGGTTTGGGTATATAGCCACATCGGAGTGGAGTTGATAATTTGATTATCGCCATTAAGATCGAAAGTGAAGCTACTTGAGATATAGGCGGAACTAGCCAACATCGTATTGCCATTTGTAACTGTGTATATATGTAATATATCAGGTTATACATTCGTATCCAGCTCAAATATTTCCTCGTTGACCTTTGTTTTTTGAATAACATTTTGTGCCTATACCACAGAACCATGAAGAACAGGGCTCTTGAACAGTGGCACATTAGAGCTAGTAAACTTATAGAAAATAACAGTACTGTATTGTACAATGACATTCCATAATAATGTTTTAATTGAGGTAAAGAGAGTTTGTTTGACCTTTTCGACATTTTGTAAATATAGAGTGTTTTAGTATGACTATGTGAATTAACTTTTATGATTAGGGGGTCAGGGTGAGAAGCACTTCCTGACCAAAAAAAGTATTGATTTGGACAATACTGTCCATTACTCACAAATAGACCCTCCACCACTAGAACAGAGGATAGCAGGATCAGTAGCAGAAAAATATCCACCAGTTGGACCATGCTTTTGGAGTCTTTTGTGAGCAGGGGGACAAACTAACGCAGGCGGAGCACATCAGCCTTAGCGAGGATGCTATAAAAAGAACATTTTTTATATAAGTGCATGCTGTTACTTATAAAAAATTAGCAAACGAAACTGTATAAAAAAGGAGCAAGAAGAAATGTTAGATATATAATGTCGTATAGAAGAAACTGTGGTAATGCCGATCCGGTACCATATAAATGTGTGGTACAGTTGTTTACTATAATCAGGAAAAACAACCTCTAACAATTCGAACTGTAAAAGTGATATTTTGAACCTTGCAAAAGGGAGAGAAAAAAAAAAAAAAAAAAAAAAAGGAAGAAAAGAAGAAAGAAAAAAGAAGAAAGAGAAGAAAAGAGAGAGAAAAAAAAAAAAAAAAAAAGGGGGGGAGGAGGAAAAGAGCAAGGTTTTTATAAAAGAAGGGGGGTAAGTTTTGGGCCACAAATGGGATCCATCTTTATCTTCAAGCGTTTAAATTTATGAATGATGGTCGCCATCTCCTTTGATCACGGCGTGTGGCTGGGGTGGCCCAGATAGGTGAGGTGTGGGGAGTTGCTGGAGGTCCTGTATTTGTTCCCGGATCTAGAAGACCTAACTTCACAAGGAGATCCTTGCCTTCTGAGGTGTTGAATATTGTATAGGTTGTCCCGTTGTGTGGCACTGTTAACTTAAATGGAAAACCCCACCGGTATCTGATATGAGCTGATTGTAATACCGAAGTGATCTCCTTCATTTTGCGTCTTCTTTCCAGGGTAGCCTGTGAGATATCTGGAAAAATTTGGATTTTGGTGCCCTCCAATTCGATATTATGCATATTTCTGGATGCTCTTAATATGTTTTCCTTAATGATGAAATCTTTCATGCATAGAATGATGTCACGAGGAGGTTTGTCTGGGGGAGGTTTAGGGCGCAGGGCCCTATGAATTCTATCACACGCAAATGAGGATGGGGGTGTGTCAGGGAGGAGACTGTGGAACAATTTAGACACTGCAGGCATCAGTTCAGTGACTGATTCTGAGATACCACGAATCCTTAGGTTGTTCCTTCTGTTGCGGTTGTCCAAATCTTCTACTTGCGATTGTAGGTACGTGTAGTTTTCAGCTAAAAGTTCAAAGTCCTTTCTAAGATCGTTGTGTGCAAGTGAGAGCTCGTCGTGTTTGGTTTCTAGAATATCGGTACGACCTCCCAGGGTTGCTATTTCTTGTGTGAGTGTATTTGTTGTTTTTTGGAGTTCACACTGTATCTTGTCTACAAGTTTTTCGTAGATTTTGGTTAAGCTGAAGTCCAGATCTGATTTTGTGATCTGGGAGGAGAGATCACTATTGTTATGTGTGGAAGCAGATTTCTGCTGAGGAATATTGGAAGCTGTAGGAGACTGTACCGAAGGAGAACCAGCGCCCATATGGGCCATCTTTCTATGTTCCTTGTTGCGTAATGAGTATGTGACCAAAGAGTGCTGTTGCGCACGGCGATTGTACGCCTTCTTGCCCGACGGCATGCACTAGTATGAACTGCAAGGTGGATTTATAAAAAATATATGGTAGTTTGTGGAGATTAAACAATGCAGTGTGGGTTAAATCCTCGCTGATCTGATGGAAGGCTTAATTGAAGATGGTGATCTGCATCGCGCCGCGCATGCGTCCCCTCTAAGATTTGATTGTGACTTTTAGCTCATCCTGTCCCGTATGTCCCCGGTAGATGATTCATTACATGCCTGCAATGTTGGTATGTACTTCTTGATGAGGGGGCTGCGAGGCCATCAGATTAAGGGTTAAGCAATTAGGAGCCAGGGAGAGCTGGTTAATGGGGTGTGGGTGTAGCAAGATGGCCGCTCTTTGGAGTGATAAGTACAGCAGTGTCTCTTGAGGCAGAATATATTGGGGACCTATGATGGGGGCTATTGTTGATAGGTTGATTTGCTGGGTAGTACTAGGATTTCTGCAGAGTGTCTTATAGGAGCCTGTGGAGTCCTGGCTACACTGCTGTCGGGTGCAGCAAGATGGCCGCTACAATAGACTGTGGGGACAGGGCCCCGGCGATCCCTAGGGCAAACACTGGACCGAGGAGATCCCAAATCCCTGGCTGAGAACACCCCCCATGTGGACCAGATGATGCTGTAGTCCCGCAGGCTATCAAGGGGTGGGGAGGCTACTGTGGGCTCCGGGGGTGTAGCAAGATGGCCA
The DNA here is from genome assembly GCA_029206835.1 of Rana muscosa. Taxonomy (NCBI): domain Eukaryota; kingdom Metazoa; phylum Chordata; class Amphibia; order Anura; family Ranidae; genus Rana; species Rana muscosa. The sequence continues at coordinate 338,518,949 of CM055118.1, forward strand.
CCTCTCACCTGTGTTTCAGTTGCGATGTGCCTCACAAGTTGTCCCCTGTGGCTCTCCAGTTGTTCAGCGCCGGTCTGCGTGGGGAAGGTCCTCCTCTGGTGTGGCTGATTGCCGTCGCCGCCCGCCGGGTGGACAGCAGCACTAGAGCGCCGAGGATGCGGGGATCGTGTAGGCCGCAAGATGGCGGCGGGGCTATTGTAGGCTGATGCGGTCGCAGGCCAACGGTGGCTCCCCGGCGACTCAGCGCCGGTCGGCACGGGGAAGGTCCTCCTCTGGAGTGGCGGAATGCCGTCGACGTCCGCCGGGTGGATCGCTGCACCCGAGCGCCGAGGATGCGAGGATCACGCAGGCCGCAAGATGGCGGCGGGGCTCTGGCAGGCCGATGCAGTCGCGGGCACACGGCGGCTCTCCGGCGACACCACGATCCCGCACCGGTCCACGCGGGGAAGGCCCCCCACCGGTGTGGGGGATTGCCGCCGCCGCCCGCCGGGCGGACCGGGAAACTCAAGCGCCGAGGGTGTGGGGACAGTGTAGGCCGCAAGATGGCGGCGGGGCCCTGGGAAGCCGATGCGGCCGCGGGCCGTATAGCGGAGCTGTCCGGCGGTCAGAAAGACCAATTTGACTTTAGGCTGATGCAGGGGGCTCCCCGGAGCCTGGACAGCTGTTTTGGGGGTTTGGGCCTTGTCTAAATGCCACGGATGGCATTAGATAGGGATAGCTGATGGCGGAGCTCCTCAGAACCACGTTTTTCCTATGGAGATACATTTTAAGGAAACTGGTTTTGTACAATGTTTACAAAATGTACCAAATATGCCTACTGTGAGCCAATAGACGCCATTTTGCATATATATGGTAATACCATTACTACCAACCAGTTCCTATACCAAGTGGACTGTGCCAGCGTATTTAAGTCCTACTCTTTTACCATGGAGACACGCTTCATTGAATTGGCCCCTCTTTTTACTGTTTTTATATATGAACCGAACATGTTTATGTACTATTCAATTTTTGACTACTACACTAGGTATGCTATGTCATTATTGTTTTTGTTATATTCTCTATGCGATTAAAATACTGACTGCCAATTGTTGTCATGCAATGCTTTTATGTAATGTCTTTGGTTCTATCAGACTAGATATCTGCCATATTCAATTGTTTAGTGTTATCTCCTGGGATGCATGTTTCATTTAAAGTCCCACCCTTGTCTTTTTCTGTTCAATTATCGGGGATGGAGGTGCTCGGCCTATGCCCTGCGCCTCATACAAAGTCCCAACCTTTTTATATTCATAGACCATAATACAGCCTGACTACTGTATGTAATCAAGTTACAATAATAAAATAATCTACAATTTACGTTGCATGGAAACTTTACCAACACAATGGTATGAACATTGGACATTAATAATAAAATTGTTATATGGCTACAAAGCTTTTCTCTCTGGGAACTTAAAGCGTATTATCTGGTGTTGGGGCAGATGGTTGTAATAATAATAATCATGTATTGTGAGACAGCCATCTTAATAATAATAATAATCATAATTTATTGTGAGACAGCCATCTTGGGCTCGCTTAGTAGAATATCATACTAGCACTTAGTCAGGGACCAATTAACATACCAGTGTGTGGTTGGAGTGTGTGAGGAAACTGGAGTACCCATAGTCCTAATACAATTCTAAATTACTTTATCATATAGACTACATACACTATATTACCAAATGTATTGGGACGCCTGCCTTTACATACACATGAACTTGAATGGCATTCCACTCTTAGTCCGTAGGGTTCAATATTGAGTTGGCCTACCCTTTGCAGCTATAACAGCTTCAACTCTTCTGGGAAGGCTGTGCACGAGGTTTAGGAGTGTGTCTATGGGAATGTTTGACCATTCTTCCAGAAGCGCATTTGTGGGTCCAGGCTCTCATGTTAGAAGAGAAGGCCTGGCTCGCAGTCTCCGCTGTAATTCATCCCAAAGGTGTTCTATCGGGTTGAGGTCAGGTCAGTCAAGTTTCTCTACCCCAAACTTGCTCCTCCATATCTTTATGGACCTTGCTTTATGCACTGGTCCAAATCATTTGGTGGAGGGGGGATTATGGTGTGGGGTTGTTTTTCAGGGGTTGGGCTTGGCCCCTTAATTCCAGTGAAGGGAACTCTTATGCCGCGTACACACGATTGGTTTTTCTGATGAAAAAAGACCGATGGACTTATTTCATCGGACAAACCGATCGTGTGTGGGCCCCATCGTTCTTTTTTCCATCGGTATAAAAAAAATAGAACATGTTTTAAATTTTACCGATGAAAAAAAAACGATAGCAAATTCCGATCGTCTGTGGCGAACTCCATCGGAGAAAAAACCCATGCATGCTCAGAATCAAGTCGACGCATGCTCAGAAGCATTGAACTTCATTTTTCTCGGCTCTTCGGAGTGTTTTACGTCACGGCTTTTGGGACGGTCGGATTTTTGACTGATGGTGTGTAGGCAAGACTGATGGAAGTCAGCTTCATCGGATTTCCGATGGAAAAATCCATTGGATTTTATTTCATCGGAAATCTGATTGTGTGTACAGGGCATTAGGGCATCAGCATATCAAGACATTTCGGACAATTTCATGCTCCTGACTATGTGGGAATAGTTTGTCACCATGATGCCTTGAACACTTGGCCCATGTTTCTTCACAGTGTCACTTGGACTCTATACTTAATAGAAATTCCGTTTTCATTGTTTTTGGACTTCACATTTTTATGTTTATTTTCACTTTTTATGATGACATCATATCTATATTTGTATTAGAGCATCACGGATTTATGGGACCAGTGTCCCACATTAATTGCACTGACCATTTAGACATTCACCAGTCTCTAGGCATTTGCTAATTTAGCGCTGCGCTACAGATTTTTTCATCATGTTTTAGCTATTGTCTGTTTGCTGTGTTAGCTGCTAGTTTTAAAGGGCAAGTGCGGGATTATTTTTGCATTTTTTAACAGTTTGGGGATGGCCCCTTCCTGTTCCAACATGACTACGGCACCAGTGCACAAAGCAAGATCCATAAACACATGGGTGAGTGAGTTTGGGGTGGAGGAACTTGACTGGCCTGACCTCAACCCGATAGAACGCCTTTGGGATGAATTAGAGTGGAGACTGTGAGCCAGGCCTTCCCGTCCAACATCAGTGCCTGACTTCACAAATGCACTTTTTGAAGAATGGTTAAACATTCCCATAGACACACTCCTAAACCTTGTGGACAGCCTTCTCAGAATAATTGAAGCTGTTATAGCTGCAAAGGGTGGGCCAACTCAATATTGAACCCTATGGACTAAGACTGGGATGCTAAATAAAGTTCATGTGCGTGTAAAGGCAGGTGTCCCAATACTTTTGACAATATAGTGTAGATTGTCAGTCATTCTTATCTAATAAATGTCCTCAGAAATATCATTCGTATAAAAATGGAGAAAACATCTCCATAGCATGACTAGAGGTTCATTTGGGAACTACTAACATTAGGTGATTTTTTTTTGTAAGAGGGAGGGGGCCTGAACATGCTGCACTAATGGGCACAAATGAGACTGCACTGATGGGCACAGATAGGCTGCACTGATGGGCACAGATAGGCTGCACTGATGGGCACTGATAGGCAGCACTGATATGCTGCACTGATGGGCAGTGATAAACTGCACTGAGGGGGCACTGATTGAACTTCTTTCCCCAATCTGTCTGTCTATATCCTGCTCTATTAGCTTTTAGAGGATCCCCGAAAACCCTCCTCTTCAGAGAAGCCTACCCTACCCACACCTAACAACTGTATTTTCATTTTGTCCATCTGATCATCCCCACAGCTACTACCCTTTGTTCCACTTGACCCTTCCTTCTAGACTGTAAGCTCTAACGAGCAGGGCCCTCTGATCCCTCCTGCATTGAATTGTATTGTAACTGTACTGTCTTCCCTGATGTTGTAAAGCTCTGCGCAAACTGTTGGCGCTATATAAATCCTGTATAATAATAATAAGCTGCACTGATGGCCACTGATGAGGCTGCACTAAGGCGACACTGATGGGCACTGATGAGACTGCACTGATGGGCACTGATAGGCTGCACTGATGAGGCTGCACTGATAATCTGCACTGATGGGCACTGAGGTGGTACTGATGATAAGGCTGCACTTATGAGCACTGATAAACTGCACTGATAAGGCAGCACTGATAAGCTGCACTGATGGGCACTGATAGGCTGCACTGATAAGCAGTGGACACTGTCAGGACACTCTAAAAACATGTGGTGTGGCTGTTTCAAGATGCACAATAAGGAGGCACTTGAAGAAAGATGGGCTGCATGGTCGAGTCGCCAGAAGAAAGCCATTACTATGCAAATGCCACAAAGTATCCTGCTTACAATACGCCAAACAGTACAGAGACAAGCCTCAAACCTTCTGGCACAAAGTCATTTAGAGTGATGAGACCAAAATTTAGCTTTTTGGCCACAACCATGAACACTACGTTTGGAGAAGAGACAACAAGGCCTATGATGAAAGGTATGGAGGTGGATCGCTGATGTTTTGGGGATGTGTGAGCTACAAAGGCACAGGAAATTTGGACTGAACTTGTACAATTTAAAACCCGCATTTCAATGCGGGTCTGGGAGCGATTTAAAAGACATCTGTGCAGGTTCATGCAGAGATATGTATTGAAATCGCCCCCGAAGTAACCAAAAGTAGTGCAGGAACTACTTTTGTAAATTGGAGAGGTGCTGCAAAGTTGGCGTTGCACCGATTGGGACAGTGCGTTGACGGCAATAGGCTGCAATTTGGCATGCGATTTGACATGTCAAATCGCATGTCAAATCGCGCCGATGTGAATGGGGGCTTAGTCTGCAAAGGACATGGTGAACAAACAGCTACTATTGACTAACCAGCTACTAACCAGTGACAAAATGTAGGTAGGTAGGACTCTACTTTAAAGTTTGTTAAGATCCCCACAATGTACATTGATTACCCAGAGGGCATTGTTTTTCTTTCAACAAAAGTAGAGCTGCTCTTTAACCCCTAGGCGCCTGACCACATGCAAATGTGCGGCCTCTCGGCGGCCGGGCCTGGCGGCAGAGGGGCCGTATATTTGCGTGCATTAGCGCCGACAGAGCTGTGCCGAGAGCATGCGCCCTGCGCGCTCCCGGCCCTCACGAAAAACTCCCGATCGCTTCTTATGATCAGGAGTTTTCCACTCATGTGACCGCCGTGACAGCTTATCACGGTGGTTAGTCACATGGTCACAACCTCTGTACCGCCTCCCAGAATGCCAAACCCCTTAAAGGGTCGGCAGGAGCCGGCGCATATGGGTAAAATTAGAACTAAACCCTAGCTGGATGGCATTCAACTTGCCAAAGCAATGTATTTTATATTTACATTATATTTCGGTTTACATACACTTTAAATTTACCCTGTCACTTACTCAAGGGTTGAAAGTAAAATAACCCCAGAAAATGATATATATAAATACTGTATATTCTTATATTTCCGGTGATCCACCTGTTGAAACTCCACTGTCTTGCTGATCTCTGACTTCTGCAGATGTAGGACACTTTTGATTCCTTAGAATGCCTGCTTATTGAGCCAGCGTGTTGAACCATGGCATGCAGCAGGGTAACAGTTATTCGACACACCAGGAAGTATCAGAAAGCTTCAGCCATTGGGGATCAGCAAAACAGTAGAGTTTCAATATGCAGGCTTGTGCAATGGTAAATATATAGCACCTTATTTTACAGACTGCAGTTATTTTACCCTTTAACCCTGTAATGATAGGGTCATTATAAGATCTAACAAAGACTATGTACTGTGAGGTCCTGCCTGGCTGGATATAAATTGAATCAATTGTTTAGGTGGGCCCTTTAATTACTTGGGCCAGCCATACATGGAGGAAATTTCTTTCCTGCAACCACGGGTTGCAGGAAAGAAATTAGCTTGATTCCCCCATCAACACAGACAGTGTTGATGCAGTAATCCCTCCTGCTGGGCCATTGTCTCCATCTGGCAGGGGCGGGGGAAGCTGTCCCCGCCAGGAGAAGACTATAGCAGCCGCTAGCGATAATCAAAGGTAAAGCCTGGCACATTGGTTGCACCCAACTTGGTCCATTCTGCCTGCCCATACAGGGTTAGAATCTCAGGCGGTTCAGCAGGAACCGGCCGAGATTCGAACCGTGTGTGGTCTGCCTTAGTTCTTGATAAATCAAATGCAATGGTAAAGGAGATTGTAAAGAAAGTGTACACGGCAACAAGCGATAAAAATAAATTAATAAAAATCCCAAATTTCTTAAAAAATCATTTTAAAAACAAAGTCTTCTTCAATTATACATCTTTAATTTACAGTGAGTATTACAGATCAGAAACACAAGAGCACTGTACAAAAGATAAAAATATAATTTAAATGTACAAAGACTATTTACAAAAACAAATACAATAAATAACAATCTATGGCCAGGGTCTCCACACAAGCGTTGGGGCGAGAGGGGGCGTGGGTGCAGTAGGAGGGAAGAGAGTCCTTTGAACAGACTTCCTGCAGCTGTTGGGTTGGGATGTGTGTGTTGTAGACTGTTGTATCTGTCCAAAAGTGGGCGCTTCTGATGAGCTGGAGGGAGAAGGGTAGTGAGGGAAGGGTCGGCAGGGATGGCTTTCAGGGCACAGTGTTAAATGGTCTTCTGGGAGTCTTGGGATTTGTGGAGGGCTTGGTAGGACTTGGTTGTGGTCAGCATTGAAAGATTCATCTGATGTAGAATCCCCCCAATCATTAGGGCTTTTCTCCTCCATGTGTTGACATAGCTTTTCAACAACATAGTCCCTTTTCCTCTCACATATTGTAGATGTGGAATTTAGAAAGTTAGTGGCTTGGCTCAATCCTTCATGAAACCCACCATCAAACCCAGGTTTTTTTTTGGCTTCTTCTGGTCCTGCAAAGAATAAAAAATGAATATCACATTGTAAGAGATGGTGCAATGGTTGCTTCTAAACTACTAATATTTTTTAGAAGTCATGTATAATTGAGTCAAACAAATTTAAGAACAAATAAACAAAGGTTATGCAATAAATAGAGAAATGTTAGCAGAAATCTTCAAACAACTTACCGTATATACTCGCGTATAAGCCGAGTTTTCAGCACATTTTTTTGTGCTGAAAATGCCCCCCTCGGCTTATACTCGAGTCACCTTTTTGTGCCTGATCTCCCAGACTTTGGGGACCCAGTACCTTCCGGCCGTAGGTCCCCTGGATCCCAATCTTGGCACACATGGCCTCACTCTTCCTCTACAGGTGTGCAAAGTTTGTTGTCCGGGGGACCTACGGCCAGGGAGCACCGATTTTTCAAAGCCGGGCTCCCCTTCCATAGACTCCCATGTTAAATTGTCATTTCTCCGGTGACTTTGGGGACCCGGTACCGGCCGGTCGTAGGTCCCCTGGACCCGACTCTCTTGGCACACATGTAGCCCCATTTCTCCTCTATAAGTGTGCAAAGTTTTTTGTCTGGGGGACCTACGGCCGGGGAGCACTGATTTTTCAAAGCCTGGCACCCCTTCCGTAGACTCCCATGTTAAACGTCAGTCTAGTCATGGACACAGTGAGGCATGGGCACAGTGAGGCATGGGCACAGTGAGGCATGGGCACAGTGAGGCATGGACACAGTGAGGCATGGACACAGTGAGGCATGCACATGGACACAGGGAGGCAAAGTGAGGTACAGTGAGGCATGCAGATGGACACCCTAGGCTTATACTTGAGTCAATAAGTTTCCCTTTTTTTTTGGTAAAATTAGGTGCCTTGGCTTATATTCGGGTCGGCTTATACTCGAGTATATATGGTAATATACACTGCACATTTTTGAACAAATATTATCCAGAGCCAACTACACAAAATATTTTGTAGATGTGGATTTTCAACCTAACAACGCAACTATGTATTAAACAAAAGAGACATTAAGACACTAAGTGCCGGTTCACACTACAGCGACTTAGGATCTGACTTGTCAGACCTCAAGTTGCCCCAATTTGCTGGACATAAGAAATTCCATTGAAGTGAATGAGAGCTGTCTTAATGTACACTACTGAAGTTGCTCCGACTTCAGAAAAGGTTCCTGTACTACTTCAAGGCGACTTCTAGGCAACTTGTACCCATAGATTTCAATGGAAGTTGCCTCCCAAGTCGGATCTCCATCTTAACTGAAGCAACTTTACAGGAAAAGAAAATAGTTTACCCAGGCAAACCCCTCCCTCCCACAGAGCTTATTATTCTGTGATTGGCCACAGCCAAAGTTGCCTGTCCTGGAGGCAACTTAAGTCGCGTTGTAAGTTGCTCAAAGTCATGCTGAAGTCGCCTCCAAATCGCCTTGCAAAGTCGCGCTGTAAGTCGGGTTGCCCCTGTGTGAACCGGCACTTAGGGGGTTATTTACGAAAGGCAAATCCACTTTGCACTACAAGTGCAAACTACAAGTGCAAAGTGCTCTTGAAATTGCACTTGGAAGTGCAGTGGCTGTAGATCCAAGGGGGTCATGCAAGGGAAAAAAAACAGCATTTTAGCTTGCACATGATTGGATGATAAATTCAGCAGAGCTTCCCCTCATTTCAGATCTACCCCTCAGATTTACAGCGACTGCACTTCCAAGTGCACTTTCAGTGCAATTTCAAGTGCACTTTTCACTTGTAGTGTGCACTTGTAGTGCAAAGTGGATTTGCCTTTCGTAAATAACCCCCTAAGTGTGATCGATGGTGACCTGCAGAGGTGGTCACAGGTATAAGATGATATTTGTCTGTTCTCTATTTCCACCAGAATGGGGGACAATGTCATATCAATGGTCACGCAAGCCACTCCCAATCAGCCGATCTCAGGCAGAAAGGTAATTTTTAACTACCGGTAAGTATTTTTTTCTCCCCGTTCTCAGGAACCAGAATTATTATGCTACACTTTTAGCTACATTTATAAAATCATAAGCACTCAGTGAGGTCCAAATGTGCAAGGTGATACCCAAGCAGTTGAAAAAGACCTTTAGATTGTGTTTTATGTACAACCATCATCCAAGGTCTGGGACCACCATAATAGATAACCATAATGTTTTAAAAGCCGGCCATAGATGGAGCGATTTTCTTTACAATCAGCCTGCCCATACATGGCTCGAATCTTGGCCGGTACAGCAGGGACAGGCCGAGATTCAAACCATCTAAAGGATAAGGATAAGTTCACCTTTTAACAAAAAATAATAAATGCACTTTTTTTGCAGGTGCGAAAATGTGCATTTCCAATTTTTGGTTTTGGGAGCTTCTAAAGCATTGCACCAGCAATGTGAGGTATGTGAGTACCCCGGCAAGGGATCTCTCTTTTTATTTAAATAAATATTGTTAAAACGTTACTTGCACCATCCGGGTTTTTCTTATATATTCTATGATCTGGAGCTGCCTGCCAAGGAACCAGAAACCCAGGATTATCCATTAGAACCCAGGTGTGGTTCATAAGCGTGCACAGACCAAGCTTAGTTGCAAAGTCGCACGCTCTAAGGTGAGCGTCCATTACCATAGGGGAGCACCTGTGTGACTACACCTTGGCATGACTTTTGGATCACTCACTGGGCCGTGTGTTGCTGTATGAACTGTTTTATACATCACCCTTGGATTGCTGCTACTGATTACATGCACTAAAGCACTGTGGAATTCTTCATTCATTTCTACCCACACTGAAGCACCTTAGAATACTTTTATATGGACTTGTGTGTCATTTTTAAGAATTTGACTGTTTACCACTATTATTTACTATGCATGTTTATGCACTTATGCACCTTAGTGTGATGCGATTTTTTTGATGAAATTTCTTTGAATAATGCGATTTTTTGATGCAATTTATTTTTTTAACCATTATTTATATATATTTACTTGTACTATTTGTTTGCACATATCTACATCACTTACCGGACACATATCCCCCTTACCTTGTATAGTGGTGTGTGCATTATCATTTCACTAGCGCTGCGTTTTGTTCATTTTATTTATCCTTTAATGCTATTAGAACATTTAAACCTTTTTACATTTTTAAACTTTTTTATTTATATAAAATCTTAATTTTATATGGAAACATTTAATGCAAGTGCACCCTCGATACTGTTTTTGCAGAACATTCTCATGCCCAGTACAAGCTGCTTCCTTTATAAGATGAGTTGGTTTGCATAAACCTTGTATACCTCTCACCTGAATTATGACATAGCTTCAGAAATTGCACAGTCTTCTTCAAAATATCCGCTTTTTCAGCTTTTGGATTTTTTAAAGACTGGGAAGAAAAAAATAAAACATCAGCAAACTCGAAACAGAATGGCAAAATACAAAGAAGCAAATAACAATCGAAAATAATAATAAAATTGTCAATAAAAAAATTGCTCAAAATTTTTTAAATCCAAAATGAATGTATTTTAAAATATGGAAAAAATATTAATAATATGCTCTATTGTTTTTTATCTAGATTTATTAATAATACTAGTAATAGTTTATTATAAATAGTAATAATAATTATAATTATGATTATTATTTCAATATTATTAACAATAGTATTGATACAGTAGTTTAAAAGGTAAACATATTATTGAAATAATAACAATAACAACAATAATAATAAAAATATTATTATCATCATTATTATTATAACAATATTACTAACAATAATATTGATACAGTAGTTTAAAATGTAAACACATCATTGAAATAGTAATAATAATGATTTTTACTATTTATTTTAATAGCACTTTAGCTATAGGGCTATATACAGTACATATAGCTATAGGGAGGGTTATAATCCCTGTCTGTTTATTTTTTATTTTTTTGCCATCTGTGTACCGTTGGGGAGATTTACCTTCATATTCTGTACCATAGACAAAACAAAAAGCGAGAGGATATCCCTGCAAATTAAGGAAAGCCCTTGGGGCCCCCAAGGTCACCAGAATTAGTGTCAACATTGGAAGATTTCCCCTCTGTTACTTTTCTGGGGACAACCCAAATTTTTCGATTTTATTTCACTTTCAACGATAATGGAAAAGAGGACAAATACAAGGGCAAATCTTCCTAAGGAGGCATAGAGAGCAACAAAAACCTTATAGGTGTTCTAATTCATTTCCACTCCACACAAAAAAAGTTTTGCCTTTAGTTTAAAGTTGTGGTACGCTGTCCTTATGCATGAACTAAACAGTCTAGATCAAATTTTTAAGGTATTAGCTACCAAAAAGAAAAAAAATTCTCATACTGTACAAACATAGCATGTTCATTTGGCCTTCAAACTCTTGCCGACCTCATATGGAAATAATATATTTTTTCAATTAAAGGGATACATTAAATAATTTTTCTTTACATTTGATATAATTATATTATTCCAGTAATGAGACCAAATGCTACGTGAAAGTATACTATATGATATGGAAAAAAAAATGGAATCCAAATGGAACACAATAAAACACATACTATATTTAGCATGAAAACCTAATATAACGCCAAAAACATTTGATGGGGCATTTGGACATCAGCCTGTTTTGGCTCTACATTTCACTAGCATTCACATCACCGTTCACAACATTGTATCACTTCACATATACTTGCTAATTGCATTAGGAAATAGGACAGCTTGTCTTCTGTCCTTTTCCTATTCACCTCTGTCCCCGTAGAGTCCCATTGACTTCTCCTTTGAAGTCACACCAAATCATCTCCAACTTTGCCCCTTTTAATAAAAAACATTCAGAAAAACTGAACGACAAGATTTTCAAATGAGCTTTTATCCCCAAAATACATTGGATAAGGTGCAACTTGTGGTGCTATAAAACATAAGTAGCAAGTTCAGTTCCAACCTGATCATGAGTAGCTTCCAACAGAAGTGTCCTTAGATGTTCGAGACTCTGGTTAATTCTGTCCCTCCTGCGTTTCTCTATCACTGGCTTCATGAGCTACCGAGAGACACAGAGAATAAGAGAGAGAATGTATAAAGAATTTAGAATAATGAGGAACATTCTTGACACAGATAAAAGTTAGCAGAACAAGGGAAAAGTTGAGCAGTATTCAGGTAATAGATATAATTTTGATACCTTAGTATGAATACTCAACATTGTATGTGCCAAATATTTTCACAAGCAAAAGGAAGGAGGCATTTATGATAAAAAAAAGAGGAGATTTTAGGTTGTTAACCACCAAAAATTTTTAGTTTGAGTGAAAAAAAGTTTGAAATGGTCAACTTTAGTCTTTAGCCTCTTTTGGTATCATACTAGGTAAAATTAGAAAACAGAGCTTGCCTACAATTGGGAAAAAGTTATATTCTATGAAAAATTTAGGAATGTAAAAGTCACCCGAGACAAAGAATGGAAGCAGTTGGAAAAATTTTATATTCGAAGAAAATTTAGGAGTATAAAAGTCACCCAAGACAAAGAGAGGAAGCAATTGGGAAAAACATATATTCTAAGAAACTTTAGGAGTATAAAAGTCACCAGAGACAAACAATAGAAACAATTGGGAAAAAGTTATATTTTAAAAAAAAATTAAATCATAAAAGTCATCTGAGAAGAAAGAATGAAAGCTAAGAAATTGAAAAGCAAAAATAAAATAAAAATAAAAGATAAAAACGGGGAACACACAGTAAGTAGACAATTTGATAAAAGGGGGATGAGATGAACTTAATAGGGGCCATTAAGTTAAAGGGGGGCCATCAAACTTACTTTTTTGTCTTCTTTACTGAGGTATGTGTTCCTCATTGTGATAGCAGCTCGCACAGTCCTGGAGTAATCCGTGCTTTGAGAGTTTTGGAAAAGTCTCCTCTACCTTATCCCACTGACTCTTCCCCTGACTGCACCTAAGCCGGCCTTCTTCTCTATTGACTCCACCCACACGCATGGCTTCTGCATTGTTCCTGTACTCATTGATGTTACTGGTCCATCCCATTCCCACCCACTTCTTCTTGTAACTCATGCTAAAATACACTCCACAATTAACATTCCTATAGCAATTGCCAATTATAAATAGATAAAAAGGCAGGCAAGTGTGCCTGTTGACAGTGAACTGAGTAATTGTTGCAGTTGTTTAGCGAATGTGGAGTTTTTGTATGAGAATTAACTTAATAAACAGCTATATACATCATACAGAAATGTATTTCTGAGGCTTGCTAAATTTATAGACAGAGTCAATACGCTGAAAATATATACTGTGGTGTGTAATAATGTTGAGTATACACCGTACTGTATAATAATACAGAGTATACGCTGATAATGATCACACTGCACCGTATAATAATACAGAGTATACACCAATAGCAACCACACCACACCTCATAAAAAACCCTCTAATATAAATATATATATATATATATATATATATATATATATATATATATATAAAATATATATATATATATATATATATATATACATATATAAATATATATATATGCATATATATATATATATATATATATATATATATATATATATATACTGATATCATACCAATATGGTTACACAGAACTCTATAGCAATTTATATAATACTTTTACAATGATCACACTGTGGTGTAAACTAAATACTAGTGTCTATGAACAGTTCACTGAACGGCAACTTGGAGGGGGGGCAGTAAGGAGAGGGTAGAAGAAATGGGTTGGGAGGTGCAGATCGACACACTTTGCCTTTTGTCCCATTACAGCCTAGTAAAAGTAATTCACACTTACCTGAAAATCACCAAAAGTTTATTTTCCAAGGTCAAAATGCCTAGTTCCCACAATTTTCTGAGGATCCAGGACTCCGGGTCACAAGGTCACAGATAGATAGATAGACTTAATTTCTTGTTGTTTGACCAACAACATGCTAAAATATAGACATGTGTGATTCTTTACGTACGAATCGAAAATTCGTACGAATTTCCGAAGATTCGTACATTCGGAAGCATCCGAAATATGAATTTATATGCTTCCGAATTTGACAAATTTCGGATCCGAATTTGAAAAAGGTATTTTTTGCTTTTTAAATTCATCATAACGAATGTTCGTAATTGTTACGAAAAGTTAACAAACCTAACGAAAATTCGTATTCAATCCAAATTGAATTTCGGACACAAATTACAAAATACGAACTAACGGCCTGGGCTACAATACCTTTCTCAATATGGCAGTCACCATCCTTGTGCTGTGCTGACTTCCTCCTGGGGCTGTACCCCTGCTGTGCTCATTATGAGGGGCTCCCACCATCCCTGTGCTGTGCTCATTATGATGGGCTCCCACCATTCCTGTGCTGTGCTGACTTCCTCCTGGGGCTGTACCCCTGCTGTGCTCATTATGAGGGGCACTCACCATCCCTGTGCTGTGCTCATTATGATGGGCTCCCACCATCCCTGTGCTGTGCTGACTTCCTCCTTGGGCTGTGCCCCTGCTGTGCTCATTATGAGGGGCTCCCACCATCCCTGTGCTGTGCTAACTTCCTCCTTGGGCTGTGCCCCTGCTGTGCTCATTATGAGGGGCTCCCACCATCCCTTTGCGGTGCTGACTTCTTCCTGGGGCTGTGCCCCTGCTGTTCTCATTATGAGGGGCTCCCACCATCCCTGTTCTGTGCTGAGTTCCTGTGTTTTTTTGTAGCTCGTTGGCGTTAGTTCGTATTTCGTAATTTGTGTCCGAATTTCAATAGGTTCCATAACTTTTACGAACATTAGATTCGTTAACAATTACGAACATTCGTTATGATGAATTTAAAAAGCAAACCCAGGAAGTCAGCACCACTGCTGACTTCCTGGGTTTGCTTTTTAAATTCATCATAACGAACTTTCGTAATTTTATGAAAAGTTAACGAATCTAACGAAAATTTGTATTTCATACAAATCCAAATTGAATTTCGGACACGAATTACGAAATACAAAATAACGGCTAATACGAAATGGAACAGAACGAAACAAAACAAATTTATTGACGGCGCCCATGTCTATACATTAAGCCTACTGCAATTTGCACATTTGATCTTAACACCATTGCTGGTAGTTTTTGTGCACTCTGAATGAAAGTTTCTTAAAATCTCATTAATAATGTATATACTCTAACACTTATCCATCACCTGCCAAGACCTAATATTAAAAATAGTTATTTTAACCTACCCCCCCCCCAAAAAGCTGATCAGCTGCTGGTTTTCCAACATGCTCGTCTGAAAGAAGACAGCTTCTGTCAGACTGGTTGGCATACACACGGGCCAAATGTCGGCTGGTTCAAAAAATGTCGCCCGGCATTTGGTCCCTGTTTACGGGGCTTAAACCTGTCCCTTAACCACTTCCGCCCGGCCTAGAGCAGAATGACGGCTGGGCATTGGTTCAGTTATCCTGACTGGGCGTCATATGACGTTCAGCAGGATAACAGCCGCCGCGCGCCAGTGGGGGCGCGCATCGCGGCAATCGGTGCTGCATATCATCAGTGCTACCTATCAGTGCCCATCGTCAGTGCCCTTCAGTGCCCATCAGTGCCACCTCATTGGTGCCACCTCATCGGTGCCGCCTTATCAGTGCCCATCAGTGCTGCCTTATCAGTGCCCATCAGTGAAGGAGAAAACATACTTATTTACAAAATTTTATAACAGAAACAAAAGAAAAAAAAAAGTGTCTTTTTTTATTTGTTTAGCAAAAAATAAAAAACGCAGAGGTGATCAAATACCACCAAAAGAAAGCTCTATTTGTGGGAACAAAATTATAAATATTCTGTTAGGGTACAGTGTAGCATGACCACACAATTGTCATTTAAACAGCAACAGCTTGGGCAGGAAGGGGGAGTAAGTGCCTGGTATTGAAGTGGTTAACATCTAAAGAAGAATTCCAGGTGTGGATATGTTATGCATACTCACATTGATCCAGCTTGGAGCAATGTAACTGTGTATATACCATACCTGGCTGATGCCCCTGGAAGCTGGACATCACTGAAGTAGACACTGCTTCTCCAAATATCTCCACTTGCTTTCAGGTCCTGTAAAGAGCAGCTGGCCTGCAAAGCATTCTCTGAGTGGTGCCCGTGCCAAACAGCTAACCTCCTGTGTGCAGAATGCTTCAATCCAGTCGCTCAGCACAAGACATGGAAGCTAGGGGATAACACTGGAGTAGTGTTGTCTACTTCAGTGACCTCCAGCTTCCAGAGGCATCAGTCAGGTATGGCATATACAGAATTACGTTGGTCCAAGCTGGACCAATGTAACTATGCAAAAATATACCATACAGGCATACCCCACTTTTAAGTACACAATGGCGTTTATTTACTATCGCTAGAGAGTGCAAAATCAGGCTCACTTCTGCATAGAAACCAATGAGCTTCTAACCCCAGCTTGTTCAATTAAGCTATGGTAATAAAACCTGGAAGCTCATTGGTTTCTATGCAGAAGTGAGCCTGATTTTGCACTTTCCAGCGATAGTAAATAAACTCCATTGTGTACTTAAAAGTTGGGTATGCCTGTACATTGATTTCATCTTTAATACCCAGCCAAACCATAAAAATGTTCTTAAAGTGGAACTTATTGCTCAAATACAGTGCCTTGAAAAAGTATTCATACTCCTTGAAATTTTCCAAATTTTGTCATGTTACAACCAAAAACATAAATGTATTTTATTGGGATTTTATGTTATGTACCAACACAAAGTGGCACATAACTGTGAAATTGAAACAAAATTATAAATTTCAACATTTTTTACAAATAAATATCTGAAAAGTGTGCATTTGTATTCAGCCCCCTTTACTCTGATACCCCAAACTAAAATCTAGTGGAACCAATTGCCTTCAAAAGTCCCCTAATTAGTAAATAGAGCCCACCTGTGTGGACAGAGGTTTGATAGAGAACCTGAGTGAACAAACAGCATCATGAAGGCCAAGGAACACACCAGACAGGTCAGGGATAAAGTTGTGGAGAAGATTAAAGCAGGGTTAGGTTATAAAAACATATCCCAAGCTTTGGACATCTCACAGAGCTCTGTTCAATCCATCATCCGAAAATGGAAAGAGTACGGCACAACTGCAAATCTACCAAGACATGGCCGTCCACCTAAACTGACAGGCCGGGCAAGGAGAGCATTAATCAGAGAAGCAGCCAAGGAGGAACTGCAGAGATCCACAGCTCAGGTGGGAGAATCTGTCCACAGGACAACTATTAGTTGTGCACTCCACAAATCTGCCCTTTATGGAAGAGTAGCAAGAAGAAAGCCATTGTTGAAAGAAAGCCATAAGAAGTCCCATTTGCAATTTGCAAGAAGCCATGTGGGGGACACAAGAAGGTGTTCTGGTCAGATGAGACCAAAATGTAACTTTTTAACCTAAAAGCAAAACGCTATGTGTGGCGGAAAACTAACTCTGCACATCACCCTGAACACACCATCCCCTCGGTGAAACATGGTGGTGGCAGCATCATGTTGTGGGGATGCTTTTCTTCAGCAGGGACAGGGAAGCTCGTCAGAGTTGATGGGAAGATGGATGGAGCCAAATACAGGGCAATCTTATGCCTTGTACACACGGTCGGATTTTCCGTTGGATGTTTTTTCCAACGGAATTCTGCTCAAGCTTGGCTTGCATACACACGATCACACCCAATTCCGACCGTCAAGAACGCGGTGACGTACAACACTACGACGAGCCAAGAAAAATTAAGTTAAATGCTTCCGAGCATGCGTCGACTTGATTCTGAGCATGCAAGGTTTTTAGTGCGTCTGAATTGCATACAGACAAACTGATTTTCCGACAGAATTTTTTTCCGTCTGAAAAATAGAGAACATGTTCTCTATCTGAGTCCGTCGGAATTTCCGACGGAAAAAGTCAGATGGGGCATACACACGGTCAGGAAATCCGTTGAAAAGCTTCCATCTGACTTTTTCTATCGGAAAATCCGACCGTGTGTACAGGGCATTAGAAGAAAACCTGTAAAGCCTCGTACACACGATCGGATATCCTATGGATTCTAATCCGATGGTTTTGAACATCGGAAATCCGATGAAGCTGACTTCCATCAGTCTTGCCTACACACCATCAGTCAAAAAACCGACCGTTCCAAACGCAGTGACGTAAAACACTCCGATGAGCCGAGAAAAATTAAGTTCAATGCTTCTGAGCATGCGTCGACTTGATTCTGAGCATGCGTGGGTTTTTTATCCGATGGACTTGCCCATAGACGATCTGAGTTTTCGATCGGTTTTTTTATCCATCGGAAAAATTTAAAACATGTTCTATTTTTTAAAACCGATGGAAAAAAGACCGATGGGTCCCATACACGATCGGTTTGTCTGATGAAAACAATCCATCGGATGGTTTTCATCGGACAAACCGATCGTGTGTACAGGGCTTTAGAGTCTGCAAAAGACTACAATGGAATGGCTTAGATCAAAGCATATTCATGTTTTAGAATGGTCTAGTCAAAGTCCAAACCTAAATCCAATTGAAAAGCTGTGGTAAGACTTGAAAATTGCTGTTCACAGATGCTCTCCATCCAATCTGACAGAGCTTGAGATATTTTGCAAAGAAGAAAGCAAAAATTTCACAAAAAATTGTAATTTGTTCCCTTGAAGCTGATGAAGAATATATCGCTCATTCCTCTAGGGCAGAGGTCATCAACCCCCGGTCCGCGGCCCAAAGCCGGGCCGTACCGCCTCTCTAGCTGGGCCGCAACGTGAATGACACTGTCAGTGCCGTACCTCCGCTATAGCCGGGCCACAGAGGAGACCATCAGCGATGCAGCTGCCCGAGCAGAGAGATGACACCATCTCTCTGCGCTACGCAGAGGCGCGCTGCTGTCCCGCCCTAACATACGGCGCTGCAAGGCTACGCTACACAGAGGCACGGCCGGCCAATGAGAGAGAGAGAATGACGTCATCTCTCCGCCCACCCTCGCTATGTACCAGCTCAATACATTCCCGCAATCTCCAACGGCTTCCCCTGACTTTCCCGTGCTGAGACTGTAAGTACAGTGGGCACTGCAGAGGGACTTTTTATACTGGGACATTTAATGATTTTTGTATACTGGGACATTTAATGATTTTTGTGTACTGGGACATTTAATGATTTTTGTGTACTGGGACATTTAATGATTTTTGTGTACTGGGACATTTAATGATTTTTGTGTACTGGGACATTTAATGATTTTTGTATACTGGGACATTTAATGATTTTTTTTATACTGGGACATTTAATAATATTTTTATACTGGGACATGTAATAATATTTTTATACTGGGACATTTAGGGCCGGTTCACACTGCAGCGATGTCAGAGTTCGGATGTGATTCACACCGCACTGCAGTGCACATCACATGCGATCTCTGTGCGATTTCAGCCATACAAATCGTATGGCTGAATTTGCATCAAACTCACACGCATCAAACTCACACAGGACCCTTTTTTTTGTCCGCAGCAGAATCAGATCGCATGGGTGTTTACACCCATGCGATCCGATTCCTGTCAGAGTTTGCAGATCGCACTGAGATATACGAACTGATTTGGGGGTGTCGTTAACTTTTAACTGACACTCCCAGCAGTTCGCATAGGGCAATGTGAACTGCCACCGGAAAACCTGCGATGCGGGAACCTGCAGTGGATTCGCAGGGTTCCCGCACCGCAGCAGTGTGAACCGACCCACACGTCGTGATTCCTCCCCCCCCTCCTACCGGGCCTTGGAAAAATATTCTTCCACAAAACCGGTCCTTGGTGCCAAAAAGGTTGGGGACCGCTGCTCTAGGGGATGATGTAACATAGAATAATGCTTACCTTAGGCTGGCCATACATGGCTCGAATTCCATCTGATTCCTGCTCAACAAATTTGAATGAAAAAACAAAGAACCTGGAAGGAAAACAATTGGCTGAACAATACAGAATAAAATAGCCAGCAGTGGAAGATTTGTCTGTTCACGTTGTTTAGTTGGAATGGGAGGAATCTGTAGTATTTTAAGAATCTTTACTTGTATGACCAGCTTTAATTCATAGTCCTGCCAGTTCTGGTTTTGAAGACTAATCTTCCAAAGCTACTTTTCTTCTAACAAATTTTGTCATAGTTCTCTCCCCAACATTATCATGTACAATGAAGAACCAGTGCCCACCACTGGCTTCCATACGATCATGGAGTAAGATAAGTAATACCCTTTATTAACTTCTTCCCACCACATAGGAAAACTTTGCCATTCTGGGTGGAGGTCATATCATGTCCTTCCAGGATCGTGCCTTATGCCTCGTACACACGACCGGTTTTCCCGTCGAAAAAAAACCCGATGGTTTTCCCAATGGAATTCCTCTCAAGCCTGCCTTGCATACACACGGTCACACAAAAGTCCGGTGAACTTTTGACTGCCAAGAACACGGTGACGTAAAAGACTACGACAAGCCGACAAAATTAAGTTCTATGCTTTGGAGCATGCGTCAAATTGTTTCCGAGCATGCACATTTTTTTTCCCATCAGAAAAGCATACAGACAAACGGTTTTCCCACTAGGATTTTTTCCTGACAGGAAAAAAGAGATCCTGCTCTCTTTTTTTTCCCGGCAGTTTTCCTGTGGGAAAAAGTCAGATGGGGCATACATATGGTCGGTATTCCCGGCCAAAAGCTCTCATTGCTGTTTTTCCGACGGGAAAACCGGTCGTGTGTACGAGACATTATGCACGCCCTGCGGGACGCACTGCAGTGCAATCTGTCACCCTTAGTATCCACCAAGCAGATGACAGATCAGTGTACTGGGTGGCTGTCAGTACCATGTGATCCCTGTGACCAATCACAGCAGATCACATGACAGTTGTACACAATGTACACAATTGTACACAATGGATGTCTTTCATTCATGCCATTCATTGTGTACTATTGTACTAATGTGATGATCTCTGTATTTGGTCACAGTGATCACATGGTACAGACAGGGCCAATCACAGCCCATCTGTACCATGTGATTAGCTGTGGCCAATTCCAGCTAATCACAATTGTAAACACTGAATGAATGGATTTCATTCATAAAAAATGGTTGCTTATACTGTAATACAGTGCGTACAAAAAAAAACGCATTCACCTCCCCATAAAAGTACAGTGTTACTAAGGTAACACTGTATTGCTCTGGTCAAAGTATGTAAACAAAAAAAATCTTAAAAAAAAAAAGAAAAAAAATCTTAAAAAAATATATATTTTTTTTTCATGCTGTCACTAGTAAAAAAAAAATCCAATATATCTACATACCATAGTTTGTGGACTCTATAACTTAACTACAGTCTACATAATACACACTGATTTGGGTTATTTTTACCAAAGAAATTTAGTAATATATATTTTGACCTAAATTTATGAAGAAAGATTATTAATTTGCAAAATTTTGTAACATAAACAAAGAAAACATTATTCTTTCACATTTTGCATTTATTCAACAAAAATAAAAAACCCAGGAGTGATTAAATACCACAAAAAAAGCTCTATTTGTGCGAAAAAAAGGATAAAAAATTAATTTGGGTACAGCATTGCATGACTGCGCAAAAATTGGCCTGGGCAGGAAGGGGGTAAAAGTGCCCAGTATTGACGGGGTTAAATCATTCCCTAAGAAAATGAGCAGTATATTCTTCATCAGCTAGAGGAGTGGGAAAATTTCCACTTGAATCCCCCCCCCCCCAAAAAAAAAACACAACCTATATGTTAAACCTAACACACTAACCAAAAATAATTCCCATACTAAACTCTCACACCCCTATTCTGCAGGCAAAGCTCAACATGCATCGGTAGCATGCAGGTCCTGTGCCAAAACCATACGGTGCTAAGACCTCAGCACAAGAACAAGCTGATCCATTATTTGCCAAAGCACCAGAGGATCAATTTGTCTAATCTAAGGCCTCATACACACGGCCAAGAATCTCGTCAGGAAAAACCCGTTGTTGCTTGAACAAGAAACTTGTCCCGGCCAAATGTACACACGCGCGATTCAAAAGAACCGCCAATCTTTTGAATGGCACGAACGCGGTGATGTCATTGACTATGACGAGCGTGCGCTCGTCACATTCGATGCCGTCGCCGCCATCTTGCTACACCCTACCTATGCCTAGGAAGCTACCGCGCATGCGTCAAAGTCATTTCGAGCATGCGCGGGTTTCCATGGCGACAGGTAAGTATACACACACTCAGGTTTCTCGTCGGGAAACAGGCCGACGAGAATCCCGACGAAAAAATAGGGAGCAGGTTCTCTATTTTTCTCGTCGAGATTCTGGCCAGTTTTCCTGACGAGAAACCTGAAAGCCTCGTACACACGCACGGTATACTCGGCAAGAAAGCTCTACCAGCAGTTTTCTTGTCGTTTCTTGACGAGAAAACCGGCCGTGTGTACAAGGCTTAAGCTGTTGTCAGAAGCATCAGTTGGTTTCTTGTTCTGCGGTATGGGGGAATAGATGTTGAATTTCCATGGATGGGTATGGGTAAACATCCTTCTCGCTTTCTTTTTTAAACGAGTATCATTATTTTGGCAAGCAGATACCATAATAGAGTGTTGAAACTTTCTCAAACTATTAGGTACATTTTTTTCCATATAGTCTAGTGGCTAGAATTCCTGGATGTAACAAAGGCATGGGAAATGCAGGAGATTTTATTGACCCACAAACTCCCAATACTTATGCTGCGTACACACGACCGCTTTTCTCGACGAGAAAAACGTCATTTTTTTTTTTCGCCGAGAAAAACGATCGTCTGTGGGCTTTATGTCGTTTTTCTCATCTAGAAAAACGGCATAAAAAACGACGAGAAAATTTAGAACATGTTCTAAATTTTCTCATCGTTTTTTCCATAATTTTTTTGCGCGGCAGTTTTCCCATAGGGAGACACTGCCGCGGAGCCCACAGACGGTCGTTTTTCTCGTCAAGAGAAAAAATGACGGCAAAAACGACCGTGTGTAGGGAACCAAGCGGTTCCCTCGTTTTTCCTGTCATTATTCACGGCGGTTTTTTAACCGCCGTGAATAATGATCGTGTGTACGCGGCATTAAACCTCTAAAGCCACAATATGAGCTGGACATCGTGGTTCAAAGGCAAATCAAAAGGTTGTGTGTTCAGTTGGTTGGTGGGATTTTTTACTTTTGGCAGTTGTCGTCATCACTCACTGTTATTGCTATGGCTATGCATCATTAGATGACATGATTTTTCGTAATAAAGCACTTGTCAAAGACTGTGTGTCTTAATTTATTCCTTGCGTTTTATGTGAATGAGTATGGTACCCCTTAAAGGAGAAGTATAAATGGAGTGACTCCTCCATTAGATATCTGGGAATTAACCTCACGGCAAAAACAGAGGCTCTCTATGCCAGTAACTATCCCCCTACGTATCGAAAGCTGGAGTCAGATCTCATATACTGGTCCAAGAGCAACCTATCGTGGCTTGGGAGAATTAACTCTGTGAAAATGACGCTGCTTCCCAGGCTGTTATACTGTACCTGTTTCGCTCTCTTCCATTAAAAAAGATCATATCAAATCATTTCAAAGCAAACTACTCAAATTCACTTGGGGAAAGGCAGGCTACAGAATCCCTCAACAAACCTTATAACTACACAGAAAAAAAGGGGGGACTGGGTTTACCCCATCTACACAAATATTACCTAGCAGCCAGTAGAGCTCAAATGTCGGTAATCTACTCCAGGTACGAGAAACCGGATTGGGTGCAAATAGAAAAACAGGCAGTACCTCGATTTACCCTAGACTACCTGCTCTGGAGCTCCCTGAAAAACCCACCCCCTGATTATGGCCCCACCCTTTCTCATACTTTTGCCCTCTGGGACTCTTTGCGTTCAAACTCTTCTCTAGTGTCAGCATATAAACCGTTGACTCACCTCTTTAACAATCCAGACTTCCCACCGGGAAGGAAAATCCTGGCATTTAAATGGTGGTTGGATAAGGGACTGTACCGAATCGGACATTTCTTTATGGCGCGGGTCAAATCACCCTCATCCACTGCACCAAAAAGCTTGACTTACCCACTTCTGAAACATTTAGGTTTGGACAGATTTCTAATTTCTTAAACACGATTTGGAAGGACAAACCCCTACCTCCTCGGTTCACCGATTATGAGCTATGGTGTGGTCAGGCCATGGACCAGAAGGGGGGGTCTCAATAGTCTACTTGTCACTTACCGCTCCAACTGCTAAGTTGTCCTACATGCATTCCAGGGAGTCTGATTTCCAATTCCAGTGGGATCTGGGGGTCTGGCAGAAGGCAAGTTTCAACTCCTTCAAAGGCATCTTGAATACTAATTTAATGGAAGCAAGTCTAAAAGTTATATCTAGATGGTATTATACTCCCTCTAGATTAGCCTCTATTTTCCCTGCAGCGGATCCTTTGTGTTTCAGAGGATGCCAGCTTATAGGTACGAGGCCCCACATCTGGTGGGAGTACCCCAGAATACGATCCTTTTGGAAAAAAATATTCAATATGATCGACAAGCTTGTGGGAAGCCAGATCCCCAGAACCCCAATGGTCGCCCTTCTCAACGCCTATATCCCCAGAATACCCAAAGCCTCCCGCAGGCTAATTCACTTCATTCTTCTAGGGGCTAAACTCACAGTGGCAAAAGCCTGGAAAAAAACGAAAATCTCCTTCCCATCGGTAATCAGGAAGGTTTCCTGGACAATGATGCAGGAGAAGCTCTCCAGCATACTACTGGATATGGCCAACAAATTTGAGTCTATCTGGGAACCCTGGGCTAAGCATGTGGGAACTCCACTGACCACTAACTCACTTCCAGCTTAATTTATGATATGGTCTCGGTTTGATGCTCCTTTCTTTCTCTCCCCCTATCTCTTTTCTTTCCTCCAGCTTTTCCCCCCTCCAGTAGTCGGGAGCTGGAAACTCCTATTCCGGTACAGTAAGTTCCCAAACGGGGTGCCGGAGGGCGGGGGGACCCATCACCCGACTGGCTGAGAATTTTCCTATTGCCTAAGTCACGCCATGGTCTTCTTATCTCAGGTGATCTAATATTGATCCTGTTTATATGTACCTGTTGTTTTTCAATCTGTACAGTTACAGTGATTTTCTAAATTTGCTTTATACATGCTGTCGTTTTCAAATGTATTTCTCTTGTATCTCAAAATATATATTTTTTTAAATTAAAGGAGAAGTATAGCCAAAGCTCTTTTGGCTATACTTCTCCCATGGATCACAGGAGAGCAGATCAATTTGCACTCCTGTGACCCGTTTTCAGGAGAGAGTGGGCTGAAGTCTGCTTTCTGCTGACATCACAGAAGTCGGTCCAGGCACATCGCGACAATGGAAGTCGGGATTCGCCAGGTGCCTGGACTGACACCTGGCTTAGCCTCTCTGCGAGTAGCTAAGAGCCTGAGCCGGCTGCTCCCTGCCCCTCTACAGCCCAGAACTCCAGTGAGTGAGGAGGAGGCAGAGTGGAGACCTGCTGACTGACAGTCTACAGCTCTCTGCTCTGGGAGCTGTCAGAACTGGGCGATTGGTGGTGTTTGATTGCTTGGTTCTCAGTGTAAAGGCGCCAAAGAACAGATGCAGCATCCACCTAGATAAGTATAAAAAAACAAAAAGACAAAAACAAATCCATACTTCTCTTTTAAGCTTGATATAGATGGATCAAATTTTTATTCACTGATGGCAAATTCAAGTCAATCAAATTACTTCCTACCTCCTGCTGGGGACCCCTCTAGTGATAACTAAAGATCTACAGTATCTGACAAAAGTGAGTACACCCCTCACATTTTTGTAAATATTTTATTCTATCTTTTCATGTGACAACACTGAAGAAATGACACTTTGCTACAATGTAAACTAGTGAGTGTACAGCTTGTATAACGGTGTAAATTTGCTGTCCCCTCAAAATAACTCAACACACAGCCATTAATGTCTAAACCGCTGGAAACAAAAGTGAGTACACCCCTAAGTGAAAATGTCCAAATTGGACACAATTAGCCATTTCCCCTCCCCGATGTCATTTTACTCATTAGTGTTACAAGGTCTCATGTGTGAATGGGGAGCAGGTGTGTTAAATTTGGTGTTATTGCTCTCACTCTCTCATACTGGTCACTGGAAGTGCAACATGACACCTCATGGAAAAATAATTGTTGCTCTACATAAAGATGGTTTAGGCTATAAGAAGATTGCCAAGAACCTGAAACTGAGCTGCAGCACGGTGGCCAAGACCATACAGCCGTTTAACAGGACAGGTTCCACTCAGAACAGGCCTCGCCATGGTCGGCCAAAGAATTTGAGCGTCATATCCAGTGATTGTCTTTGTAAAATAGACGTATGAGTGCTGCCAGCATTGCTGCAGAGGTTGAAGGGGTGCTGCTGGGTCAGCCTGTCAGTGCTCAGACCATACACCGCACACTGTATCAAATTGGTTTGCTATCCCAGAAGGAAGCCTCTTCTAAAGATGATGTGCAAGAAAGCCTGCAAACAGTTTGCTGAAGACAAGCAGACTAAAGTTATTGATTTCTGGAACCATGTCCTGTGGTCTGATGAGACAAAGATAAACGTGTTTGGTTCAGATGGTGTCAAGCGTGTCTGGCGGCAACCAGGTGAGGAGTACAAAAACAAGTGTGTCTTGCCTACAGTCAAGCATGGTGGTGGGAGTGTCATGGTCTGGGGCTGCATGAGTTCTGCCGGCACTGGGGAGCTACAGTTCATTGAGGGAACCATGAATGCCAACATATCCTGAGACATACTAAAGCAGAGCATGATCCCCTCCCTTCGGAAACTGAGCCGCAGGGCAGTATTCCAACATGATAACGGCCCCAAACACACCTTCAAGATGACCATTGCCTTGCTAAAGAAGCTGAGGGTAAAGGTGATGGACTGGCCAAGCATGTCTCCAGATCTAAACCCTATTGAGCATCGGTGGGGCATTCTCAAACAGAAGGTGGAGGAGCGCAAGGTCTCTAATATCCACCAGCTCTGTGATGTCGTCATGGTGGAGTGGAAAAGGACTCCAGTGGCAACATGTGAAGTTCTGGTGACCTCCATGCCCAAGAGAATTAAAACAGTGCTGGAAAACAATGGTGGCCACACAAAATATTGACACTTTGGGCCCAATTTGGACATTTTCACTTAGGGGTGTACTCACTTTTGTTGCCAGCGGTTTAGACATTAATGGCTGTGTGTTGAGTTATTTTGAGGGGACAGCAAATTTACACTGTTATACAAGCTTTACACTCACTACTTTACATTGTAGCAAAGTGTCATTTCTTCAGCGTTGTGACATGAAAAGATATAATAAAATATTTACAAAAATGTGAGGGGTGTACTCACTTTTGTGAGATACTGTATAGTGGAATCAGGGCCTCCTCCCTCCTGATGGGGATCCCTCTAATGATACCTAATGATCTATGTAGAGGAATCCAGACCTCCATTCGCCTGCTGGTGATCCCTCTATTGATAACTAATTATCTATTTAAAGGAATCCAGACCTCCATTCGCCTGCTGGTGACCTATCTAGTGATAACCAAAGATTTATGCAGGGGAATTAAGACTGCTTCCTCCTGCTGGTGATTTCTCTGACAATACCTAAAGATCTATATAGAGGAATCAGGACCTCCTTCCTCTTGATGGTAACTCCTCTAGTGATAACTAAAGATTTATGCAGGGGAATTATGCCTCCTTTCTCCTGCTAGTGATTTCTCTGACAATACCTAAAGATCTATATAGAGGAATCAGGACTTTCTTCCTCCTGATGGTGATCCCTCTGGTGATAACTAAAGATCTATATATAGGAATCAGGACCACCTTTTTCATGCTGGAGATCCCTCTAGTGACAACTAAATATCTATATAGAAGGATCAGGACCTCCTTCCTCCTGATGGTGACTCCTCTAGTGATAACTAAAGATCTATATAGAGGAATCAGGGCCTTCTTCTTCCTGCTGGTTATCTCTCTAGTGATCACTAAAGATCTATATAGAGGAATCAGGGCCTTCTTCTTCCTGGTGGTGACCCCTCTAGTAATAACTAAAGATTTATGCAGGGGAATTAGGACTCCTTCCTCCTGCTGGTGATTTATTTAGCAATATCTAAAGATCTATATAGAGGAATTAGGACCTTCTTCCTCCTGCTGGTGATCGCTCTAGTGATAACTAAAGATCTATATAGAGGAATAATGACCTCCTCATGGTGATCGCTCTAGTGATAACTAAAGATCTATATAGAAGAATCAGGACCTTTTTCCTCCTGACAATGACTCCTCTAGTGATAAATAAAGATATATATATAGAGGAATCAGGGCCTCCATCCTCCTGCTGGAGATCCGTCTAGTGATAACAAAGGATCTATATAGGGAAATCAGGACCCCCTTCCTCCTGCCGGGGATCCCTCTAGTGATAACTAAAGATCTATATAGAAGAATCAGGACCTCCTTCCTCCTGATGATGACTCCTCTAGTGATAACTAAAGATCTATATAGAGGTATCAGGGCCTCCATCCTCCTGCTGGAGATCCGTCTAGTGATAACAAAGGATCTATATAGGGAAATCAGGACCCCCTTCCTCCTCCAGGGGATCCCTCTAGTGATAACTAAAGATCTATATAGAAGAATCAGGACCTCCTTCCTCCTGATGATGACTCCTCTAGTGATAACTAAAGATCTATATAGAGGAATCAGGGCCTCCATCCTCCTGCTGGAGATCCGTCTAGTGATAACAAAGGATCTATATAGGGAAATCAGGACCCCCTTCCTCCTCCAGGGGATCCCTCTAGTGATAACTAAAGATCTATATAGAAGAATCAGGACCTCCTTCCTCCTGATGATGACTCCTCTAGTGATAACTAAAGATCTATATAGAGGAATCAGGGCCTCCATCCTCCTGCTGGAGATCCGTCTAGTGATAACAAAGGATCTATATAGGGAAATCAGGACCCCCTTCCTCCTCCAGGGGATCCCTCTAGTGATAACTAAAGATCTATATAGAAGAATCAGGACCTCCTTCCTCCTGATGATGACTCCTCTAGTGATAACTAAAGATCTATATAGAGGAATCAGGGCCTCCATCCTCCTGCTGGAGATCCGTCTAGTGATAACAAAGGATCTATATAGGGAAATCAGGACCCCCTTCCTCCTGCTGGGGATCCCTCTAGTGATAACTAAAGATCTATATAGAAGAATCAGGACCTCCTTCCTCCTGATGATGACTCCTCTAGTGATAACTAAAGATATATATTGAGGAATCAGGGCCTCCTTCCTCCTGCTGGAGATCCGTCTAGTGATAATAACAAGATTTATATAGGAGAATCAGGACCTCTATCCTCTTACTGGGGATCAATCTATGTATGCACCCCAGAATTCTATTAGCTTTCCACACTGCAAAGCCACACAGTTTGCACTGTTTTGTTGGATTGCAATTGTGTATTGTAGACTCTGGATGGCTTTGTATGGCATTAGAGGGAGATAATAGATACAGCCTGGTAAAGACAGAGGTGTGAAGAATGACACTGTGACACACTTATCAGGATATGGAGAGGTGATAACTGGAGGAGGAGAACAGGCTTCCACACCTACCCAACACGTGTTGATGTGTCATGAAATAACATTATCACGCTGATACCCTTCTAAAGCCCCATATTCTACTAGCTACACATATTCTGCTTCCTGAGTTTTTGTATTTTTACCATTTTACATAATGGTTGAACAGACTTGCTTCTACAGAACCCTGCAGAAAGTAGATCTAAACCCAACCACTAAAATCTTGTACAATATTTAACAGATCAATATATTTACTAAAGTAGCTATCATTAACCACTTCAACCCCGGAATAATTTACCCCCGTCCTGACCAGAGGACTTTTTGCGATTCGGCACTGCTTCGCTTTAACTGACAATTGTGCGGTCGTGCAACGTGGTACCCAAATAAAATTGACGTCCTTTTTTCTCCACAAATAGAGCTTTCTTTTGGTGTATTTGATCACCTCTGTGGTTTTTATTTTTTGCGCTATAAACAAAAAAAGAGCGAAAATTTTGAAAAAAAAAGAAATATTTTTTGCTATAATAAACATCCCAAAAAAATATATAAAAAAACTATTTTTTTCCTCAGTTTAGGCCAATATGTATTTTTCTACATATTTTTGTTAAAAAAAAATCGCAATAAGCGTATATTGATTGGGGATAGTTTTATGGCATTTTTATTATTATTATTTTTTTACTAATAATGGCTGCGATCTGCGATTTTTATCATGACTGCGACAATATGGTGGACACATTGCACACCTTTGGCGCTATTTTGGGACCATTGTGATTTATACAGCGATCAATGCTATAAAAATGCACTGATTACTGTGTAAATGACACTGGCAGGGAAGGAGTTAACCACTAGGGGGCGAGGAAGGGGTTAAGTGTGTCCTAGGGAGTGATTCTAACTGTGGGGGGACTGGGCTACGAGTGATATGATCACAGGGAACAGTAGATCACTGTCATTTCACTAGGCAGAATGGGGAAATGCCTTGTTTACAAAGGCATCTCCTTGTTCTGGAGCTCCGTGACACGATCACGGGACACCGGTGGATATCGAGTCTGCGGGTCCCGCGGGCACGGTCAAGGGAGCTCGTGTCGGCGCGCGCACCCTCTCACGGCGGGATTTTCAAAGCAACGTACATTCTGCCGATGTATATGTTCGTTAGGCGGTCGGCAAGTGGTAAAAATAAACTATTGTGATCTTGTTATTAAAGTCCTTTTTCGGGCACTTTAAGCAGGACAGCTGTCTCCAAATTACTTGCCTGTGTTGTCACCCTGTCACATGCTCTTCTGGTGGACCACTGTGCAGGCTGAGCCCATGGTTGTCCCCATCAGGGGTGAGATTTGGATTTAGTTGGAAAGTTGGTTCAATGTGAACCCAGCCTGTTCACAGTTCATAGCCCTGCTAAACAAATGCAGCCATTCGCCCATCTGAATTCCTGGCTGCTATAAAGTAAACACAGCGCCAGCATCCCAGGGGAGATCATTGACCAGATATTTGGGTAAAGCCTAGTACTCACTAACAGTTTTTTTTTCGTTCAACCCAGTGGACTGAAAGAAAAAAACTGAAGAGATCAGGAAGAGATCCTGTAGTAACAATTCAATGTTAGTTCAGCGATCTCCCCACTGAGCTATTGTGTTCTGACTGATGGTTCTAACCCCCCTGCCAGACCACACCAGTCAGCACTCTCAGTCATCACTGATCAAATGCCGATCAGCAGACCTCTTTTAATCATGCCCCTTAGTCAGAAGCCGGATGTTCTGCTGGCTTCTGTCGAACCAGCTGCCATACTCCCGGATTGAATGTCAGCTGGTTTCTATGGAACCGGCTGATACCGCCCGATATTCGGCCCTTAAGGCTTTGCCACACCCATGGAAGGTTCTCCCCAATATTGGAAGTCATATGGCTTGGTCTGGTACAACAAGTTGGAGTTGCATGCACACTGTCCTCTGTGCTGTCCTCTGGGGACTGTGTAGACAGAAGTGTGATTGAGAACACACATGAAATCTTTCAATGGAACTCTCTCAGCTCTTATCTACTCCTGTTCTCCAAGATGACTCCCAGGCTCCTTCTCCTTCCCAGACTGCAGAACTCTATCCTTCTCAAATCACTTTTCCTGCAGACTGGATATTGTATCTGAACTGACAGTATCTACTATTCCCACAGTTCTCCTTTAATGTAAAATCAAATTGTTTTCACTCCCTCTAAATCTGCAGCTTTCAGATTTCTGACTTTCTCAGTCAGAATGTGTTTTAGTAGAGTCATTAAAGGGGTTGTAAAGGCAAAATGTTTTTAGCCCATATGTGATCTCTGTGCTATATATATAGTGAATATAGTTGTTATTTTTGCTTAAAATATTTAGTTACCTGTTAAATAAGTATGCTATTTATCCACTTTCTCGTTCCATCTCATGATTCTCTCCTCAACTTCCGGGTTTCGGAGCGCGTTCACTAAAGCAACGTCATGGCATCAAAGAAACTACATTTCCCTTGAGGCTTAGCGGCATTGCGCATACGCAGTGCCGCTTTTTTGCCTTCTCACATAACGAGAACGAGCATAATTCTTGTTTCTATTTCTGGCTAGGATGACCACACGCTGGCCATTTAACACGTCCATTCCCGCCTCCCAAACACGCCTATAGCATAAAGAAACAAATAATACTAACTATTGAAATAAATACGGGGGTGGAGTTAAGGCCGGACTGTGCTGGTTAGATGGTCATTCAGTACAATAACAAGGCACGGGAGGCGGAGCTACAGCGTCTTAGACACGCCCGCCGATCCCCTTCCTCCCATGCCTGTGAACGTTCACAGCGTCTCCCCGCAGGGATGTAGTCCCAAGGGAGGGGGCGAGCACGATGACCAATCCCCAGCCAGAACGGCTCGGATGATGGGGAGGAACAGGAAGTGAGAAATTCAGACAAGGAAAAAAAAACATTTAGAAGGAAAATCGAAAGAAAAAGGTAAGTGAACCAACAATGCACTAGCTTAAAAGAACCTATTTAGAAAATAAAAAACAAACCTTTACAACCCCTTTAAGTTGAATCAACATCATCTGGAATGTACTGTATATCACTGCAATAATATTTCCTATACTTAAAACATCAACCCCTTTTTTATTGATGTGTACACTTGTATGAACATAATGTATTGAATTCTTTAATAAAAATATTGAACAATAAAATAACACTTCATAGTCCTACCATGAAGGTCCTTGTTCAGGCACTTCCAGCTATGGGGTAACAACTGTCTTCTAGGTGTGCTCCTACATTGTCACCCTGTTATATGAGCCCCTTGTGAAGACTACAAATATTAAATCATTTATGATGGCTGATCTCCAAAAAGCTGGCCATACACATGGCAATTTGATTGATCAAACTTTCAGTTCCATTTTGTGGATAGCAATCAAACACATACAATGGTGATTTTAGTTGGCTGCAAGTGGATTGGAATAAAATTACCCCAACTGAAGCACCTGCTCAAACTGCTGCATGCTTATTCCTCCTGTAGTAACTTACAAGTCGATGAGAGGAGCAGGTATTTACACACTGAGGAATTTTGAACAGATGCAGTGGCCTGAGTCCAGCAACTTGGAGGAGTTTCAACATGCAGGATGCCAGCAAGGTACAGTGCTGTGAAAAAATATTTGCGGCCTTCATGATCTAGCGGGCATTTACTTTTTAGGGGTGTTATGTGCCTAAATTTAGGGGTTGCTCTAAGCTGGTAGCCAGGCTCGGACCATTTTTGATTGCTAGGTATTTGCTTCTGTCTATGTGATGCTGCCTGGTGTACGATTCCCTGTGGCCTGTAGGTGCCGCTGCCATATCAGGTCAGGGTTGAGCCAGGGGTGGCATTGCTGGCCTTGGGGTGTCCTCTCTCGGAAGCGGGGCAGTGGGCGTGGTAGGTTAGAGTGGAGTGGAGGAGCCGGAGGGGTGTGCCCCTCCGGCGGTGCGGTGACTGGCCGAGAGCCCGAGGCTGCAGCGTTCCAGGTAGGCCCAGTACCTTTTAACTGGGTCTACAATTCACCCATTGGAGTCCCAAGCTGCCCGGGTGAGGGTACCCGTTCTGACCGCGAGGAAGCCAGTGGAGGATCGGTCCCACTGAGAAGATGAGTAATGGAAGATTGCTATCTCGGGAGAGGCCTGGTGACCTGTCAGAGGGAAGGATTCCGTGTTTGGGAGGACTAACCTGTAGAGTGCCCATTGGCTTTATCCTGTTCTTAAAAGTCTACAGAGGTTAGAGGATTTCCTGTACCTGTCCCTGGAGGGGATAGGGTGACAGAACAGTTCAAGCTTCACACCGGCTGCTAGGACTGTGAGAGAGGACTATCCGGGTGAGCTAGACCCACTCGGGATTGAGTGGCGACAAGGTCACTGATTGTGCCTGGATCTAATCTCACACTATTCCTTCTTTCATCTATCTGTCTCTATCTACTACGCAGCAAAAATAGAAAATAAACTCTCTGTTGGAGTTAAAGTGTTCTGGACATTGTTTCTTTGGGGAAGAAATAGGGACTTGACCCCATACTCTCGGGAAGAGAAGCAGTGGAGGAAGGTAACTAACTGCAGGACCCAAAATTGTGAATACCGCTTAACCGCCTCAAACAGGAGGGTACGGGCATATAGCACGGTGTGCCTTGACTTGCAAGTGAGCCAGGCTTGAAGAAAATGTTTAGATACACTGTGTCCCACAAATCCTCGTCTAATATTCCCAAGATGTTCTCCTATTCTCACATTTAGGGCTCTTGTTGTTCTGCCAACGTATTGTAAATTGCAAGGGCAGGTTAGGAGATAAATAACTCCCACCGTCCCACAGGTAATAAAATCTTTTATCTTATATACTTTTGACGTCACCTGAGAGGTAAAGGAGGTGGTTCTAACAGTCTGAGATGTTTTGCACACCTTACACCTCTTACAAGGAAAAAATCCCTTCATGTCACCAAACATACTAATTTTGGGAGGTATATCAATAGCACTAGGTGCCAGTTTATCCTTGAGGTTTAAAGTTCTCCTATAAACAATATTGGGTTTAGTAGGTATAACTGGTCCCAGGACCCTATCCCCCTTAAGGATATTCCAATGTTTCCTCATAACCTTGTTAACCCACCAATGGTGGGAGGAGAAATTCGTAATGAAAGCCCATTCAAAACCCCTATTTTTTTCTATGTCCCTGACTTTGGGTTTCAACAGTATTTCTTTCTCCATGTTATTAACTTTGACAATATCCTTTTCCAAAGCATTACGGTCATATCCTTTATCAATGAAGCGATTTTTTATAATATCTGTTTGTATCTTGAAGTCTTCCATACGAGAACAATTCCTCCTTATCCTCTGGAACTGGCTCTTGGGTATTGCTTTCAACCAACTGGGATGATGACAACTACCCATTGGTATATACCCATTTTTATCGGTAGATTTGAAAAAAGTTTTAGTAATTAGTCTCCCTTCTTCTTTCATAATTACCAGATCCAGGAAATTAACAGAGGAGATATTTGCTTCATAGGTGAACCTAATGCCCCATTGGTTGGTGTTAACCATTTCCATAAATGATTTTAGGGATTCGGGGTCCCCTTTCCAAAGGAAAAAGGCGTCATCAATATATCTTCACCAGTATAGTAAGTGGGGGCATCTCCATGAGAAAATATGATCATTTTCCCACAGGGCCATGAAAAGGTTGGCGAGGCTGGGAGAAAATTTAGCTCCCATCGCCACACCCGTTCGTTGCAGAAAATATTGTCCATCATAGTAAAAATAGTTATGCACACTTAAATGATTCAGGTCATCGAACACATTTTAATAGTACATGTGCAAATAAAAAAATGCTGTTTTTAGATGATGATTTAATTTATTAAGGCAAAAAAAGATGTCCAAACCTGCCTGGCCCTATGTGAAAAAGTAATTGCCCCTAAACCTAATAACTAGTTTTGCCACCCTTGATGGCAACTAATGAAATCAAGTAGGGATGAGCTTCGAGTTCGAGTTGAACTCATGTTCGACTCGAACATTGCCTGTTTGCCCATTTGCCGAACAGCGAACAATTTGGGGTGTTCGCAGCAAATTTGAAAAGCCGTGGAACACCCTGTAAAAGTCTATGGGAGAAATCTAAAGTGCTAATTTTAAAGGCTTATATGTAAGTTATTGTCATAAAACGTTTTTGGGGACCCGGGTCCTGCCCCAGGGGACATGTATCAATGCAAAAAAAAGTTTTAAAAAAGGCAGTTTTTTCGGGAGCAGTGATTTAGTGATTTTAATAATGCTTAAAGTGAAACAATAAAAGTGAAATATTCCTTTAAATTTCGTACCAAGGGAGTGTGTATAGTATGCCTGTAAAGCAGCGCTTGTTTCCCGTGCTTAGAACTGTCCCTGCACAAAATGTAATTTCTGAAGGAAAAAAAGTAATTTAAAAGCACTCGCGGCTATAATGAATTGTCGGCTCCCAGTAATACAGAGAAAAGTCCCCAACGCAGGTTTCCGTTGCATCAGAGGGGGGCGGGGTCACCCGCACGTCACTTGGGAAGCCTGGGTTTCCCCTTGCGTCAGAGGGTGACGGGGTCACGTGACGGGTGGCCCCGACCTCAGCTACTTAAGAGCAATCACTGGCTGAAGCCGCGTCATTCCCGGGGTGTCTCCGCTCCGGTGAAGAGTGCTGTTTCTCGCTGCGCTGGACATCATCGTTGCAGCCTGGACCCCGTAGAGGAGAGATCATCCGTCGCTGGACCCGGGAGAGGAGATCACCCATCGCAGGATACCGAGAGTGGATTACCGCCGCTGGAATCTTTTTTTTCTTTTTATTTTTAATAAAGGACTTTTCCCAACGATGTCTGTGTGTTTTTTTGTTTTTTTTTTACACTTTCTTTGTGAAATGGTAGGGGTACAATGTACCCCTTACCAATTCACATAGGGGGGCGGGATCGTGGGGTCCCCTTTGTTAAAGGGGTCTTCTATATTCCAATAAGCCCCCCGCCCGCAGACCCCCACAACCACCGGGCAAGGGTTGTGGGGATGAGGCCCTTGTCCTCATCAACATGGGGACATGGTGCTTTGAGGGGTCACAGACCCCCAAAGCATCCTCCCCATGTTGAGGGCATGTGGCCTGGTACGGTTCAGGAGGGGGGGGACGCTGCCAGGTTGCGTGCTCGGATAAAGGGTCTGGTATGTTTTTTTGGGGTAAACTCCACGCCATTTTTTTTTTATTTGGCGTGGAGTTCCCCTTAAAATCCATACCAGACCTGAAGGGTCTGGTATGGATATTTGGGGGGAAGCCCACGTCATTTTTTTTTAATTTGACGCAGGGTTCCCCTTAATATTCATACCAGACCTGAAGGGCCTGGTAATTGAATTTGGGGGGACCCCCACACATTTTTTTTTTTATCAATGACTTTTCGCTGTTTTGCCGGGAGACGACAATTCATTATAGCCGCGAGTGCTTTTAAATTACCTTTTTTCCTTCAGAAATTACACTTTTGTGCAGGGACAGTTCTAAGCATGGGAAACATGCGCTACTTTACAGGCATACTCTAGACAACCCCCAGGTACGAAATCTAAAGGAATATTTCACTTTTATTGTTTCACTTTAAGCATTATTAAAATTACTGCTCCCGAAAAAACGTCCGTTTTTAAAACTTTTTTTTGCATTGATACATGTCCCCTGGGGCAGGACCCGGGTTCCCAAACACTTTTTATGACAATAACTTGCATATTAGCCTTTAAAATTAGCACTTTAGATTTTTCATGTTCGAGTCCCATAGACTTTAACGGTGTTCGTATGTTTGAACAAATTTATTGCCTGTTCGCAAGTTCTGGTGCGAACCGCTCTGGGGGGTGTTCGGCTCATCCCCAAAATCAAGTGTTCAAAATCCAAACATAGTGTGTGTACCACTCAGGCGAGTAATAGACAGTTATCCAATGCAGGTGCTTGCTCCATCTCACCACCACCAACTTGACAGTAGACATGTGCATTTGTTTTCGTCCGAATTTTGGGGATTTTCACGTTCGTTTTAACAAACGGTAATGAACGTGCAGAATCCGAAATCTGAAAGATCCGACATAAAAAATGCTTTATTTTCGTTTTGTTTCGACATAGATAGAAGATTTGACATGATGGTGACAATAGCGATCTGTGTCTATCGAACCTGTGGTTGAATGTGCCTAACCTAACTCTATTAGTCCAAGATTTTTCGACATAGAGAGAAAAGATTTGACATTATAGAGACATGAAGATTCAACAAAGCAGCTAAAAACATACGATCGCCACGAGCGGACATTTATGGTCAAATGCTCCGCCCATAGGCTATAGGAATATATAAGAATTCTAATGTTGGTTGACTAGTAATAATAATTAAGAAATATAATTACTACTAGTCATACAACATTAGAATTCTACTATAGCTTGTGGGCGGAGCATTCGACTGGAAATGTACGATTGCGGCGTCGTACAGTTTAGCTGCTCCGTGGAATCTTCTTAGAACATTCGACAGACACCATTAGCCTTCAATGACAGATTCGACATTAATTAATTTGGATTTTCGGACAAATGCATTTTTTAACGAAACAAAATAAATAAAAACTATTTTCGGAAGTAACTAAATTATTTTATTTTTCGGACGAAAACGAAATTCCAAAACAAAATATTTCAGTGTGCACATGTCTACTTGACAGATATATCTGGCATGGTGACAAAGAAAGGGTTTTAGTTACTCCAGCTCTGTTGTGGTGTGTGGCTATTTGCTCTTCTTTTTCTGCAATCAAGTGTTTGCGATAATTGGCAATGAGTTTTTCACATCGCTGTGGAGGAATTTTGGCCCACACTTATTTGCAGAAATGCTTTAATTCAGCCTCAACAGCATCTCAATTGGATTTAAGTCCGGACTTTGACTAGGCCACTCCAAAACCTTAATTTTTTTGAGCCATTCAGAGGTTATCTTGCTGGTGTGTTCTGGACCATTGTCCTGCTGCATAACCCAAATGCATTTGAGGTCAGGAACTGATGGCTGGGCATTCTCCTTCAGGATTTTCTGTTAGAGCACAGAATACATGATTCCATCAATTATGGCAAGTCGTCCAGGTCCTTAAGCTGCAAAGCAGCCCCAGGTCATCACATTACACTGGCTGCAAAAAGCACCTTGAGGGGATTCAGTTCACATTTGTAGCGCTATACAAGTTACTCTTTCTTTCATTCATTCCCACCACAATGTTTGATTGTTGGTATGATGTTCTTTTTATGAAATGCTGTGTTACTTTTACGCCAGATGTAATGGGACGCAAACCTTTCAAAAAGTACAATTCTTGTCTCATCCGTCCACAGAATATTTGTTCAAAAGTCTTGGGGATAATGAAGATGTTTTTGGCAAATGTGAGATGAGCCTTTGTGTTCTTTTTGGTCAGCAGTGGCTTTGGCCTTGGAACGCTTCCATGGATGCCATTTTGCCCCCAGTCTTTCTTATTGTTGAATCATGAACACTGACCTTAACTGAGGCAAGTGAGGCCTACAGTTCTTTAGATGTGGTTCTGTTTTCTTTTATCACCTCCTGGATGAGTCATTATTGTGCTCTTGGAAGGCCGGCCACTCCTGGGAAGGTTCACCACTGTTCCAAGTCCTCTCCATTTGTGTATAATGGCTCTCACAGTGGTTTGCTGGAGTCCCAAAGCCTTAGAAATGGCTTTTGTAACCCTTTCCAGACTGATACATGTTACTTTGTTTCTCATCTCTTCTTGAATTCCTTTAGATCGCTGTATGATGTGTTGGTTTTTTAGATCTTTTAGCATGCTTCACTTTGTCAGACAGCTTCTATTTAAGTGATTTCTTGATTCAACGGGTCTGGCAGTAATCAGGAAATTTAACTCAGCTTTCCTAAAAAATGTAATCAATCACAGTTCATTCATGATTTAGCAAGAGGGGGGCAATTACTTTTTCACATAGTGTATTTTAAGAGACAATCCGCGCTATCCCTATTCAGCTGAAAAATTGGCATTAAAGTGCAAATATTCAGCCAGAAAAATTGGGTGAAAAAACGTGCAACTAGACAAATTTAACGTGAAGATGCAACTGTGCGAAAATTAGGATATTAATATGAAAATATGAATAATGGTGCTGCAATATGAAAAAGTTCAGAATAATAAACAAAAATATATGTAGTGCAAAAGATATTGCGCAACCCAAGACAAGGCAATAAGGTGAATGAAACAATGATAAATCCTTCAAAAAACTTCAAAAAAAGCAAAAGTGAATGCTCCTACAAAGCAATAGTGAATGCTCATAAGAAATAAAAACAAATAATATGTGTATATATCTAATATGAGTTAACTTCAAACACATATGATTGAAATTAT
Organism: Rana muscosa; assembly: GCA_029206835.1. NCBI lineage: Eukaryota > Metazoa > Chordata > Amphibia > Anura > Ranidae > Rana > Rana muscosa. The sequence goes on from CM055118.1 coordinate 338,558,684, forward strand.
GTGAAAACCAAAAACAGTAATGAGCAACACATAAAATGTCCATAAAAAACTGGGCTATGGTCAAAGAAGCGAAGTTGTCAATCCTCCTCTGTTTCTTCTTTGCAGCAGGTAATAATGACTCACAGGTATAGGATGTCTGCTTACCAGATCAGGTGGACCCCCATTACAGGGATCAAGTGGGCTTGGTAGACACGATTACTCCGGACATCTAGTGAAGGGAATCAGACACTCCTCAGGATCCTATGCTCCTCTGCTGCACCATGTTCAGAAATCCTCTCAGGTTAGGATAAACCAATCAAGAGCACCGCTCATATGGCATAATGGGGATAAGAACAAAAAAACTTCATTGTATAAAATATATATAGTACTGACATCCACAGATTTGGAAAAATTAGAGAGAGCGCGCTGTGTGCCCGCACTCCCATACAACGATTTAAAAAAAGCAGTCAGCTGTAGCTCGCGCCGATCAGCTGGTGCGTGATGACATCCTTGGCTCCAGGATGGAGCCAAAGAATCTGATGTCAGTACTATATATTTGTGGATGTCAGTACTATATATTTTTTATACAATAAAGGGGAATTCCTTTCAAACCTTTCTGCACCATGAAGTTTTTTGTTCTTATCCCCATTATGCCATATGAGCGGTGCTCTTGATTGGTTTATCCTAACCTGAGAGGATTTCTGAACACGGTGCAGCAGAGGAGCATAGGATTCTGAGGAGTGTCTGATTCCCTTCACTAGATGTCCGGAGTAATCGTGTCTACCAAGCCCACTTGATCCCTGTAATGGGGGTCCACCTGATCTGGTAAGCAGACATCCTATACCTGTGAGTCATTATTACCTGCTGCAAAGAAGAAACAGAGGAGGATTGACACCTTCGCTTATTTGACCATAGCCCAGTTTTTTATGGACATTTTATGTGTTGCTCATTACTGTTTTTGGTTTTCACATCATTTCAATCATATGTGTTTGAAGTTTACTTATTTTAGATATATACACATATTATTTGTTTATATTTCTTATGAGCATTCACTATTGCTTTGTAGGAGCATTCACTTTTGCTTTTTTTGAAGTTTTTTTAAGGATTTATCATTGTTTCATTCACCTTATTGCCTTGTCTTGGGTTGCGCAACATCTTTTGCACTACATACTTTTTCACATAGGGTCAGGTTTGGACAGCTTTATTCCCTTAATAAATTAAATCATCATTTAAAAACTGTATTTTGTATTTACTGGGGTTATCTTTGTGCAATATTGAAATTTGTATGATGATCTGAATAATTTAATTATGACAAATGTACAAAAAAAAATAAAAAATCAGGAAATAAAATACTTTTTCACAGCACTGTCTGTATTTTTTTTTCAGGCTGAGTTTATTTGACTATTGATCCTACAGAATTTTTTTTTATTTCGAGCAAGATAAGAATTTGATTGATGTCTGATCAAGCTTTTTATCAGGCTAGGCTGTGATGGCCAAGTGGTTAAGGCGTTGGACTTGAAATCCAATGGGGTCTCCCCGCACAGGTTCAAATCCTGCTCACAGCAATCACCTTTATGCAGAGTTCTGTTACACAAATAGTGTACAGCTTTGAGATATTTCTTAGTATATTACTCAAACTTAAATAAACTACAATGGTTTTTACTTTTATTTACTAGAATACACTCTGAGAACGTTTACAAGAGACAAAGACCTGGACACATCAGGCAGCCCCACCCCAGCTTGAGGGTTGTTGATGGAAAAATAAATAACTGCATTTAAATGCAAAGGGAAAATTTGCATCCAGCACAAAGAAAGTTCCTTGTCAATGCTTAGAGCACTGGTGCCCTATATGTAGCTGTTTACTAACTGTTGAGTAGCCCTTGGACCCCAGCAATCTGTAATAGGAGTGGGAGCATTGGGTTGTAAGGAGTAGAAGTAACAATCTCTGCCAGCCTTACATTAAGGTGTCCTCAGTTTCTTACGGTCTTCTGACATTCATCTCCACCTACAGTAAATCATCTAGAATGTCTGCAATCTCTAACAGTCCTCTCTAGCAAGGTATACTTACATAAGCCTGCCATCTTAATATAGGGTTGCCACCTTTTCTTCAAGTCAAACCCGAACACTTTAGCGGCGCAAAGCAATTTTTTTCCGGGAAGAGGCAAGCTTGGCTTGTTCAGTAGCTTGTATCCTCACTCCTTTTTTTCGGAGACTCTGATCTGGTTTTAGTCTCTGTTGGGTCTGGTGTGCACCGACTCTCCGACACAAGGCAGCCCGGGTCAAAGAGAATGGGACATTTGGTCGCTCGGAGGCAACAACAGGAGCCCTCTGCAGCGGTCTAGACTCCTGATGCTGCCTCCTCGCGTCGTTGGGTTTGCTGAAGCTAGCTAAAGTCGGTGGGCACCCGGTTGACTCCTTCACCAGGGCCCTCTGGAGTTTTCCGCTAGCTTTCGGTACTTTGCTGCAGCTTTCACTGGGCTTTGGCATACTTGACGAACATGCCCGACTCTTCCGCAGTTGAAACAGATCACCGGGTTTTGTGGTTTCTGCACCTGGGCAACTGTAGAACTTAGAGGTTTCTTTGGCCCTTCTGAGGCTTCCTCACTGGGTAGAGTAGTTGGCATGGTGGTCAACAAAGACATCATCTCTATCAACTGTGATACCTGAGTCTTAAGGAGCTCGACCATCATCGGCATTGATTATCCTGACCCCAGAAATGGATTCAGACTTCTGACTCTTCTTCTTGTTCTCTAGCATGACTCCTTCCTCCCTTACAATCCGGATCAGGTCTGGGTACTTCCGGATGGCTTCTAAGGCAGGACCCTTCAAGCTCTCGGTTATTCTCTGTTTCTTGTGGGCCTCTGGGATGTCCCATTCATCCAAGGCTTGTGTGGCTTGGTCCAGCCACTCCTCAAAACTGTCTTCCGCTGAAGGTACTGGTTGTCTTCCGGAGAAAACCCTGATCTTCCTGTAGCCAGCTGTCGAGTATGTTTTAGGGTCTTTCTGACATTTTTCAACAAATTCTCCAAGGGCAGCAAGGAGCTCTGGTCCAACTGTGGCCAGAGGTGACAGGGCAGGAATTGCTTCTTTTCTTGATCCAGCGGAACTGGAAGAGGAGGGGCCCTCTTCTGAGGCCTTAAGATGAATCACACCAAGTTCCGTCTTGTTGGCCAATTTTACACTAGCACCTTTAAAGTTTTCATGGATTTCTTGTTTCCATTCCACTAATGCATAGGTGTGAGGAGCCCCAGGGTCTGCTTTGACATCAATCACCCACACTTTCTTGTCTGGGGATAGTGCCTTTACAGCTTGACTGACTTGGTCCTCAGTCCAAAGTTCTCCCTGAAGTTCGATCACCACACTCAAGTCTGAGCAGGCGCCTTCTTCTTTGCACCACTGAATCGCAGCGGCAGAGTCCATTTTGGTGCTGGTAGGGGTTCCCTCTAGGGGGGGTTGATTGCAGAGTCGCAGAAATCCCGGACGAGCCCCCACGTATAGCACTACCCCGTATGAGCTGCTGGTTAGTTTTGGGTCTGCACTCTGCCTGTCAACCCCAGAAATTTGGCTCGAACCCCCCTTGGCACAACTGGACAAGAGTATGGTTGTGGGTCCAATGGCAAATAGGGAACCACAACAATACCACACTATAATGTATACAGTTACTGTTACCTTGACACTGGTCACCTAAATCTCAGCTGCAATAAACAGGATTCCACATAAGATGTAACTTAACCAGTGGTAAAGAGGTTTACTTGAAATAAAGGAAAGTAGAGCAATGGTTATACAGATAACATGGACTCTATACAGATCCCTGCAAAAGTCAATGGAACATAACTGGTTTCAGAACATAAACTTAGATCAGTACCTAATTACCATAACCTGAGGTTAGAGGTGAGTAGGTGTGTGTGGTGGAGGAATCTCCCAATGCTACTATACCGGCACTGGGACACCTCCCACCAAGTCCCACACACACTCACTAAAACAGCAAAACAACAGATATAATATGAGCAGTTATATCAAGCATCAAAGTTCTTATGGCTCTAAGGCTCCCTCTAGTGGACAGTTTGAACTGGTGCGTGTTCCTTTATGATGAACTTTAAAAAAGGGAACAAAGTGATGACTGTTCCTTTAAAACTCCCTTCGTCTTCTGCTAGCTCTGTTGGTGCACATATTTTGTATTCCAAATAGTGAGTAAAGAGAAAACTGGCAATCACTCCGTGAATGTACTAAAATGGCAAGGGAACCACTAGGTCTCTCAGGCCGCTATATAACTCTCGGGCGCAATGGCTTCCTGACTGTAGTACTGTAAGTGTCAGCAATGTAAGCTGGATCCTAGAACCACTTCTCCTGCAGCTCAGTTATCTATTTGGGTAGGCAAGTGCCTTCTCACCACCAAGGCAAGATGTGGCCAGTTCACCGCGCGGCCACTCACGAGGTGCAGGTGGATGGATGGCTTCAAATGCTATGGAGTGTAGAACGGTCCCTCACTGGCTTGATCAGAAGGCTGTCCCCGAGGATCCCTCACAGACGATCCGCTCTCCGGTTCTAGGCCCAGGCTTCTCCGGCCTAGGCACACTCCCAGCAGGCCTCACAGCAGGCCTCTTGCCGGCTGAAAGATGGCGTCCAGAGAGAGCGTGCTGAGGCCTCACTTGTCCTTATATCAGATCCCCCAGCAGGCTGTGCGGTGGTGCACTGTTTTCTGGTAGCTCAGTGGCACTGTGGGTATTGTAGTCTCAATCCAACCCACGGCAATAGAGTCACTTCCTCTCGTACTACAATGCCCACCGTGCTTTGTTCCTTAATGTAACCGAACTGAACAAACTTAAATGTCACAACATAAACAGACACCAGAGGGAGCCAACCTCTTAATCAGGAACACAAAGTAGTCTTTGAGAATACACTTGATCGTAACCCCTTGCTACATAAGTATAAAGGGCATTTAACCCCCCCTGCAAGGTACCCCCTACCCACCACTGAAAGCATTTACCCTGGTCTGATACAGGAAGGGAGGCTGCATGCTCACTGCTCTCCCTTTCCTGGCCACCAGGCCATGTGTCTGGATAAGTGTCTGGTGGGATTTCAAGGGGAACCCCATGCTGTTTTCTTCTTCCTTTTTTTAAATGTTCCGCTTACTCTTTTTTAACAATAGCTTGCCTATTAGCCCTAAAAATGGACAGAAAAAAAAAATAACACGATTTGGTACCCAGAGGCTTCAGTGGGATTTGGCACTAAGTTCGAAGTTAATGGACGTCACACTGATTTTGTAGGCAAGTACAGTCTACTTTCTCCACTGCAGGTGGTGCTCAACCACAGTAGCATTGCAGGGGGAGAGGAAGTCAAGAGCAACAGGGGTCCTCTATGGTTTCCTGGGTCACTGGGGGAAGCTATCTGGTTGGATGTTGCCACCCCATGCGACTCTAGCAGCCATCTTGGATCAGACAGACCCTACTTAAGGGCATTTCGCACGTGGGTAGTGTAGGTCACCCGTCTGTCAGGAACAGTAATTAGATACGTTTCAAACAAGAAAGGAAAGAAAAGGGACACACCGTCCTTCTGGAGACCTCCCATTTTGGGTTTGGACTGGCCAGGCCACAATCCACCCCTCAAAACAAATGCCGTAAGCACCACTGAGACCAGCGGCGGTGCGTCTATAAAGGGCGCAGGAGCACCACCCCCCCCCTTTCCTGCACTGCTCTAATCCCCATAGATAGATTCATGCATTGCATTTGGTTGGAATAATTTTGAATCCTGTTGAAATATTATCGAATTTGGTTGAAATATTAACCACTTAAGCCCCAGACCAATACGCAGCATAAGGACCAGGCCCCTTTTTGCGATTCGGCACTGCGTCGCTTTAACTGACAATTGCGCGGTCGTGCGACGTGCCTCTCAAATAAAATTGGCGTCCTTTTTTTCCCACAAATAGAGCTTTCTTTTTGTGGTATTTAATCACCTCTGCGGTTTTTATTTTTTTGCGCTATAAACAAAAATAGAGCTATAATAAATATCCCCCAAAAAATAGAAAAATTTTTTTTTCTTCAGTTTAGGCTGAATTCTTCTACATATTTTTGGTAAAAAAAATCGCAATCGCCGTTAATTTATTGGTTTGCGCAAAAATGATAGTGTTTACAAAATAGGGGATAGTTTTAAGGCATTTTTATTAATTATTTATTTTTTACTAGTAATGGCAGCGATCAGCGATTTTTTTCGTGACTGCGACATTATGGCAGACACATCGGACACTTTTGACACATTTTTGAGACCATTGTCATTTGCGATCAGTGCAATAAAAATGCACTGGTTACGGTAAAAATTACACTGGCAGTGAAGGGGTTAACCACTAGGGGCGCTGGAGGGGTTAAGTGTGCCTAGGGGCGTGTTTCTAACTGAGGGGGGGTGTGGCTACTAGTGACACGTCACCAATCTCCGCTCTGATTACACAGAGAGGAGATCGCTGACATTGTCAGTAGGGGAGCGGTGAGATGTTGTGTTTACACTAACATCTCCCCGCTTCATGCGTCCGTGAGACGATCGCGGGGATTCCCGCTGCGATCGAGTCCGCGGGACCCGCGGTCAGACTCACGGGGAAGGCAGGGGGGTCGCGAGCACGCCGCCGGCGGCGCGTGCGCGACCCCGATGTCGGCAGTTAAAGGGCCACGTACAGGTACGTGATTGTGCCTGTACGAGCCATTCTGCCGACGTATATATACAGTGAGGGGTTTTTAAGTGGTTAACGAATGCGGATGAAATATTATCGAATCCGGTAGAAATATTTTCGAATTTGGTTGAAATATTTTAGAATGCGACCGATTTTTCGAATTCCAATTAGAAAAGATTAGAATAGAAATAGAAAATCAACTAGAAAAACAATAGAACAGCAGAATAGAATATAGATACTATCTATTTCATTTTAAAAAAAAATGCAGATTACTATTTGTTTCCATAAGATCTCCTGCAGACTATTAGCATCTATTTTTTTTTCTGCAGATCTCCTGCAGACTATTAGCATCTATTTCATTTTTCTTTTCTTTTTCTTTTTTTGCATTAGAGCAGCCATTTCCTTTATTTCAGCAGATCTCCTGCAGACTATTAGCATCTATTTCCTTTTTTATTTTTTTTGCAGATTACTATTTATTTCCATCCAAACTCCTGCAAACTATTAGCATTTATATAATTTTTTGTGCAGATCTCCTGCAGACTATTAGTATCTATTTCATTTTCTCATCAGATCTGCAGACTATAAGCATCTATTTCATATTTTTTTTTTTGCAGATCTCCTGCAACCTATTTACAGCCATTTCCCTAGTCTAGTCTATTTCTAGTCTATTTTCTATTTCTATTCTAATATTTTCTAATTGGAATTTGAATTCATCCTATACGAAATTTGAATGTCGGAACATGGTTTATTATAATCTTTTCTATTCGGTTGGAATAATTTCGAATCCGGTTGAAATATTATCGAATTTGGTTGAAATATTAACGAATGCGGATGAAATATTATCAAATCCGGTAGAAATATTTTCGAATTTGGTTGAAATATTTTCGAATGCGACCGATTTTTCGAATTCCAATTAGAAAAGATTAGAATAGAAATAGAAAATAGACTATAAAAAAAAATAGAACAGAATAGAATAAAATATAATATATATTGTATTTTATTCTATTCTGTTCTATTGTTTTTCTATTCGATTCTTTCCAATATTTTCGATTCTTTTCTAATTGTTTTCAAATTCGATTTGACTAGAATTTTTTTCTAATTCGATTTGAATTTCGTCCGTGGTTTTTCGATTCGAAACGTTATTTCGGATTCGGTTGAATTCGTTAGCATTGTAATTCGTTAATTCGGATGCATCCGAATGTCCGAATAATGAAAATTCGTCTGAATTTTGATTCTTAACGGAACGAAATGCACATGCCTAGTCAGGGGTGCTTCAGCCCTATAGGACAATCAGAGCAGGACAAAAACTCCTCCTACAAGCTCTAACCAAACACTGTGACTGATAGAAGTCCCAAGACTGCTATATACTGCTGATGAGTAAGTTTATATTTACTAAAATAATTGCATTTCCATGTTCTTTGTACTGTAGGTGACCAGATATAATAAATGCAGGGTCCTGGGTTTAGTAACACAATAAGGTAAAAAAAAAAATTATGTACAGCTCCACCCTGCCCCCTAAATATTTACATGACCTTACCTGGTAAAGTTATAGCTGATTATACAAAGATTGTATGGTGACCTTAAATTTATGCATGTAATCTTAGTTTTTTTTATAATTTTTATAATTTTCTATCTTAATTTTGTGAGTTGTGTCTGTGCTTGCAGGAAATATGGACACGTAACTTGAAAAACACACAAATTAAAATTCATATTGTGATTTTGAAGCATTTCCTCGCCATCCAATTCTCTATAATGTATCACACATTTTTACCAAATCACACAAAGGATGCAATAAACACACAATGCCCTTTAACACAACACAATGATTCGATTAGCTCCCATAAGAAAAAAAAAGAAAAAAGATTATAACGGTAACTGGCTTTTAAGCACGCTTTGATCCCATGTTGTAACACATATAGGTCACAACATCCCTAACAATATTTAAATTTAGCCAAAGGGGTGCCACGTAGTTTTCATGACCTGCTTGATTTCCTGGAAGTGTAAACATGTCCCCTGCTCATGGTGACGCTGAAATTTTTGTCACTTTTAAACCAAAGGAATAGCAGTGACATGTGGTGGAGTTGCTGCAGCACCACCTACAGGTCACAATGAAAATTACAGATTGGGAATTGAACTTTTAACCACTTAAGCCCCGGACCAATACGCAGCATAAAGACCAGGGCCCTTTTTGCGATTCGGCACTGCGTCGCTTTAACTGACAATTGCGCGGTCGTGCAACGTGGCTCCCAAACAAAATTTACGTCCTTTATTTCCCACAAATAGAGCTTTCTTTTGGTGGTATTTTATCACCTCTGCATTTTTTATTTTTTGCGCTATAAACAAAAATAGAGCAACAATTTTGAAAAAAAAAAAACAATATTTTTTACTTTTTGCTATAATAAATATCCCCAAAAAAATATATAAAAAAACATTTTTTTCCTCAGTTTAGGCCGATACGTATTCTTCTACATATTATTGGTAAAAAAAATGCAATCAGTGTTTATTGATTGGTTTGCACAAAAATTATAGCGTTTACAAAATAGGGGATAGTTTTATGCCATTTTTATAAAAAAATTTTTTTTTACTAGTAATGGCAGCGATCAGCGATTTTTTTCGTGACTGCGACATTATGGCGGACACATCGGACACTTTTGACACATTTTTGGGACCATTGTCATTTTCACAGTGATCAGTGCTATAAAAATGCACTGGTTACTGTGAAAATGACACTGGCACTATGTGGCGCTGTAGGGGTTAAATGCTTGTGTTTCCTTACTGAGGGGGGTCGGGCTATGTGTCACATGACACGGATCTCTGCTCCGTGTACACGGAGCCGAGATCGGTGTCATTGTTACTAGGCAGAGCAGGGAAATGCTTGTTTACACAAGCATCTCCCTGCTCCATACCTACGTGAAACGATCGCGGAGATCCCCGTGGCGATCGAGTCCGCGGGAGCTGCGGTCCGACTCATGGGGAAGGCAGGGGGGACATACAGGTACGTGATTGTGCCTGTACGAGCCATTCTGCCGACGTATATATACAGTGCATGGTCGTTAAGTGGTTAAAGGGGAAAGGTAGAGAGAGTATTTTTTCCAGACATAACACATATTTTACACTTTGTTGAGAGTTAGCTTTTTTGTTGAATTTTTAATTTTTTACTAGATTGCTGTATTTTGGTTTTGGTATTCAATGTAGAAACGTGTACTTTTCATTTTAACCTGTAGGCTGGCAGTGAAATTATTTACTGGCTAATTCCATAGACTGAAAATGGAATCTGATGCATATTTGTATCTAAAGTTTTGTCTTGGAAGCAACTTTACTGGCTTGTACAGTGGCAGATGCTTTTAATGACCAAGAAAAATAATTTGGCAGCGGTGGGATTTGAACCCACGCCTCCGAAGAGACTGGAGCCTTAATCCAGCGCCTTAGACCGCTCGGCCACGCTACCTTCTGGTTACTTCAAGTTTGCTATGTTTTTTCGTAGTAAGAGTTAACGTTCTTCCTTTCCTTCCTTTATTTCCTTCCCTTCCTTCATTCCTTCTCTTTCCTTCCTCCCTTCCTTTCTTCCTTCCTACCCTTCCATTCTTCCTTCCTCCCTTCCTTCCCTTTCTTTCTTCCCTTCCTTCCTACCCTTCTTTCCTTTATTTAGTTCCTTTTCTTCATTCCCTTCCTTCCCTTCCCATACTTCCTTCTCTTGTTCCCTTCCTATCCTTCATTCTCTTCCTTTCCTTCCCTTCCTTCATTCCTTCTCTTTCCTTCCTCCCTTCCTTTCTTCCTTCCTACCCTTCCCTTTCTTCCTTCCTCCCTTCCTTCCCTTTCTTTCTTCCCTTGCTTCCTACCCTTCTTTCCTTTAATTACTTCCTTTTCTTCATTCCCTTCCTTCCTTCCTTCCCTTCCTTCCCTTCCCATACTTCCTTCTCTTGTTCCCTTCCTATCCTTCATTCTCTTCCTTTCCTTCCTTTCCTCCCTTCCTTCCCTCCCTCCCTTCCATCCTTCTTACCTACCTTCCTTAATTTCCTCCTTTCCTTCCTTCGCTTTCTCCCTTCCTTCCTTCCCTTCCTTCCTTCCTTTGCTTCCCTCGGTCCTTCTTTCCTTCCCTTCCTCCCTTCCCATTATTCCTTCTCTTCCTCCCTTCCCATTCTTCCATGCTTCCCTTCCTTCCTTCTCTTCCTTTGCTTCCTCTCATTCCTTCCTTTCTTCCCTTCCCTCTTTCCCTCACTTCCTTTCCTGCAGATTTGTATCTTAGGGTAACCCGTTTTGTCTTGGAAGCAATTTTACTGGCTTGTACAGTAGCAAATGTTTTTAATGACTAAGAAAAAAATATTGGCAGCGGTGGGATTTGAACCCATGCCTCCAAAGAGACTGGAGCCATAATCCAGCGCCTTAGGCCGCTCGGCCACGCTACCTACTAATGATGTTTTGTTTGTTATGTTTTTTCCTAGCAAGAATTAAAGTGGAGCTCCAACCTAAAGTGGAACTTCTGCTTATCAGATTCCTCCCCCCCCTCCGGTGCCACAATTGGCACCTTTCAGGGGGGAGGGGATGCAGATACCTGTATAATACAGGTATTTGCACCCACTTCCCGGCATAGAATATCTGCAGAATCCCGCCCCCCGCTGTGTTCTGGGAAACACACAGTTCCCAGAACACAACGGGGACCAGTGAAGATGCACGGCGCAACTGGCGCATGCGCAGTAGGGAACCGGGCAGTGAAGCCGCAACACTTCACTTTCTGATTTCCTCACCGAGGATGGCGGCGGGGGCAGCCGAGAGACGATCGATTGCTCGTCTTCTGCTGCCGACATCGCGGGCACCCTGGACAGGTAAGTGTCCATTTAATAAAAGTCAGCAGCTGCAGTATTTGTAGCTGCTGGCTTTTAATAATTTATTTTAAGGTGAAGCTCCGCTTTAAAGTCCTTCCTCCCTTCCTTCCTTTCTACCCTTCCTTCCCTTTCTTCCTTCCCTTCCTTCCTTTATTTCCTTCACTTCCTTCCTTTCTTTTTTTCTTCCTTCCCTCTCCTCCTACCCTTCCTTTCTTCCTTCTCCTCCTCCCTTCACATCCTTCCTTCTCTTCGTCCCTTACTGTCCTTCCTTCTCTTCCTTCCTTGCTTCCTTTCCTTCCTTCCCTTCTTCTCATCCCTTCCTTCCTTTCTTCCTTCTCTTCCTCCCTTCCCTTGCTTCCCTTCCTTCCTTGCTTGCTTCCTTCCCTTTCATTCTCTCATTCCTTTCTTCATTTCGTTCCTTCTCTTCCTTTCTTACTTCCTTCGTGTTTCCATCCTCCCTTCCTTCCCTATCTTCCATTCCCTGCATATTTGTATCTAAAGGTAACCTGTTTTGTCTTGGAAGCAATTTTACTGGCTTGTACAGTGGCAGATGCTTTTAATGACCAAGAAAAATAATAATTTGGCAGCAGTGGGATTTGAACCCACGCCTCCGAAGAGACTGGAGCCTTAATCCAGCACGTTCGACCGCTCGGCCACGCTACCTTCTGTTGTCTGACAGTCTGCTATGTTTTTTTCCTTTTCTTCTTCCTTACTTCCTTCCCTTTCTTCCTACACTACTCTTCCCTCCCACTCTTCATTTCTTCCTTCCCTTCCCTCCTACCCTTCCTTTCTTCCTTGCCTTCCTTCCCTTACTTCCTTTCTTTATTTCCTTCCCTTCCTTCATTCCTTATCTTCTCTTCCCCCTTCCTTAATTCCTTCCTTCCTTCCTTTATTTCCTTCCCTTCCTTCATTTCTTCCCTTCCCTCCTACCCTTCCTTCCTTCTTTCCTTCCTTCCCTTTCTTCCTTCCTTCCCTTACTTCATTCTCTTCCTCCCTTCCCATCCTTTCTCTTCCTTCCTTCCTTCCTTCTCTTCCTTCCTTCCTTCCTTGCTTCTTTTCCTTCCCTTCCTTCTCATTTACTTTCCTTCCTTCTTTCCTACCTCCCTTCCTTCCCTCCCTTCATTCCTTTTCTTTCTTCCTTTCGTCATTTCTTTCTTTCATGCTGACCAAAATCAATAGGACATTTTACAGACATCACCTAAGAGGGTTTTTCCCCCACTTTGGAAAGATTTTCTATCAATTCCTGTTGTGTCTCTGGGACAGGAAGTGAGGGAAAAACTCCACATTGGGTACACAAAGCAAAAAAACAAAATTGTAACCAGTCCCTTTGTGAAAAAAATGGACCACCTGCAAAGGTTTGCAAAGGTTTGCAATTTCTTAGCGGCAATGTGATTTTATTGATACATTATATATACATATAATAGATACATAAATGACCTGTTTGATTCAAATATTTATTAAGGGCAAGTTGTTTTAAAATAAATTTTTGTTTCTATGTATAATTTGTAAATACATTAGTAGATACAGACAATATACATAAATATAAAAAAACATAATTTTTTTATTTTTATTTTTATAAAAAAACTATTTGCTGCGCTTAGTGCTAATCAAGTTCATACACACACATATATAAATCGAATACAGTACAGTCCCAATTGGTGATGATATAAAGTGCTCGTGTTTAGATGACGTATCTTTGTGCAAGTGTGCTCAGACTGGGTGCCCCACATAAATGTGCACTCCCCCCTAGATGTTGACCACCTATCTCTAGTGTGGTCTCTTAAGCATGTGGGGATACCCCTGTAGAAGTCTTTTGGCTGACATCTCATGCAGAGCAAAGCCTCATATAGGTGGATGGAAAAAAGAAGATCCTCATTGTGCGATGCTGTTACAAACAACATTATTTGATAAAAGAAAAGAAAATATTTCCACTCACATTTGAAAGTGCCTATAATTCTGGCACCCGGCATGTTTAGCAGGTGATTAAATTATTGGGTAATCGGCCCATTCATGGAAGACACCGCTCACGGCATTCGGCTCGATTCTCGGGTATTTTGTATGGGCGGAAGTGTGTCACGATGACACGGTAAAACCTTGACGCGTTTCTGTCAATCACAGAGCCATCATCAGGAATTTCTCATAAACAGTGGCGTCACTAGGGTTGGTGTCACCTGGTGCTGTAAAATTTGGTGTCAATCCAGGGCACTGAGCAGGCTAGAGCATCAGAACAGCTCTGCCCCCTGTGTAATCCCCTAATGTTACCGCCTCGTGCAATCTACCTAATGTAACCCCCCCTGTGTAATCCCCCTATTGCTACCCCCCTGCAATCCCCCTAAAGTAACGCGCCCCCTGTGGAATCCCCCTAATGTTACCCCCCTGCAATCCCCCCTAATGTAACCCCCCTGTGTAATCCCCCTCTAATGCTGCCCCCTACAATCCCCCTAAAGTAAGGCCCATCCCCCTGTGTAATCCCCCTAATGTTACCCCCCCTGCCATCCCCCCAATGTAACCCCCCCTGTGTAATGCCCCTAATGCTACCCCCCTGCAATCCCCCTAAAGTAACACCCCCCTGTGTAATCCCCCTAATGTTAACCCCCCTGCAATCCCCCTAATGTAACGCCCCCTCCCCCTGTATACCTCCCCTTCCTACATTTACAGACCTCAGATCAGCGCGGCTCTGTGCACACGAATGTCCCTCTTCCTAGGCTCCTCCTCCTGTTGTGGATATACTGTCAGTGTGGAGTGGAGAAGGAGCCTAGGCATCGAAGTCGGTCTGAGCAGTGCAATTGTAATAGGACACTGGCACGTGACCTCTCCCCACCTGCCTGTCATAAGTGCCGTTGTAGATCGCAGTGCAGATTCCTGGAGGACATGCGGGCGCCGGGCGCAGGGGAAGGAGGAAGAGGAGAGCGCCGCGGCCAGTGCAGTGCTGTGCCGGGTGTCACCCCTCTGGTGGGTGTCACCCGGGTGTGGCCCGCAGAGTCCGTTGTCATCCGATCCGATCCGCAGACGGAAGGAAAAATAGGATTTTCCTCCGTCACACTTTTGCGGATCAGAGCGGGTCGGATGTCAGCGGACATGTCACCGCTGACATCCGTGGCTCCATAGGAGGACATGGAGCATCCGTTCAGGTCCGCCTAAAAAACTGACAGGCGGACCTGAACGGACCCTCCGTGTGAAAGGGGCCTTAGGGTCTGCAGTACACAGGGAGCCTTGGCGGGGCCTGCAGCTTACGCATGTATTTGCAAATGCGTGCAACTAAACCCCTGTATTTAACCCACTGTTAGACAGGTGAATTCGGTTGGCTGCTGGCTGGTTGGTAAGTTGAGCTTGGAAATTCTTTGTTTTTTGACATGCGTCTGCCCTTCCAGTGCTCCTTGCTGTGAAGACCAGTTATAGGTAGGGGCAGTGACCCTTTTTTTGTATTTTTGGAGTTATTATAGCCTGTTGATAGTCTGTGAGAGCCGGTTCACACAGGGGCGTCCTGGGATCCGACTTCAAGCCGACCCAAGTCGCCCCAAGTCGCGCAGTTTAGAAAAGTAATGGAAGTGAATGGAGCCGTCTTAATGCACACTACTGCAGTCGCTCCGACTTTAGAAAAGGTTCCTGTACGACTTCTATCCGACTTCTAGGCGACTTGTAGCCGACTTTGTCCCCATTGATTTCAATGGAAGTTGACTCCAAGTCGGATCCCCTGTCTTAACTGAAGCAACTTTCCAGGTAGTAAAAATAGTTTTCCAGGCAAACCCCTCCCTCCCACAGAGCTGATTATTGTTTGATTGGCCACTGGAAAGCCTCCTGTCTTGGAGCCAACTTGAAGTTGCCTTGTAAGTTGCCTGGAGTCGCGCTGTGATTCATGCTCAAGTCGTGTCCAAGTTGCCTCCCAAAGTCGCGCTGGAAGTCGTGTTGCCCCTGTGTGAATGGGCTCTTACCGTGTTTCCTCGAAAATAAGCCCGGGTCTTATATTAATTTTGGCAACAAAAGACACAGTAGGGCTTATTTTCGGGGTAGGTTTTACCATGTAATGTGCTGTCTTCTCTCCCCCCTCTCTCTCCCTGCCTGACAGGAATCTCCAGTGTGAAATTTGTTAAAATGCTTGTAAAATCCTATAATTCACTCTATTACAGTAGTATATAATGTACAATGTGTCTTTCTGTAATATAATTGTGCCAAATACCTTCGTTATAGCACCGCTCTGCGTTTCTGTGAGCCGCCGGAGCTCTCTTCTCCGCAATTATATTACAGAAACACACACATTGTACATTATATACCACTGTAATAGAGTGGATTATAGGATTTTACAAGTATTTTAAACTAGGGCTTATTTTCAGGGTAGGGCTTATATTGCGGCCCACCTGGAAAATAACGCTAGGTCTTATTTTCAGGGTAGGTCTTATTTTCGGGGTAGGGCTTATATTGCGGCCCGCCTGGAAAATAATGCTAGGTCTTATTTTTGGGGTAGATCTTATTTTCGGGGAAACACGGTAGTACTAGTTATAATGATATATTGGGAGTGAAAATAGTGTGTTGGGATTTATAATAATATATTAAGAATTATAATATTCTGTTAGTAGTAATAATAACATATTGGGAGTGACAATAGTCTTTTGGGAGTTATGATAATATATTAGGACTGAAAATAATCTTTTGGGAGTAATAATATAATGTTGGGATTGATTACGGTCTTTTGGGAGGTATGACAATATGTTGGGAGTGATAATAGCCTATTGAGAGTTTTGGTAATGTGTCAGGAGCTATGGTAATGTACAAGAAGTGATAGTAGTCTGTTAGGAGTTATTTTTATTTTATATGATAGGAGTAAGGGTCCTTTCACACGGGGCGGATCCGTGCAGATCCGCCCTGTGAAGCTCCGCTTGCTCAGCGGGGATCGCTCCGTTGATCCCCGCTGAGCCGACGGATGACTGGGCGGTCCCCGCACACTGTGCAGGGACCGCCCTGTCAGAGCGCCGCTCTCCCCTATGGGGAATCGGATGACGACGGACCGTAGAGTCCGTTGTCATCCGATCCGCTCCGCCGACGGAAGTAAAAATAGGGTTTTCCTCCGTCACACTTTGGCGGAGCGGATGTCAGCGGACATGTCTCCGCTGACATCCGTGCCTCCATAGGGGTACATGGAGGATTCGTTTCAGGTCCGCCTAAAAAACTGACAGGCGGACCTGAACGGACCTCCGTGTGAAAGGGGCCTTATGATAGTTTGTTGATTGTTATATTAGTCTGTTGGGAGTTATGATGATCTGTGGGGAGTTATAGTAGTGTATTGGGAGTGATAATGGTCTGTTGAGCGTTACAATAATGTATTGGTAATGATAATAGTTTGTTGGTAGATATAATAATAATAATAATAATAATAATTATCATTATACATGATTTATATAGCACCAACAGTTTGCACAGTGCTTTACAACATGAGGGCAGACAGTACAGTTACAATACAATTCAATACAGGAGGAATCAGAGGGCCCTGCTCGTTAGAGTTTACAATCTAAGAGGGAGGGTCAAGTGATACAAAAGGTAATAACTGTGGGGGATGAGCTGATGAAGAAAGTGAAAATTCAGGTATTAGGTGGAGGTGAGATAGACTTCTCTGAAGAGATAGGTTTTCAGGGATCGACTAAAAGTGGACAGAGTAAGAGATACCGTATATACTCGAGTATAAGCCGAGTTTTTCAGCACATTTTTTGTGCTGAAAATGCCCCCCTCGGCTTATACTCGAGTCACCTTTTTGCGCCTGATCTTCCGGACTTTGGGGAGCCGGTACTTGGCACACATGTAGCCCCACGCTTCCTCTATAAGTGTGCAAAGTTTTTTGTCCAGGGGACTTACGGCCAGGGAGCACTGATTTTTCAAACCCGGGCACCCCTTCCATAGACTCCCATGTTAAACGGTAATTTCTCTGGTGAATTTGGTGACCCGGTACCGGCCGATCGTAGGTTCTCTGGACTCCAAACTTGGCACACATGTAGCCCCACTCTTTCTCTACAGGTTTGCAAAGTTTCTTGTCCGGGGGACCTACGGCCGGGGAGCACCGATTTTTCAAACCCGGGCACCCCTTCCATAGACTCCCATGTTAAACGTCAGTCTAGTCATGAACACAGTGAGGCATGGACACAGTGAGGCAAAGTGAGGCACACCCTAGGCTTATACTCGAGTCAATAAATTTTCCCAGTTTTTGTGGTAAAATTAGGTGCCTCGGCTTATATTCGGGTCGGCTTATACTCAAGTATATACGGTAGCTAGATTGGGGTAGGGAGTTCCATAGGATGGGGGAGGCTCAAGAGAAATCCTGGAGGCGAGCACGGGAGAAGGGGACAAGGGAGCTAGAGAGTGGGAGGTCTTGGGAGGAATGAAGAGAATGATTTTATCAGTTGAAAATTATAATAGTCTGTTGGGAGTTATGATGATATATTGGGAGTGATAATAGTCTGTAGAGAGTTGTGATAGTATATTGGGAGTGATACAAATCTGTAGGGCGTAAAGATAATATATTGGGAGTGATAAAAGTCTGTTGGGGGTTATAGTGATGAGTTAAGAGTGATAATAGTCAGTTGAGAGCTCAGATAATATATTGGAAATTATAAGAGTTTGCTGGAAATTATAATAAAATATTGAGAGTGACAGAAGTCTGTTGGGAGTTATGATAATATATTGGGAGTTCTGATAATCTGTTGTGAGTGATAATAGTCTGTTGAGGGTTAAAATAATTTATTGGAAATGATAATAGTTTGTCCAAAGTTATAATAATATATTGGGATTGATAATAGTTTGTTGGCAATTATGATAATACAGTTGTGCTCAAAAATTTGCATACCCTGGCAGAAATTGTGAAAGTTTGGCATTAATATTGAAAATATGACTGATCACGCAAAAAAATCTGTCTTTTATTCAAGGATAGTGATCACACAAAGCCATTTATTATATCACATAGTTTTTTGGGATAATTTTAAAATCATACTGATAAAAGAAATCACCGAATGGCCCTGATCAAAAGTTTACATATCCTGGAATGTTTGGACTTGGTACAGACACAGAAGGTGGCACACACAGGTTAAAATTGCACTTAAAGGTTAATTTCCCACATTTGTGTTTTTTTAAATAACAATTAAGCCTTGTACACACGATCGGATATCCTATGGATTCTAATCCGATGGTTTTGTCCATCGGAAATCCGATGAAGCTGACTTCCATCAGTCTTGCCTACACACCATCAGTCAAAAAACTGACCGTTCGAAACGCGGTGACGTAAAACACTCCGATGAGCCGAGAAAAATGAAGTTCAATGCTTCTGAGCATGCGTCAACTTGATTCTGAGCATGCGTGGGTTTTTTATCCGATGGACTTGCCCATAGACGATCGGAATTTGCTATCGGTTTTTGATCCATCGGAAAAAATTTAAAACATGTTCTATTTTTCAAAACCGATGGAAAAAAGACCGATGGGTCCCATACACAATCGGTTTGTCCGATGAAAAAAGAGTCCATCGGACTGTTTTCATCGGTAAAACCGATCGTGTGTACAGGGCTTTAGTCTCTGTGTATAAATAGTCAATGAGTTTGTTAGCGCTCACATGGATACACTAAGCAGGCTAGATACTGAGCCATGAGGAGGTAGAAAAGAACAGTAAAAAGACCTGTGTAACAAGGTAATGGAACTTTATAAAAATGGAAAAGGATATAAAAAGATACCCAAAGCCTTGTTTAAAAGACAGTTTTTGGCATGATCAGTCATATTTTCAATATTAATGCCAAAATTTCACAATTTCTACTAGGGTCTGCAAACTTTTGAGCACAACTGTATGTTGGGAGTGATGATAGTCTGTTGGGACATATAATAATATTATATTGGGAGTGATAATAATCTGCAGGGAGCTATGAGAATATATTATTAATAATAATAATAATAGTCTATTGGGAGTTATGATAATATTTTCAAGATGATATTAGTCTGTTGGGTGTAATGATAATAATAGTAGTAATAATAATAATAATAATAATATATTGGGAATGATAATCGGTAGGGAGTCATGATAATATATTTGGAGTGATATTAGTCTAATGGGAGTTATAATAATAATAATATATTGTAAATCATGATAGTTTGGATAATCTTCTGGTAGTTATAATAGTCTGTTTGGAGTGTTAACAAAATACTGGGAGTGGAAATAGTCTGTTGAGAATTATAATAATATATTGGCAGTGATAATAGTTTGTTGGAAATTATGATTATATATTGGGAGTGATAATAGTCTGTTGGGATTTAAGAAAATATATTGTTAATAATAATAATAGTCTGTTGGGAGTTATAATAATAATAATAATAATAATAACATATTGGGAGTGATAATAATCTGTAGGGAGTAGGGATGAGCTTTATGCTCGAGTCTAACATAAGTTCGACTCGAACATTGGCTGTTCGCCCGTTCGGTGAACAGCGAACAATTTGGGGTGTTTGCGGCAAATTCGAAAAAAGCCGCGGAACACTGTTAAGGCCCCTTTCACACTGAGGCGCTTTGCAGGCGCTATTGTGCTAAAACTAACGCTTGCAAAGCGCCCTGAAAAAGCCGCTACATTGTATCTAGTGTGAAAGCCCGAGGGCTTTCACACTGGAGCGTTGCGCTTGCAGGAGGGTAAAAAAACTTCTGCAAGCCGCATCTTTGAGGCGCGATAGGAGCGGTAAAAATACCGCTCCTATAGCGCTCCTGCCCATTGAAATCAATGGGGTAGCGCCTACAAAACGCCCGCAAAACGCTGCAAAGAGGCGTTATTGCGGGCGTTTTTAACCTATTTTCGGCCGCTAGCGGGGTTAAAATCACCCCGCTAGCGCCCGCAAATCGCGGCAAAAACAACGGTATAGCGGCGCTAAAAATAGCACCGCTATACCGCCAGCACATCCAGCGCTTCAGTGTGAAAGTAGCCTTAAAGTCTATGGGAGAAATCAAAAGTGTTAATTTTTGACCCTGCCCCCTCCTATGCGTCATGGGGGTTTCGTTCCTCGCTGGAGAATGAGTGGAGACTGCAGTGTCGCTGGAGAATGGATCATTGTTGGACATCGAGAGACGGGATTACATCGCTGGAAATTATTTTTTATTTTATTTTTAAGTAAAGGACTTGTCCAGCTGTGTATGTGTGTTTTTTTACAAAGTTTTACACTTTCTTTGTGAAATGGTAGGGGTACAATGTACCCCGTTACCAATTTACCAATTCACATAGGGGGGCATTCTCCCCATGTTGAGGGCATGTGGCTTGGTATGTTCAGGAGGGGGGGGGCGCTCTCTCGTCCCCCCCTCTTTTCCTGCGGCCTGCCAGGTTGCGTGCTCGGATAAGGGTCTGGTATGGATTTTTGGGGGAACCCCACGCCATTTAAAAAATAAAAATGGTGCGGGGCCCCCCCTTAATATCCATACCAGACCTGAAGGGCCTGATTTGGAATTTGGGGGGACCCCCACGCTTTTGTTTGTTTATTTTTTTTGGTTCAGGGTTCCCTGTAATATTCATACCAGACCCAAAGTTTTTTTTCAATGACTTTGATCTGTATTGCCGGGACCCGGCAATTCATGAATAGCCGCGAGTAGTTTTAAATGACTTTTTCTCCTTTTGAAATGACATTTTGTGCAGGGACAGTTCTAAACACGGGAAACATGCGCTACGTTACAGGCATACTATACACCCCCCCCAGGTATGAAATTTAAAGGAATATTTCACTTTTATTGTTTCTATTTAAGCATTATTAAAATCACTGCTCCCGAAAAAATGACAGTTTTTAAAACTTTTTTTGCATTGATACATGTCCCCTGGGGCAGGACCCAGGTCCCCAAACACTTTTTATGACAATAACTTGCATATTAACCTTTAAAATGAGCACTTTTGATTTTTCATGTTCGTGTCCCATAGACTTTAACGGTGTTCGCGTGTTTGAACAAATTTTTTGCCTGTTTGCATATTCTGGTGTGAACCAAACCGGGGGGTGTTTGGCTCATCCCTAGTAGGGAGTTGTGATAATATATTGGGAATAATAATAGTCTGTTGAGAGTTATGAAAATATATAGGAAATTATAATAGTCTGTTGGGAGTTATGATAATATATTGGGAGTGATATTAGTCTGTTGGGAGTTATGATTATATATTGGGAGTGATATTAGTCTGTTGGGAGTTATGATGATATATTGGGAGTGATATTAGCCTGTTGGGAGTTATGATGATATATTGGGAGTGATATTAGTCTGTTGGGAATTATAATAATATATTGGGAGTGATATTAGTCTGTTGGGAGTTATGCAGGGGCGGACTAACCATTCGGGCACTGCCCGAGGGCCCCATGCCACTAGGGGGCCCCATCAGGGTTGCTAGGCTCAGTAAAACCAGGGACAGTATGTAAAAATCTGTGTGTTTTTACATCTGTCCCTGATATGTCCGATACCGACATGCTTTTTATGTGAAAATCCTGAGATTTTAGCTGCCCAGCCTCTGCACTGCCTCCTGGTGTGGTGGCCATCTGTAAGCCCGGGGACCCCATAATCTTCTATTGCCCGGGGGCCCCATGAGTTGTCAGTCCGCCACTGGATAATATATTGGGAGTGATATTAGTCTGTTGGAAGTTATGATGATATATTGGGAGTGATATTAGTCTGTTGAGAGTTATGATAATATATTGTGAGTGATATAAGTCTGTTGGAAGTTATGATAATATATTAGGAGTGATATTAGTCTGTTGGGAGTTATGATAATATATTGGGAGTGATATTAGTCTGTTGTGAGTTATGATAATATATTGGGAGTGATATTAGTCTGTTGGGAGTTATGATGATATATTGGGAGTGATATTTGTCTGCTGGGAGTTATGATGATATATTAGGAGTGATATTTGTCTGTTGGGAGTTATGATAATATATTGGGAGTGATATTAGTCTGTTGGGAGTTATGATAATATATTGGAGTGATATTAGTCTGTTGGGAGTTATGATGATAAATTGGGAGTGATATTAGTCTGTTGGGAGTTATGATAATATATTGGGAGTGATATTAGTCTGTTGGGAGTTATGATAATATATTGGGAGTGATATTAGTCTGTTGGGAGTTATGATGATATATTGGGAGTGATATTAGTCTGTTGGGAGTTATGATGATAAATTGGGAGTGATATTAGTCTGTTGGGAGTTATGATAATATATTGGGAGTGATATTAGTCTGTTGGGAGTTATGATGATATATTGGGAGTGATATTAGTCTGTTGGGAGTTATGATAATATATTGGGAGTGATATTAGTCTGTTGGGAGTTATGATAATATATTAGGAGTGATATTAGTCTGTTGGGCGTTATAGTAATAATGTATTGAAATAATAATAGTTTGGATAATCTTCTGGTAGTTATATTAGCCTGTTTAGAGTTCTAATAGTCTGTTGGGAGTTGTGACAAAATACTGGGAGTGATAAAAGTCTGGAGAGAGTTATGGTGATCTGTTGGGATCTTTGATATCACAGCTGTGCATACTAGTACACATAGCCCCTCATCAGCCGGGGTCCTGCAGGTTGCCCCATGGTGGTGAATTCAGTTCCAGTATTTAGATAATTACAGAGGCTGGACTGGTAATTTCATTTCTCCGCCCTGCTGCTCTGTCCCCATTCTCTTCTCTCAGTCCTCCTCCTCCTCCCTATGACCATTCATGTGGCACTGCAATGCCTGATTACCCCCTACCTTTCCGGCACAGCCCCCCTCGCATGCCTATTGTGGCCACAAGCCCACCTGCCATGCCTCCCCCAACAATTCATTAAGGAGTTCCCACCTCCCATCTTTAGATGCATTTCAGCCTTGCTGGCTTGTGCCTAATCCTGTAATGAGAGCTCAGTCTGGGGCAGGTTGGCGAGAAGCGTGCCGTGTTGCAGGTGTCCATGGCCGGACGTTTTTGTAAACCATGTCTACCAAATGAGCTTTGAGCTGACCACACACTAGTAGTGTTTCAAACAAACTTTTCTATGATATTCTTAGAAAATTCTCAAAAATCATTATACTGTATATTGGAATTAATGGACTTTCCCAAATAAAATATGCTGATAGAAATTAATTTTCTTGTCACTGTGGTCCAAAATTAGCTTCAAGTTGACCCTACTAATGATTAGAAAATCAAATAAACGTTCCCAAAAGGAAACATTTAGAATGAAATTCTACTAATATATGGCCAGATTTAGATCTAACGTAACAATCCATTCCATTTTTATCTAGTCAGGTAGGCCCGTGGAAATTAAGTAACTGTTGGTACATCTAAAGGAGAATGTTCAATTACATTATATAAATAAATGCCAAGGGAACCCATGGAATTAAACTCTCTTTATTGTAACAAAATAGCAAAGGCTAAAAAAAAAAGTTTAAAAAATGTAAATGTAGCGCCCATCCCAAATGGTTGGGATGCTATGTTTAAATTTAGGGAATAATCTGAGCCAATAGTTGGGCTCAGACTTGCTGATTGCTTTAAATTATTGCTTCTGCTCTGGTTGTGATACTGCCTGGCGGTTATTTTCCCTGTTCGCCTGTAGGTGACACTGCCACCACCGGCCCATGTTGGAATACAGGTGTATCACAGTGTATTGGGTGTCCTTTCTCGGCAGCCGTGCAGTGGGCGTGGTTGGCCCGCTGTGCATGCTGGGAAGGGGTACATAATGGGCAGACGCCATTGAAGTGGGGTTCTTCGTTCTTCCTGGTGAGCCTCGTGGCCCTCATGGCATGGGATGCGTGTGTTTGTTCCACCTTCAGCCTGAGGCTACATCTCTGCTCGCTAGGCCCAGCTCTGCTGGTTTGGGCCAATACTTCTGAGGGTATCCCAAGCTGTCCATCCATGGGAAGGAAGCTCTTGAGGAGGGGAGGGGAGGACCTGCCCCGGAGGAGACTGGCAAGGCGCCAATGACTCGGGAGAGGCCTGGCAACCCATTTAAGGAGGGATCCACTATACTAAAGCCCTGCAATATGCCGGTCCGGCTTAAAGGCTCTATTATTGCTTGGCTGGAGGTTCGGGACTTTTGAAATCCTGTGGCAGAGGATTCCCGGATGCATTCTAAAGTTCACTAGGTCTGTGGCAGAGACCTTCGTTCACCTATAGCAGTTTGTGGCAGAAACTGTCTAAAGACTGATCACTGCATCATTTCGGCTGCTAGGACCGTGAGAGGGGACTATCCGGGTGAGCAATACCCACTCAGGCTTGAGTGGTGAATATTCTGACTGTTTGCATCTCTTGTACCGCGTGCCTGAACCTTCCCCTACTTCTCTTATTTCCCACTTTCTCTCAAGTTCTACAGCAAAAGAAAATAAAGCCTTACTGTTGAGGTTTTACACCTGTGTGGACATTGACTTTTCTTAAAAATCTTTACCCTGACAACGGAAGCCATGGAGGTAGTTTGCATGACCCAAAATTAATCAGCAGCTCCTTCAGGGTTCAGTGCTACATAAAGAACATCCGGATGCTTTCTTAAAGTGGTTGTAAACCCTCCCCTGGAAGTTTAATCTACGGGTAAGCCTAGATTAAGGCTTACCTGTAGGTGTTTTCAATATCTCCTAAACCTGCACGGTTTAGGAGATATTTGTGAATGGGATTACACAGTTGTGTACAGCGCATGCGTACACAACGGCGCAGGCGCAGTGAAAATCCCATTCATAAAACCGGCAACGGAGTGACATCTTCACCGCTCCGGCCAATCACAGCGCTGGAGCGGTGATACCCGGAAGTAACCTTCCGGAGAGATGACTGGGGCCGGAGGGGGAGACGAGGACGGCTTCGGGGGCTTCAAACTAAGGTAAGTACTGCATAATGAGCTAGTATGCTAGTAGGCAAAAGGGGGTCCAACCCGGTAATAGCAAGGTGTACCTAATAAAGTGGCCAGTGAGTATATTACTATACAATCCGAAACTTATGAACCAAAATGTATCATGGGATCAAAACCCGCCATAGAAATGTATTTAATTCACGCTTATCATTTTACCCCAATGGGCCATTGGCTTCAGTCTAGGATATCCAGCTTTTATATCTCCCTCACAATATCCTGCCCCAGATTTTCACTTTCAGGGTGACTCCTTTTTCTTCCAGCATCCTATGGGTCCACCCTAACATGTGTCTCCCTACACTCCATACACCAATTGAGACACACAGCCCCGGGGCTGGGACAAGGGGTGGGTAGGAGGGGTGGCTGCTCTGGGCACTGTAGTATCATATGAGATGGAGAGGCACCGCACGGAGATTAGGGGGGGGATTTGTGTTGGGAAAGGAAATTTGGGGAGGGCAGCAGGGAGGTGTTCTAGGAGTGGAGGAGCCAAGACAGCCGCTGTGGGACCCCAGAAGATGAGGATCGGGGCCACTCTGTGCATAGGATGCATTAAGGTGAAAAAACATGAACCTTTACAACCCCTTTAACTCTTACCTGTGTAGACTGAAAGTTCAGGGAAGCAGCACTGGGAGAGCAGGGGTCAGCAGCAGCATTGAAAATTGTACACTGCAAGTGCTGGGTTACCAGTTTGAACAAATAGATTACTAGGGGAATGTTTACTTTTTGCCTAATTTGTTAAGCTAAACAAAGCTGAGGGTTTAACAACTTTCAAATTGCCCGGTGGGCACTCTGAATATGGCTAATAAATTGTGAAGTTGAAAAAAAGATCAACTCATGTGATGAAACATGTGGTTGCCATCATCCCTTGTGTATTCAAATTGAAAATAACCTCTTATTTGATGGGATTTTGTAGGCAACAAGTAGAAAACGAATAATAATATCAAAAAGAATTTATTATAGAAAGATTGAATATGAAACAAATATTATACAAAAATTTTAAAAACATGAATCACGATTGAACTAGACATAGAGATACTATCCATTATCAATGACATGTCACCAGATCAACTGGCGATGAACAGAGATGTGTATCCGACGCGTTTTGAATGCTGAGCATCCTTCTTCAAGGGATATTGTAGTATCACAGTCTATAATAAATCAGAGTACAAATTTCTATAAAACAACAAACAAGTGAAAAAAATCACCATCCCCCCACCCAGAAGGGTGTAGCAAAAATGGAGACGCACTTGTGTTCAATCATGTGCACCAGAAAGGATCCATGGATACATTTCCAAAGCAAAGGCACAGGCAGTGGGAATTATTCCTCCCCCAGTTCTCCCAACTGGAAAAACGTCACTCCTTATCTCCACTCTCCATAATGGATCCTTTCTGGTGCACATGATTGAACACAAGTGAGTCTCCATTTTTGCTACACCCTTCTGGGAGGGGGGATGGTGATTTTTTTTCACTTGTTTGTTGTCTGATGGAAATCCGATCGTGTGTACAAGGCTTTATACTTTAGAAGAATGTTCAATTAGATTGCAAAGTAGTAGACTTGTGACTGATGTCATGGCTGTACAGAGTTTAGTACAAATAGCCACTGCAGAAACATGCGGGTGGGGACTTTTTTCTTGCTGTTAGGATGCGAGAATGATTAGCTCAGATTTCCCTGAGTCAAAGTTAACATAAGCAACATTTCGGCACACTGAAAATTTTATAAAGAACAAGTCCACACATAATGTGTCCAGACACAAATATCATGTTTCCGATACAACTGGCAGCTTGTGGTTCAGTGGTAGAATTCTCGCCTGCCACGCAGGAGGCCCGGGTTCGATTCCCGGCCAATGCAGTTTGTCTTTTTTTGCCATGAAATATTAATAGAGCAGTCCTTTACATGTTGTACTCCACCCACCTCTAGCTGCTCGCTTGTTGTATCAGCGAGGTTTACGTTGTGAACATGGACAGGCACGCTATAGCAACAAATGCTACGTTATGTTCTGAACGTATCTCCTTCAGAAGCTAATTGCTGATTATTGAACAGTGCAAGGCGCCCAGCCTAAATACATTGAAACTGAAAGTAGGAAACACAAACCACAAGACACTGATGAGTTGCAGGTGGCTTGCCTGAAATGTTTTGCATATAGGTTTTTATATATCGGCCTAAACTAAGGATTTTTTATATTTTTTGGGATATTTATTATAGCAAAAAGTACAAAATATTGTGTTTTTTTCAAAATTTGAACTCTTTTTTTGCTTATAGCGCAAAAAATAAAAACCACAGAAGTGATCAAATACCACCAAAAGAAAGCTCTATTTGTGGGAAAAAAAAGACATCAAATTTGTTTGGGTACAACGTCGCACGACTGCGCAATTGTCAGTTAAAGCGACGCAGTGCCGTACTGCAAAAAATGGCCTGGTCAGGAAGGGGGCAAATTCTTCTGGGGCTGAAGTGGTTAACCTTGAAAACGCCTGTACAAAGGGGGCTCCCAGGTTCCGATAAGCTCCCCGCCCGCAGACCCCGACAACCAATGGCCAGGGTTGTCGGGAAGAGGCCCTTGTCCTCATCAACATGGGACAGGGTGCTTTGGGGTGGGGGGCAGCAGGGCGCCCCACTGCTCCAAGGCCCCCACCCCCCTCCATACCAGACCTAAGGGCCTGGTATGCTCCTGGAGGGGGAACCCATAACGTTTTTTTATTTAAAATTTGGCGTGGAGTTCCCCCTCAAGAACAGCAGAGCACAAGTCGCATGCCAAAGTCAGAGCATGCAAGACGGCATTCCGACTTTGATCCGACTTCAATGATATTCAATGGACTGAAGTAGGATCAAAGTCGGACAAAAGTAGTACAGGGAGTATTTTCAAAGTCGGACCGACATGTGTCTGACCAGTTAAGATGGCTCTCATAGGGAAACATTGATTTTCACACGTCATGCGACATGAGCTCCCAAAGTCGGAGCGTTTGTCGCACCAGTGTGAACCCGGTCTGAAACTGAAAGTAGGAAACACAAACCACAAGACACTGATGAGTTGCAGGTGGCTTGCCTGAAACATTTTACTTTGCTGAAAACTATTTTGAAACTCAGTGAGGACAACAGAGACAAGAAGATGACTATTCATTCTTAGGACTGAAGAGTAGGGATGAGCTTCGTGTTTGAGTCGAACATACATTCGACTCGAACATACAATCGACTCGAACATCGACTGTTAGATCGTTCGACGAAGATCGAACGATTTGGGCCATTCGCACCAAATTCGGGTGACGCGAACGGCCCACAATACACTGTGCCATCGCAGTGCAATCCCGGCGCTGTGATTGGCCAAGCATGCACTGTGACCCCGCATGCTTGGCCAATCACAGCCAATCACAGCGCCGGCAGCGAGGAGAGCCATAATTGGCCACAGGCAGGATGCCTGTGGCCAATTATAGCTCAGGGGGGTTTAGTACACGCCCCACACTATAAAAGGCCGCCAGCGCGGTGGCCTTGTGTAGTGTGTTGGCGTGCAGGGAAAGAGATACATAGGCAGGGACAGTGTGTTCTATGTTCTGTTTTATTTTCTCAGGCATCTGCAGGAGTTAGTGGCACAGTATACACCATTATATCCGTCATTGCTGTTCTCAAATACAGGTGTAGCGGGGTCTCCTTTAAGACTCTCTGGACTACCTTACCCAGAACCCCGTTTGGCACCCAGGGTGCATTGTTGCCACCGCAGAGACTTATGGGTGGGGCTATAAAGGTAAGGGGCGAGGCTGAGCTCGTTCTCTTTGGACACGAGACTTCGATCGAGAGGTCCTCCTGTGCGGATCTGCTGGAGTGCAAGGCCTGAAGCCTGGGGCCTTGCGCAGCTGCCAAAGAGCCTTCCACCCCACTGCGAGCCTGGGTGGCATATGACTTTGTTTATCCTCAACTTCTGTTGGATCGGAGACCCGACCGCTGCAGTGTGTGTCCGGAGGGGTGAGCGAGCACATGCTCAATCCAAACACGTTGTACTGTCATCAGGCCTACAGACTGCCTTGGCCTATCGGCCTTTATTTGATGTTGCACCGGAGACCTATAGTGGAACTGAGTTAAACGGTCTCCAGTGAAGTGTTCCTTGTTGCTGATTAACCTGTGGATTATAAATTGTTCCTGAATGTGCACCTCCAGTCAAGATTTTGCATGCGAAGAAATCACCTCCTGAGAGGCTGAGTATAGATCCTGCGTCAGGCCTGACCAGTTAGATAGTTCTCTTTAGTTGCTGCACCACAGGGCGCCTGGTGAACTATTATCATACATAGTCCATGCGTAGTATGTTATTCAGTGCAGGGCTCTGCAAGTAATTCATGTGGTTTGTTATAACCGTTCTTTTACTTATAGAAAAGTAAACTTGTTATACTTTACTATTCTGCATTGGTGTCTGAATTTTACCATAGAGTATAACAGAAATTACCCTAGACTAACTGTGCCAGAGTGGGTCGAGTAAATTGCCGGGGGTTGGCGGTGCTGTGTGCAGGGCCTGAGACCAAATTCAGTGGCTCTCTTAGCTGGGGGTGCGAAACACGTGGGGGTTCTCGTCCGGGATCCTGATACAGCAGGTGAACACGCCAGAGGTACCGGAATGGACCCGCTAACAGTAAAAGCGTGGTGCGAAGCATCTAGAGCAGAGCCAAACAAGTCGGTAGTCATCAGCTTCCCAGGGGAGGAGTGGTCAACAGAGACAGTAGAGCAACTAATGATGTCAGTGTCCCCAGATCATACACCGTGGGTGACGGAGATAAAATCAGACCCAGATATCTCGTATCAGTATGCACTAGTGGAGTACTGGGACGAGATGCCAGAGACTCTCAAGCGCAACTGTGTGCGGACGCCAGACAACAAAACCTATAGGTTGGCGCCCGCAATGACTATGAAGAAGGAGCCATTACCAACGGGATCACCGCAGGGGGCAACCTGTGTCTCACCTGAAAGAAGATACAGGGCGACGCCTCCGGCGGCACCTGCACCTGTCACTGCCATATCACCAGAACTGATAACCGCTATAGGGGATTTGCTAACAAAGTGTCAGAAGACAAGCATGGTACATGTAGAGACTAGCTACCAGAGATTAAAGATATTCTCAGGGAAGCTCCCTGTTCCTTCAGGGGAGGAAGATTTTGATACTTGGGTGGAGCAGGCATTACAAGCAGTAGAGGCATGGGAGGTGCCTGAAGCGCAGAAGAGGCAACGAGTGATGGAGAGCCTAAAAGGCACGGCTGCAGAAGCGGTAAAAAGCTTCCGGTTTGGGAATACAGATTGCACGGCTCAAGACTGTCTAGCCATGCTACAGGAGGAGTTCGGTCAGTTGGAGAAGGTGACAGAGATGGTGTACCAATTCGAACATACTTTCCAACAGCCGAATGAGAAGCTTTCAGAGTATGTCAGAAGATTGAACAGGTTGCTGCGCAAAATTGTATTGAAGAAGGGAATGATGCCCAAAGATACAGATGCGGCAAGAATGAAGCAAGTCTTGAAGGGAGCGTGGCGCTCGGATCCAGTCTGGCTTTACCTGAAAAACTCTGACTTGATAAAAATCATCAGAGATGAGGAGGCACTACAGCAGGACCAGCAAATGAGTAAGACAAATGCCGCCCCTGCAGCAGTGATAGTCAACTCAGTAATGACCCCTGAAAGAGATTCAGAAGTGGACACTTTAAAATCACAAATGTCTCAGGTGTTAGAGATGCTGACCTCTCTGATAGCAAAAGATTCAGAGAGAAGTACCAAGGAAGGAACTATTCCCAATTGCCTCAGCACCCGCATCTCTACAGGAATGGGGAGATATAGTCTGTTTTAACTGTGGGGGAATAGGCCATATTGCAGCTGTGTGTTCGAGCCCCAAAAAGAAGAAAATAGACAACCGCAAGCCGGCGGGAAACTTCAGAGGGCCCCGGTGAAGGAGTCAACCGGGTGCCCATCATCTTCAGTGAGCTCCAAACTGAATGAGAAGCCAAAGAAGAGGAAAGACAGAACCTCTTAGAAGAAGCACAGTATTCCCCAGCGGGAATACACACCAAAGAAGGAAAATAATACCCCTCAGCGGGTCTATACACCCAGTAAAGGGAGGGAAATCAATGCATACCAGGCCCAAGAAAGACTAAAGTCCAAAGGGAGTTGGAGGAAAGAAAGCCCAAGGGAAAAGGGCAAAGACCAGAAGAAGGCGACCCCTGCAAGGGCGTATCCAGAGAAGCTGGTAGGCCCGTCTCCTATAGTACCCATTCAAGTGGAGGGAGTCTACACAAGAGCTATCTTGGATACTGGAGCACAAGTGACGCTGCTATACCAAGATTTTTATGATAAGCACTTGAGTCATCTGCCCATCCAGAAGATAGAGGAACTAGAAATATGGGGAATCGGAACCCAGAGCTTCCCTTACGATGGCTACCTGCCAATCAAGATGACCTTTGACCCATCCGTGGCTGGGAAGGCTAAAGTGTTCGACACCCTGGCAGTTGTGTGTCCTCGGCCGCCTGGAGCCAACAAGAGTTCCCTTATAATAGGGAATCGGGACGAATGCGGATCTGGTCCGGAGACTCCTGACCCCTCTAGTACAAGGGAAGGGCCCTGCAGTCACCAAAATCCATCCCATGCTGAAGACGGCCTACCAACAACTGGTGTTGGAGCAGAAGACCCCTGCAGAAGGGATAGGGAAGGTGTGGAGACTAGGAAGAAACGGGGTAGTGTTGAAGCCTGGCAAAGTAACCTGTCTCAGAGCCAACTGTGAAGCTTACTTGGGAACAACTTGGACCCTTTGTCATGCTGGAGCCCGACCCAAGGGAAGAACCCACAGGTTTGGAAGTAATCCCAGAAGTAGTTCCTCTCATGGCCCTGAAGAAGGCCCATTGTAGAGTTCCGGTGAGTGTCAGGAATACTACAGGTGGCCCCATGGAGATCCCCGCCAGAATGCTGCTGGGCCAGGTGAGCCCTGCTGCCCCGGTTGCCCTGTCAGAACTCGAGAGGACGGGTGAAGGAGGAGATGTCTGGGAGAAGCTCTCCATGGAGAACCCGAATCTACCCAGGGCTTGGAAGGAGAGAGCCAAGGCCCAGTTGACCAGATGGGAGAAGATCTTCTCCAAAGATGAGTTTGATGTGGGGTGTGCAAGGAGTGCCACCCATCGAATCCGCCTCCAGGAAGACAAGCCCTTCCGAGAAAGGGTCAGGCGGGTCCCACTAGCAGATCTGGAGGATCTGAGGGAACAACTCGCAGAACTCAAAAGGACTGGTGTGATCCGGGAGTCTAGAAGCCCCTATGCCTCCCCGATAGTGGTGGTCAGGAAGAAGAATGGGTCATTGAGGCTATGTATAGACTACAGGACTCTCAACAGGAGAACCATCCCTGACCAGTACACCACTCCGAGGATAGAGGATGCCCTGCAGAGCTTGTCTGGAGCGAAATGGTTCAGCGTTATGGACCTCAAGAGTGGATACTACCAGATCCCTATGCATCCCGAAGACAAAGAGAAGACGGCTTTCATAACCCCAGTGGGGTTCTTTGAATTTGACCGAATGCCTCAGGGACTGTGTGGAGCTCCTGCCACCTTCCAACGTTTCATGGAGAAGACTTTAGGGGACATGAACCTTATCGAGGTCCTTGTGTACTTGGACGATGTCATTGTCTTTGGGAGAACCTAAGAAGAACACGAGGAGAGGCTAGAGAAGGTATTAAGAAGACTCAGTGAGGAGGGACTCAAGCTTTTGCCCGAGAAGTGTCAGTTCTACCAGTCTTCCGTTAACTATCTGGGACACATAGTGTCTGAAGAAGGAGTGGCCACAGACCCTGAGAAGTTGGAGGCAGTTACCTCCTGGCCACGGCCCACTACAGTAACAGAACTCAGATCCTTCTTGGGGTTCTGCTCCTACTATAGGAGGTTTGTGGAGGGATTTGCCCGAATTGCCAGACCGCTGAATGAACTACTCAAGACAGAAGGGGAAGAGGACGACTCAGGGCCCAGGAAGCCGGGAGAGTCAGTCAAAGATCAGTGGAACCAGAAGTGTGAAGAGGCCTTCCAGGCGTTGAAGAAGAGCCTAACCACTGCCCCAGTCTTGGCCTACGCAGACCCAACAAGACCCTATGAACTACACGTAGATGCCAGTCATGACGGTCTGGGAGGAGTGCTCTACCAAGAACATGAAGGGCAACTACGGCCCGTTGCCTATGTGAGCAGGAGCCTGACCCCCTCTGAGAAGAACTACCCCACTTACAAGTTGGAGTTCCTGGCCCTTAAGTGGGGCAGAGTTCACTGTGAAAACCGACAACAACCCCCTGACTTACCTCTTCACCACAGCAAAGCTGGATGCCACAGGACACAGATGGCTGGCCGCCCTGTCTGGGTTCAATTTCAGCCTGACGTACAGGCCAGGGGCCGGAAATCGAGATGCGGACGCCCTGTCTAGAAGATCTCATGCCCCCACCAGTGACACAGAGGACTGGACCCAAGTGGCACCTGACTGGTGCGGGCCCTTTGCCAAGGGGCTGAATTACAAGCCAGAGGAGGCTCAAGGGCAGAAGAGATAGGAGTTACTATGGTAGGAGTTCCCAAACAATACTGTGGAGTAACTCAGTTGGAAGAAGATAATCTGCCAAAACTGTCAAAGAAGGAGTTGAGATGTGACCAACTGGAAGACCCGCTGGGGAGATTGGTCCTGGAGGCTCTGGAGAGTCAGGACTCAGATAGACTCCTGCGTCACCCCTCAAGGGAAGCTCGACTGTTGAGGAAGGAGTGGGACAGGTTGCAGGTTCATCAGGGAGTGGTCTACCGAAGGGGCCCCTCTGATGACCTGGAAGATAAATGGCAATTGTTTCTTCCCGAGAAACACAGAGAGACTGTCCTGGTTGCCCTGCATGACAATCATGGCCACCTGGGGGCTGAGAGAACCTTTCAACTCATCAGAAGTCGGTTCTATTGGCCCTGCATGAGGGCTGAAGTAGAGGAGTACTGCCATTCATGTGCACGCTGCATCCAGCGGAAGACTTTACCCCGTCAAGCTGCTCCAATGGGCCATCTACAAAGTCAAGGCCCGCTGGATTTGGTATGCATTGATTTTCTTTGCCTTGAACCAGACCTGAGTGGATTAGGAAATGTTCTGGTAGTAACCGATCATTTCACTCTGCATGCTCAGGCCTTCCCAACCAAAGACCAGAGGGCTTCCACGGTAGCTAAGGTACTAATGGAAAAGTATTTCATCCACTATGGGCTACCGCAGCGACTCCATTCAGATCAAGGGAGGGACTTTGAGAGTCGGTTGATCCGGAAACTCCTGGATTCTTTAGGGATCAAGAAAACCCGAACCACGCCTTACCATCCACAAGGAGATGCTCAGCCTGAGAGGTTCAACCGAACCCTGCTCAACATGTTGGGGACTCTGAGTAGTGAGAAGAAACAACATTGGAGCAAACACAGCAGCTATAGTGCACGCTTACAACTGTACCACTAGTGATGCTACAGGCTACTCCCCCTATCGACTCATGTTTGGGAGAGAAGCAAGGTTACCCATAGACCTGGCCTTTGGCACTTCCTTAGACCATTCTTCAGCCACATCCCACAAAGGATATGTAGACAGACTTAGACACAGCTTGAAGTTGGCCTATGAGCAGGCCCAAGCGGCCTCAGATCAAAGGGGGGCCCGCAACAAAAAGAACTTTGACTTGAAGATCCGGATCCAGGACCTTCAGCCTGGGGACTGAGTACTACTACGCAACCTGGGGGTGCCTGGAAAACACAAACTTGCAGACAGATGGAGACCTGAACCCTATGTCATTTGTAAGAAGCTGCCAGGCCTACCTGTTTACAAGTTGAAGCCAGAGGGGAAGGTGGGGCCACTGAAGACCTGGCATCGGAAGCACCTACTTCCACTTGCCGAAGCAGTCCGGATACCTCCTGTGAGGGACTCCCCAGGACCAGCCTCCATCCTGGATACTCCCAGGCCAAGCACTCTGTCCCAGACCTCTCGAGCTGAAGATGTAGAGGCCTCTGAATTGAGTGAAGATGAAGGGAAAGAACTTGATTGGCTATGGCCTTCTCCGACTCCAGGAGCTTCTACTATAGATCTTCCACCTATTGAAGACACTACAGACAGTACACTGAATGCCGAAGCTACTGAGTTCATCCCATCTAATCCTTTATCAGATCAATGGGAAGATGCCTGCGACACCTACTCAGAGGAGGACCCCAGGGACTCTATGTACCTTCCGGCTCCTGAATCAGATGCTCCTGAGCCCGCAGCATTTCCCGAGCCTGCTCCGGAAGAAGAACCTGTGGCGTCGGAGCCAGAAATCCCAAGAGAGCAAAGGACTCGAAGAGTCATAAGGCCTCCTAAGAAGTTGACCTACCCACAAATGGGGGAGAGCTCAGAAGATTCTGTGGTGACTGCCAGGAGGAGTGCTGAGAATCCGGATCCTTCCACTGTTCATTTGGTGGAGGGCAACCCCAACTCACTCTCTGGCACAGTTAGGCAGGTTACTTATGATAGTGTGACCTGTAGGCAAGGGAATCCAACCCCTCAGTTTTGGTGGGAATTCCCTTTGCCAGCATCATACGCCACTTTATCTAGGGTTGTACGTAGAGTATGTTAAATTTATCTTTGGGGACCAAAGAATTTAAGTGGGGGGAGTGTGTAGCGGGGTCTCCTTTAAGACTCTCTGGTCTACCTTACCCAGAACCCCATTTGGCACCCAGGGTGCATTGTTGTCACCGCAGAGAATTATGGGTGGGGCTATAAAGGGAAGGGGCGAGGCTGAGCTCGTTCTCTTTGGACACGAGACTTTGATCGAGAGGTCCTCCTGTGCGGATCTGCTGGAGTACAAGGCCTGAAGCCTGGGGCCTTGCGCAGCTGCCAAAGAGCCTTCCACCCCACTGCGAGCCTGGGTGGCATCTGACTTTGTTTATCCTCAACTTCTGTTGGATCGGAGACCCGACCGCTGCAGACGGTGTGTGTGTGTGGAGACACAGCAGGTGGAAGTCCCGGACTGGGATCGCGTCCGGAGGGGTGAGCGAGCACATGCTCAATCCAAGCACGTTGTACTGTCATTAGGCCTACAGACTGCCTTGGCCTATCGGCCTTTATTTGATGTTGCACCGGTGACCTATAGTGGAACTGAGTTAAACGGTCTCCAGTGAAGTGTTCCTTGTTGCTGATTAACCTATGGATTATAAATTGTTCCTGAATGTGCACCTCCAGTCAAGATTTTGCATGCAAAGAAATCACCTCCTGAGAGACTGAGTATAGATCCTGCGTCAGGCCTGACCAGTTAGATAGTTCTCTTAAGTTGCTGCGCCACAGGGCGCCTGGTGAACTTCTATCATACATAGTCCATGCGTAGTATGTTATTCAGTGCAGGGCTCTGCAAGTAATTCATGTGGTTTGTTATAACTGTTCTTTTACTTATAGAAAAGTAAACTTGTTATACTTTACTATTCTGCATTGGTGTCTGAATTTTACCATAGAGTATAAGAGAAATTACCCTAGACTAACTGTGCCAGAGTGGGTCGAGTAAATTGCCGGGGGTTGGCGGTGCTGTGTGCAGGGCCTGAGACCAAATTTAGCGTCTCTCTTAGCTGGGGGTGCGCTACACAGGCATCTGCAGGAGTTAGTGGCACAGTTGGCGTGCAGGGAAAGAGATACATAGGCAGGGACAGTGTGTTCTATGTTCTGTTTTATTTTCTCAGGCATCTGCAGGAATTAATGGCACAGTATACACCTGTATATCCGTCATTGCTGTTCTAAATACAGGCATCTGCAGGAGTTAGTGGCACAGTATACACCTGTATATACCCGTCATTGGTGTTCTATAATACAGGCATCTGCAGGAGTTAGTGGCACAGTATACACCTGTATATCCGTCATTGCTGTTCTCAAATACAGGCATCTGCAGGAGTTAGTGGCACAGTTGGCGTGCAGGGAAAGAGATACATAGGCAGGGACAGTGTGTTCTATGTTCTGTTTTATTTTCTCAGGCATCTGCAGGAGTTAGTGGCACAGTATACACCTGTATATCCGTCATTGCTGTTCTCGAATACAGGCATCTGCAGGAGTTAGTGGCACAGTTGGCGTGCAGGGAAAGAGACACATAGGCAGGGACAGTGTGTTCTATGTTCTGTTTTATTTTCTCAGACATCTGCAGGAGTTAGTGGCACAGTATACACCTGTATATCCGTCATTGCTGTTCTCAAATACAGGCATCTGCAGGAGTTAGTGGCACAGTATACACCGGTATATACCTGTCATTGGTGTTCTATAATACAGGCATCTGCAGGAGTTAGTGGCACAGTATACACCTGTATATTCCCGTCATTGGTGTTCTATAATACAGGCATCTGCAGGAGTTAGTGGCACAGTATACACCTGTATATCCGTCATTGCTGTTCTCAAATACAGCATCTGCAGGAGTTAGTGGCACAGTATACACCTGTATATCCGTCATTGCTGTTCTTAAATACAGCATCTGCAGGAGTTAGTGGCACAGTATCCACCTGTATATCCGTCATTGCTGTTCTCAAATACAGCATCTGCAGGAGTTAGTGGCACAGTATAAACCTGTATATACCCGTCATTGCTGTTCTCAAATACAGGCATCTGCAGGAGTTAGTGGCACAGTATACACCTGTATATCCGTCATTGCTGTTCTCAAATACAAGCATCTGCAGGAGTTAGTGGCACAGTTTACACCTGTATATACCCGTCATTGCTGTTCTCTAATAAAGGCATCTGCTGGAGTTAGTGGGTGTTGTCATCATCAGTCACTCCTTCCCTAGACCCACCGTGTCCTCCTGAGGAGTCCCCAAACTGTTTGAGCACAGTGTTGGGTACATGCTCCAGGAGGATGCCCAGCGTTTCGAAGGGTCTGAAGATGATACCCAGCTAGAGGAAGGCAGTAGCGTAAGAGCAGAGAGAGGGGATGCTCAAGAAGGACACCAATCTGGCAGTCATGTTCCAGCAGCTGCAGCATACTGCCAGATTGGCTCCAGTGATGAGGAGGGAGGGGATGATGAGGTCACTAACTCCACGTGGGTGCCTGATAGGAAAGAGGAGGAGGAGGAGGATGAGGAGGAGGCACATCTCCAACGAGGCAAGATGCCCCCCTGGGGGCCAGCGTAAGGGCAGCACACTGACTGAATCACACTGCAGAGCTCCGCCTGTGCAGGGCGCTGCCTCTGCCCGTTATTCCAAAAATTCTTTGGTGTGGGCCTTTTTTGACACCGCTGCTGTTTGCAACATATGTCTCAAGCGTATCTCGCATGGCCAAAACATCAGCCGCTTGGGCACCACATGCTTGACCAGACATATGTTGACCTGCCATGCAGCTCGTTGGCAAGCGTATCTTAAAGACCCACACCAAAGAACAAAGCGGACCTCTCCTTGCTACTCATCAGCTGGGATCTCCAACCCCACTGTACCTTCAGTTCTCTCTGAAACCTGCACTGAGAGGAATGAAGGTGTAGAATTAGGTGTGTCACAGCCAAGTACTTGCGGGCACTCTGCTAGCAGTACACCGACGTCCGATTATAGCAGGCAAATTTCCCTGCCCCAGCTGCTGGACCGTCGAAAGAAGTTCACTCCCAGCCATCCACATGCCCAGCGGTTGAATGCTAGCTTGGCTATATAGCTAGCACTTCAACTGCTGCCTTTTCAGTTGGTAGACTCGGCCCCCTTCCGTGAGTTTGTGAAATGTGCGGTTCCTCAGTGGCATGTTCCCAAACGCCACTTTTTCTTACGGAAGGCGATTCCGGCTCTCTACCGGCATGTGGAAGGCAATGTCCATGCCTCGCTAGACAGGGCGGTCAGCGGTAAGGTGCATATTACCGCTGACTCATGGTCCAGCAGGCATGGACAGGGACGTTACTTTTCTTTCACGGCCCATTGGGTCACTCTTTTGGCAGCTGGGAAGGATGCAGGACAAGGTGCAGTAGTGTTGGACGTTGTTCCGCCGCCAGGCCTCCAAAATGCTACTACTGGTTGTGACACACCTCTCTCCTCCACCTCCTCCTCTTCTTCTTCCTCCATGGCCTCTTCCTGTGCTTTGTCCTCGGAACCAGCCGTGCTCCGTAGGCGTTCAAGGGGCTACGCAAGTACGCAGGCAAAAAGATGCCATGCCGTGCTTGCGCTGGTGTGTTTGGGGGACAGGAGCCACACTGGGGCAGAGGTTCTGTCTGCTCTGCAGGGGCAGGCCGAGAGGTGGTTTATGCCACGCCAGCTTAAGCCAGGAATGGTGGTTTGCGACAATGGCACCAACCTCCTCTCCGCCCTCCGACAGGGACAACTGACCCATGTGCCCTGTGTGGCTCACGTCCTTAACCTGGTGGTGCAGCTGTTCTTGGGCAGGTACCCGGGCTTACAGGATGTCCTGAGGCAGGCCAGGAAAGTCTGTGTGCGTTTCCGCAGATCATATAATGCCAATGCTCGGCTGGCTGAGCTGCAAAAGGAGTTGAGCCTGCCCAAGAACCGCCTTATATGTGACATGCCCACCAGGTGGAACTCAACGTTGGCCATGCTGCAGTGGCTGCAAATGCAGCAGAGGGCCATCAATGAGTACCTGTGCGACTACGGCACCAGGACAGGGTCAGGGGAGCTCAGGTTTTTTTCACCACGCCAGTGGGGCATTATCAGGGATGCATGCACTGTCCTGGCACCATTTGAGGAGGCCACGAGGATGGTGAGCAGTGACAGTGCATGCATCAGTGACACTGTACCTCTTGTCCACCTGTTGGAGCATACGCTATGTGGAATAATGGACAGGGCACTTGAGGCAGAACAGAGGCAGGAAGAGGAGGACTTCCTTGCCTCTCAAGGCCCCCTTTACCCAGACAGTGTTCCTTGTGTCCCACCCATCACACAGGAAGAGGAGGAGGGGGAGGAGGATTGTGTCAGCATGAAGGTGGAGCATGGCACTCAGCATCAACAGCAGCAGTCTTTTAGGGATGATTTACAGTCCCAACAAACCTGTGGACTTGTACGTGGCTGGGAGGAGGTGGCTGCGGATCATGTCGTCCTTAGTGACCCAGAGGACTCCGGACCGAATGCCTCAGCTAACCTATGCTGCATGGCCTCCCTGATCCTGCAAAGTCTGCGGAAGGATCCTCGTATTCTTCGGATCAAGGAGAGGGACCATTACTGGCTGGCCACTCTCCTTGATCCACGGTACAAGGGTAAGGTTGCAGACCTTATCTTGCCATCGCAGAGGGAGCAGAGGATGAGACAACTCCGGGAGGCCTTGCAGAAAGGTCTGTGCAACGCGTTCCCAGAGACTGGGAGACTGCGTTCAGACAATTTTTTAGTCCGCAGCCCCAAGGTATGATCGGTTCCAGCAACCATCACCAGCGTCTGATATACATGGTGCAGGAATACCTAGGGGCAAGGTCAGACTTGGACACCTTTCCCACCGAAAATCCTCTGGCTTACTGGGTCTTGAGGATGGATCACTGGCCAGAGCTTGCGCAGTATGCAATTGAGCTACTGGCCTGTCCTGCATCCAGCGTTCTTTCGGAACGCACATTCAGTGCTGCTGGAGGCTTTGTCACGGATCACAGGGTGCGCCTGTCCACCGACTCGGTTGATCGTCTGACCTTCATAAAGATGAACCAGTCTTGGATCACCACCAGCTACCAAGCACCTGAAGCTGATATAACAGAATAATTTATTTTCAAATGTCACATCCCTTCAAGACTGATGCTGATGCTGAGTGACTGTCCTGTTATGTTGACTGACTATCCTCCTCCTCCTCAATGATCCGATTCTTGATGATTGCTTGGAAGAACTTTTTTGTTTCTGGGTGCCGCCACCAGTGGCTAAGGCACAATTTTTCAGCCCCTGTTTAACAGGGGCATGTAATTACAATTTTTGATGCAATGTTTTGCAGCAGGGCTCATTCCTGCACTCCAACTAGAGTATCTGGGAGAGGTTGCAGTGTCGTGGCACCAGCACCAGTGCCTAAGGCCCAATTTTTCAGCCCCTGTTTAACAGGGGCATGTAATTACAATTTTTGATGCAATGCTTTGCAGCAGGGCTCATTCCTGCACTCCAACTAGAGTATCTGGGAGAGGTTGCAGTGTCGTGGCACCAGCACCAGTGCCTAAGGCCCAATTTTTCAGCCCCTGTTTAACAGGGGCATGTAATTACAATTTTTTATGCAATGCTTTGCAGCGGGGCTCATTCCTGCACTCCAACTAGAGTATCTGGGAGAGGTTGCAGTGTCGTGGCACCAGCACCAGTGCCTAAGGCCCAATTTTTCAGCCCCTGTTTAACAGGGGCGTGTAATTACAATTTTTGATGCAATACTTTGCAACAGGGCTCATTGCTGTGCTCCAAGTACAGTATCTGTGAGGGGTTGCAGTGTTGTGGCACCAGTGCCTCATGCCTCGTACACACGACCATTTTTCTCTTTGACGAGAAAACCGCCCATGTGTGGGCTTTCCAGCATTTTTCCCGACGAGACAAGAACATGCGCTAATTTTTCTCGTCGTGATTCACGGCATTTTTTTCCGCTGCAGTCTTCCCATAGGGAAACACTGCCAGGGAGCCCACACACGATCGGTTTTCTCAACCAAGAGGAAAAATGTCGTGAAAACCGGCCGTGTGTAGGGGACCAAGCCGGTCCTCGTTTTTCATGTCGAATTTCTCGGCGGTGTTTTCACCGTCGAGAAAATCGATCGTGTGTACGCAGCATAAGGCCCAATTTTTCTGCCCCTGTTTAACATGCAATACTTTGCAATACTTTGCAACAGGGCTCATTGCTGTGCTCCAAGTACAGTATCTGTGAGGGGTTGCAGTGTTGTGGCACCAGTGGCTAAGGCCCAATTTTTCTGTTTAACAGGGGCGTGTAATTAAAATTTTTGATGCAATACTTTGCAACAGGGCTCATTGCTGTGCTCCAAGTACAGTATCTGTGAGGGGTTGCAGTGTCGTGGCAACAGCACCAGTGGCTAAGGCCCAATTTTTCTGCCCCTGTTTAACAGGGGCGTGTAATTACAATTTTTGATGCAATACTTTGCAACAGGGCTCATTGCTGTGCTCCAAGTACAGTATCTGTGAGAGGTTGCAGTGTTGTGGCACCAGTGCCTAAGGCCCAATTTTTCTGCCCCTGTTCAACATGGGGGTAGCCATGCCATTTTTCTCAAAGATTTTCATCCATATTACCGGGACCAGACATTACATTAAAGCGGCAAGCAGTTTTAAATGGCTTTTTTTCCTTTACAAATGTCATTTTGTGCAGGGACAGTTCTAAACACGGGAAACACATGCCACTTCACAGGCATACTTTAGAGTCAAATATATGTTTATTGAGTTTTAAATTTTAAACAATATAAATTATACAAATAACATTCAGATGGCAACAAAGGGTGTAAGCGGGCATAAAGTATAATCTCACAAAGTAAAATTATCATCTATATAAAGGGTATTAATTTCCCAGTTTCAATCAAGTTATGCAATAGTAACTATATTGGCACCCATCGGAATTTATATCCGTAAAAAATACGACATCTGATTATAGATAAATAGGATAAAAAAAGATAAAGAGAGGAAGAAAGAAGAGAACAGGGGGGGGGCAGGTAGGGAAGGACAGGGGGGGAGGTTAGGGGGGTCCGGGCAGACCCCAGCGTAGCTCATCTGATCAATGGGTGCAGATCGCAACTTAACCTGTTCCCTAGGGTAATTGTAAGTTTTTCAGGGAATCCGAGGAGGAGTATTCTATCCATATGAGCCATTGGAGCTCATGTTTCTCAAAATTGTCATTCTCTAGGGCCAACATCTCCTCCATCCGCATTATGTCATTAACTGCGGAGACCTATAAAGTTAAGGGGGGACTAGTAGCAGTTTTCCAAAATATGGGGATAATTTGTCTTGCGGCTGACAAGAAGAAACCTAACAAAGAGCGTTTCTGTGAGGATATCGGGCCTGGGAGCATAGACAATAGAGCAATT
This sequence comes from Rana muscosa, assembly GCA_029206835.1. Classification (NCBI taxonomy): domain Eukaryota; kingdom Metazoa; phylum Chordata; class Amphibia; order Anura; family Ranidae; genus Rana; species Rana muscosa. Next base: position 338,601,896 of record CM055118.1, read on the forward strand.
TCAGGAGACGGCTGTAGAGATTTATCATATAGGCTACTGTAAATTGAGAAGACCTGTGTCCAGAGAGGTTGGACAGATTGACACTCCCACCATATATGTAAATAACTGCCATCCGCCGATCCACACCTCCAGCAAGTGGGGGGCACGGATGGGAAGATTTTGTGCAGGGATTGAGGGTCCCTGTACCATCTCGCAAGGAGCTTAACGTTTTTCTCCTGTGTATAACAGGAAGTTGAAGTCTTATGCATAAAATAATATGATTTCTGCCAGTCAGAAATGGTAAGTTCCTTTCTCAGATCCATGGACCACTTCCTGGTGTAACAAGGTTTTTTTTTTATGTATCAACGTATGTAGCATGGTGTACATAGTGGAGAGTGTATGTTGTGGAAGTTCAGAAAGAAAGCACAGCTGTTCAAATTCTGTGAGGGGTCTATGAATTTGAGAAGTGGAAAAGAGGGTAGAACAGAAAGATGTGATCCGAAGGGCCGTGAGCCAATTGCCCCGTTCCTCTGGTAGTACCGACTTGCCGGAGATGGGATCTACAAACAAGCCCGCTACAGGCCACTCAGCGCGGGAGTAAGGACCTATTGTATGGGAATCTTCACCTTGGGGCACGGCTGGTTGGTCGAAAAAGGGTGTAAGAGGAGACAGGCATACTTTAGACACCCCCCAGGTACGATATTTAACCACTTCCCGCCCAGTCAATAGTGAATTGACGTCCGGGAAGTGGTTGCAATATCGATACTGGACGTCATATGACGTCCTGCAGGATATTGCCTTGCGCGCGCCCGCGGGGGCGCGCAGCGCGGTGATCGGGGACGGCATGTGTCCCTCGGACACAGCGCTTCCCCGATCATGGTAAACAGCCAATTTCATTGGCTGTTTACCATGTGATCGGCTGTGTCAAAGTCACAGCCGATCACAAGTCAAAACAAACTCGGCGGCGCGCTCCGTGCGCGCCGCCACAGGCTTGCAGAGCGGGGATCGGGGAAGGCGAGTGTCCCTTGGACACAGCGCGTCCCCGATCAGAGTAAACAGCCAATGAATTGGCTGTTTACCACGTGACCGGCTGTGTCCAATCACAGCCGGTCACAAATGTAAACAAACTCCACAGGAGTTACTACCTGATCCCTGCTCTCTCCTCACACACCGATCTGTGAGGAGAGAGAAGAGATCAGTAAGTTAGCTCAGTGTAGTTTGTCTACATAAGTTTACAGTGCACAACACGCCCCCCCCCCCCCATAAAGAGGACCTGTCACACAGCCCAGCACATCAATCAGCCCATCTGTCAATCAGACCATCTGTCAATCAGCCCATCTGTCAATCAGCCCATCTGTCAATCAATCAGCCCATCTGTCAATCAATCAGCCCATCTGTCAATCAATCACCCCACCTGTCAATCAATCACCCCATCTGTCAATCAATCAACCCATCTGTCAATCAATCAATCAGCCCATCTGTCAATCAATCAGCCCATCTGTCAATCATCTGTCACAGGCCCACCTCCATCGGTACCGCCATTGGCACCGCCACACAGGCTACCAGTACCGCCATCGGTACCAGTACCACCACCAGTACCGCCACCAGGCCCAGCATCTATACTGCCACACAGGCCCGCTACCAGTATCACCACTAGTGCCGCCATCGGTACCACCACCAGTACCACCACCCGTACCACTGTCGGTAGTGCCACCACCACCTGTACCACCACCTGTACCGCCATCGGTACCATCACCACCCGTACCACCACCACCTGTACCGCCATCGGTACCACCACCACCTGTACCGCCATCGGTACCACCACCACCCATACCGCCATCGCTACCACCACCACCCGTACCGCCACCTGTACCGCCATCGGTACCGCCGCCACCACCACCACCCGTACCACCATCGGTACCACCACCACCTGTACCGCCATTGGTACCACCACCACCCATACCGCCATCGGTACCACCACACAGGCCCACCACTAATACCTCCATCGGTACTACCACACAGACCGCCACCACTACCACCAGCAGTACCATTACACAGGCCCACCAATAAGCACTGCCATAATGTCCCAAAGGGTTTACACACCTGAGGAGGCATATGCCATTCTTGCCATGTCGGATGATGAGAGCAGCGGGGAGCTCCCATTATCCGATTCTGGTTCGGAATACGAGCCAGTGGAGGATAGTGGATCAGAGTCCGAGTCCCCGGAGGAAACCGTCCCTCCCAAAAGAATGCTATCGGCACCAAGATCAGCACCAAGATCAGGAGAACTGCCCACCACCAGCAGCGCCATACCCCAGGAAGAGGAGCCCAGTACAAGCAATGGAAATGCACGCCCAACCCGAAGAATCCAGCCCCAATCCTACCTTCCCGATGCCCTGGCAAACCCCTTATGGTTGCCTGCCAACTCAGGATCCGCTTTCATCCCCCCTTTCACCGCACAGCCAGGTGTGCAGCCCGACACTACAAATTTTTCTAAATTTGATTCTTTTTGTTTATTTTTCCCACAAGATTTGCTGCAGAATATAGTGGATCAAACGAATCTGTATGCATCCCAATTTATTGCTGCCAACCCCGATTCTTCCTACGCCCGCATGTTCCAGTGGCGGCGTCTAACATTGAAGGAATTTAAATTATTTTTGGGCCTTATGTTCAATATGGGGCTTACAAAAAAGAACAAAGTCCATTCATATTGGTCCAAACGCCCCATCCAACACATGCCCATATATTCCGCTGTCATGTCCAGGAAAAGATACGACATGATTATGCGCTTTCTCCACTTCAATGACAATTCACAGTGCCCTCCCCGAGATCATCCCAACTACGACAAATTGTACAAGATACGCCCCCTAATCAATGCCTTTTCCCAGCGATTTGAAGAAGTTTTCATCCCAGACCAAAAAATTTGTGTGGACGAATCCCTCGTACATTTCACCGGCCGACTGCAGTTCAAGCAGTACATACCAAGCAAGAGAGCCAGGTATGGGTTAAAATTAAATAAATTATGTGATCGAGCCACTGGATACGTCTGCAAATTCAGGATCTACGAAGGCAAAGACTCCCAGCTCCAGCCCCGTGATTGCCCCACATATATTGGAACCAGTGGGAAAATTGTCTGGGAGTTGGCATACCCCCTGTTCGGAAAAGGTTACCATTTATATGTTGATAATTATTATACCAGCCTGCCCCTTTTTTGCCACCTTTACAGTAAACAAACCCCGGCCTGCGGTACCTTCAAAAAAAAACGGAAGGGATTCCCACAAAATTTATTGACAAAAAAATTGCGACCTGGAGAATCGGCATCCATGAGGAATGAGGAGGTGTTGGCCATGAAGTGGAGGGACAAGAAAGATGTCCACATCCTCTCTACGATCCACAATGACACCATGGTGGAGATCCCAAGAAGACGCGGCTCCATTGTAAAGCCTGAATGTGTCCACGACTACAATTTGTACATGGGGGGTGGATTTAAACGACCAGATGCTACAGCCCTACTTATCAACCAGAAAGTCCCATTATTGGCACAAAAAAGTTGCGTTTCACCTGTTTCACATGGCCCTTTTTAATTTGTTTGTCTGCTACCAAAAAGCAACTCAAAATCACCGACTCCACTACCTCCAATATATCGAAGATATCATCGATGCCCTCATTTACCAACAAGATCCCGCCCCAGGAAGCATTCGCTCTGATAGTGTGAGTCGGCTTTACGAGCGACACTATCCCTTTAGCATCCCCCCCACAGAATCTGGAAGAAGACGCCAAAAGAAATGCCGTGTATGCAGCAGAGGAGGAGTAAGAAGAGACACCAGCTATTATTGTCCCGATTGTCCCTCCCAACCTGGCCTGTGCATCGGAAATTGCTTCAAAAATTATCATACATCCATTAGTTCCCCTTATTATTAACAGACTGCCATTTCCCTATTTGCCTGCTACCATGTTACTAACTACCTTCCATGTTAATTAACTGACCCTGGCCTGTTTACCGACGATGCCTCTGCCTGCCGATTTAAACCACGTTTCTGACTTCCACGTGTACCGACCTTGGCCTGTTAATCGACCATGTTTTTGCCTGCCACTTGGACTGATCTTTTGGCCATCTACTTTTAGTACACAGGGGTCTCACATATGTGAGGGGCTTCAGAATAGCGTTCTGAGTAGAGAAAACCAGTTTTTCGTTTTCTGTGCTCCAAGAACAGGGTCTGGTTGCCCGGAGGCTTCAAAGCGATTTGGGTGGGAGAAGCCTCTACCCCTGTCCCCCTGGCCCTAAGCTTGATGGTCCTTCCTGCTGCCTGGACCAATAATTTGGCTGTGCTGACCATATTACTGCCTGTAATGACCCATGACATTATGGACCATGTTTCTTCCTGCTGCTTGGACCAATACTTTGGCTGTGTTGACCATATATCTGCCTGCTGCCTCTACTGACTTTGGACAGCATTTCTGCCGGGACACCTCTGCCTGCTACCTGGACCTGTGCTTTGGCTGTGCTCTGGCTGTGCTGACAGTATCTCTGCCTGTGCAAACTATGGACAGTGTTCCTGCCTGCTGCCTGGATGATTGCTTTTGCTGTCGCTGACCTCATCCCTGCCTGCTGCCTGGACCGATGCTCTCCTCTGTGGACCACTGCACTTCTAAAACCACAGGTAATCTTTTGTTATTTGGTATGTACCTGCTATGTGTTAGATATATGAAGGGCCTTCAAAAATGTGATCGGTAGTCAGAAAATGATATGTGCAATTAATGCTGCTAGAATGCCTGGAGGTGCTACTTGGATGTTGGGCCTCTGTATGTGGCCAGGCTGTGTAAAAGCCTCAAACATGTGGTATCGCCATACTCAGGAGGAGTAGCAGAATGCATTTTGGGGTGTAATTTTTGCTATGTACATATTATGTGTTAGAAATATCTTATAAATTGACAACTTTGTGTAAAAAAAATGCATTTTAATTTTTTCTCCACATTTTCCAAAACCTTCTGGAAAAAAATGAACCGTTCAAAAGACTCATAATGCTTCATAGATTATACGTTGGGGTGTGTGCTTTCCAAAATGGGGTCATTTTGTGGAAAATTCTATTGTCCTGGTGCTCCAGGGCCTTCAAAATTGTAATAGGTGGTTGAGAAAGGATATGTGCGATTTATGCTTGTAGAACGCCTGAAAGTGCTACTTCAATGTTGGGCCTCTGTATATGGCCAGGCTGTGTAAAAGTCTTACACATGTGGTATCGCTATACTCAGGAGGAGTAGAAGAATGCATTTTGGGGTGTTATTTTTGCTATGTATATGCTATGCGTTAGAAATATCTTATAAATGGACAACTTTGTGTAAAAAAAATGCATTTTCATTTTTTCTCCACATTTTCCAAAACCTTCTGGAAAAAAATGAACCGTTCAAAAGACTCATAATGCTTCATAGATTATACGTTGGGGTGTGTGCTTTCAAAAATGGGGTCATTTTGTGGAAAATTCCATTGTCCTGGTGCTCCAGGGCCTTCAAAAGTGTAATAGGTGGTTGAGAAAGGATATGTGCGATTTATGCTTGTAGAACGCCTGAAAGTGCTACTTCAATGTTGGGCCTCTGTATATGGCCAGGCTGTGTAAAAGTCTCACACATGTGGTATCGCTATACTCAGGAGGAGTAGCAGAATGCATTTTGGGGTGTCATTTTTGCTATGTATATGCTATGCGTTAGAAATATCTTATAAATGGACAACTTTGTGTAAAAAAAATGCATTTTAATTTTTTCTCCACATTTTCCAAAACCTTCTGGAAAAAAATGAACCGTTCAAAAGACTCATAATGCTTCATAGATTATACGTTGGGGTGTGTGCTTTCCAAAATGGGGTCATTTTGTGGAAAATTCCATTGTCCTGGTGCTCCAGGGCCTTCAAAAGTGTAATAGGTGGTTGAGAAAGGATATGTGCGATTTATGCTTGTAGAACGCCTGAAAGTGCTACTTCAATGTTGGGCCTCTGTATGTGGCCAGGCTGTGTAAAAGTCTCACACATGTGGTATCGCTACACTCAGGAGGAGTAGCAGAATGTATTTTGGGGTGTAGTTGCAATTATGCATATGCTGTGTGAGAGAAAAAAACTGTTAATATGACCAGTTTGTGTAAAAAAAAAAAAAAAATTAAATTTTCCCAAGAATTGTGGGAAAAAAATACAACTTCAAAAAACTCACCACGCCTCTTAGTAAATACCTTGGACTGTCTACTTTCCAAAAAGGGGTAATTTTGGGGTATTTGTACTTTCCTCGCTTGTTAGTGTCTCAAGAAATGAGATATCCCTTCAGTACATCAGGCGTGATCAGATGTGATAAATTTTCAGTGATTGCCACCATAGTTTGTAGACTCTATAACTTTCACAAAGACCAAATAATATACACTAATTTGGGTTCATTTTACCAAAGATATGTAGCAGTTTTGGCACAAATTTATGAAGAAAAATTACTTATTTGCAAAATTTTACAATAGAAACTAAAAAAAAGTGTTTTTTTTTTTTAAAAAATTGCTGTTTTTTTGCTTATATCGCAAAAAATAAAAAAACCAGTGGCGATTAAATACCACCAAAAGAAAGCTCTATTTGTGAGAAGAAAATGATAACAATTTTGTTTGGATACAGTGTAGCATGACTAAGTAATTGTCATTCAAAGTGTGAGAGTACTGAAAGCTGAAAATTGGTCTGGGCGGGAAGGTGCATAAGTGCATGGTATTGAAGTGGTTAAAGGAATATTTAACTTTTTTTTTTTTCACTTTATGCATCATTAAAATGACTGCTCCCGAAAAACTGACGTTTTTAAAACTTCGTTTTGCATTGATACATGTCCCCTGGGGCAGAACCCGGGTCCCCTACCCTTTTTAGGACAATAACATGCATATTTGTCGTTATAATTAGCACTTTAGATTTCGAACGTTCGCGTCCATTGTATTTAATAAGGTTCTAACGTTCGTGCGAACTTTCGGTCCGTTCGAAGGTTCTGGTGCGAACCGAACTAGGGGGTGTTCGGCTCATCCCTACTGAAGAGATTGTATTCACATATAAGCACAACAAGGGATTGTAATGACGTGCACAGAGCATGCCGTTCTCAGCTTTGCTGTACTATGATTGTAAAAATGTTTGAATACTGAATAAATGGTGCCACTGTGTCAGTGGGAAGGTTTGTACCCCTGTGTCCGTGGTCAGTAGTAGTCAGTAATAACAAATGACTCCATATCAGTGGTCAGTGGGAGGAATGGTGCTCTTGTGTCATAGTTAGATAGTTAGTCTGGCTGAAAAAAGACACAAGTCCATCTAGTATAACCAATAAAAGGAGACAAAAAAATACTACATATATATATATGTAGCGCCCACCCCATTTAGGGGTGCTATATACTCAAATTTAGGGGCTGGTCTGAGATGGTAGTTAGGGTCAGACCGTTCTCATTGATAGGTAGTGCTATTTTGTTTCTCCATGTAGTATACTGGTGTGCAGTTCCCTGTGGCCTGTAGGTGGCACTGCCATGTCTGGCCAGGGTTGAACCACTGGTAATAGTGCTGTGCCTTGGGGTTTCCTCTCTCGGCAGCGGTACAGTGGGCGTGGTTGGCCTGCTGTGCATGCTGTGCATGCTGGGAGGGGATACATAAGGGGTAGACGCCGCCTGGGAGGGGGTTGGTCGGAGGTTGGCGAGAAGTCGGAGTCCAAGTGCGTGGCGCATGGCCCTCAAGGCCATGGGGGCGGGCTGCGTGCGCATCAGTCCCAGGCACCTTTAGCCCTGGGGCTGCATCTTCAACACTGGGCCCAGCACCTTTAGCTAGGGCCCCCTTCTGGGAAGAGGAACCCCAGGGTGTCCCTTGTGAGGGAGCCCGCTTCTAAGAAGAGGAGGCCGGGGGAGGACCTTTCTGAAGGACCGGTGAGAGTTCACGGTGAAGGAAGGGGCCCGGTAACTTTCTGGAGGGATTCATCTATCCACCAAGGGCCTAGTAATGTGCTGCTGCTGGCACCTGTCCTTGTGTTGCAAGAACTGAGAAGTTTGGGACATGATAGATTCTGTGGCAGAGGATCTCCCGATCGTATCTAAGGAAGGAACCTAATTAGGCGTCCGAGCATCACTTCGGCTGCTAGGATCCACTTTTACGGGAGACTATCCGGGTGAGCTGAACCCACTCAGGGAATGAGTGGTGATTGTAACATTTACTTGTGCCTGGACCTACCTCCCAAAACCTTGCTGTCCTGTCTCTTATCCACCCTTTCAGAGACTTGTCCGTATATCCTAGGAGACGAGAACCAACTGATGGAGAACCTAGCTGTGGGACCCAAATACATGACACCGCTCAACCTCCTCAAACAGGAGGGTACGGGCATATAGTACGGTGTACCCTTTTCCTGTAAGTGAGCCAAAGGTGGGAATAAGGGTCCGTGTGCTATATATATATATATATATATATATATATATATATTGTGACAGCAGGAAGGTAAAGTCACCTGGTTGCATCCAGGGGGGTAGATATATTTCGCCCAGATTCAGGCTTTACGCCGACTTATACAACTAGGTGGAGAGTTGTATAAGCCCAGCTAAGGCTAGTGGGCTCATGGATGACTCATACCTCTAGGGAGAGTGCTGGGCGTCGTGCAGACAGGGAGTTGATGAGACCAGCTGAAGCTTGTCAGCTCATTTAGGCCTCTATAAGAACTCCCAGCTTCATTAGGGGTTAGCTTATGCCTGGAACCAGACCTGTGTGGACTGTCTAGGGAGAGTGAACCCCTGTGCGGTGAGACAAAGCCTGTGTGGCTATTTGCTTGGACATTTAAAACCAGGGACTTAGGGACTAGGACAGCACTAGGCTGATCCCAGTTGTTAGTTAGGAAACCTGTATGTTTAGTCAGAGGTCAACTTGACCAGGATTTATTTTGTTTATGTTTCTTTTGCTTTGCTGTGTTTTGTCACTGTAAATAGAAAATAAACCGCACCTTTTTGATTTTGAAAACCACAACCTCCGTTTGCTGGGCCTGTTTTGTGTGGGGAGCCCATCCCGGGGGTCACTCACACCCGCTGCCGAGCTAACTCCCTCACAGTTGGTGGAGAACCAGTGGCAGTTTTTTTTAAGCCAGCATGGAGGAGATACTGAAGCAGCTGGCTCTAGCAAATGCCAATCAACAGCAGACAAATGCAGGTTTGCAAAAGAGCCTTGCAGCTCATCAACAGAGCCTTGCAGCTCAACAACAGAACTTCGCAGCCCAGCAGCAAGCTCATCAACAGAGCCTTGCAGCCCAGCAGCAGACAAACGCAACTTTGCAACAGAGTCTGGAGGCTCAGCAACAAGCCCAGCAGCAATCTGAGGCCCGCTTCATAGACCTGTTGCAGAAGCAAGAGCAGAGACTACAACAACAGATGGAAGCAGTAATGCAGCAACGTCCGCAGACCAGTGAGGAAAGCCGTCCCACTAATACCGCGTCCTTTGGGGTGAGTCGTTTATTGACAAAAATGACTGGAGAGGATGATCCAGAGGTATTTTTGACCACATTTGAAAGGACCGCTGAAAGAGAAAAGTGGCCTGAGGAGCAGTGGGCTGGACTGGTGGCTCCTCTGTTAACTGGTGAATCGCAGAAAGCTTACTATGACCTAGAGCCTAACCAAGCAAAAGACTATGTGATGCTAAAAGCTGAAATATTGGCAAGGCTGGGTGTCACCCAGGCTGTCCGGGCTCAGCGTGTGCATAACTGGACTTTCCAGCTTGGAAAACCCCCCAGGTCTCAAATGTATGATCTCATTCACCTGAGCAGAAAGTGGCTACAGCCAGAGACTTTGTCCGCACCAAAGATTGTGGAACGTGTTGTAATGGATCGGTTTTTGAGAGCTCTTCCTACTGCCATCCAAAAGTGGGTAAGCCATGGAGACCCAGAGACGGCCGATGGTCTTGTGGATCGTGTGGAGAAATACTTGGCTACAGAGAACCTGACGGCCTCTTCCAGAGACACTCGGACTTTCCACCCTAAGACCAGACCATCCCCAGGGGCGGATAAGAGGATTCCAAGGGGTAAGGGTGGAGAGAGTGAGAGGGTGGGAGCTCTACCCCAAGTTTGGCGAGAACAGCCTGGGAAATCAGCGGCTCAAGAGGCGGCAAGAAGGATCGTTTGCTACCGCTGCCGGCAAGCGGGACATATTGCAGCCAATTGCCCGGTTGTGGAGGAACCCATGCAGTGTGACTTTCTGACGGGCAGACGTCAGTCGCTGTGTGCGACAGTCGCATGCACTGCCATTCGAGGAACTGAGAAACATTTATGCAAAATGTGTGTTAATGGTAGAAATGTTGTGGTATTGCTGGATTCAGGTAGCCTTGTGACCCTGATAAAGGCTGAGTTAGTTAAAACAGAGGTCTCTGGGAATAGCAAGGTAGCTGTTATTTGTGTGCATGGGCACACCCGAGAGTATCCAGTGACTACAGTGTGTTTCGAGACCCCCAAAGGTACCCTCTCTCATCCAGTGGGCTTAGTATCTCAGTTACCGCATGACGCCATTGTGGGAAGGGATTTTCCGAAGTTCTGGGAACTGTGGGATGATCCTGAGCCCCTCACTGGTGCCCCTATGTACCAGGAATGTGATAGCCAAAACTCCCCTGAGAGTGGTGAGGACTCTCCGGAATTTCCCTTATCAGTATTGGCAGGGGAGACTCAAGAAACTGGAGAGGAGCCCACCTCCTCAGACGAAAACCTACCGTCTGTGGAGTTTTCTGATCTTGAGGTTCACAGGGAAAACTTTGCCACAGAACAGTTGAAAGACCCCGCCCTAATAAAGGCACGGGAAAACGTAGTGAAAATAGATGGCGAGTTAGTGAACCCAGATAATACCTGCACTTACCCATACTTCAGCGTAGAGAAGGACCTACTGTATCGGGTGGCAAAAAGGGCAGAAGAAACCGTTGAGCAGCTTGTGGTGCCCAAACCTTACAGGAAGTTGGTGTTGGAGTTGGCCCATGGGCACATTCTTGGAGGTCATCTGGGGACAGAGAAAACCTGAGAGAGGGTATTACAGAGATTCTATTGGCCGGGGGTGATGAAGGACGTAGAAAATTATTGTTCCTCCTGCCCTGTGTGTCAGAGGTCGGCCCCGATGCCACATTTCCGTAGCCCGCTGGTCCCTCTACCCATCATTGAGGTCCCGTTTGAGAGGATCGCCATGGATTTGGTAGGTCCTATAATCAAGTCCGCTAGGGGGCACCAGTACATATTAGTTATAATGGACTATGCCACCCGTTATCCAGAAGCGATCCCTCTCCGAAATACCTCGGCCAAAACCATAGCCAAAGAGCTATCTCTTGTGTTTAGCCGGGTGGGTATTTGTAAAGAACTGCTTACGGACCAAGGTACACCCTTTATGTCCCGGGTTATGAAGGAGCTGTGTAAATTATTCAAAGTGACGCAATTACGTACATCTGTGTATCACCCCCAAACCGATGGGCTGGTTGAAAGATTCAACAAAACCCTAAAACAAATGTTGAAGAAAGTGGTGGATAGAGATGGAAAGGATTGGGACTGTCTACTTCCTTATCTGATGTTTGCTATTAGGGAGGTGCCCCAATCCTCTACGGGATTCTCCCCCTTTGAGTTACTGTATGGGAGACACCCAAGAGGGCTGTTGGATATTGCCAAGGAAACTTGGGAAAGTGAGAGTTCTCCCCACAGGAGTGTGATTGAGCATGTCGCCCTGATGCAAGACCGAATTGCACAGGTAATGCCCATCGTGAAGGAACATTTGGCCCAAGCGCAGTTAGCACAGCAGAGAGTGTACAACCGTGGAGCCAAGACCCGTACCTTTTCCCCGGGGGATAGGATACTGGTACTTGTCCCTACGGTTGAAAGTAAATTCCTTGCCAAATGGCAAGGCCCCTACGAGATAATGGAAAAAGTGAGCGAAGTGAATTACAAGGTCAGACAACCAGGAAGGCGAAAGCCCGAACAGATCTATCACGTTAATCTGTTGAAAGCCTGGAGGGATAGAGAGTCCCTAGTCGCAGACACTTGGTCACCAGCTCAAACTGGTTGCGTGATTCCTGAGGTTGGAATAGCAGCCACCTTGTCACAACCCCAACAACAGGAGGTTAAGGAGTTTGTGCTTCGCAACAAAGAGGTATTCTCTGAGCTGCCGGGACAAACATCTGGGGTAGAGCATGACATCATTACCCCGCCCGGTGAAAGGGTGAAGTTAAAACCCTATCGGATCCCAGAGGCCCGACGGGAGGCAATACGGGAGGAAGTACAGAAAATGCTGAACTTAGGGGTGATAGAGGAGTCCCAAAGTGATTGGTCTAGTCCCATCGTGTTGGTGCCTAAACCGGATGGGAGCTGGCGATTTTGTAACGATTTTCGTCAGTTGAACAAAGTTACAAAATTTGACACCTACCCCATGCCACGTATAGATGAGTTGATCGACCGGCTGGGAACAGCCCGATACATGACGACTCTTGACCTCACAAAAGGGTATTGGCAAATCCCCCTGGCCAAGTCGGCCAAAGAGAAAACCGCATTTGTAACCCCAGACGGGGCGTTCCAATATAAGAGAATGCCGTTCGGGTTACAGAATGCGCCGGCCACATTCCAGCGGAAAATGGACCAGATGCTGAGGCCCCATCGGAAGTATGCTGTGGCTTACCTGGATGACGTAATTGTCCATAGCACAGATTGGGCCTCACATCTGCCAAAAGTGCAAGCAGTCCTGGACTCTGTTCGGGAAGCGGGGTTTACGGCTAACCCCAAGAAGTGTACCATTGGGCAGGAGGAGGCCAAATATCTTGGGTACACCATTGGGAGGGGAGTAATAAAACCCCAACTCAACAAAGTCGAGGCCATCCAGAGTTGGCCACGTCCCAACAGCAAGAAGCAGGTACGAGCCTTTCTGGGAATCGCTGGGTATTATCGGCGATTCATTCCCCACTTTGCTTCTAAGGCTGTGCCCCTAACCAACCTGACGAAGGGGAAAGGGTCGGTCATGATTAAATGGACCCCCGAGGCTGAGGCAGCATTCCAATTCTTGAAACAAGCCTTATGTAGCCAGCCAGTGTTGTACTCACCCGACTTCTCTAAAGACTTTGTCGTACAAAGTGATGCGTCAGATGTGGGGTTAGGAGCAGTATTGTCCCAGGTCTGGAACGGGGAAGAGCACCCAGTCATTTACCTCAGCAGGAAGTTGAAGTCCCATGAGGTAAATTACGCCACCGTTGAAAAGGAGTGTTTAGCGGTGAAGTGGGCTCTAGATTCCCTTCGGTACTACCTGCTAGGTAGGCACTTTGACATGGTTACGGATCACGCTCCGTTAAAGTGGATGGCTCAAAACAAGGAAACAAATAGAAGAGTGAATAGGTGGTTCCTGGCCCTCCAGGAATTCAACTTCACAGTAAAGCATCGCCCTGGCGTTCAAATGGGGAATGTGGATGCTTTGTCTCGAGTACATGAATGCCTGATTGCTGGTGTTCCAACCCCGAGGTTAAAACAAGAGGGGGGGGTATGTGACAGCAGGAAGGTAAAGTCACCTGGTTGCATCCAGGGGGGTAGATATATTTCGCCCAGATTCAGGCTTTACGCCGACTTATACAACTAGGTGGAGAGTTGTATAAGCCCAGCTAAGGCTAGTGGGCTCATGGATGACTCATACCTCTAGGGAGAGTGCTGGGCGTCGTGCAGACAGGGAGTTGATGAGACCAGCTGAAGCTTGTCAGCTCATTTAGGCCTCTATAAGAACTCCCAGCTTCATTAGGGGTTAGCTTATGCCTGGAACCAGACCTGTGTGGACTGTCTAGGGAGAGTGAACCCCTGTGCGGTGAGACAAAGCCTGTGTGGCTATTTGCTTGGACATTTAAAACCAGGGACTTAGGGACTAGGACAGCACTAGGCTGATCCCAGTTGTTAGTTAGGAAACCTGTATGTTTAGTCAGAGGTCAACTTGACCAGGATTTATTTTGTTTATGTTTCTTTTGCTTTGCTGTGTTTTGTCACTGTAAATAGAAAATAAACCGCACCTTTTTGATTTTGAAAACCACAACCTCCGTTTGCTGGGCCTGTTTTGTGTGGGGAGCCCATCCCGGGGGTCACTCACACCCGCTGCCGAGCTAACCCCCTCACAATATATATATATATATATATATATGTACACACACACACATTTTTAGACATGTATAGTTCTATATATACAGTCAGGTCCATAAATATTGGGACATCGACACAATTCTAATCTTTTTGGCTCTATACACCACCACAATGGATTTGAAATGAAACAAACAAGATGTGCTTTAACTGCAGACTTTCAGCTTTAATTTGAGGGTATTCACATACAAATCAGGTGAACGGTGTAGGAATTACAAAATTTTGTATATGTGCCTCCCACTTTTTAAGGGTCCAAAAGTAATGGGATAATTGGCTGCTCAGCTGTTCCATGGCCAGGTGTGTGTTATTCCCTCATTATCCCATTTACAAGGAGCAGATAAAAGGTCCAGAGTTAATTTCAAGTGTGCCATTTGCATTTGGAATCTGTTGCTGTCAACTCTCAATATGAGATCCAAAGAGCTGTCACTATTAGTGAAGCAAGCCATCATTAGGCTGAAAAAACAAAACAAACCCATCAGAGAGATAGCAAAAACATTAGGTGTGGCCAAATCAACTGTTTGGAACATCCTTAAAAAGAAAGAACGCACCGGTGAGCTCAGCAACACCAAAAGACCTGAAAGATCACAGAAAACAACTGTGGTGGATGACCGAAGAATTCTTTCCCTGGTGAAGAAAACACCCTTCACAACAGTTGGCCAGATCAAGAACACTCTCCAGGAGGTAGGTGGATGTGTGTCAAAGTCACCAATCAAGGAAATACTTCACCAGAGTGAATACAGAGAGTTCACCACAAGATGTAAACCATTGGTGAGCCTCATAAACAGGAAGGCCAGATTAGAGTTTGCCAAACAACATCTAAAAAAGCCTTCACAGTTCTGGAACAACATCCTATGGACAGATGAGACCAAGATCAACGTGTACCAGAGTGATGGGAAGAGAAGAGTATGGAGAAGGAAAAGAACTGCTCATGATCCAAAGCATACCACCTCATCAGTGAAGCGTGGTGGTGGTAGTGTCATGGCGTGGGCATGTATGGCTGCCAATGGAACTGGTTCTCTTGTATTTATTGATGATGTAACTTCTGACAAAAGCAGCAGGATGAATTCTGAAGTATTTCGGGCAATATTATCTGCTCATATTCAGCCAAATGCTTCGGAACTCATTGGACGGCGCTTCACAGTGCAGATGGACAATGACCCGAAGCATACTGCGAAAGCAACCAAATAGTTTTTTAAGGGAAAGAAGTGGAATGTTATGCAATGGCCAAGTCAATCACCTGACCTGATTCCGATTGAGCATGCATTTCACTTGCTGAAGACAAAACTGAAGGGAAAATGCCCCAAGAACAAGCAGGAACTGAGGGCAGTTGCAGTAGAGGCCTGGCAGAGCATCACCAGGGATGAAACCCAGCGTCTGGTGATGTCTATGCGTTCCACACTTCAGGCTGTAATTGACTGCAAAGGATTTGCAACCAAGTATTAAAAAGTGAAAGTTTGATTGATGATTGTTAATCTGTCCCATTACTTTTGGTCCCTTAAAAAGTAGAAGGCACATATACAAACTGTTGCAATTCCTACACCGTTCACCTGATTTGGATGTAAATTCCCTCAAATTAAAGCTGAAAGTCTGCAGTTAAAGCACATCTTGTTTGTTTCATTTAAAATCCATTGGGGTGGTGTATAGAGCCAAAAAGATTAGAATTGTGTCAATGTCCCAATATTTATGGACCTGACTGTACAATTATATACCCACAGTTGATCCAGAGGAAGGCAAATAACCCCAGCAAAGCATGATCCAATTTGCTCCAGCAGGGGAAAGAATTCCTTCCTGATCCCCCAATCATATATTCCCTGGGTAAACTTTACCTATAAATTATAGTATCCAGTTATAATATGTGTATCTAGGAAAGAATCCAGGCATTTTTAAAAACAATCTACTGAGCAATCTACTGAGCTGACCAGAACCACCTCTTGAGGGAGTCTATTCCACATTTTCACAGCTCTTACTGTGAAGAAGCCTTTCCGTATTTGGAGATTAAATCTCTTTTCCTCCAGTTGTAAAGAGTGCCCCCTTGTCCTCTGTGATGACCTTAAAGTGAACAACTCAACACCAAGTTCACTATATGGACTACTCAGTATATATTTGTACATGTTGATCGTATCCCCCCCCCCCCCACTTAATCTCCTCTTCTCCAGAGAGAGAATAAATTCAGTTCCTCTCATCTTTCCTCATAGCTGAGCTCCTCCATGCCTCTTATCAGTTTGGTTGCCCTTCTCTGCACTTTCTCCAGTTCCCCGATACCCTTTTTATGAACTGGTGCCAAAAACTGAACTGCATATTCCAGATGAGGTCTTACTAATGATTTGAACAGGGGCAGAATTATATCTCTCTCTCTCTGGAGTCCATACCTCTCTTAATACAAGAAAGGACTTTCGCTTTGGAAACCGCAGCTTGGCATTGCATGTTATTATTGAGCTTATGATCTACCAAAACCCCCAGATCCTTCTCCACTACGGATCCCCCCAGTTGTACTCCCCCTGGTATGTATGATGCATTCATATTCTTAGCCCCCAAGTGCATAACATTACATTTATCAACATTAAACCTCATCTGCCACATAGTCGCCCAATTAGACAGAGCATTGAGGTCGGCTTGTAAATTGGAGACATCTTGTAAGGACGTTATTCCACTGCATAGCTTAATGTCATCTGCAAAGACAGAAATGTTACTTTTGATCCCAGACACAATATCATTTATATAGATATTAAAAAGTAAGGGTCCCAACACTGAACCTTGGGGTACACCACTGAGAACCTTAGACTAGGCTTGTGCAATTCGTTTCGTAACGAATTGAAATTCGTCCGAATTTAGCAACTTTCGGACATTCGGAAGCATTCGAATTTCCGAACAAAGCAATTACGAATAAGACCGAATCCGAAATAAATTATACCGCAAATAGCGAATGCCCGAATGTCTTCGGCATAATTCGTTATGAAAAAGTTACGAATGTACGAATCCATACGAAGCACAATAACACTCACTCTGCTCTGCTCTCTGCTTCTCCCACACCGTGCTGAACCCTCTCAAAATGGTGTACAGGGGCGGAGCCTATAGCCGCATGTAAAAAACGAAAGTAAAATACGAGATTTCGAATCGTTACAAATAACCGCTATGTATTTCGAAAAGTACAAATCCATTCGAAGCACATTAGGCATAATAGGCAGCGTCGTCGTGAGAGAGACACGGAAAATTACGAATCAACGAACCCAAAAAAAGTTACGAAAGTAGGAGTTGTGTCCAGAATCAACGAAAAACAACGTACTCTACCGAAAGTACGAATTATAAAGCAACAAAAAATTCAACGAAAAATGTCGCTTGCAAAAATACGAATGAGTCCGAACACGAAAAATCCCGTCTAGCAAAATTACGAATGATTACGAATCAACAGGACCGGAAAGAAACGAACCGAAACGGAACGAATTTTTCCGTTGTGCACAAGCCTACCTTAGACCATTCAGAGTAAGAATCATTAACCACTACTCTCTGAATTCTGCCTTTTAGCCAGTTTTATATCCTTACAAACAGATTTTTCTAAGCCTGTAGACTTTAAAGCGGAGGTTCCGCGGTCCATAGTTATTTTTTTTTTCAGTCCATTAAATGTGGTTACAGATTACTAGTTTAGTACTCACTTGCCCTGCGCTTTATTACATCCCCCGTCCTTTTTGGTAAAAAAGAAACGTTTATAAAAAAGGTTGCTGTTTTCCATTTTGCTTGTGGGCATTGTGAAGCCCACAAGCACAGACTTCCGGGTAGCGGTGAATGCGCGTCTCCCGGCATTCACCGCTCTATCTGACGTGATAAGTGTTGACGGCGAGCAGCGCCGTCAACACTTCCTGGTTGCCATCACAACGGGCGGAGGCGTCGGAAGTTCCCGCCTCGTTGTGATGGCAACCAAAAATACACAGGTCAGTACGGGGAGGGAGAGCAGATGATCTCGCAAGATTTCGCACGCAGCAGCGATCCGCACTGACTCCTGGGAATGTTTACACTTAGCTCCCAGGAGTCGGGGAAAAGGAATGCACACGCCCACTCCCGCGGGAGTAAGACAGGAAGTAACATAAAGAAACAGAATATATAAAGGTAAATACAACACTTATAAAATAATTTTTTGTCATTTGCGCATCTATGCTATGCACAGAAGTGTATAGCATTAAGTCAGTAATTTGGGTGAACCTCCGCTTTAACTTACACAATAGTCGTGTGTGGGGAACTATGTCAAACACTTTGGCAAAATCCAAGTATACCACGTCCACCGCCACCCCTCTGTCCAAGGTTTTACTTACCTCTTCATAAAAATAAATCAGGTTTGTTTGACAACTTCTGTCTTTCGTGAATCCATGGTGTTTGTTACATAAAATATTTTTTTCCAGCAAGAACTCGTCTATGTGGTCTTTTATTAATCTCTCCAGTATCTTCCCAACTATAGAAGTTAAAAGAGAAGTATGTTTGTTTTTTTTGGGGGGATTTATACTTACCTCGGTGGATGGAGCATCAGACCGATGCTCCGTCTGTCCCCTGCCGTCTGTGCACTGAGAACCGAGCCACCGAACACCGCCACTGGCTCGGTTCTCACAGATCCCAGAGAGGAAAGCCGCTGACTGTCAGTCAGCAGCTTTCCTCTCTGCTCCCTCATGCTCATTGGAGCGCTGAGCCGTGGAGGGGCATGGAGAGGCCGTCTCAGCGGCTTGCTGAGACTGCCATCAATCAGGGCAGCTGGCGGATCCCGACTTTCTAAGTCGTGATGACGCGCTGCCCCGACTGATGGCATTGATGTCAGCGGAGAGCGGACGGGTCACAGGAGTGCAAAACGAATTGCACTCCTGTGACCCTTAGAAAAAGCCCAGCCTAAAAACCTCAGGCTGAACTTCTTCTTTAAACTAACTGGTCTATAGTTACTTGGTAAAGTCTTCAATACCCTTTTAAATGTAGGCACCGCATTGGCCCTGCGCCAATCCAGTGGTACTATGGCAGTCATTAAAGTGTCAGTGGTCAGCGGAAGGAACGGTGCCCTTGTGTCAGTGGGAGGAATGGTGCCACTGTTTCATTGGCCAGTGAAAGGACTGGTGCTCTTGTGTCAGTGGTTAGTAATAGGAATAGAACTCTTGTGTCAGTGGGAGTCATGGTGCTCCTGTGTCAGTGGTCATTGGAAGCAATGGTGCCCCTTTCTCAGTGATCAGTGGGAGGAATGGTGTTCCTGTGTCAGTGGTCATTGGAAGGAATGGTACCTCTGTGTCAGTAGTGAGTGTGAGGAATGGTGTTCCCGTGTCAGTGGTCATTGGAAGGAATGGTGCCTCTGTGTCAGTGGTCAGTGTGAGGAATGGTGTTCCTGTGTCAGTGGTCAGTGGAAGGAATGGTGCCTCTGTGTCAGTGGTCAGTGTGAGGAATGGTGTTCCCGTGTCAGTGGTCATTGGAAGCAATGGTGCCCCTTTGTCAGTGGTCAGTGTGAGGAATGGTGTTCCCGTGTCAGTGGTCATTGGAAGGAATGGTGCCTCTGTGTCAGTGGTCAGTGTGAGGAATGGTGTTCCTGTGTCAGTGGTCAGTGGAAGGAATGGTGCCTCTGTGTCAGTGGTCAGTGTGAGGAATGGTGTTCCTGTGTCAGTGGTCAGTGGAAGGAATGGTGCCTCTGTGTCAGTGGTCAGTGTGAGGAATGGTGTTCCTGTGTCAGTGGTCAGTGTGAGAAATGGTGTTCCTGTGTAAGTGGTCAGTGGAAGGAATTGTGCCTCTGTGTCAGTGGTCAGTGGGAGTCATGGTGCTCCTGTGTCAGTGGGTATTGGAAGGAATGGTACCTCTGTGTCAGTGCTCAGTGTGAGGAATGGTGTTCCTGTGTCAGTGGTCAGTGGAAGGAATGGTGCCTCTTTGTCAGTGGTCAGTGGGAAGAATGGTGTTCCTGTGTAAGTGGTCAGTGGGAGGAATGGTGCCTCTGTGTCAGTGGTCAGTGTGAGGAATGGTGTTCCTGTGTCAGTGGTCAGTGGAAGGAATGGTGCCTCTGTGTCAGTGGTCAGTGTGAGGAATGGTGTTCCTGTGTCAGTGGTCAGTGTGAGGAATGGTACCCCTGTGTTAGTGGTCAGTGGAAGGAATGGTGCCTCTTTGTCAGTGGTCAGTGGGAGGAATAGTGCCTGTGTGTCAGTGGTCAGTGGGAGGAATGGTGCCTCTGTGTCAGTGGTCAGTGGGAGTCATGGTGCTCCTGTGTCAGTGGTCAGTGTGAGGAATGGTGCCTCTGTGTAAGTGGTCAGTGGAAGCAATGGTGCTCATGTGTCAGTGGAAGGAATGGTACCCCTGTGTCAGTGGGAGAAATTATACCATATCTCTTGGTCAGTAGGAGGAATGGTGCTTCTGTGTCAGTAGTCAGTGGGAGGAAAAAGCCTAGCTTCACACTGATGCGATACGGGAACCAGTGTGATTACAGCGCTGATTTCCGCATCGGGCCTCTCCCTCAGGCAGTTCACACTGCCTTCTGCGAACCGTTGTGGGTGTCATTACCTTGTTCATGACAATCCCAGATCAGTTCACAGATCGCAGTGCGAACTGTGAACTCGACCAGGAATCGGATCACATAGGTGAGAACACCCATGTGATCCGATTTCAGTGCGGGGGAAAAAAGTCCCTGCACTTTTTTTCCTGCAAATCTAATGCAAGTTCAGCCATACAACTGTATGGCTGAACTCACATCTCACAGACATCGCATGTGATCGGCCCCGCAGGTCTGGGAGCGAATCACATGCGATATCTGTGATCGCAGTAGTGTGAAATTGGGCTGAAAGATTGTTCAATTCGATTGCAAAGTGGCAGAATTTGTTAATGATTTCTTGGCTGTACAGAGTTTAATACAAATAGCCACCACAGAAACATGCAGGTGGGGACTTTTTATTCTTGCTTAAGGCTCCGTTCACACCTAGGCATTTTTGGGCGTTTTTCTGCTCTAAGCCTCAGCTCTAAAAACGCCCAACGAGACAAATCCCATTAATTTCAATGGTCTCTGTTCACATCTGAGGGTTCTGTCGCCTAAAGCGAAACGCCCGTCACTCAAAAAAGTACACAAGCTTCTTTTTTAGCAGATTACAGGCGTTTTACTGCTTTTACATTGGTGACCTTTTAACCTTGAAAACGCTTGTACAAAAATGCTGCAAAATTGCAAAAAAAAAAAAACAGAAAAAAATGCAGGGAAAAACACCAGAAAAACGCCTGTAAAACAGCAAAGAGAGCCTGATGCCTCGTACACATGGCCGAAATTCTCGTCGAAAAAAACATGTCGTTTTTTTCGACGAGATTCTTGGACAAGAAACTTGTCCCGGCCGAGTGTACACACGCTCCTTTCAAAGAACCCGCGGTTCTTTGAATGGAGCGAACGCGGTGACGTCATCGAATACGACGAGCATGCGCTCGTCACATTCGATGCCATCGCCGCCATCTTTGTTCACCCTACCTATGCCTAGGAAGCTACCGCACATGCGTCGAAGTCATTTCGAGCATGCGCGGGCTTCCCGGTGAAAAGGTTAGTGTACACACACACAATTTTCTCGTCAAGAAACAGGCTGACGAGAATCTCGACGAGAAAATAGAGAGCAGGTTCTCTATTTTCTCGTTGAGATTCTTGTCGCTTTTCTTGACGAGAAACCATACGCACGAACGATTTTCTCGGCAAGAAATCTCTGCCAGCAAGTTTCTTGCTGGTTTTAGCTGAGAAACTCGTTCGTGTGTACGAGGCTTTAGGATCCGAGAATGAGTAGCTCAGATTTCCCTGAGCCAAAATTAAAGTGGAGCTCCACCCTAATTTTTCACTTCTGCGGATCGGATTCCTCCCCCCCTCCGGTGTCACAATTGACACCTTTCAGGGGGGAGGGGGGTGAAGATACCTGTCTAAGACAGGTATTTTCACCCACATCCGGGAGTCCTCTCTCCGGGAATCTGCGGGAGTTACGTCACTTCCCGCAGACTTCCCTTGGTGTTCTGGGAGACACTCGGCTCCCAGAACACAGGAGCACCAATCAGAACGGCGCAGCGCGACTCGCGCATGCGCCGTAGAGAAACCGGGCATGAAGCTGCAGGGCTTCACTTCCTGGTTCCCTCAGTGAGGATGGCGGAGGGAGCAGCAGAGCGACGAGCGGTCGCTCGTCCTCTGCTGCGGACGTCGCTGGACTCCAGGACAGGTAAGTGTCCTAATATTAAAAGCCAGCAGCTGCTGTAGCTGTAGCTGCTGGCTTTTAATATTTTTTTTTCCAGGGGAACTCCGCTTTAACATAACCAACACTTTGGTACACTAAGCATTTTAGATATGCTCTATAAAGAACAAGTCCACACATGATGTGTCTAGACATGTGTCTAGACAGCAGCACAGCAGCACAGCAGCACATGCATTGGTGGTTCAGTGGTAGAATTCTCGCCTGCCACGCGGGAGGCCCGGGTTCGATTCCCGGCCAATGCAGTTCATACTTTTTTGCCATGTGATATTAATAGAGCAGTCCTTTACATGTGTTACTCCACCTCTATCTGCTCGCTTCTTGTAGCTACAAAGGTTACATTGTGAATGTGGACAGGCACGTTATAGCAACAAATGTTACGTTATGTTCTGAACGTATCTCCTTCAGAAGCTAATAGCTAATTTTTGAACAGTGCAAGCCGCCCAGCCTAAATACATTGAAACTGAAAGTAGGAAACACAAACCACAAGACACTGATGAGTTGCAGGTGGCTTGCCTGAAACGTTTTACTTTGCTGAAAACTATTTTGAAACTCAGCGAGGACAAAAGAGACAAGAAGAAGACTATTCATTGCTAGGACAGAAGAGATTGTATTCACATATAAGCACAACGAGGGCTTGTAATGACTTGTACAGAGCATGCTGTCCTCAGCTATACTGTACTATGATTGGAAAAATGTTTGAATCCTGAGTTAATGGTGCCACTGTGTCAGTGGGAAGATTTGAACCCCTGTGTCCGTGGTCAGTAGTAGTCAGTAATAACAAATGACTTCATGCCAGTGGTCAGCAGGAAGAATGGTGACCTTGTGTCAGTGGTCAGTGGAAGGAATGGTTCCTCTGTGTCAGTGGTCAGTGGGAGGAATGGTACCTCTGTGTCAGTGGTCAGTGGAAGGAATGATTCCTCTGTGTCAGTGGTCAGTGGAAGGAATGGTTCCTTTGTGTCAGTGGTCAGTGGAAGGAATGGTGCCCCTGTTTCAATGACTAGTAAAAGGAATGGTGCTCTTCTGTCAGTGGTCAGTGGGAAGAATGATGTTCCTGGGTCAGTGGTCAGTGGGAGGAATGGTTCCTCTGTGTCAGTGGTCAGTGGATGGAATGGTGTTCTTGTGTCAGTGGTAGGAATGGTGCCCCTGTGTCAGTGGTCAGTGGAAGGAATGGTGCTCTTGTGTCAGAGGTTAGTGGGAAGAATGATGTTCCTGGGTCAGTGGTCAGTGGGAGGAATGGTTCATCTGTGTCAGTGGTCAGTGGATGGAATGGTGCCCCTGTTTCAATGACTAGTAAAAGGAATGGTGCTCTTGTGTCAGTAGTCAGTGGTAGGAATGGTGCTCTTGTGTCAGAGGTCAATGGGAAGAATGATGTTACTGGGTCAGTGGTCAGTGGAAGGAATGGTGCTCTTGTGTCAGTGGTCAGTGTAAGGAATGGTGCCCCTGTGTCAGTGGTCAGTGGAAGGAATGGAGCTCTTGTGTCAGTGGTCAGTGGAAGGAATGGTCCCCTTGTGTCAGTGGTCAGTGGGAGGAATGGTGCTCTTGTGTCAGTGGTCAGTGGAAGGAATGGTGCTCTTGTGTCAGTGGTCAGTGGAAGGAATGGTGACCTTGTGTCAGTGGTCAACAGAGTAACAAATTACCCCATGTCAGTGGGAGGAATGGTGCTCTTGTGTCAGTGGTCGGTGGGAGGAATGGTACCGCTGTGTCAGTGGAAGGAATGGAGACTCTGTGTCAATGGTCAGTGGAAAGAATGGTTCCTCTGTGTCAGTGGTCAGTGGAAGGAATGGTTCCTTTGTGTCAGTGGTCAGTGGAAGGAATGGATCCTCTGTGTCAGTGGTCAGTGGAAGGAATGGTGCCCCTGTTTCAATGACTAGTAAAAGGAATGGTGCTCTTCTGTCAGTGGTCATCGTGTGTTCGATCGTTCGACGAAGATCAAACGTTTTGGGTCGTTCGCGCCAAATTCGAGTGACGCGAACGGCCCAAAAACCCGGCACTGTGGATGCCTGTGGCCAATTATAGCTCAGGGGGGTTTAGTACACGCCCCACACTATAAAAGGCCGCCAGCACGGTGGCCTTGTGTAGTGTGTTCCGGCGCAGGGAAAGACGAACATAGGTAGGGACAGTGTTAGAGAAATTGTGTGTAGGGAGAGAGAAGGATAGGTAGGGACAGTGTCAGTGATATTGTGTGTAGGGAGAGAGAAGGATAGGTAGGGACAGTGTCATTGATATTGTGTGTAGGGAGAGAGAAGGATAGGTAGGGACAGTGTCAATGATATTCTGCTAAACCTTGTGTGCAGGGAGAGAGGATAGGTAGGGACACTGTCAGTGATATTTTTGCTAAGCCTCCTGCACAGTATACAACCAAAGCTAGCCCTTATTGCTGTGTTTTCCTGTTGCGTAACACAGGCAGGCATCTGCAGCACTTAAAGCAGGCGTAATGTGATTCCTGCAAAATATACACCTGAAACTAGCCCTTATTGCTGTGTTTTCCTGTTGCGTAACACAGGCAGGCATCTGCAGCACTTAAAGCAGGCGTAGTGTGATTCCTGCAAAATATACACCTGAAGCTAGCCCTTATTGCTCGTAGTTTTTTTTCTTTTGTGTTACACTAACAGGCATCTGCAGCACTTAAAGTAGGCGTAGTGTGATTCCTGAAAAATATACACCTGAAGCTAGCCCTTATTGCTGTGTTTTCCTGTTGCGTAACACAGGCAGGCATCTGCAGCACTTAAAGCAGGCGTAGTGTGATTCCTTCAAAATATACACCTGAAGCTAGCCCTTATTGCTCGTAGTTTTTTTTCTTTTGTGTTACACTAACAGTCATCTGCAGCATTTAAAGCAGGCGTAATGTGATTCCTGAAAAATATACACCTGAAGCTAGCCCTTATTGCTGTGTTTTCCTGTTGCGTAACACAGGCAGGCATCTGCAGCACTTAAAGCAGGCGTAGTGTGATTCCTGCAAAATATACACCTGAAGCTAGCCCTTATTGCTCGTTGTTTTTTTCTTTTGTGTTACACTAACAGGCATCTTCAGCACTTAAAGCAGGCGTAGTGTGATTCCTGAAAAATATACACCTGAAGCTAGCCCTTATTGCTGTGTTTTCCTGTTGCGTAACACAGGCAGGCATCTGCAGCACTTAAAGCATGCGTAGTGTGATTCCTGCAAAATATACACCTGAAGCTAGCCCTTATTGCTCGTAGTTTTTTTTCTTTTGTGTTACACTAACAGGCATCTGCAGCACTTAAAGCAGGCATACTGTGATTCTTGAAAAATTTACACCTGAAGCTAGCCCTTATTGCTGTGTTTTCCTGTTGCGTAACACAGGCAAGCATCTGCAGCACTTAAAAGCAGGCGTAGTGTGATTCCTGCAAAATATACACCTGAAGCTAGCCCTTATTGCTCGTAGTTTTTTTTCTTTTGTGTTACACTAACAGGCATCTGCAGCACTTAAAGCAGGCATAGTGTGATTCCTGCAAAATATACACCTGAAGCTAGCCCTTATTGCTGTGTTTTCCTGTTGCGTAACACAGGCAGGCATCTGCAGCACTTAAAGCAGGCGTAGTGTGATTCCTGAAAAATATACACCTGAATCTAGCCCTTATTGCTGTGTTTTCCTGTTGCGTAACACAGGCAGGCATCTGCAGCACTTAAAGCAGTCGTAGTGTGATTCCTGCACATTATACACCTGAAGCTAGCCCTTATTGCTCGTAGTTTTTTTTCTTTTGTGTTACACTAACAGGCATCTGCAGCACTTAAAGCAGGCGTAGTGTGATTCCTGCAAAATATACACCTGAAGCTAGCCCTTATTGCTGTGTTTTCCTGTTGCGTAACACAGGCAAGCATCTGCAGCACTTAAAGCAGGCGTAGTGTGATTCCTAAAAAATATACACCTAAAGCTAGACCTTATTGCTGTGTTTTCCTGTTGCGTAACACAGGCAGGCATCTGCAGCACTTAAAGCAGGCGTAGTGTGATTCCTGCACATTATACACCTGAAGCTAGCCCTTATTGCTCGTAGTTTTTTTTCTTTTGTGTTACACTAACAGGCATCTGCAGCACTTAAAGCAGGCGTAGTGTGATTCCTGCAAAATATACACCTGAAGCTAACCCTTATTGCTGTGTTTTCCTGTTGCGTAACACAGGCAGGCATCTGCAGCACTTAAAGCAGGCGTAGTGTGATTCCTGCAAAATATACACCTGAAGCTAGCCCTTATTGCTCGTAGTTTTTTTTTCTTTTGTGTTACACTAACTAGCATCTGCAGCACTTAAAGCAGGCGTAGTGTGATTCCTGAAAAATATACACCTGAAGCTAGCCCGTATTGCTGTGTTTTCCTGTTGCGTAACACAGGTAAGCATCTGCAGCACTTAAAGCAGGCGTAGTGTGATTCCTGCAAAATCTACACCTGAAGCTAGCCCTTATTGCTCGAAGTTTTTTTTCTTTTGTGTTACACTAACAGGCATCTGCAGCACTTAAAGCAGGCATAGTGTGATTCCTGCAAAATATACACCTGAAGCTTGCCCTAATTGCTGTGTTTTCCTGTTGCGTAACACAGGCAGGCAACTGCAGCACTTAAAGCAGGCGTAGTGTGATTCCTGCACATTATACACCTGAACCTATCTCTTATTGCTCATAGTTTTTTTCTTTTGTGTTACACTAACAGGCATCTGCAGCACTTAAAGCAGGCGTAGTGTAATTCCTGAAAAATATACACCTGAAGCTAGCCCTTATTGCTGTGTTTTCCTGTTGCGTAACACAGGCAGGCATCTGCAGCACTTAAAGCAGGCGTAGTGTGATTCCTGCACATTATACACCTGAAGCTAGCCCTTATTGCTCGTAGTTTTTTTCTTTTGTGTTACACTAACAGGCATCTGCAGCACTTAAAGCAGGCTTACTGTGATTCCTGCAAAATATACACCTGAAGATAGTCCTTATTGCTGTGTTTTCCTGTTGCGTAACACAGGCAGGCATCTGCAGCACTTAAAGCAGGCGTAGTGTGATTCCTGCAAAATATACACCTGAAGCTAGCCCTTATTGCTCGTAGTTTTTTTCTTTTGTGTTACACTAACAGGCATCTGCAGCACTTAAAGCAGGCGTAGTGTGATTCCTGAGAAATATACACCTGAAGCTAGCCCTTATTGCTGTTTTTTTCTGTTGCGTAACACAGGCAGGCATCTGCAGCACTTAAAGCAGGCCTAGTGTGATTCCTGCAAAATATACACCTGAAGCTAGCCCTTATTGCTCGTAGTTTTTTTTCTTTTGTGTTACACTAACAGGCATCAGGGATGAGCCGAACACCCCCCTGTTCGGTTCGCACCAGAACCTGCGAACAGACAGAATGTTCGCGCGAACTTTAGAACCCTATTAAATACAATGGACTCAAACGTTCGAAATCTAAAGTGCTAATTATAAAGGCTTATATGCAAGTTATTGTCCTAAAAAGTGTTTGGGGACCCGGGTCCTGCCCCAGGGGACATGTATCAATGCAAAAATAAGTTTTAAAAACGGCCGTTTTTTCGGGAGCAGTGATTTTAATAATGCTTAAAATTAAAAAATAAAAGTGAAATATTCCTTTAAATTTCGTACCTAGGGGGTGTGTACGATATGCATGTAAAGTGGCGCATGTTTCCCATGCTTAGAACTGTCCCTGCACAAAATGTCATTTTTGAAGGAAAAAAAGTCATTTAAAACTCACTCGCGGCAAATAATGAATTGTCGGCTTTTATCAATACATACAAAAGTCATTGATAAAAAAAAAAAAAAAAGCGTGGGGGTCCCCCAGAATTCAATTACCAGGCCCTTCAGGTCTGGAATGGATATTAAGGGGAACCCCGCCGCAAATAAAAAAAAATGGCGTGGGGTTCCCCCTAAATATCCATACCAGGCCCTTGAGATCTGGCATAGATTTTAAGGGGAACTCCACCCCAAATTTTAAAAAAAATGGCGTGGAGTCCCCCCAAAAATCCATACCAGACCCTTATCCGAGCACACAACCTGGCCGGCCGCAGGGGAAAAGGGGGGGACGAGAGCGGCCCCCCCTCCCTCCTGAACCGTACCAGGCCACATGCCCTCAACATGGGGAGGATGTCCCCATGTTGATGGGGACAAGGGCCTCATCCCCACAACCCTTGCCCGGTGGTTGTGGGTGTCTGCGGGCGGGGGGCTTATCGGAATCTGGAAGACCCCTTTAACAAAGGGGACCCCCAGATCCCAGCCCCCCCCATGTGAATTGGTAAGGGGTACATTGTACCCCTACCATTTCACGAAGAAAGCGTAAAAAAATGTCAAAAAAAACACACAAACACCTTGAAAAAGTCCTTTATTAAAAAAAAAAAAAGCATTCCATTAATGAAATCCAGTGTCCCGCGGCGATCCGATGTCCAGCGCTGTAAATTTTAATTTACACAGTGAAGGAAGTTCCCCGCTCAAGCCAATGACGTAGGCGGGTCCGACATACCGAGGGGGCAGACCTGATGGAGAACTTCTCTCACTGTGGTAATACATGTATAGACCCGCCCCTTCTCATGTTCAGCATCTGGTCCGCTGAGCGGACCTGATGGGGAACTTTAGAAGGGGCGGGTCTATACATTTAAAACACTGAGGAGGAAGTTCCCCATCAGGTCCGCTCAGGCAAAGCCAATGACGGACGGCGCTGGACATCGGGATCGTCGCGGGACACTGGATTTCACCGCTGGAATGTTTTTTTTTTATTTTTAATTTTTTTTAATAAAGGACTTTTTCAAGGTGTGTGTTTTTTTTTGACATTTTTTTACGCTTTCTTTGGGAAATGGTAGGGGTACAATGTACCCCTTACCAATTCACATAGGGGGGGGCCGGGATCTGGGGGTCCCCTTTGTTAAAGGGGTCTTCCAGATTCCGATAAGCCCCCCGCCCGCAGACCTCCACAACCACCAAGCAAGGGTTGTGGGGATGAGGCCCTTGTCCCCATCAACATGGGGACATCCTCCCCATGTTGAGGGCATGTGGCCTGGTACGGTTCAGGAGGGAGGGGGGCCGCTCTCGTCCCCCCCTTTTCCCCTGCGGCCGGCCAGGTTGCGTGCTCGGATAAGGGTCTGGTATGGATTTTTGGGGGAACTCCACGCCATTTTTTTTTTTATTTGGGGTGGAGTTCCCCTTAAAATCCATGCCAGATCTCAAGGGCCTGGTATGGATATTTAGGGGAAACCCCACGCCATTTTTTTTTATTTGCGGCGGGGTTCCCCTTAATATCCATTCCAGACCTAAAGGGCCTGGTAATTGAATTCTGGGGGACCCCCACGCTTTTTTTTTTTTTTTTATCAATGACTTTTGTATGTATTGATAAAAGCCGACAATTCATTATTAGCCACGAGTGAGTTTTAAATGACTTTTTTTCCTTCAAAAATGACATTTTTTGCAGGGACAGTTCTAACCACGGGAAACATGCGCCACTTTACATGCATATCATACACACCCCCCAGGTACGAAATTTAAAGGAATATTTCACTTTTATTGTTTCACTTTAAGCATTATTAAAATCACTGCTCCCGAAAAAACGGCCGTTTTTAAAAAAAAATTTGCATTGATACATGTCCCCTGGGGCAGGACCCGGGTCCCCAAACACTTTTTAGGACAATAACTTGCATATAACCCTTTATAATTAGCACTTTAGATTTCTCCCATAGACTTTTCGAATTTGCCGCGAAAACCCCAATTTGTTCGCTGTTCGGCGAACGGGCGAACAGGCAATGTTCGAGTCGAACATGAGTTTGACTCGAACTCGAAGCTCATCCCTAACAGGCATCTGCAGCACTTAAAGCAGGCGTACTGTGATTCCTGAAAAATATACACCTGAAGCTAGCCCTTATTGCTGTGTTTTCCTGTTGCGTAACACAGGCAGGCATCTGCAGCACTTAAAAGCAGGCGTAGTGTGATTCCTGCAAAATATACACCTGAAGATAGCCCTTATTGCTGTGTTTTCCTGTTGCGTAACACAGGCAGGCATCTGCAGCACTTAAAGCAGGCGTAGTGTGATTCCTGCAACATATACACCTGAAGCTAGCCCTTATTGCTCGTAGTTTTTTTCTTTTGTGTTACACTAACAGGCATCTGCAGCACTTAAAGCAGGCGTAGTGTGATTCCTGAAAAATATACACCTGAAGCTAGCCCTTTTTGCTGTTTTTTTCTGTTGCGTAACACAGGCAAGCATCTGCAGCACTTAAAGCAGGCGAAGTGTGATTCCTGCAAAATATACACCTGAAGCTAGCCCTTATTGCTCGTAGTTTTTTTTCTTTTGTGTTACACTAACAGGCATCTGCAGCACTTAAAGCAGGCATACTGTGATTCCTGAAAAATATACACCTGAAGCTAGCCCTTATTGCTGTGTTTTCCTGTTGCGTAACACAGGCAGGCATCTGCAGCACTTAAAGCAGGCGTAGTGTGATTCCTGCACATTATACACCTGAAGCTAGCCCTTATTGCTCGTAGTTTTTTTTCTTTTGTGTTACACTAACAGGCAACTGCAGCAC
Organism: Rana muscosa; assembly: GCA_029206835.1. Classification (NCBI taxonomy): domain Eukaryota; kingdom Metazoa; phylum Chordata; class Amphibia; order Anura; family Ranidae; genus Rana; species Rana muscosa. The sequence goes on from CM055118.1 coordinate 338,632,703, forward strand.
TTAAAGCAGGCGTAGTGTGATTCCTGCACATTATACACCTGAAGCTAGCCCTTATTGCTCGTAGTTTTTTTTATTTTGTGTTACACTAACAGGCATCTGCAGCACTTAAAGCAGGCGTAGTGTGATTACTGCAAAATATACACCTGAAGATAGCCCTTATTGCTGTGTTTTCATGTTGCGTAACACAGGCAGGCATCTGCAGCACTTAAATCAGGCGTAGTGTAATTCCTGCAAAATATACACCTGAAGTTAGCCCTTATTGCTCGTAGTTTTTTTTCTTTTGTGTTACACTAACTAGCATCTGCAGCACTTAAAGCAGGCGTAGTGTGATTCCTGAAAAATATACACCTAAAGCTAGCCCGTATTGCTGTGTTTTCCTGTTGCGTAACACAGGCAAGCATCTGCAGCACTTAAAGCAGGCGTAATGTGATTCCTGCAAAATATACACCTGAAGCTAGCCCTTATTGCTCGTAGTTTTTTTTCTTTTGTGTTACACTAACAGGCATCTGCAGCACTTAAAGCAGGCATAGTGTGATTCCTGCAAAATATACACCTGAAGCTAGCCCTTATTGCTGTGTTTTCCTGTTGCGTAACACAGGCAGGCATCTGCAGCACTTAAAGCATGCGTAGTATGATTCCTGCACATTATACACCTGAAGCTAGCCCTTATTGCTCGTAGTTTTTTTTCTTTTGTGTTACACTAACAGGCATCTGCAGCACTTAAAGCAGGCGTAGTGTGATTCCTGCAAAATATACACCTGAAGATAGCCCTTATTGCTGTGTTTTCCTGTTGCGTAACATAGGCAGGCATCTGCAGCACTTAAAGCAGGCGTAGTGTGATTCCTGCAAAATATACACCTGAAGCTAGCCATTATTGCTCGTAGTTTTTTTATTTTGTGTTACACTAACAGGCATCTGCAGCACTTAAAGCAGGCGTAGTGTGATTCCTGAAAATATACACCTGAAGCTAGCCCTTATTGCTGTTTTTTTCTGTTGCGTAACACAGGCAGGCATCTGGAGCACTTAAAGCAGGCATAGTGTGATTCCTGCAAAATATACACCTGAAGCTAGCCCTTATTGCTCGTAGTTTTTTTTCTTTTGTGTTACACTAACAGGCATCTGCAGCACTTAAAGCAGGCGTAGTGTGATTCCAGAAAAATATACACATGAAGCTAGCCCTTATTGCTGTTTTTTCCTGTTGCGTAACACAGGAAGGCATCTGCAGCACTTAAAGCAGGCGTAGTGTGATTCCTGCACATTATACACCTGAAGCTAGCCCTTATTGCTCGTATTTTATTTTCTTTTGTGTTACACTAACAGGCATCTGCAGCACTTAAACCAAGCGTAGTGTGATTCCTGAAAAATATACACCTGAAGCTAGCCCTTATTGCTGTGTTTTCCTGTTGCGTAACACAGGCAGGCATCTGCAGCACTTAAAGCAGGCGTAGTGTGATTCCTGAAAAATATACACCTGAAGCTAGCCCTTATTGCTGTGTTTTTCTGGTGTGTTACACTAACAGGCATTTTCAGCACTTACAGCGGGCGTAGTGTGCTTCCTGCTAAATATACACCTGAAGCTAGCCCTTATTGCTGTGTTTTCCTGGTGTGTTACACTAACAGGCATTTGCAGCACTTACAGCGGGCGTAGTGTGCCTCCTGCAGATTACACACCTGAAGCTAGCCCTTATTGCTCAAGCTTTTTTTCTTTTGTGTTACACTAACAGGCATTTGCAGCACTTACAGCGGGCGTAGTGTGCTTCCATTAAAATAAACACCTGAAGCTAGCCCTTATTGCTGTTTTTTCCTGTTGTGTAACACAGGCAGTCATCTTCAGCACTTAAAGCAGGCGTAGTGTGATTCCTGCACATTATACACCTGAAGCTAGCTCTTATTGCTCGTAGTTTATTTTCTTTTGTGTTACACTAACAGGCATCTGCAGCACTTAAAGCAAGCGTAGTGTGATTCCTCAAAAATATACACCTGAAGCTAGCCCTTATTGCTGTGTTTTCCTGTTGCGTAACACAGGCAGGCATCTGCAGCACTTAAAGCAGGCGTAGTGTGATTCCTGCAAAATATACACCTGAAGCTAGCCATTATTGCTCGTAGTTTTTTTCTTTTGTGTTACACTAACAGGCATCTGCAGCACTTAAAGCAGGCGTAGTGTGATTCCTGAAAAATATACACCTGAAGCTAGCCCTTATTGCTGTTTTTTTATTTTCTGCTGCTTAACACAGGCAGGCATCTGCAGCACTTAAAGCAGGCATAGTGTGATTCCTGCAAAATATACATCTGAAGCTAGCCCTTATTGCTCGTAGTTTTTTTTCTTTTGTGTTACACTAACAGGCATCTGCAGCACTTAAAACAGGCGTAGTGTGATTCCAGAAAAATATACACCTGAAGCTAGCCCTTATTGCTGTTTTTTCCTGTTGCGTAACACAGGCAGGCATCTGCAGCACTTAAAGCAGGCGTTGTGATTCCTGCACATTATACACCTGAAGCTAGCCCTTATTGCTCGTAGTTTTTTTTTCTTTTGTGTTACACTAACAGGCATCTGCAGCACTTAAAGCAGGCGTAGTGTGATTCCTGAAAAATATACACCTGAAGCTAGCCCTTATTGCTGTGTTTTCCTGTTGCGTAACACAGGCAGGCATCTGCAGCACTTAAAGCAGGCGTAGTGTGATTCCTGAAAAATGTACACCTGAAGCCAGCCCTTATTGCTGTGTTTTTCTGGTGTGTTACACTAACAGGCATTTTCAGCACTTACAACGGGCGTAGTGTGCTTCCTGCTAAATATACACCTGAAGCTAGCCCTTATTGCTGTGTTTTCCTGGTGTGTTACACTAACAGGCATTTGCAGCACTTACAGCGGGCGTAGTGTGCCTCCTGCACATTATACACCTGAAGCTAGCCCTTATTGCTCAAGCTTTTTTTCTTTTGTGTTACACTAACAGGCATTTGCAGCACTTACAGCGGGCGTAGTGTGCTTCCTGCAAAATAAACACCTGAAGCTAGCCCTTATTGCTGTTTTTTCCTGTTGTGTAACACAGGCAGTCATCTGCAGCACTTAAAATTCCTGCACATTATACACCTGAAGCTAGCTCTTATTGCTCGTAGTTTTTTTTCTTTTGTGTTACACTAACAGGCATCTGCAGCACTTAAAGCAGGCCTAGTGTGATTCCAAAAAAATATACACCTGAAGCTAGCCCTTATTGCTGTGTTTTTCTGGTGTGTTACACTAACAGGCATTTTCAGCACTTACAGCGGGCGTAGTGTGCTTCCTGCAAAATAAACACCTGAAGCTAGCCCTTATTACTGTTTTTTCCTGTTGTGTAACACAGGCAGTCATCTGCAGCACTTAAAGCAGGCGTAGTGTGATTCCTGCACATTATACACCTGAAGCTAGCTCTTATTGCTCGTAGTTTTTTTTATTTTGTGTTACACTAACAGCCATCTGCAGCACTTAAAGCAGGCGTAGTGTGATTCCTGCAAAATATACACCTGAAGCTAGCCCTTATTGCTCGTAGTTTTTTTCTTTTGTGTTACACTAACAGGCATCTGCAGCACTTAAAGCAGGCGTACTGTGATTCCTGCAAAATATACACCTGAAGCTAGCCCTTATTGCTGTTTTTTTCTGTTGCGTAACACAGGCAGGCATCTGCAGCACTTAAAGCAGGCGTAGTGTGATTCCTGCAAAATATACACCTGAAGCTAGCCCTTATTGCTCGTAGTTTTTTTTCTTTTGTGTTACACTAACAGGCATCTGCAGCACTTAAAGCAGGCGTACTGTGATTCCTGCAAAATATACACCTGAAGCTAGCCCTTATTGCTGTGTTTTCCTGTTGCGTAACACAGGCAGGCATCTGCAGCACTTAAAAGCAGGCGTAGTGTGATTCCTGCAAAATATACACCTGAAGCTAGCCCTTATTGCTCGTAGTTTTTTTTCTTTTGTGTTACACTAACAGGCATCTGCAGCACTTAAAGCAGGCGTAGTGTGATTCCTGCAAAATATACACCTGAAGCTAGCCCTTATTGCTGTGTTTTCCTGTTGCGTAACACAGGCAGGCATCTGCAGCACTTAAAGCAGGCGTAGTGTGATTCCTGAAAAATATACACCTGAAGCTAGCCCTTATTGATGTGTTTTCCTGTTGTGTAACACAGGCAGGCATCTGCAGCACTTAAAGCAGGCGTAGTGTGATTCCTGCACATTATACACCTGAAGCTAGCCCTTATTGCTCGTAGTTTTTTTTCTTTTGTGTTACACTAACAGATATCTGCAGCACTTAAAGCAGGCGTAGTGTGATTCCTGCACATTATACACCTGAAGCTAGCCCTTATTGCTCGTAGTTTTTTTTCTTTTGTGTTACACTAACAGGCATCTGCAGCACTTAAAGCAGGCGTAGTGTGATTCCTGCAAAATATACACCTGAAGCTAGCCCTTATTGCTGTGTTTTCCTGTTGCGTAACACAGGCAGGCATCTGCAGCACTTAAAAGCAGGCGTAGTGTGATTCCTGCACATTATACACCTGAAGCTAGCCCTTATTGCTCGTAGCTTTTTTTCTTTTGTGTTACACTAACAGGCATCTGCAGCACTTAAAGCAGGTGTAGTGTGATTCCTGCAAAATATACACCTGAAGATAGCCCTTATTGCTGTGTTTTCCTGTTGCGTAACACAGGCAGGCATCTGCAGCACTTAAAAGCAGGCAAAGTGTGATTCCTGCAAAATATACACCTGAAGCTAGCCCTTATTGCTCGTAGTTTTTTTTATTTTGTGTTACACTAACAGGCATCTGCAGCACTTAAAGCAGGCATAGTGTGATTCCTGCAAAATATACACCTGAAGCTAGCCCTTATTGCTGTGTTTTCCTGTTGCGTAACACAGGCAGGCATCTGCAGCACTTAAAGCAGGCGTAGTGTGATTCCTGAAAAATATACACCTGAAGCTAGCCCTTATTGATGTGTTTTCCTGTTGCGTAACACAGGCAGGCATCTGCAGCACTTAAAGCAGGCGTAGTGTGATTCCTCTACATTATACACCTGAAGCTAGCCCTTATTGCTCGTAGTTTTTTTTCTTTTGTGTTACACTAACAGGCATCTGCAGCACTTAAAGCAGGCGTAGTGTGATTCCTGCACATTATACACCTGAAGCTAGCCCTTATTGCTCGTAGTTTTTTTTCTTTTGTGTTACACTAACAGGCATCTGCAGCACTTAAAGCAGGCGTAGTGTGATTCCTGAAAAATATACACCTGAAGCTAGCCCTTATTGCTGTGTTTTCCTGTTGCGTAACACAGGCAGGCATCTACAGCACTTAAAGCAGGCGTAGTGTGATTCCTGCACATTATACACCTGAAGCTAGCCCTTATTGCTCGTAGCTTTTTTTCTTTTGTGTTACACTAACAGGCATCTGCAGCACTTAAAGCAGGCGTAGTGTGATTCCTGCAAAATATACACCTGAAGATAGCCCTTATTGCTGTGTTTTCCTGTTGCGTAACAAAGGCAGGCATCTGCAGCACTTAAATCAGGCGTAGTGTGATTCCTGCAAAATATACACCTGAAGCTAGCCCTTATTGCTCGTAGTTTTTTTTCTTTTGTGTTACACTAACAGGCATCTGCAGCACTTAAAGCAGGCGTAGTGTGATTCCTGAAAAATATACACCTGAAGCTAGCCCGTATTGCTGTGTTTTCCTGTTGCGTAACACAGGCAAGCATCTGCAGCACTTAAAGCAGGCATAGTGTGATTCCTGCAAAATATACACCTGAAGCTAGCCCTTATTGCTCATAGTTTTTTTCTTTTGTGTTACACTAACAGGCATCTGCAGCACTTAAAGCAGGCATAGTGTGATTCCTGCAAAATATACACCTGAAGCTAGCCCTTATTGCTGTGTTTTCCTGTTGCGTAACACAGGCAGGCATCTGCAGCACTTAAAGTATGCGTAGTATGATTCCTGCACATTATACACCTGAAGCTAGCCCTTATTGCTCGTAGTTTTTTTTCTTTTGTGTTGCACTAACAGGCATCTGCAGCACTTAAAGCAGGCGTAGTGTGATTCCTGCAAAATATACACCTGAAGCTAGCCCTTATTGCTGTGTCTTCCTGTTGCGTAACACAGGCAGGCATCTGCAGCACTTAAAGCAGGCGTAGTGTGATTCCTGCAAAATATACACCTGAAGCTAGCCCTTATTGCTCGTAGCTTTTTTTCTTTTGTGTTACACTAACAGGCATCTGCAGCACTTAAAGCAGGCGTAGTGTGATTCCTGAAAAATATACACCTGAAGCTAGCCCTTATTGCTGTTTTTTTTTCTGTTGCGTAACACAGGCAGGCATCTGCAGCACTTAAAGCAGGCGTAGTGTGATTCCTGCAAAATATACACCTGAAGCTAGCCCTTATTGCTCGTAGTTTCTTTTCTTTCGTGTTACACTAACAGGCATCTGCAGCACTTAAAGCAGGCGTAGTGTGATTCCTGCAAAATATACACCTGAAGATAGCCCTTATTGCTGTGTTTTCCTGTTGCGTAACACAGGCAGGCATCTGCAGCACTTAAAAGCAGGCGTAGTGTGATTCCTGCAAAATATACACCTGAAGCTAGCCCTTATTGCTCGTAGTTTTTTTTATTTTGTGTTACACTAACAGGCATCTGCAGCACTTAAAGCAGGCGTAGTGTGATTCCTGCAAAATATACACCTGAAGCTAGCCCTTATTGCTGTGTTTTCCTGTTGCGTAACACAGGCAGGCATCTGCAGCACTTAAAGCAGGCGTAGTGTGATTCCTGAAAAATATACACCTGAAGCTAGCCCTTATTGATGTGTTTTCCTGTTGCGTAACACAGGCAGGCATCTGCAGCACTTAAAGCAGGCGTAGTGTGATTCCTCTACATTATACACCTGAAGCTAGCCCTTATTGCTCGTAGTTTTTTTTTTGTGTTACACTAACAGGCATCTGCAGCACTTAAAGCAGGCGTAGTGTGATTCCTGCACATTATACACCTGAAGCTAGCCCTTATTGCTCGTAGTTTTTTTTCTTTTGTGTTACACTAACAGGCATCTGCAGCACTTAAAGCAGGTGTAGTGTGATTCCTGAAAAATATACACCTGAAGCTAGCCCTTATTGCTGTGTTTTCCTGTTGCGTAACACAGGCAGGCATCTACAGCACTTAAAGCAGGCGTAGTGTGATTCCTGCACATTATACACCTGAAGCTAGCCCTTATTGCTCGTAGCTTTTTTTCTTTTGTGTTACACTAACAGGCATCTGCAGCACTTAAAGCAGGCGTAGTGTGATTCCTGCAAAATATACACCTGAAGATAGCCCTTATTGCTGTGATTTCCTGTTGCGTAACAAAGGCAGGCATCTGCAGCACTTAAATCAGGCGTAGTGTGATTCCTGCAAAATATACACCTGAAGCTAGCCCTTATTGCTCGTAGTTTTTTTTCTTTTGTGTTACACTAACAGGCATCTGCAGCACTTAAAGCAGGCATAGTGTGATTCCTGCAAAATATACACCTGAAGCTAGCCCTTATTGCTGTGTTTTCCTGTTGCGTAACACAGGCAGGCATCTGCAGCACTTAAAGTATGCGTAGTATGATTCCTGCACATTATACACCTGAAGCTAGCCCTTATTGCTCGTAGTTTTTTTTCTTTTGTGTTGCACTAACAGGCATCTGCAGCACTTAAAGCAGGCGTAGTGTGATTCCTGCAAAATATACACCTGAAGCTAGCCCTTATTGCTGTGTCTTCCTGTTGCGTAACACAGGCAGGCATCTGCAGCACTTAAAGCAGGCGTAGTGTGATTCCTGCAAAATATACACCTGAAGCTAGCCCTTATTGCTCGTAGCTTTTTTTCTTTTGTGTTACACTAACAGGCATCTGCAGCACTTAAAGCAGGCGTAGTGTGATTCCTGAAAAATATACACCTGAAGCTAGCCCTTATTGCTGTTTTTTTTCTGTTGCGTAACACAGGCAGGCATCTGCAGCACTTAAAGCAGGCGTAGTGTGATTCCTGCAAAATATACACCTGAAGCTAGCCCTTATTGCTCGTAGTTTCTTTTCTTTCGTGTTACACTAACAGGCATCTGCAGCACTTAAAGCAGGCGTAGTGTGATTCCTGCAAAATATACACCTGAAGCTAGCCCTTATTGCTGTTTTTTCCTGTTGCGTAACAGAGGCAGGCATCTGCAGCACTTAAAGCAGGCGTAGTGTGATTCCTGCACATTATACACCTGAAGCTAGCCCTTATTGCTCGTAGTTTTTTTCTTTTGTGTTACACTAACAGGCATCTGCAGCACTTAAAGCAGGCGTAGTGTGATTCCTGCAAAATATACACCTGAAGCTAGCCCTTATTGCTGTTTTTTTTTCTGTTGCATAACACAGGCAGGCATCTGCAGCACTTAAAGCAGGCGTATTGTGATTCCTGCAAAATATACACCTGAAGCTAGCCCTTATTGCTCGTAGTTTTTTTTTCTTTTGTGTTACACTAACAGGCATCTGCAGCACTTAAAGCAGGGGTACTGGGATTCCTGAAAAATATACACCTGAACCTAGCCCTTATTGCTGTGTTTTCCTGTTGCGTAACACAGGCAGGCATCTGCAGCACTTAAAAGCAGGCGTAGTGTGATTCATGCAAAATATACACCTGAAGATAGCCCTTATTGCTGTGTTTTACTGCTGCGTAACACAGGCAGGCATCTGTAGCACTTAAAGCAGGCGTAGTGTGATTCCTGCAAAATATACACCTGAAGCTAGCCCTTATTGCTCGTAGGTTTTTTCTTTTGTGTTACACTAACAGGCATCTGCAGCACTTAAAGCAGGCGTAGTGTGATTCCTGAAAAATATACACCTGAAGCTAGCCCTTATTGCTGTTTTTTTCTGTTGCGTAACACAGGCAGGCATCTGCAGCACTTAAAGCAGGCGTAGTGTGATTCCTGCAAAATATACACCTGAAGCAAGCCCTTATTGCTCGTAGTTTTTTTTCTTTTGTGTTACACTAACAGGCATCTGCAGCACTTAAAGCAGGCATAGTGTGATTCCTGCAAAATATACACCTGAAGCTAGCCCTTATTGCTGTGTTTTCCTGTTGCGTAACACAGGCAGGCATCTGCAGCACTTAAAGTATGCGTAGTATGATTCCTGCACATTATACACCTGAAGCTAGCCCTTATTGCTCGTAGTTTTTTTTCTTTTGTGTTGCACTAACAGGCATCTGCAGCACTTAAAGCAGGCGTAGTGTGATTCCTGCAAAATATACACCTGAAGCTAGCCCTTATTGCTGTGTCTTCCTGTTGCGTAACACAGGCAGGCATCTGCAGCACTTAAAGCAGGCGTAGTGTGATTCCTGCAAAATATACACCTGAAGCTAGCCCTTATTGCTCGTAGCTTTTTTTCTTTTGTGTTACACTAACAGGCATCTGCAGCACTTAAAGCAGGCGTAGTGTGATTCCTGAAAAATATACACCTGAAGCTAGCCCTTATTGCTGTTTTTTTTTTCTGTTGCGTAACACAGGCAGGCATCTGCAGCACTTAAAGCAGGCGTAGTGTGATTCCTGCAAAATATACACCTGAAGCTAGCCCTTATTGCTCGTAGTTTCTTTTCTTTCGTGTTACACTAACAGGCATCTGCAGCACTTAAAGCAGGCGTAGTGTGATTTCTGCAAAATATACACCTGAAGCTAGCCCTTATTGCTGTGTTTTCCTGTTGCGTAACACAGGTAGGCATCTGTAGCACTTAAAGCAGGCGTAGTGTGATTCCTGCACATTATACACCTGAAGCTAGCCCTTATTGTTCGTAGTTTTTTTTCTTTTGTGTTACACTAACAGGCATCTGCAGCACTTAAAGCAGGCGTAGTGTGATTCCAGAAAAATATACACTGAAGCTAGCCCTTATGGCTGTTTTTTCCTGTTGCGTAACAGAGGCAGGCATCTGCAGCACTTAAAGCAGGCGTAGTGTGATTCCTGCACATTATACACCTGAAGCTAGCCCTTATTGCTCGTAGTTTTTTTCTTTTGTGTTACACTAACAGGCATCTGCAGCACTTAAAGCAGGCGTAGTGTGATTCCTGCAAAATATACACCTGAAGCTAGCCCTTATTGCTGTTTTTTTTCTGTTGCATAACACAGGCAGGCATCTGCAGCACTTAAAGCAGGCGTATTGTGATTCCTGCAAAATATACACCTGAAGCTAGCCCTTATTGCTCGTAGTTTTTTTTTCTTTTGTGTTACACTAACAGGCATCTGCAGCACTTAAAGCAGGGGTACTGGGATTCCTGAAAAATATACACCTGAACCTAGCCCTTATTGCTGTGTTTTCCTGTTGCGTAACACAGGCAGGCATCTGCAGCACTTAAAAGCAGGCGTAGTGTGATTCATGCAAAATATACACCTGAAGATAGCCCTTATTGCTGTGTTTTACTGCTGCGTAACACAGGCAGGCATCTGTAGCACTTAAAGCAGGCGTAGTGTGATTCCTGCAAAATATACACCTGAAGCTAGCCCTTATTGCTCGTAGGTTTTTTCTTTTGTGTTACACTAACAGGCATCTGCAGCACTTAAAGCAGGCGTAGTGTGATTCCTGAAAAATATACACCTGAAGCTAGCCCTTATTGCTGTTTTTTTCTGTTGCGTAACACAGGCAGGCATCTGCAGCACTTAAAGCAGGCGTAGTGTGATTCCTGCAAAATATACACCTGAAGCAAGCCCTTATTGCTCGTAGTTTTTTTTCTTTTGTGTTACACTAACAGGCATCTGCAGCACTTAAAGCAGGCATAGTGTGATTCCTGCAAAATATACACCTGAAGCTAGCCCTTATTGCTGTGTTTTCCTGTTGCGTAACACAGGCAGGCATCTGCAGCACTTAAAGTATGCGTAGTATGATTCCTGCACATTATACACCTGAAGCTAGCCCTTATTGCTCGTAGTTTTTTTTCTTTTGTGTTGCACTAACAGGCATCTGCAGCACTTAAAGCAGGCGTAGTGTGATTCCTGCAAAATATACACCTGAAGCTAGCCCTTATTGCTGTGTCTTCCTGTTGCGTAACACAGGCAGGCATCTGCAGCACTTAAAGCAGGCGTAGTGTGATTCCTGCAAAATATACACCTGAAGCTAGCCCTTATTGCTCGTAGCTTTTTTTCTTTTGTGTTACACTAACAGGCATCTGCAGCACTTAAAGCAGGCGTAGTGTGATTCCTGAAAAATATACACCTGAAGCTAGCCCTTATTGCTGTTTTTTTTTTCTGTTGCGTAACACAGGCAGGCATCTGCAGCACTTAAAGCAGGCGTAGTGTGATTCCTGCAAAATATACACCTGAAGCTAGCCCTTATTGCTCGTAGTTTCTTTTCTTTCGTGTTACACTAACAGGCATCTGCAGCACTTAAAGCAGGCGTAGTGTGATTTCTGCAAAATATACACCTGAAGCTAGCCCTTATTGCTGTGTTTTCCTGTTGCGTAACACAGGTAGGCATCTGTAGCACTTAAAGCAGGCGTAGTGTGATTCCTGCACATTATACACCTGAAGCTAGCCCTTATTGTTCGTAGTTTTTTTTCTTTTGTGTTACACTAACAGGCATCTGCAGCACTTAAAGCAGGCGTAGTGTGATTCCAGAAAAATATACACTGAAGCTAGCCCTTATGGCTGTTTTTTCCTGTTGCGTAACAGAGGCAGGCATCTGCAGCACTTAAAGCAGGCGTAGTGTGATTCCTGCACATTATACACCTGAAGCTAGCCCTTATTGCTCGTAGTTTTTTTCTTTTGTGTTACACTAACAGGCATCTGCAGCACTTAAAGCAGGCGTAGTGTGATTCCTGCAAAATATACACCTGAAGCTAGCCCTTATTGCTGTTTTTTTTCTGTTGCATAACACAGGCAGGCATCTGCAGCACTTAAAGCAGGCGTATTGTGATTCCTGCAAAATATACACCTGAAGCTAGCCCTTATTGCTCGTAGTTTTTTTTTCTTTTGTGTTACACTAACAGGCATCTGCAGCACTTAAAGCAGGGGTACTGGGATTCCTGAAAAATATACACCTGAACCTAGCCCTTATTGCTGTGTTTTCCTGTTGCGTAACACAGGCAGGCATCTGCAGCACTTAAAAGCAGGCGTAGTGTGATTCCTGCAAAATATACACCTGAAGATAGCCCTTATTGCTGTGTTTTACTGCTGCGTAACACAGGCAGGCATCTGCAGCACTTAAAGCAGGCGTAGTGTGATTCCTGCAAAATATACACCTGAAGCTAGCCCTTATTGCTCGTAGGTTTTTTCTTTTGTGTTACACTAACAGGCATCTGCAGCACTTAAAGCAGGCGTAGTGTGATTCCTGAAAAATATACACCTGAAGCTAGCCCTTATTGCTGTTTTTTTCTGTTGCGTAACACAGGCAGGCATCTGCAGCACTTAAAGCAGGCGTAGTGTGATTCCTGCAAAATATACACCTGAAGCAAGCCCTTATTGCTCGTAGTTTTTTTTCTTTTGTGTTACACTAACAGGCATCTGCAGCACTTAAAGCAGGCGTACTGTGATTCCTGAAAAATATACACCTGAAGCTAGCCCTTATTGCTGTGTTTTCCTGTTGCGTAACACAGGCAGGCATCTGCAGCACTTAAAATCAGGCGTAGTGTGATTCCTGCAAAATATACACCTGAAGCTAGCCCTTATTGCTCGTAGTTTTTTTCTTTTGTGTTACACTAACAGGCATCTGCAGCACTTAAAGCAGGCGTAGTGTGATTCCTGCAAAATATACACCTGAAGCTAGCCCTTTTTTTGTGTTTTCCTGTTGCGTAACACAGGCAGGCATCTGCAGCACTTAAAGCAGGCGAAGGGTGATTCCTGAAAAATATACACCTGAAGCTAGCCCTTATTGCTCTGTTTTCCTGTTGCGTAAAACAGGCAGGCATCTGCAGCACTTAAAGCAGGCGTAGTGTGATTCCTGCACATTATACAACTGAAGCTAGCCCTTATTGCTCGTAGTTTTTTTTCTTTTGTGTTACACTAACAGGCATCTGCAGCACTTAAAGCAGGCGTAGTGTGATTCCTGCACATTATACACCTGAAGCTAGCCCTTATTGCTCATAGTTTTTTTTCTTTTGTGTTACACTAACAGGCATCTGCAGCACTTAAAGCAGGCGTAGTGTGATTCCTGAAAAATATACACCTGAAGCTAGCCCTTACTGCTGTGTTTTCCTGTTGCGTAACACAGGCAGGCATCTGCAGCACTTAAAGCAGGCGTAGTGTGATTCCTGCACATTATACACCTGAAGATAGCCCTTATTGCTCGTAGCATTTTTTCTTTTGTGTTACACTAACAGGCATCTGCAGCACTTAAAGCAGGCGTAGTGTGATTCCTGCAAAATATACACCTGAAGATAGCCCTTATTGCTGTGTTTTCCTGTTGTGTAACACAGGCAGGCATCTGCAGCACTTAAATCAGGCGTAGTGTGATTCCTGCAAAATATACACCTGAAGCTAGCCCTTATTGCTCGTAGTTTTTTTTCTTTTGTGTTACACTAACAGGCATCTGCAGCACTTAAAGAAGGCGTAGTGTGATTCCTGAAAAATATACACCTGAAGCTAGCCCGTATTGCTGTGTTTTCCTGTTGCGTAACACAGGCAAGCATCTGCAGCACTTAAAGCAGGCGTAGTGTGATTCCTGCAAAATATACACCTGAAGCTAGCCATTATTGCTCGTTGATTTTTTTTCTTTTGTGTTACACTAACAGGCATCTGCAGCACTTAAAGCAGGCATAGTGTGATTCCTGCAAAATATACACCTGAAGCTAGCCCTTATTGCTGTGTTTTCCTGTTGTGTGACACAGGCAGGCATCTGCAGCACTTAAAGCAGGCGTAGTGTGATTCCTGCAAAATATACACCTGAAGCTAGCCCTTATTGCTCGTAGTTTTTTTTCTTTTGTGTTACACTAACAGGCATCTGCAGCACTTAAAGCAGGCGTAGTGTGATTCCTGAAAAATATACACCTGAAGCTAGCCCTTATTGCTGTGTTTTCCTGTTGCATAACACAGGCAGGCATCTGCAGCACTTAAAGCAGGCGTAGTGTGATTCCTGAATAATATACACCTGAAGCTAGCCCTTATTGCTGTGTTTTTCTGGTGTGTTACACTAACAGGCATTTTCAGCACTTACGGCGGGCGTAGTGTGCTCCCTGCTAAATATACACCTGAAGCTAGCTCTTATTGCTGTGTTTTCCTGGTGTGTTACACTAACAGGCATTTGCAGCACTTACAGCGGGCGTAGTGTGCCTCCTGCACATTATACACCTGAAGCTAGCCCTTATTGCTCAAGCTTTTTTCTTTTGTGTTACACTAACAGGCATTTGCAGCACTTACAGCGGGCATAGTGTGCTTCCTGCAAAATAAACACCTGAAGCTAGCCCTTATTGCTGTTTTTTCCTGTTGTGTAACACAGGCAGTCATCTGCAGCACTTACAGCGGGCGTTGTGTGCTTCCTGCAAAATATACACCTGAAGCTAGGCCTTATTGCTGTGTTTTCCCATCTCCCTGCAGGCCATTAGAATGTCTGGAAGGCAAACAAGGAGAGGCAGACAGTCAGGAGCCAATAAAAGAGGGCAAGCAGGCTCTGTGTCTAGAGACAACAGTGCTGGTCGTGGACGCGGTGCATCGCCATCAGCACGTGGCCATGGGACACGCTTGTCCTTTTTTTCGGCAGCTGGTCGCGTTGAGCCGCATCATGCCGAAGACTTGGTAGAGTGGATGACCAAGTCCTCCTCATCCTCCTCATCCTCTCTCACCCAGGCTCAGGGTACTGGCAAAGCAGCTGCCAAAGCATCCTCTTCCCTGGTATCAATGCCATCATCAGTCACTCCTTCCCTAGACCCACCATGTCCTCCTGAGGAGTCCCCCGAACTGTTTGAGCACAGTGTTGGGTACATGCTCCAGGAGGATGCCCAGCGTTTCGAAGGGTCTGATGATGATACCCAGCTAGAGGAAGGCAGTAGCGTGAGAGCAGAGAGAGGGGATGCTCAAGAAGGACACTAATCTGGCAGTCATGTTCCAGCAGCTGCAGCATACTGCCAGATTGGCTCCAGTGATGAGGAGGGAGGGGATGATGAGGTCACTGACTCCACGTGGGTGCCTAATAGGAGAGAGGAGGAGGAGGAGGATGAGGAGGAGGCCCATCTCCAAAGAGGCAGGATGCCCTCGGGGGGCCAGCGTAAGGGCAGCACACCAACTGAATCACACCGCAGAGCTCCGCCTGTGCAGGGCGCTGCCTCTGCCCATTATTCAAAAAGTTCTTTGGTGTGGGCCTTTTTTGTGTCGAGTGCATCAGATCGCACAGCTGCTGTTTGCAACATATGTCTCAAGCGTATATCGCGTGGCCAAAACATCAGCCGCTTGGGCACCACATGCTTGACCAGACATATGTTGACCTGCCATGCAGCTCGTTGGCAAGCCTACCTTAAAGACCCACACCAAAGAACAAAGCTGACCTCTTCTTGCACCGCATCAGCTGGGGTCTCCATCCCCACTATACCTTCAGTCCTCTCTGAAACCTGCACTGAGAGGAATGAAGGTGTAGAATTAGGTGTGTCACAGCCAAGTACTTGCTGGCACTCTGCTAGCAGTACACCGACGTCCGATTCTAGCAGGCAAATTTCCCTGCCCCAGCTGCTGGACCGTCGAAAGAAGTTCACACCCAGCCATCCACATGCCCAGCGGTTGAATGCTAGCTTGGCTAAATTGCTAGCGCTTCAACTGCTGCCTTTTCAGTTGGTAGACTCTGCCCCCTTCCGTGAGTTTGTTCAATGTGCGGTTCCTCAGTGGCAGGTTCCCAAACGCCACTTTTTCTCACGGAAGGCGATTCCGGCTCTCTACCGCCAGCTTAAGGCAGGAATGGTGGTTTGCGACAATGGCACCAACCTCCTCTCCGCCCTCCGACAGGGACAACTGACCCATGTGCCCTGTGTGGCTCACGTCCTTAACCTGGTGGTGCAGCGGTTCTTGGGCAGGTACCCGGGCTTACAGGATGTCCTGAGGCAGGCCAGGAAAGTCTGTGTGCATTTCCACAGATCTTATAATGCCAGTGCTCGCCTGGCTGAGCTGCAAAAGGAGTTGAACCTGCCCAAGAACCGCCTTATATGTGACATGCCCACCAAGTGGAACTCAACGTTGGCCATGCTGCAGCGGCTGATCACGCAGCAGAGGGCCATCAATGAGTACCTGTGCGACTACGGCACCAGGACAGGGACAGGGGAGCTTGGTTTTTTTTCACTACGCCAGTGGGGCATGATCAGGGATGCATGCACTGTCCTGGCACCATTTGAGGAGGCCACAAGGATGGTGAGCAGTGACAGTGCATGCATCAGTGACACTGTACCTCTTGTCCACCTGTTGGAGCACATGCTGCGTGGAATAATGGACAGTGCACTTGAGGCACAACAGAGGCAGGAAGAGGAGGACTTCCTTGCCTTTCAAGGCCCCCTTTACCCAGACAGTGTTCCTTCTGTCCCACCCATCGCACAGGAAGAGGAGGAGGAGGAGGATTGTGTCAGCATGGAGGTGGAGCCTGGCACTCAGCAGCATCAACAGCAGCAGTCTTTTAGGGATGATTTACAGTCCCAAGAAACCCGTGGACTTGTACATGGCTGGGAGGAGGTGGCTGCGGATCATGTCGTCCTTAGTGACCGAGAGGACTCCGGACCTAATGCCTCAGCTAATCTACGCTGCATGGCCTCCCTGATCCTGAAAAGTCTGCGGAAGGATCCTCGTATTCTTCGGATCAAGGAGATGTACCATTACTGGCTGGCCACTCTCCTTGATCCACGGTACAAGGCTAAGGTTGCGGACCTTATCTTACCGTCGCAGAGGGAGCAGAGGATGAGACAACTCCGGGAGGCCTTGCAGAAAGGTCTGTGCAACGCGTTCCTACAGACTGGGAGGTTACAAACTCCTGGTCCGGGACAACGAGTTGCTGAGGCTTCGGTCAGTCAAAGAAGGAGCGGTGGGGAAGGTGGCCGTCTGACCGCTGCGTTCAGACAATTCTTTAGTCCGCAGCCCCAAGGTATGATCGGTTCCAGCAACCATCGCCAGCGTCTGATATACATGGTGCAGGAATACCTAGGGGCAAGGTCAGATTTGGACACCTTTCCCACTGAAAATCCTCTGGCTTACTGGGTTTTGAGGATGGATCACTGGCCAGAGCTTGCACAGTATGCAATTGAGCTACTGGCCTGTCCTGCATCCAGCGTTCTTTCAGAACGCACATTCAGTGCTGCTGGAGGATTTGTCACGGATCACAGGGTGCGCCTGTCCACCGACTCGGTTGATCGACTGACCTTCATAAAGATGAACCAGTCTTGGATCACCACCAGCTACCAAGCACCTGAAGCTGATATAACAGAATAATTTATTTTCAAATGTCACATCCCTTCAAGACTGATGCTGATGCTGAGTGACTGTCCTGTTATGTTGACTGGCTATCCTCCTCCTCCTCAATGATCCGATTCATGATGATAGCTTGGAAGAACATTTTTGTTTCTGGGTGCCGCCACCAGTGGCTAAGGCCCAATTTTTCAGCCTCTGTTTAACAGGGGCGTGTAATTAAAATTTTTGATGCAATACTTTGCAACAGGGCTCATTGCTGTGCTCCAAGTACAGTATCTGTGAGGGGTTGCAGTGTTGTGGCACCAGTGGCTAAGGCCCAATTTTTCAGCCCCTGTTTAACAGGGGCGTGTAATTACAATTTTTGATGCAATACTTTGCAACAGGGCTCATTGCTGTGCTCCAAGTACAGTATCTGTGAGGGGTTGCAGTGTTGTGGCACCAGTGGCTAAGGCCCAATTTTTCAGCCCCTGTTTAACAGGGGCGTGTAATTACAATTTTTGATGCAATACTTTGCAACAGGGCTCATTGCTGTGCTCCAAGTACAGTATCTGTGAGGGGTTGCAGTGTTGTGGCACCAGTGGCTAAGGCCCAATTTTTCAGCCCGTGTAATTACAATTTTTGATGCAATACTTTGCAACAGGGCTCATTGCTGTGCTCCAAGTACAGTATCTGTGAGGGGTTGCAGTGTTGTGGTACCAGTGGCTAAGGCCCAATTTTTCAGCCCCTGTTTAAAAGGGGCGTGTAATTACAATTTTTGATGCAATACTTTGCAACAGGGCTCATTGCTGTGCTCCAAGTACAGTATCTGTGAGGGGTTGCAGTGTTGTGGCACCAGTGGCTAAGGCCCAATTTTTCAGCCCCTGTTTAACAGGGCCGTGTAATTACAATTTTTGATGCAATACTTTGCAACAGGGCTCATTGCTGTGCTCCAAGTACAGTATCTGTGAGGGGTTGCAGTGTTGTGGCACCAGTGGCTAAGGCCCAATTTTTCAGCCCCTGTTTAACAGGGGCGTGTAATTACAATTTTTGATGCAATACTTTGCAACAGGGCTCATTGCTGTGCTCCAAGTACAGTATCTGTGAGGGGTTGCAGTGACGTGACACCAGTGGCTAAGGCCCAATTTTTCAGCCCCTGTTTAACAGGGCCGTGTAATTACAATTTTTGATGCAATACTTTGCAACAGGGCTCATTGCTGTGCTCCAAGTACAGTATCTGTGAGGGGTTGCAGTGTTGTGGCACCAGTGGCTAAGGCCCAATTTTTCAGCCCCTGTTTAACAGGGGCGTGTAATTACAATTTTTGATGCAATACTTTGCAACAGGGCTCATTGCTGTGCTCCAAGTACAGTATCTGTGAGGGGTTGCAGTGTTGTGGCACCAGTGGCTAAGGCCCAATTTTTCAGCCCCTGTTTAACAGGGGCGTGTAATTAAAAATTTTGATGCAATACTTTGCAACAGGGCTCATTGCTGTGCTCCAAGTACAGTATCTGTGAGGGGTTGCAGTGTTGTGGCACCAGTGGCTACGGCCCAATTTTTCAGGCCCTGTTTAACAGGGGTGTGTAATTACAATTTTTGATGTAATACTTTGCAACAGGGCTCATTGCTGTGCTCCAAGTACAGTAACTGTGAGGGGTTGCAGTGTTGTGGCACCGGTGGCTAAGGCCCAATTTTTCATCCCCTGTTTAACAGGGGCGTGTAATTACAATTTTTGATGCAATACCTTGCAACAGGGCTCATTGCTGTGCTCCAAGTACAGTATCTGTGAGGGGTTGCAGTGTTGTGGCACCAGTGGCTAAGGCCCAATTTTTCAGCCCCTGTTTAACAGGGGCGTGTAATTACAATTTTTGATGCAATACTTTGCAACAGGGCTCATTGCTGTGCTCCAAGTACAGTATCTGTGAGGGGTGGCAGTGTTGTGGCACCAGTGGCTAAGGCCCAATTTTTCAGCCGCTGTTTAACAGGGGCGTGTAATTACAATTTTTGATGCAATACTTTGCAACAGGGCTCATTGCTGTGCTCCAAGTACAGTATCTGTGAGGGGTTGCAGTGTTGT
Source organism: Rana muscosa (assembly GCA_029206835.1). NCBI lineage: Eukaryota > Metazoa > Chordata > Amphibia > Anura > Ranidae > Rana > Rana muscosa. The sequence continues at coordinate 338,652,096 of CM055118.1, forward strand.
GGCACCAGTGGCTAAGGCCCAATTTTTCAGCCCCTGTTTAACAGGGGCGTGTAATTATAATTTTTGATGCAATACTTTGCAACAGGGCTCATTGCTGTGCTCCAAGTACAGTATCTGTGAGGGGTTGCAGTGTTGTGGCACCAGTGGCTAAGGCCCAATTTTTCAGCCCCTTTTTAACAGGGGTGTGTAATTACAATTTTTGATGCAATACTTTGCAACAGGGCTCATTGCTGTGCTCCAAGTACAGTATCTGTGAGGGGTTGCAGTGTTGTGGCACCAGTGGCTAAGGCCCAATTTTTCAGCCCCTGTTCTACAGGGGCATGTAATTACAATTATTGATCTAATAATTCACAGCAGGGCCCATTCCTGCGCTCACCAAGAGTAACTGTGAGGGCTCACAGTGTTGTAGCAACACCACCACCACCACCAAAGGCCCAATTTGTCTGCCCCTGTTCAACAGGGGCGTGCAATTACAATTCTTGATCTAATAATTCACAGCAGGGCCCATTCATGCCCCCACCAAGAGTAACTGTGAGGGCTTACAGTAATGTGACAACACCACCACCACCACCAAAGGCCCAATTTTTCAGCCCCTGTTCATCAGGGGCATGCAATTACAATTCTTGATCTAATAGTTCACAGCAGGGCCCATTCATGCGCCCACCAAGAGTAACTGTGAGGGCTTACAGTGTTGTGGCACCAGCACCACCACCAAAGTCCCAATTTTTCCTACCACTGTTCAACAATGGCATGTAAACATAATTCCTGATATAATAGTTCACAGCAGGGGGTTCCAGCGCCCACCAAGAGTAACTGTGAGGGCTCACAGTGTTGTGGCAACACCAACATGTAAGGGGCAAATTTCAGCAGAGTATATACGGCAGGCCCCTACTTTCAAACATCCAACTTACAAACGACTCCTACTTGCAAACGGAAGGAGACAACAGGAAGTGAGAGGAAATCTACCCCTAGGAAGGGAAATTCTCTCCTGTAAGAGTTAATATGGGAAAAAGGTGTCTCCTCTCTACTGATGCTTCATCACCAATCCTTGTTTCAATAAAAAAACCACTTTTCAAAAACAGTTGTCATTGGGACGGAAAGTGAGGTGAAATGTTCTGAACAGGGGCACAGACAGCAAAACAAATGTTACAGGGGTGATAACCCTTCCCTATGTTTTCCAAAAAGCTTAAAAATAAATTTTTTGGCTGGAGCTACACTTAAACAATGTACCTGTTCAAAATTAAAAAACAGATTCTACTTAAGAACAAACCTACAGTCCCTGTCTTGTTTGCACCGCCTGTATACTGCTGTTCAGAGTATATAGGGCCTTTTTTATTTTGTGTGCGGGGTTCCCCTTAATATGCATACAAGACCCAAAGGGGCTGGTAATGGGCTGGGGTGGGGGGGTGGGGGGGGATGATGGGGTAGCTATGCCATTTTTCTCAAAGATTTTCATCCATATTACCAGGACCAGACATTACATTAAAGCCGCAAGCAGTTTTAAATGGCTTTTTTTCCTTTAGAAATGTCATTTTGTGCAGGGACAGTTCTAAACACGGGAAACACGTGCCACATCACAGGCATACTTTAGACACCCCCCAGGTACGATATTTAAAGGAATATTTGACTTTTTTTTTTTCACTTTATGCATCAGTAAAATGACTGCTCCCGAAAAATGGCCGTTTTTAAAACTTCGTTTTGCATTGATACATGTCCCCTGGTGCAGAACCCGGGTTCCCAAACCCTTTTTAGGACAATAACATGCATATTAGTCGTTATAATTAGCACTTTAGATTTCGAACGTTCGCATCCATTGTATTTAATAGGGTTCTAACGTTCGTGCGAACTTTCGGTCCGTTCGCTGGTTCTGGTGCGAACCGAACCCGGGGGTGTTCGGCTCATCCCTATTCCTGGGTCAGTGGTCAGTGGAAGGAATGGTGCTCTTGTGTCAGTGGTAGGAATGGTGCCCCTGTGTCAGTGGTCAGTGGAAGGATTGGTGCTCTTGTGTCAGAGGTCAGTGGGAAGAATGATGTTCCTGGGTCAGTGGTCAGTGGGAGGAATTGTTCCTCTGTGTCAGTGGTCAGTGGATGGAATGGTGCCCCTGTTTCAATGACTAGTAAAAGGAATGGTGCTCTTGTGTCAGTGGTAGGAATGGTGCTCTTGTGTCAGAGGTCAATGGGAAGAATGATGTTCCTGGGTCAGTGGTCAGTGGAAGGAATGGTGCTCTTGTGTCAGTGGTAGGAATGGTGCCCCTGTGTCAGTGGTCAGTGGAAGGAATGGTGCTCTTGCGTCAGAGGTCAGTGGGAAGAATGATGTTCCTGGGTCAGTGGTCAGTGGGAGGAATGGTTCCTCTGTGTCAGTGGTCAGTGGATGGAATGGTGCCCCTGTTTCAATGACAAGTAAAAGGAATGGTGCTCTTGTGTCAGTAGTCAGTGGGAGGAATGGTGCTCTTGTGTCAGAGGTCAATGGGAAGAATGATGTTCCTGGGTCAGTGGTCAGTGGAAGAAATGGTGCTCTTGTGTCAGTGGTAGGAATAGTGCCCCTGTGTCAGTGGTCAGTGGAAGGAATGGTGCTCTTGTGTCAGTGGTCAGTGGAAGGAATGGTGCCCCTGTGTCAATGGTCAGTGGGAGGAATGGTGCTCTTGTGTCAGTGGTCAGTGGAAGGAATGGAACTCTTGTGTCAGTGGTCAGTGGAAGGAATGGTCCCCTTGTGTCAGTGGTCAGTGGGAGGAATGGTGCTCTTGTGTCAGTGGTCAGTGGAAGGAATGGTGCTCTTGTGTCAGTGGTCAGTGGAAGGAATGGTGCTCTTGTGTCAGTGGTCAGTGGAAGGAATGGTGACCTTGTGTCAGTGGTCAACAGAGTAACAAATTACCCCATGTCAGAGGGAGGAATGGTGCTCTTGTGTCAGTGGTCGGTGGGAGGAATGGTACCTCTGTGTCAGTGGAAGGAATGGAGCCTCTGTGTCAATGGTCAGTGGAAGGAATGGTTCCTCTGTGTCAGTGGTCAGTGGAAGGAATGGTTCCTCTGTGTCAGTGGTCAGTGGAAGGAATGGTTCCCCTGTTTCAATGACTAGTAAAAGGAATGGTGCTCTTCTGTCAGTGTTCAGTGGGGGAATGGTGCTCTTGTGTCAGAGGTCAGTGGGAAGAATGATGTTCTTGGGTCAGTGGTCAGTGGGAAGAATGGTTCCTCTGTGTCAGTGGTCAGTGGATGGAATGGTGCCCCTGTTTCAATGACTAGTAAAAGGAATGGTGCTCTTGTGTCAGTAGTCAGTGGTAGGAATGGTGCTCTTGTGTCAGGGGTCAATGGGAAGAATGATGTTCCTGGGTCAGTGGTCAGTGGAAGGAATGGTGCTCTTGTGTCAGTGGTCAGTGGAAGGAATGGTGCCCCTGTGTCAGTGGTCAGTGGGAGGAATGGTGCCCCTGTGTCAGTGGTCAGTGGAAGGAATGGAGATCTTGTGTCAGTGGTCAGTGGAAGGAATGGTCCCCTTGTGTCAGTGGTCAGTGGGAGGAATGGTGCTCTTGTGTCAGTGGTCAGTGGAAGGAATGGTGCTCTTGTGTCAGTGGTCAGTGGAAGGAATGGCGCTCTTGTGTCAGTGGTCAGTGGAAGGAATTGTGACCTTGTGTCAGTGGTCAACAGAGTTACAAATTACCCCATGTCAGTGGGAGGAATGGTGCTCTTGTGTCAGTGGTCGGTGGGAGGAATGGTACCTCTGTGTCAGTGGAAGGAATGGAGCCTCTGTGTCAAAGGTCAGTGGAAGGAATGGTTCCTCTGTGTCAGTGGTCAGTGGAAGGAATGGTTCCTCTGTGTCAGTGGTCAGTGGTAGGAATGGTTCCTCTGTGTCAGTGGTCAGTGGAAGGAATGGTCCCCTTGTGTCAGTGGTCAGTGGGAGGAATGGTGCCCCTGTGTCAGTGGTCAGTGGAAGGAATGGTGCTCTTGTGTCAGTGGTCAGTGGAAGGAATGGTGCTCTTGTGTCAGTGGTCAGTGGAAGGAATGGTGCTCTTGTGTCAGTGGTCAGTGGAAGGAATGGTCCCCTTGTGTCAGTGGTCAGTGGAAGGAATGGTGCTCTTGTGTCAGTGGTCAGTGGAAGGAATGGTCCCCTTGTGTCAGTGGTCAGTGGGACGAATGGTGCCCCTTTGTCAGTGGTTAGTGCAAGAAATGGTCACATGACCTAAAAAAATATAAGCAAACATAACATATTAAAATATTGACATACAAGTTTTGTACAATTAGTTTACAAAAATATGTAAGATGGGGACCTACAGAAACTATCCAATCAATTTGTATCCAACCAGGCAGGTTCTTGTACTACATAGTTATTAGCAGAGGAGATTGTACCATCATATTTTATAGTGTGTAGTCAGCATAAGGTATTTAGATGTGTTTATATGAAGTTATGATGGTTTCTTGACTACTGCCAATAGCAATGGAGAGTTTGATATTTCCTCTGTTCTATGACTTGTCATATGCTTTAAAACAGCAAGATAGATAGATAGATAGATAGATAGATAGATAGATAGATAGATAGATAGATCAATAGATAGATAGATAGATAGATAGATAGATAGATAGATAGATAGATAGATAGATAGATAGATAGATAGATAGATAGATAGATAGATAGATAGATAGAATAATGGCAACGTAAAGAAATATCCAAGAGGTAATTAAGAAGTAAATATGAAATACATGCATGGGTTCATATGAGATAGATTGATAGATGGATAGATCGGATAGATGGATAGATAGATAGATAGATAGATAGATTGATAGATAGATAGATAGATAGATAGATAGATAGATAGATAGATAGATAGATAGATAGATAGATAGATAGATAGATAGATACCTGTAGATAGATAGATAATAGATATCCTTAAAACATATGGACTTTTGGTCTGACATCAAAGGTAACATCCCTTGTTTAGAGCTTATGTGTCAGGAATAAATAGGATTAAGCCGTTAGTAAAATATTTGCATTCAGAGAGAGTGACAGCAGTGAAAGGTGGGTCAGTCTCCGCATCCATTGTCCTCTCCTCCAACACATCCAAAAGGGGGATTTACCAGGGCTTATCCCCTTAATCCGTTTTATCTGTGTGGCTCTTTCTGCTCTTCTCATTTAGGACTTTTTAGACTTTGAAATCCGGCCCTCTTCTTTTTGGTCCACCAACCGCTTAAATATTCAAGGTGCCCTAATTCCACATAATGCCGCTATGGTCTAGGCTCTCTCCCGTTTTTAGAAAACTCCATAAAATGGGTTTAAGCTTCCATAGAGACAGCAGATTACACCTAAAAATCCCTAAAAAAAGAGGAAATAACTTCAGGCGGAAAAGACTTGATGACCCTTCCTAAAAATACTCCAACTCACGTCAATTTGATTTGGCTACCATCTACAATATATGCCATAAAAAAAAAATAAAAAATGTGCTATAGGCATCACATTTTGTGTTTAATATCTACTTGGCCAATAAGAACTTTAAGGATGATTCCACTGTTCAACATATTTGTGGTGAATGTGATTGCCAGAAAGCATTGAAAGAATATATTTAACTACATATTTAATGTTAAATATATGTTTTGTTTTATTACATTAGTACAGGTCCTTGAAGTGGAACACCTTTAAAACAAAGTGATAACGAAATAAATTATATGAATAACTGATAAGCAGTGCCCACTGTAAAGATCCACTAATATAACAAAACCACATCATATAGTCACACAAATAGCCATAATAGTTATGTTAGTTAAAATAGTTAGTTATAGTAATGTGACTATTAATATATTTATCATATTTATTTTGTTTTGATGTGCATTACATTTTTTTTATGTGTGATCATTATTATATAATTATTTTTATTTTTATTTTTTGTGTAATTGTTTTAATGTACTTCATTGAATTTATTTACATTGATCTCATTTTTATGTGTGACTTTTATTATATATTTATTTTATTTTATTTTAAAGTTCATTTTGTAAGATTCTGTATTGTAAAGTAAAGGATGGAATTCCTGAAGCACAATTATTACATAAAATATACCTAATCCTTAATTGTCGAAAAATATTAAAACATGCTATTATGGCGTGAAAATGTTGTACGGCATATTAACATGTTTTAATATTTTTCTATAATGAAGAATTATATTTTATGTAATAGTTGTGCCTCAAAAAATCCCATCTTTTATTTTACAATACAGCATCTTACAATATATAGGCTTGTGGTACTTTTAACTTACCTAGGGAAATTGATGTTCATTTTATTTTATTTATTTATTTTTGTATGTGTTCCCATTATTACATTTTATTTTGATGTGTATTTTTTTTTCTTAATAGAATTTAATTTAATGTATTTAATTTTCGATGTGTAACTATTATTATATATTTTACGTTTAAAAAAAAATGTTTTATTTTATTTTATCCTTTTTTTTTTTCTGTGTGACTATTAGTGGAGTTTTAAACATTCCCATAGACACACTCCTAAACCTTGTGGACAGCCTTTCCAGAAGAGGTGAAGCTGTTATAGCTGCAAAGGGTGGGCCAACTCAATACTGAACCCTACAGACTAAAGCCGGCCATACACGGTTCGAATTTCGAAATAATTTTCTTTCAAAAATCGTATCAAAGAATTTTCGTACAAATTTCGCAACGTTAGTGGGCTGCAGTAACAGCCGATTTTCGTGCGGCAATCAAATTTGAGGAATTGGTTGGAAATTTTTTGAAAAACAAATGATTTTCTAATCAATGATGGGAAAATCATGCGAGAAATGTAATAGAAAAAATAAATGCGCATGTGCAAGAAAAGAAAATTCCTGGAGAGAAAGGAATATTCCCGGAGAGAAAAGAATATTCCCGGCCGAATTTAGAAAATCAATGGTAGCATCATCGGATCACAAAAAAAAAACAACTTTCTGATTTTGAAAAGAAAATTTGTTCGAAATTCGACCGTGTATGGCCTGCTTAAGACTGGGATGCCATTAAAGTTCATGTGTGTGTAAAGGCAGGTGTCCCAACACTTTTGGTGATTGAGATATATATAGTTATTTTATTTTATTGCATTTCTTTTTTGATGTGCTACCATTATTATATATTTATCATTTATTTTATTTAAAAAAAAAAATATATAACTATATACACACTATATTTCCAAAAGTATTGGGAGGCCTGCCTATTAGGGATGAGCCGAACACCCCCCGGTTCGATTCGCACCAGAACCTGCGAACGGACCGAAAGTTCGCACAAACTTTAGAACCCTATTAAATACAATGGACTCGAACGTTCAAAATCAAAAGTGCTAATTATAAAGGCTAATATGCAAGTTATTGTCCTAAAAAGGGTTTGGGGACCCGGGTCCTGCCCCAGGGGACATGTATTAATGCAAAAATACGTTTTAAAAACGGACGTTTTTTCGGAAGCAGTGATTTTAATGATGCTTAAAGTGAAAAAAAAGTGAAATATTCCTTTAAATATCATACCTGGGGGGTGTCTAAAATATGCCTGTGAAGTGGCGCATGTTTCCCGTGCTTAGAACTGTCCCTGCACAAAATTACATTTCTAAAGGAAAAAAAGTCATTTAAAACTGCTTGCGGCTTTAATGTAATGTCTGGTACCGGCAATATGGCTGAAAATCATTGAGAAAAATGGCATGGGTACCCCCCCCCCCAGCCCACTACCAGCCCCTTTGGGTCTTGTATGGATATTAAGGGGAACCCCGCACCCAAATTAAAAAAAGGCCCTATATACTCTGAACAGCAGTATACAGGTGGTGCAAACAAGACAGGGACTGTAGGTGTGTTCTTAAGTAGAATCTGCTTATAATTTGGAACAGGTACATTTTTTAAGTGTAGCTCCAGCCAAAAAAATCTATTTTTAAGCTTTTTGGAAAACATAGGGAAGGGTTATCATCCCTGTAACATTTTTTTGCTGTCTGTGCACCTGTTCAGAACATTTCACCTCACTTTCCGTCCCAATGACAAATGTTTTTTGAAAATTTGGTTTTTTTATTGAAACAGGGATTGGTGATAAAGCATCAGTGGAGAGGAGACACCTTTTTCCCATATTAACTCTTACAGGAGAGAATTTCCCTTCCTAGGGGTAGATTTCCTCTCACATCCTGTTGTCTCCTTCCGTTTGCAAGTAGGAGTCGTTTGTAAGTTGGATGTTTGAAAGTAGGGGCCTGCCGTATATACTCTGCAGAAATTTGGCCCTTAGGTCTTGGTGTTGCCACAACACTGTAAGCCCTCACAGTTAATCTTGGTGGGCGCTGGAATGCCCTGCTGTGAACTATTATATCAAGAATTGTAATTACATGCCATTGTTGAACAGTGGTAGGAAAAATTGGGTCTTTGGTGGTGGTGCTGGTGCTACAACACTGTAAGCCCTCAAAGTTACTCTTGGTGGGCGCAGGAATGGGCCCTGCTGTGAATTATTAGATCAAGAATTGTAATTACATGCCCCTGTTGAACAGGGGCATAAAAATTGGGCCTTAGGCACTGGTGCCACAACACTGCAACCCCTCACAGATACTGTACTTGGAGCGCAGCAATGAGCCCTGTTGCAAAGTATTGCATCAAAAATTGTAATTACATGCCCCTGTTAAACAGGGGCAGAAAAATTGGGCCTTAGGCACTGGTGCCATAACACTGCAACCCCTCACAGATACTGTAGTTGGAACGCAGCAATGAGCCCTGCTGCAAAGCATTGCATCAAAAATTGTAAATACACGTCCCTGTTAAACAGGGGCAGAAAAATTGGGCCTTAGCCACTGGTGTTCTTACAAGCTATCAGCATGATCATTGAGGAGGAAGAGGATTGTCACTCAGCCTAACAGGATAGTCACACAGCATCAGCATAGGCAGTCTTGAAGAGATCTGACATTTCCAAAAAAATTATTCGGTTACATCAGCATCAGGTGCTTGGTAGCTGGTGGAGATCCAAGACTGATTAATTTTTATGAAGGTCAGTCGATCGACCGAGTCGGTGGACAGGCGCACCCTGTGATCGGTTACAAAGCCTCCAGCAGCACTGAATGTGCGTTCCGAAAGAACGCTGGATGCAGGACAGGCCAGTACCTCAATTGCATACTGTGCAAGCTCTGGCCAGTGATCCATCTTCAAGACCCAGTAACACAGAGGATTTTCGGTGGGAAAGGTGTCCAAGTCTGATCTTGCCCCTAGGTATTCCTGCACCATGTAAACCAGACGCTGGCGATGGTTGCTGGAACCGATCATACCTTGGGGCTGTGGACTAAAGAATTGTCTGAACGCATCGGTCAGACGGCCACCTTCTACACCGCTCCTTCTTTGACTGATCGAAGCCTCAGCAACACGTTGTCCAGGACCAGGAATTTGTAACCTCCCAGTCTCTGGGAACGCGTTGCACAGACCTTTCTGCAAGGCCTCCTGAAGATGCTTCATCCTCTGCTCCCTCTGCGATGGCAAAATAAGGTCCGCAACCTTACCTTTGTAACGTGGATCAAGGAGGGTTGCCAGCCAGTAATGATCCCTCTCCTTGATCGCACGAATACGAGGATCCTTCCACAGGCTTTGCAGGATCAGGGAGGCCATGCAGTGTAGGTTTGCTGAGGCATTCGGTGCAGAGTCCTTTGGGTCTCTGAGGACGACATGATCCGCAGCCACCCCCTCCCAGCCACGTACAAGTCCATGGGTGTCTTGGGACTGTAATTGATCCCTTGAAGACTGCTGCTGATGCTTAGTGCTAGTCTCCACCTCAATGCTGACACAATCCTCCTCCTCCTTCTCCTCCTCGTTCTCTTCCTGTGTGATAGCCGGGCCAGCAGGAACACTGTCTGGATAAAGGGGGCCTTGAGAGGTAAGGAAGTCCTCCTCTTTCTGCCTCTGTTCTGCCTCAAGTGCCCTGTCCATTATTCCACGCAGCGTGTGCTCCAACAGGTGGACAAGAGGGACAGTATCACTGATGCATGCACTGTCACTGCTCACCATACTCGTGGCCTCCTCAAATGGTGCCAGGACAGTGCATGCATCCTGACCCACTGGCGTGGGAAAAAAATCCAAGCTCCCTTGACCCTGTCCTGGTGCCATATTGCAACAGATACTCATTGATGGCCCTCTGCTGCGTGTGCAACCGCTGCAGCAGGGCCAACAGAGAGATCCACCTGGTGGGCATGTCACAGATTAAGCGGTTCTTGGGCAGGTTGTAATCCTTTTGCAGCTCAGCCAGCCGAGCACTGGCATTATATGACTGGCGGAAATGCCCACAGAGTTTCCTGGCCTGCTTCAGTACCTCCTGTAAGCTTGGGTACCTGCCCAAGAACCGCTGCACCACCAAGTTAAGGACGTGAGCCAAACAGGGCACATGGGTCAGTTGTCTCTGTCGTAGGGCAGAGAGGAGGTTGGTGCCATTGTCGCAAACCACCTTTCCTGTCTTAAACTGGCGTGGCGTCAACCGCCTCTGAGCATGCCCCTGCAGAGCAGACAGGACCTCTGCTCCAGTGTGGCTCCTGTCCCCCAAGCACACCAGCTCAAGCACCGCATGGCATCTTTTTGCCTGCGTACTTGCGTAGCCCCTTGAATGCCTATGGAGCACCGCTGGTTCCAAGGACACAAAGCACAGGTAGTGGCTATAAAGGAAGATGAAGAGGAGGGGGTGGAGGAGAGAGGTGTGTCAGGATCACCAGTAGTAACATTTTGGAGGCGTGGTGGCATCCAACACTACTGCACCTTGTCCTGCATCCTTCCCAGCTGCCAGCAGAGTCACCCAATGTGCCGTGAAAGATAGGTAATATCCCTGTCCATGCCTGCTGAACCATGAGTCAGCGGTAATATGCACCTTACCGCTGACCGCCCTGTCCAGCGAGGCCAAGACATTGCCTTCCACATGCCGGTAGAGAGCCGGAATTGCCTTCCGTGAGAAAAAGTGGCGTTTGGGAACCTGCCACTGAGGAACTGCACATTCCACAAACTCACGGAAGGGGGCAGAGTCTACCAACTGAAAAGGCAGCAGTTGAAGTGCTAGCAATTTAGCCAAGCTAGCATTCAACCACTGGGCATGTGGATGGCTGGGAGCGAACTTCTTTCGGTGGTGCAGCAGCTGGGGCAGGAAAATTTGCCTGGTACAATCGGACTTCGATGTACCGATAGCAGATTGCCGGCAAGTACTTGGCTGTGACACACCTAATTCTACACCTTCATTCCTCTCAGCGCAGGTTTCAGAGAGGACTGAATGTATAGTGGGGTTGGAGATCCCAGCTGATGAGGAGCAAGGAGAGGTCCGCTTTGTTCTTTGGTGTGGGTCTTTTAGGTACGCTTGCCAACGGACTGCATGGCAGGTCGACATATGTCTGGTCAAGCACGTGGTGCCCAAGCGGCTGATGTTTTGGCCACGCGAGATATGCTTTAGACATATGTTGCAAATGGCAACGGTGCGATCTGCTGCACACGTCTGAAAAAAAGGCCCACACCAAAGAACTTTTGGAATAACGCGCAGAGACAGCAGCGCCCTGCACATGCGGAGCTCTGCGGTGTGATGCAGTCGGTGTGCTGCCCTTAAGCTGACTCCTGGAGGGCATCCTGCCTCGTTGGAGATGTGCTTCCTCCTCCTCCTCCTCCACCTCTTCTCTCCTATCAGGCACCCACGTGGAGTCAGTGACCTCATCATCCTCTCCCTCCTCATCACTGGAGCAAATCTGGCAGTATGCTGCAGCTGGGGGAAAACGACTGGCAGATAGCTGTCCTTGTTGGGCACCCCCTCTCTCTGGGCTCACGTTACTACCCCCTCTCTCTGGTTCTTACTGCCTTCCTCTAGCTGGGTTCCATTATAGGAGCCTTCAAAACGCTGGGCATCCTCCCGGAGCATGTACCCAACACTGTGGTCAAACAGTTTGGGGGACTCTTCAGGAGGACATGGTGGGTCTAGGGAAGGAGTGACTGATGCCATTGAGCCGAGGGAAGAGGCCACTTTGGCAGCTGCTTTGCCAGACAAAGTACCCTGAGAGAGGACGAGGAGGATAAGGACGGCTTGGTCATCCACTCTACCAAGTCTTGGGCATGTTGCGGCTCAACATGGCTAGCTGCCGAAAAGAAGGACAAGCGTGTCCCATGGCCACCTGCTCATGAGGATGCACTGTTTCAATGACCAGCACTGTTGCCTCTAGACACAGAGCCTGCGTGCTCACTGTTATTGCCTCCTGACTGTCTGCCTCTCCTTGTTTGCCTTCCAGACATACTAATGGCCTGCAGTGAGATGTAGCTGCACAAAGGTGGGATGTATATATATATATATATATATATATATATCTGTACTGATTATAATGCAGCTATCAGAATCAACTGCCTGCTGTGGTATTAGTATGAGAAAAGCAGCAATTGTCTTCAGTTAGTTTTAGGTGAATATTGTGCAGAGGACACAGTACACTAACTGAAAATACTTGCAGCTCTCTGGCTGTGGTTTTATTATGAGAACACCACAAATTGTATTCAGGTTTATTTAAGTGAACGCTGTGCAAAGAACAGACGTACACTACATGAAATTAATGCAGTTCCCTGCATGTGGTTTTATTATGAGAACATCACTAACTGTATTCAGGTAAACTTTAGGTGAACGCTATGCAAAGCACACAGTACACTAAGTGAAACACTGACTGCAGCTAGCACAATCACCTAGCTGCCTGTCACAGTATAGAGAATAACAGGAACGGATCTAGCTAAACTGAATACAGTGTATTAATATATATATACAACACCTAGGATGAATATATATCCTCTACACACTGTAACTGCAGCTAACTGACTCGCCTGCCTGCTCTATCTAACTCAAATCAAAATCATACACTGTCTCTCTCTCTCTGTCTCTTTACTTTAAACAACTCCAACACACTACACAAGGCCGCCAAGCTGGCGGCCTTATATAGTGTGAGGCGTGTACTAAGCCCCCTGAGCCATAATTGGCCAAAGCCACCCTGGCTTTGGCCAATTACGGCTTTCTGCTCAGACGGCGCTGTGATTGGCCAAGCATGCGGGTCATAGTGCATGCTTGGGCAATCATCAGCCAGCAATGCACTGCGATGCCGCAGTGAATTATGGGATGTGACGCGCCACTCGAATTTGGCGCGAACGGCCCATAATGTTCGATCTTCATCGAATGATCGAACAGCCGATGTTCAACTCGAACACGAAGCTCATCCTTACTGCCTATACACGCACATTAGTGATGAGCCGAACACCCCCGGGTTCGGTTCGCACCAGAACCCGCGAACGGACCGAAAGTTCGCACGAACATTAGAACCCTAAATACAATGGATGCGAACGTTCGAATTCTAAAGTGCTAATTATAACGACTAATATGCATGTTATTGTCCTAAAAAGGGTTTTGGAACCCGGGTTCTGCACCAGGGGCCATGTATCAATGCAAAAAGAAGTTTTAAAAACGGCCGTTTTTCGGGAGCAGTCATTTTAATGATGCATAAAGTGAAAAAAAAAAGTCAAATATTCCTTTAAATATTGTACCTGGGGGGTGTCTAAAGTATGCCTGTGAAGTGCCACGTGTTTCCCGTGTTTAGAACTGTCCCTGCACAAAATTACATTTCTAAAGGAAAAAAAAGCCATTTAAAACTGCTTGCGGCTTTAATGTAATGTCTGGTCCCGGTAATATGGATGAAAATCTTTAAGAAAAATGGCATAGCTACCCCATCACCCCCCCCCCCCTACCCCAGCCCATTACCAGCCCCTTTGGGTCTTGTATGGATATTAAGGGGAACCCCGCACACAAAATAAAAAAGGCCCTATATACTCTGAACAGCCGTATACAGGCGGTGCATACAAGACAGGGACTGTAGGTTTGTTCTTATGTAGAATCTGTTTGTAATTTTGAACAGCTACATTGTTTAAGTGTAGCTCCAGCCCAAATACCTATTTTTAAGCTTTTTGGAAAACATAGGGAAGGGTTATCACCCCTGTAACATTTGTTTTGCTGTCTGTGCCCCTGTTCACAACATTTCACCTCACTTTGCGTCCCAATGACAACTGTTTTTGAAATGTGGTGTTTTTATTGAAACAAGGATTGGTGATAAAGCATCAGTAGAGAGGAGACACCTTTCTCCCATATTAATTCGTACAGGAGAGAATTTTCCTTCCAAGGGGTAGATTTCCTCTCACTTCCTGTTGTCTTCTTCCGTTTGCAAGTAGTAGTCGTTTGTAAGTTGGATGTTTTAAAGTAGGGACCTGCCGTATATACTCTGCAGAAATTGGCCCCTTAGGTGTTGGTGTTGGCACAACACTGTAAGCACTCACAGTTACTCTTGGTGGGTACTGGAACGCCCTGCTGTCAACTATTATATCAGGAATTGTAATAACATATAATTGTTGAACAGTGGTAGTAAAAATTGTGCCTTTGATGGTGGTGCTGGTGCCACAACACTGTAAGGCCTGACAGTTACTCTTTGTTGGCGCAGCAATGGGCCCTGCTGTGAATTATTAGATCAATAATTATAATTGCATGCCCCTGTTGAACAGGGGCTGAAAAATTGGGCCTTTGGTGGTGGTGGTGGTGGTGGTGGTGGTGGTGGTGTTGACACAACACTGTAAGGCCTGACAGTTACTCTTGGTGGGCGCAGTAATGGGCCCTGCTGTGAATTATTAGATCAATAATTATAATTGCATGCCCCTGTTGAACAGGGGCTGAAAAATTGGGCCTTTGGTGGTGGTGGTGGTGGTGGTGGTGGTGTTGACACAACACTGTAAGGCCTGACAGTTACTCTTGGTGGGCGCAGCAATGGGCCCTGCTGTGAATTATTAGATCAATAATTATAATTGCATGCCCCTGTTGAACAGGGGCTGAAAAATTGGGCCTTAAGCACTGGTGGCACAACACTGCAACCCCTCACAGATACTGTACTTGGAGCACAGCAATGAGGCCTGTTGCAAAGTATTGCATCAAAAATTGTAATTACACGCCCCTGTTAAACAGGGGCTGAAAAATTGGGCCTTAGCCACTGGTGGCGGCACCCATAAACCAAAATGATCTTCCAAGCTATCATCATTAATCGGATCATTGAGGAGGAGGAGGAGGATAGCCAGTCAACATAACAGCACAGGCACTCAGCATCAGCATCAGTCTTGAAGGGATGTGACATTTTAAAATCAATTAGTCTGTTATATCAGCATCAGGTGTGTGGTAGCTGGTGGTGATCCAAGACTGGTTCATCTTGATGAAAGTCAGTCGATCAACCGAGTCGGTGGACAGGCGCACCCTGTGATCCGTGACAAATCCTCCAGCAGCACTGAATGTGCGTTCTGAAAGAACGCTGGATGCAGGACAGGCCAGTAGCTCAATTGCATACTGTGCAAGCTCTGGCCAGTGATCCATCCTCAAGATCCAGTAAGCCAGAGGATTTTCGGTGGGGAAGGTGTCCAAGTCTGACCTTGCCCCTAGGTATTCCTGCACCATGTATATCAGACGCTGGCGATGGTTGCTGGAACCGATCATACTTTGGGGCTGCGGACTAAAGAATTGTCTGAACGCATCGGTCAGACGGCCACCTTCCCCACCGCTCCTTCTTTGACTGCCCGAAGCCTCAGCAACTCGTTGTCCAGGACCAGGAGTTTGTAACCTCCCAGTCTCTGGGAACGCGTTGCACAGACCTTTCTGCAAGGCCTCCCGGAGTTGTCTCATCCTCTGCTCCCTCTGCGACGGTAAGATAAGGTCCGCAACCTTACCCTTGTACCATGGATCAAGGAGAGTGGCCAGCCAGTAATGGTCCCTCTCCTTGATCCGAAGAATACGAGGATACTTCCGCAGACTTTGCAGGATCAGGGAGGCCATGCAGCGTAGGTTAGCTGAGGCATTCAGTCCGGAGTCCTCTGGGTCACTAAGGACGACATGATCCGCAGCCACCTCCTCCCAGCCACGTACAAGTCCACTGGTTTCTTGGGACTGTAAATCATCCCTAAAAGACTGCAGCTGATGATGCTGAGTGCCAGCCTCCACCTCCATGCTGACACAATCCTCCTCCTCCTCCTCCTCCTCCTCCTCTTCCTGTGCGATGGGTGGGACAGAAGGAACACTGTCTGGGTAAAGGGCGCCTTGAGAGGCAAGGAAGTCCTCCTCTTCCTGCCTCTGTTCTGCCTCAAGTGCCCTGTCCATTATTCCACGCAGCGTGTGCTCCAACAGGTGGACAAGAGGTACAGTGTCACTGATGCATGCACTGTCACTGCTCACCATCCTCGTGGCCTCCTCAAATGGTGCCAGGACAGTGCATGCATCCCTGATCATGCCCCACTGGAGTGGTGAAAAAAACCCGAGCTCCCCTGACCCTGTCCTGGTGCCGTAGTCGCACAGGTACTCATTGATGGCCCTCTGCTGCGTGTGCAGCCGCTGCAGCATGGCCAACGTTGAGTTCCACCTGGTGGGCATGTCACATATAAGGCGGTTCTTGGGCAGGTTCAACTCCTTTTGCAGCTCAGCCAGGCGAGCACTGGCATTATAAGATCTGCGGAAATGCACACAGACTTTCCTGGCCTGCCTCAGGACATCCTGTAAGCCCGGGTACCTGCCCAAGAACCGCTGCACCACCAGGTTAAGGACGTGAGCCACACAGGGCACATGGGTCAGTTGTCCCTGTCGGAGGGCGGAGAGGAGGTTGGTGCCATTGTCGCAAACCACCATTCCTGGCTTAAGCTGGCGTGGCGTCAACCACTTCTCGGCCTGCCCCTGCAGAGCAGACAGGACCTCTGCCCCAGTGTGGCTCCTGTCCCCCAAACACACCAGCACAAGCACGGCATGGCATCTTTTTGCCTGCGTACTTGCGTAGCCCCTTGAACGCCTACGGAGCACCGCTGGTTCCGAGGACAAAGCACAGGAAGAGGCCATGGAGGAAGAAGAAGAGGAGGGGGTGGAGGAGAGAGGTGTGTCACAACCAGTAGTAGCATTTTGGAGCCGTGGAGGTGGAACAACCTCCAACACTACTGCACCTTGTCCTGCATCCTTCCCAGCTGCCAAAAGAGTGACCCAATGGGCCGTGAAAGAAAGGTAACGTCCCTGTCCATGCCTGCTGGACCATGAGTCAGCGGTAATATGCACCTTACCGCTGACCGCCCTGTCCAGCGAGGCCAAGACATTGCCTTCCACATGCCTGTAGAGAGCCGGAATCGCCTTCCGTGAGAAAAAGTGGCGTTTGGGAACCTGCCACTGAGGAACCGCACATTGCACAAACTCACGGAAGGGGGCCGAGTCTACCAACTGAAAAGGCAGCAGTTGAAGCGCTAGCAATTTAGCCAAGCTAGCATTCAACCGCTGGGCATGTGGATGGCTGGGAGTGAACTTCTTTCGACGGTCCAGCAGCTGGGGCAGGGAAATTTGCCTGCTAGAATCGGACGTCGGTGTACTGCTAGCAGAGTGGCCGCAAGTACTTGGCTGTGACACACCTAATTCTACACCTTCATTCCTCTCAGTGCAGGTTTCAGAGAGGACTGAAGGTATAGTGGGGTTGGAGATCCCAGCTGATGCGGTGCAAGGAGAGGTCCGCTTTGTTCTTTGGTGTGGGTCTTTAAGGTAGGCTTGCCAACGAGCTGCATGGCAGGTCAACATATGTCTGATCAAGCATGTGGTGCCCAAGCGGCTGATGTTTTGGCCACGCGATATACGCTTGAGACATATGTTGCAAACAGCAGCTGTGCGATCTGATGCACTCGCCTCAAAAAAGGCCCACACCAAAGAACTTTTTGAATGACGGGCAGAGGCAGCGCCCTGCACAGGCGGAGCTCTGCGGTGTGATTCCGTTGGTGTGCTGCCCATACGCTGGCCACCCAAGGGCATCCTGCCTCGTTGGAGATGTGCCTCCTCCTCATCCTCCTCCTCTCTCCTATTAGGCACCCACGTGGAGTCAGTGACCTCATCATCCCCTCCCTCCTCATCACTGGAGCCAATCTGGCAGTATGCTGCAGCTGCTGGAGCATGACTGCCAGATTGGTGTCCTTCTTGAGCATCCCCTCTCTCTGCTCTCACGCTACTGCCTTCCTCTATCTGGGTATTATCATGAGATCCTTCGAAACGCTGGGCATCCTCCTGGAGCATGTACC
This sequence comes from Rana muscosa, assembly GCA_029206835.1. NCBI lineage: Eukaryota > Metazoa > Chordata > Amphibia > Anura > Ranidae > Rana > Rana muscosa. Next base: position 338,670,139 of record CM055118.1, read on the forward strand.
CAACACTGTGCTCAAACAGTTCGGGGGACTCCTCAGGAGGAGGACATGGTGGGTCTAGGGAAGGATTGACTAATGAAGATAATGATACCAGAGAAGAGGACGCTTTGGCAGCTGCTTTGCCACTACCCTGAGCCTGGGTGAGAGAGGATGGGGAGGATGAGGTGGGCTTGGTCATCCACTCTACCAAGTCTTCGGCATGATGTGGCTCAACATGTCCAGCTGCCTGAAAAGAAGGACAAGCGTGTCCCATGGCCATGTGCTGATGACAATGCACCGCGTCCACGACCAGCACTGTTGCCCCCAGACACAGAGCCTGCTTGCCCTCTTTTTTTGCCTCCTTGGCTGTCTGCCTCTCCTTGTTTGCCTTCCAGACATTTTAATGGATGGCCTGCAGGGAGATGGGAAAAACAGCAATAAGGTCTACCTTCAGGTGTATACTGTGCAGGAGGCCTAGCAACAATGACACTGACACTGTCCCCTGCCTATCCTTCTCTGTCCCTAAACACAAGGATTTGCAATATGCTTCAGCAAGATTGGTTTAGCACAGAATAGCACACTGACAGTTTCCCTCACTGTCCTTCTCTGTCCCTACAAACAAGATTTAGCACAGAATAGCACACTGATAGTTTCCACGAGTGTCCTTCTCTGTCCCTAAACTCAAGGATTTCAAATATGGTTCAGCAAGATTGGTTTAGAACAGAATAGCACACTGACACTTTCCCTCACTGTACCTCTCTGTCCCTAAACTCAAGGATTTCAAATATGGTTCAGCAAGATTGGTTTAGAACAGAATAGCACACTGACACTTTCCCTCACTGTACCTCTCTGTCCCTAAACTCAAGGATTTCAAATATGGTTCAGCAAGATTGGTTTAGAACACAATAGCACACTGACAGTTTCCCTCACTGTACCTCTCTGTCCCTAAACTCAAGGATTTCAAATATGGTTCAGCAAGATTGGTTTAGAACACAATAGCACACTGACAGTTTCCATCACTGTACCTCTCTGTCCCTAAACTCAAGGATTTCAAATATGGTTCAGCAAGATTGGTTTAGAACAGAATAGCACACTGACACTTTCCCTCACTGTCCTTCTCTGTCCCTACAAACAAGGTTTAGCACAGAATAACACACTGACACTCTCCCTACCTATCCTTATTTGTCCCTAAACACAAGGAATCCAGGATTAGTAAAGGAAAAAAAATGACACTGTCCCTGCCTATGCTTCTCTTTCCCTGCTCCGGAACACACTACACAAGGCCGCCGCGCTGGCGGCCTTCTATAGTGTGGGGCGTGTACTAAACCCCCTCAGCAATAATTGGCCACAGGCATCCTGCCTGTGGCCAATCATTGCTCTCCTCGCTGCCGGCGCTGTGATTGGCCAAGCATGCGGGGTCACAGTGCATGCTTGGCCAATCACAGCGCCTGGATGACACTGCGATGGCGTAGTGCATTGTGGGCCGTTCGCGTCACTCGAATTTGGCGCGAACGGCCCAAATCGTTCGTTCTTCATCGAACAGCCGTTGTTCGAGTCGAACGTATGTTCGACTCGAACACAAAGCTCATCCCTAACACACATGAACTTTAATGGCATCCCAGTCTTAGTCCGTAGGGTTCAATATTGAGTTGGCCCACCCTTTGCAGCTATAACAGCTTTAACTCTTCTGGGAAGGCTGTCCACAGGGTTTAGGATTGTGTCTATGGGAATGTTTGACCATTCTTCCAGAAGTGCATTTGTGAGGTCAGGCACTAATGTGGACGAGAATGCCTGGCTCACTGTCTCCAAAGGTGTTCTATTGTGTTGAGATCAGGACTCTGTGCAGGCAAGTCAAGTACCTCCACCCCAAACTCGCTCATACATGTCTTTATGGACCTTGCTTTGTGCACTGGTGAGCAGTCATGTTGGAACAGGAAGGGTCCATCCCTAAACTATTCCCACAAAGTTGGAGCATGAAATTGTCCAAAATGTCTTGGTATGATGACGCCTTAAGAGTTCCCTTCACTGGAACTAAGGAGCAAGCCTTACCCCTGAAAAACAACCCCACACCATAATCCCCCCTCCACCAAATTACTTGGACCAGTGCACAAAGCAAGGTCCACAAAGACATGGATGAGCGAGTTTGGGGTGGTGGAAGTTGACTGGTCTGCACAGAGTCCTGACCTCAATCCAAACTTGTTCTCTCTGGAGAAGAGACACTTGAGAGGGGATATGATTTCAATGTACTGTATTGGTGACCCCACAATAGGGAGAAAACTTTTCTGCAAAAGGGAATTTAATAAGACACGCGGCCATTCACTAAAATTAGAAGAAAAGCGTAGAGGCTTCATTACTGTAAGAGCTGTAAGGATGTGGAATTCTCATCCCCAGAAGGTGGTCTCAGCGAGGAGCATCGATAATTTAAAAAAACTAGTAAATAAGCACCTGAACGACCACAACATGCAGGGATATACAATATAATACTGACATAAAATCACACACATAGGTTGGACTTAATAGACTTGTGTCTTTTTTCGGCCTCGCCTACTATGTACTATGTACTAAGGACTTTGTTCCAAATCAGGGACAGTCTCTGGCAATCAGGGACAGTTGGGAGCTATGGATAAAGGTATCAAGGGGCGGGGTAGTAGCACAGAGGCTGCAGAACTTCTGGCTGGTCAATGTGTTGTTGTCTTCTGGCTCTATCCAGTCAACTAGCACCCTGCCATTAAGGAGAAAGTGCTCCAATGTTTTCCCAGAGAATTAAACATTTTACATTGGAGTTTCACCTGTGTGTTTGGCCGCTTGGCTGTAGCTTCCCTTTAAAGCGGAGGTTCCGCGGCATTTTTTTTTTTTTTTTCGCTTGCATGCAAAGTATTTTTAGATCACCAATTTGTACTCACGTGTTTGGTGACTTTAAACCTCCCCTGTCTTTTTTCTGGCAAAAGATGCACTTTTAAAATCAGCCGTCTGAATTTTCCATTTTGCTTGTGGGCATTTTGAAGCCCACAAGCACTGACTTCCTGGTGGTGGACGGTGTAATGCAGAAAAAGTTCCCCGGCGGATAAGGTTCCCCCCCCCCTGTACTGCGCATGCGTGGCACGAACCTCAACGGAGTTTCCGAAAGTAGCCGAACATGTAGAGCTGCGAGTTAGCTCTACACGGCGCCTGCGCAATGACTAGGAGTCATGTAGAGCTGACTGCGCAGGCGCTGTGTAGAGCCGACTCGCAGCTCTTCATGTTCGGCTACTTTCGGAAACTCCGTTGAGGTTCGTGCCGCGCATGCGCAGTACAGGGGGGGGGAACCTTATCCGCCGGGGAACTTTTTCTGCAGGACATGTCACATCTGGGCGAACTCCCAGATTACATTGCGGGTGAATAGAAACGCCTACTCCCGCGGGAGTGAGTACCCGGAAGACGAAATTGAAATGACATTAGTACGGTATGTACTACATAAAAAAAAAAAAAAAAAAGTGGCTGCTGTACATGTTCGTTCTTTAAGGAGTGTGCTTGTATATGGATGTTATTTTGCCTGAACCTCCGCTTTAAGTACACAAAAGCTTCCAGTTCATTTTATGAGTCTTCCATCTGTGTGCTGTTGGTTTGTTTAAACAGCTATATCCTGGAAACTTTTTGCTTGAATATTTATCTTAGAACTTCTATGAAATACAGATCCTGGGCTTTCCCACTTAACCGACCTTAGACGTAATTGATAAGAAAACCGTGACAACAGAAACTGGTGTGATCTTGGTGTAAGCATCACACTATGAAGTTCTCAGGGCTGCACAGCACAGAATCCTGTAGCAAGGGCTTGAACTTCCATATGAGAGCACTGTGAAAACCCTGCCTAATTTGCAACAGGTGATATACACTCACCAGCCACTTTATTAGGTACACCCCGCTTGTACTAGGGTGCCTTAATTCTTTGTAGCATAGATTCAACAAGGTGTTGGAAACATTCCTCAGAAATTTTGGTCCTTAGTGACATTGCTGTGACCCCAAAGTCCTGCAACGTGTTTGCTATTCCCTTGCAACTTCCTTGTGAGTTTCTTGTGATTTCGTCATTTAACATTGCAGTCTATGGCACTCAAATCGCACCAAAGTGGCAGAAAAATAAGGGCCCCTCAATGAAGTAAAGAGCCCCAGGATCAGTGGGAAGGGCCCCGAACTCAGACAGAAGGGCCCTAGTCATGGAGGGGCCCACGACACACAGAGGAAACGGCCCCAGGACCGATGGAAAAGACCCTGGGACCAATGGACATGGCCCTGGAACCAATGGAAAGGGATGGGTAAGTGCAGTAGTCACAATTAATTTAATGGGTGAAAAAGAGAGCATATGTACTCACAAAGGTAGAGTTAAATTCGGAATGTAATGACAGGGAGTCCATCTCTCCTCTCCGTGCAGGCTGGTGGCGTGGAGCGGGTTGCGCCGGTGGAAGCCGACGCTTCCTGTGCCTCAGACACACAAATGCAAAGGGAGCCGGAGGATGACGTCAATTCCTGGTGGGCGGTGAGCCGTGTTGCTGTCAGTTACTTCCGGGTAGCTGGAGGGACCAATAGGTGATGCGTTTTCAGAGCATGCGCTCCTTCTTCAGACCTTAACCTTAAGAGGTCTGAAGAAGGAGCGCATTCTCCGAAAACGCGTCACCTATTGGTCCCTGCAGCTACCCGGAAGTAGCTGATAGCAACACGGCTCACCGCCCACCAGGAATTGACGACATCCTCCGGCTCCCTTCACATCTGTGTGTCTGAGGCACAGGAAGCGTCGGCTTCCACCGGCGCAACCCGCTCCACGCCACCAGCCTGCACAGCCTGCACAGAGAGGAGAGATGGACTCCCTGTCATTACATGCCCATTTTAACTCTACCTTTGTGAGTACATATGCTCTCTTTTTCACCCATTAAATGAATTGTGACTACTGCACTTAGAGTGGCGCCTCTGTGCTTCCTCACCCATCCCTTTCCATTGGTTCCAGGGCCATTTCCATTGGTCCCAGGGTCTTTTCCATCGGTCCTGGGGCCGTTTCCTGCACTGGCGCCTCTGTGCTTCCTCCCCCAGCTTACCCAGGATTTTCTTCATATCTACACTGGGCTGCCTTCAAAGTGTTTTTAGCACGGACAAAAAGGACTTCTACAGTCTTATGTTTTAAATTATCGCTTGGCCTCGTATCACTCCTGTTTTTTATTTCTCCCTTTTGCCTGAATTGTTTCCCACATCGCCTCTGGTGCAAGCGCCAACTTCCTCCTATGTACCAATGGAAAGGGCCCCATTGGTCAGGGGGCCCTCCATGGTTTCTTGTACCAGGGCCCTGAAGGTTCTAGTTAAACTTCTGGCATAGGTTGCAGGTCCTGTCCTTTTTGTGACCTACATCTGCTGAAGCACCCACGGTGGGCTTCCATTTGTCTATTCCTTGGCAGAGCTGTGCTAATAGCAACAATTTTTCATTTTCCGCATTAATTAATAGCACAGTAAGAAGAGAACCTGAAGGGTACGTTTTCTGGGCAAAGGATGTGCGGTACCTGGAGAAGCCTCACTTTCCTTAAGACACAACTGTACTAAAGGTACAAAGTCCTTTAAAGTACCCATAGATGTGAAGATCCTCACCCAATCCTGACATCTTCACAGTTGTAGGAAGAACCAGAAACCCCAAACTGGCCATAGAGGAACTTGAAAATGAGAGGACAACATTTTTCCATCAAAATGCTATGGCTTGCTCATAAGATAAGATGAGGAAGCCATAGTATTTAGGTAAGATAAGATGAGGAAGCCATAGCACTGAGTTAAGATAAAAGAGCAAACCATACCATGGGGTATCTGACCATAAACTCTTCTCCCAACCAGACACACACTCAAGCAAATAAGCTGGTTAGGTTACTGGAACAGTTGTCCAATTCCCATTCTGTCCAACCACCATCGGATGTCAAAGTCTAGCTTCACTATCCAAGCTTTTTCAGACCCCAAGACACAATACACATTAGATCTAATTAATGAGTTAGTTGCGCATGTGAAAAGAGTGCCAGCCGGGGACTCAGCAGTGGGTAAATTAGAAAAGTGAGAGGAGTGGGCCTCCTGCGACTGGTCAAAGTGGGTGCCTGCTCTCTTCCGATTGGCTGATCTTATTGTAAAGGGAATGCACACAGCAGGTGGTAGCTCAGGTCTATATAAGGGGAATCCTTAAGGACCCAGAAGATTATTGACACATGAGAGATTCCAACAGAGCTAATCACATCCCAGGCATGAGGAGGAATAAGATGGAGGGGGCAGCTCTGGAGACCCCAAGAAAGGTAAAACTATTTTATAACTAGGATTGCTACTTTTCTAACAAAAATAAAGATATATATTTATATATATATATATATATATATATATATATTTATTTATTTTTGTAAAGAGTTTCCTTTTCTTGTTACAAGATTAGTTCACCCAAAATACATTTTATAAATAGATACAGGTGGGTTAAACCATGTGAAAGTTTATTTTATCTCTCAGCTCTCTGCCAAAGACTGAAAAATCAATAAAGTGTTAGTGCCAGCCTAAGGTTGGCACTTTTTCACACTTGTTTTTGGGGTCCAGCGCTAGTTTACCAGCGTAAAAAGGTATTATACCAAACTTTTTAATAAGAAAATATTTTACATATAACATATTTGAACAGAAAGAAAAAGATGTGAGCAATAGATAGATAGAGTGATGTGATAGTTAGAGGAAGGATAGAGAACGTAAAGAGGAAGGTTAGTCAGAGGAAGGATAGAGAACGGATAGAGGAAGGATAGTCAGAGGAAGGATAAAGAATGGATAGAGGAAGGATATTCAGAGGAAGGATAGAGGAAGAATAGTCAGAGGAAGGATAGAGAAAGGATAGTTAGAGGAAGGATGGAGAAAGGAGAGAAAGGATAGTCAGATGAAGGATAGAGGAAGAATAGTCAGAGGAAGGTTAGAGAAAGGATAGAAAGAATAGTCAGAGGAAGGATGGAGAAAGGAGAGAAAGGATAGTCAGATGAAGGATAGAGGAAGAATAGTCAGAGGAAGGATAGAGAATGTATAGTCAGAGAACAGATATAGAAAGATGGTCAGAGAACGGATAGAGAAAGGATAGTCAGAGAACAGATAGAGATAGATAGATAGATAGATAGATAGATAGATAGATAGATAGATAGATAGATAGATAGATAGATAGATGCTACACCTGCCCAAACTGTAAAGCCCTGTACACACGATCGGATTTCCATTCAAATCCGATGGATTTTTCTATCGGAATTCTGATGAAGCTGACTTCCATCAGTCTTGCCTACACACTATCAGTCAAAAATCCGACCGTCCCAAACGCCGTGACGTAAAACATACCGACGAGCCAAGAAAAATTAAGTTCTGTGCTTCTGAGCATGCGTCTACTTGATTCTGAGCATGCGTGGGTTTTTTCTCCGATGGAGTTCCACACAGACGATCGGAATTTGCTATTGTTTTTTTTTCCATCGGATAAATTTAAAACATGTTCTATTTTTTCTCACCGATGGAAAAAAAGACTGATGGGGCCCATACACGATTGGTTTGTCCTATGAAAAAAGTCCATAGGACTGTTTTTATCGGTAAAACCGATCGTGTGAACAGGGCATAACACTTCTAAAATTATTTCCATGTTTTTTAATTTCTGTCTAATTATGAAAATTCCTTCCTGTGAAAACACATCCTATGTGTTAGGAATGCAAGAAATAGAATTAGAAAGAATTAGTACTAAAAACTAAATTCTGCTAATAATAAATATTAATTGTGCAACTACAATTTTTAAAGACTGCGGTAGCTCTTAGAAAATGAATTCAATATTTTACCAGTCGCACCAAAATGTTAAATTTTTACGTTCCCTATTCTGCTGAGCAGTACTGCCCTTGTGACTGTAGAAGAACAATTTTGTTTGACATTTTTACAGAAGAAAAAAAATTTTTTGGTGACTCTGCGTTGCGGGAATAATATATAACATGGGAGCCCGTAACCAAAGAAAGAGCGCTTGGATATGCAGGAGTGCACTAATTAAACAAAAGTGTATTTGTCTCGTCCCTGTATTTCTCTACAGGCTTGAAATTTTTTTTTAAAGTAAAAGATTTCCTGTCAGGATGGAATATTAATGTGAAATGGTATTCTATGTCTACAGATCTCTGAAGTTTAATTTTATATATACATCTTTGGGCGTTCAAATTTTAGCCAGCGACTGTATCTGATTGGATGCAGCCACTGATAAGCCAATAATTTTCCACCTGGCTCCTTTAATTTTTCAATCAAAGGAGGATGCCATAAGGACCACCTATTAACCAAATTTTAGCTAGTTCATCAGGAGCCAACCGAAATTCGCTCAACATATGTCTATCTTTAAGGCTGGTACACACGGGCTGAATATTGTCCGGTATCGGCCAGTTCAACACAGACCATCCGACATTCGGCCAGTGTGCTGGGTTGAATGAAAAAAAAACACTGTACCAGGCTTTGGGCTAAATGTTGTTAGACCATTGTTTCAGGCTATTTTTGGTCCATTGTTCTTAGGCTAGTTTCTCTTAGGATTGAACATTCTTAGCGTATTGGGGTATATTTGGGGTTAGTGTCATTAGTCATGTGTCTTATGTAATGTTTTTGAATGTTTTCTGTAAGTCTTCAAAAAAATGCAAGTGGTTGATGGACTAAGTAAGGGAAATATCTCTCTCTCTGGTCTCTCTCTGGTATGTCTTGCGTCATAAATGTGGAAAGTATTCAAGACATATAAGAGACTGGTGAGTTTTTGGCTGAGCTAAACTTTACTTTATTACATCTATGAAAACTAGGTTAATTATAAATGCATCTAGTTCTTTGGACAATGAGACCAAATGGACAATTTGACCCTCATTTATCAAGCCGCAATTGGAGTGAAGGTACACTAAACAGCATGCTAATGTGGCCTCTCAATCAATGTAGTGCAATCGCCCCTTGGTCAGTCATGCTCCTTGGCCAATCATGGGCATTGAATTTGTCTACTTATTCCCTTCCAGCTTTTGAAGCCCCAGGTGGAAAAGAAAAGGAGAGAAAGAATAAATACCAGCCTGGAGAAGCTAAGAATTTTTTTATCTCAAGCGATGAAGATTGAGGTGAGATTTTAATAAATAAGCTATTACTGATATCAACACATTGCAAAAAAAATTAATTGGAGAAAAACAAGGGGCAAATTGTAAATCAGATATATCGCTTTAGAATTATGAGATGTTGATATCTCTGATAATATGGATTATTTTACAGCGAAGATTTTGAAAGTTTAGAAGGGAATGCTTACAAATAAAAATAATAGTAAAGATTAGAAAGCAAGGAGATCTACGTGCATGGAGATCCTCGTATGAGGCAAGTGTAGCAAGGATCTGACCTCTTGATCAAACAGAAGGTTTTACTACCCCAATTCTGTACAGTTACCATGTAGGACCCCACTCAAAAAATATACTTATGAACTCATTCACTTAAGGTTTCGAACAAGTAGCATATCATTTATCACAAGAGACAGTCATTTCTGTTATCTTGGAACACCTTGTCAGCTTTCCCGACCTCTAGGCTCCCATATACCTTATTGTAGGACAAGAAGGCTAATTGTCTCTATATTCCACAACAAGACATTCCAAAGATCAAAAATGTATTCCAAAAACATCTTTCTGCAAAATCATTCTAGCAAATGAACCTGATACTATATAAAGAGCCTAACATTAGAATACATGTACTTAACCTCTTGGCACCAGCCGCATGCAAATATGCGGCCTCTCGGAAGGGTGGGCCTTGGCGCTGAGTGGTTGAATATTTGCATGCATTAGTGCAAGTACAGCTGTGCTGAGAGCGTGTGCCCTGTGCGCTCCCGGCAACTTTACCAACGGCTAACGGAAAGCTCCTGATCGCTGCTTGCGGTCACATGATCATAAACCCTGCCTCCTGGCATCCTAAACCCCTTAAAAGGCTGGGGAGGCTCCGGCTCCAAGAGGTTAATGATGTTGTATAATCATGTATAATCATTAATAAAGCATATAATATTTGCATATAATAATTCATTTTCTTTATCAACTGTGTACCTACATTTTATGTTTTGCAATGGTAGCACTGTTAAATGTCATCAGAATAGGCCCATTGCCATCCCATTGAAAGGTGATAGAATGCATGAAAGGCTGGCATGTGACTGAATGTTAGCCTAGTCTTGTGACCAAGGGTGCAGTATTTTGTCTCACGCGCTCTAGAGTTCGAAGATCAGATCCTCCCCAGCAACAGTGCAGGTAGTGGTGTTATTATTTAACTATACTGTAATCATGGGCGTGCGCACAGGGTGTGCCAGGTGTGCCTGGGCACACCCTAATCACCCTGTGTGGTGCAGATTCCCACCCTTGATATTTTACCATACCCCCTAACGGGGCTCCTAAAAATAATTGTAAAAAAAAAATGTAAAAATTGAAAAAATAAATAAATAAAAATAATTAAAATAAAAACTGACACCGTCCACTGCCCTACTGACCATTCTCTGCCCTACTGACACCATCTATTGCTCTACTGACGCTGTCAGTATATATACACATGCACACGCACACACGCATATGTGTTTGATTTTTGGGGTGCACACCCTAATGCAATAGGCTGTGCACACCTATGACTGTAATTTAGTTTTGGATGAAGCAGAGACCCTTTCAGTGCTTTTATTTTCTTTTTGTTGTTTGTGTGCTACTTCATGGAGATGAAATCTCTTTAAATTGAGGGAATATCCTCTCATAGGTAACTGTCAGGTGTTCCCATTGAAAGAATGTCCCTCTATTCCTGTCTTGGTAATAACTATAGAATGTTGGCTCTCCCATCTCATCCCATTACAAAGACAGAGAGTTTGAATCTCCTCAGCAGTGACAAATATAGGAAAAAAGACCGAACAAGGGTTCTAATTCTTCCTCACTCTAGCCAAAACATTTAAAAAGTTTAGATAATTGTATACATTATACAGATTTGGATAACAGTTTCCTTGTAATTGTCAAACCATATATCCCTTTTTTTATGGCAGAAATTACAGAATCCAAAAATTGAGAAAGCAGAGATCTTGGAATATACAGTTCAGTTTCTCCAGTCCACGATGAAGCCCTCTGAGATGCCTCAAGATAATTTCAGTCAGGAATATCAATCTGGCTTCAAGCATTGCCTTCAAACCACCTTGCACTTAATAAACTCCAACCAGCAGCTGTCTTATGTAAGCAAGGACTTCCTCTTCCAACAGTTATCGCTAAACCATCCTGAGGTGTCTTCATCACTGGACCACCAATATCTCACACTCCACGAGGTATCGTCTACATTTAGTCAAAAGACATCTACACAACTTGACTACTCATTAAAATCCCCGGGAGACCATAAAAATAACCTAGTTATTGCTCAAAGCGGACTTTCTTCTGGTCAAAAGTGGAGCTCTTGGAGACCATGGGCCTAATAGAACTATTAAGTGGACCTTACTGGGATACATACTCTTATGCCCTGTACACACAATCGGAATTTCCAATGGGATAAAATCCAATGGATTTTTCCGTCGGAATTCCGTTCAAGCTGTCTTCAAGCAATCTTGCATACACACTGTCAGACCAAATTTCGACCGTCAAGAACACGGTGACGTACAACACTACGACGAGCCGAGAAAAATGAAGTTCAATGCTTCCGAGCATGCGTTGACTTGATTCTGAGCATGCATGGATTTTTCTCCGACGGAGTTCCACACAGACGATCAGAATTTCCCATAGGATTTTTTTCCATCGGAAAAAAATAAAACATGTTCTATTTCTAAACTCTGACGGAAAAAAGTCAGATGGGGCCCACACACGGTCGGAATTTCCGATGAAAAAACTCAGTCGGACTTTTTTCATCGGAAATTCCGATCGTGTGTACAAGGCTTTACAAATCAAGATGCTGTGATTTGCTTCTCATATGGACCTTTCTTTGTGATTCTTGAAAAAATATGTTGCTGGTTTTTGGTTTTCAGAGTCATTTGACTGAGAAGTTTCTCATTAGTATCTCAAGACAAAATATGATTTAACAAACTAACTGTCACAGCCTTGAACTGGATGCCCCACTCTTTGCGTGGTCATTGTTGCAAGTTGTCAGAGACTTCAAATGGTGATTCACTTGATTCAAAATTTGTAAAAATCTGAAGAAGTAGCACTGAAAACCTTCATGCGCTATGATATATTAATTCCAGACTCTGGCAATCATCATCATCCTATCCTAGACTATTAACTTGTACATTGCCAGGCTTTTACAACGTCTACATGTAAAGTATAAAAAAATTGAGTTAACTACATTTATAACAAAATTCGCCATGTTCATTAATCAATAAAAAATAATGTTAAAGCCTAACTTCAGACTCCTTTTTTTCATAGTGCTCCTTTCTAAAAAAAAAAACTGTGGCTATAATAGCCACCTTCATTCTGGAGCTGTCTCTCACAGTACTTCTTTTCCACCACTAGATGTCCTCTGTCCTCCAGGTTGAATGATGGTGATCATCATTCAACCTGGAAAACTGCCCTTTGGGGGAACATCGGCACTGAGGCCTGAACTCATAGTGTATTGATGCAGAGAAGCAACATGGCCCATAAGGGCCTCATGGTTCGGAGGTAGCACCTCTGACTCCAGATCAGAAGGTTGAATTCTCAAATAGCATCAGCATCAGTTGTCATTTTGATAGTAAAATATTTTGTTATTTAGCTGCTTCCCGCCCGCCGTATGGTGAAATGACGAATGGGCGGAAGCACTCTCTTTCTGGGAGGACATCATATAATTGGACACAGCCCAACACCGATCCAGGCTAAGAGACTATGACGTAGGCTCTTTACAATGTGATCAGCTGTGTCCAATCACAGCTGATCCCAGTGTAAACAGGAAATTCCAGTCATTGGCATTCCTATCTTCTCGCTGTCAGCGTGTGAGGAGAGGAGAGCCGGTAAGCAGCATTCCTCAGCGAGGACATCTGCACTGACAATCAGGACACTGATCATTGGTGTTCTTAGTCAAGCCCCAACAGTGCCCACCAGTGCTGCCAATCGATCCCCACCAGTGATGCCTTTCAGTGCCCATTAGTTATGCCCATCAGTATCCATCAGTGCCACCTATCAGTGCCCATCAGTGCTTATCATTGGCACTTATCTGTGCCGCCTATCATTGTCCATAAGTGCTCCCTATCAGTGCCCATCAGTGCCGCCTATCAGTGCCCATCAGCTATCAGTGTCACCTATCAATGCCCATCAGTGCTGCATATCAGTGCCATCTAGCAGTGCCCATCAGTGTTGCCTATCAGTGCCTCCTCATTAGTGCCTATCAGTGCCACCTCATCAGTGCTGCCTCATCAGTGACCATCAGTGCAGCCTCATCAGGGCACATCAGTGAAGGAGAGAAAATACTTACAGTTGAACCTTGGATTATGAGCATAATCCGTTCCAGGAGAATGCTTGTAATCCAAAGAACTCGCGTATCAAAGTGAGTTTCCCCATTGAAGTCAATGGAAACGAAAATAATTTGTTCCGCATTGACTTCAATTGTATGTAATACCGCATGCGGCCCGAGGTGGGGGGCGCCGGAGAGCCTCGGAAACGTCCGGAAAGGCCAGAGGACTCCTCAGCTGACCTCGGCAAACGTCGGAAAGGCTCGGAAACTGAGTATTTCCGTGTATTTCCGCGTCTTTCCGTGTCTTTTTCAGCTGCGATCGTCACTGTTCGGCTCTGCTCAGCTCCGGCACCCCCGCACCTCATGCCAAATGCGGTACTGCAGGCCCTATTAGGTTGAATTCTGCTCGTCTTGCGAGACAACACTCGCAAACCGAGTCAGAATTTTTCAAAAAAAGTTGCTCGTAAATCAAAACGCTTGTTTACCACGTTACTCTTAAGCCGAGGTTCCACTGTATTTACAAAATTGTATAACAGAAACTAAGAAACTTTTTTTTCAAAATGTTTTCGTTTGTTTAGCAAAAAAAATCAAAAACCCAGTAGTGATTAAATACCACCAAGAAAAAGCTCAGTCTATCTTAAAAAATTATAAAAATGTTGTTTGGGTACAGCATTACATGCATGCGCAATTGTCATTTAAAGTGCTAAAGAGCTGAAAGCTGAAAAATGGTCTGGGCAGGAAGGGGTGAAAGTGCCCTGTAGGCAATTGGTTGATGAAATCGAAGAACAGAGGACTTTTTTTGGGTGAACATTCTTTCCAAAAGGTTGTATTTTGTTATTTCGTTTTTTACCTGTAAAAGTCTCCCTTGTGTAGACATTCATAAGTCCTGAAGCTGCGGCTTGGCCCTGTTATCTTCAATGTGATTTTAGCAACCCCAGCAGTCTCAGAGCTGTCACTCAAGTGAAACTCTATAGTATTCCCCTTTGCTCCTTCTCCGGTTGCTGCATAAAAGTTTATGTGGGGAGGTAAGGGGAGGGACATAGGAGCTAGGCCAGCACAGACACTCCCAGAGAAGGAGAGGGATATGACATGCGAGGAAGAAGGGGCTGCGCTAGGAGTTTGACACTTTCTGGAGAGTCAATTTCCTAGCATGTTCAGAGGCACATTGCAAAATATTATTTTTACAATTATTATTTTGCAATTATTAATATTATTTTTACAATTGTTTTTAATGAAAATTTCAGGTTAAATAAATCCATATTTTTTATATGGCATAATAATACTAATTTATATGATCTTGATTTACGTTTATTAAAGTTTATGTAAAAAAATGCCTATTTTTTTAAGCACTGCAGTCCTCCATATAAACTTTATTTTAAAATGTCAAGCCCAAAATGTTTTTTATATTTGTTTTGAATAGAGTAAGGAAGGATTAGAAACCAAGGTTCTAAGAGTTCACACTGGGACAACACGACTTCCAGCGCGACTTTACAAGGCAACTTCGAGACAACTTCAAGTTGCCTCCAGGACAGGCGACTTTGGCTGTGGCCAATCAAACAATAATCAGCTCTGTGGGAGGGAGGGGTTTGCCTGAGAAAACTATTTTCTCTTCCTGTAAAGTTGCTTCAGTTAAGACACTGATCTGACTTTGGAGGCGACTTCCATTGAAATCAACGGGTACAAGTCGCCTAGAAGTCGCCTTGAAGTAGTACAGGAACCTTTTCTGAAGTCGGAGCGACTTCAGTAGTGTACATTAAGACGGCTCTCATTCACTTGAATGGAATTTTTCATGTCGGGCGACTTGGGGGCGACACAAGTCAGATCCCAAGTCGCGGTAGTGCGAACCGGCTCTAAGGTTTATATTGCTATCCAGGGGCTCTGTTAGGCTCCATGTTCACGGGACGCTGAGGCAAAGTCCTCTGAACGTTTTTTTTGAAAGCTTGAAATCGGCGTTTAGAAACGCCAGTTTTTGCTGCGTTTAGCCGCGTTTGCATCTAGAAGCATTTGGAAATTATTTTTTTTTTTCTTCAAATGACCAAAAACAAAAAACGCCTATAAACGAAATGCGGGTTACCGCGTTTAGCCGCGTTTAGTCGCGTTTGGCATCTGAAATGTCGGAAACTTCGGCGTCTGAACAAATTTTTTTTGCCTTCAAAGAAAGGCTGTTAAACGCAACTGCCTAAAAACGACAATAAACAAGACTGTGTACATAGTCACATAAGATAAGGCCCCTTTCACACGGATGGATAGAATGGTTTTAGCTGCAGATTTTCTAGTTTTCTACCGCAGCTAAAAGCACACAATGCTTTCCTATGGCCCCATTCACACACAGCGTTTAGCTGCGATTTCGTTACATGCGGTTCGGTGCAAATGGAAAAAATAGAATTGAATGCGTCCAGGTGCGATGTAGCGCAGCTATCTTCACATAACTGCAGGTAATCGCAGTGCACTGTGTCAGCTGCGGATAGCAGCGTGAACAAAAGAAAAAAACAACAGGAAGCACATCAAAATAAAAATGGTTGCTATGGGGATGACAATAATGGCCAACCGCAGCTAAATGCAGCCGCATGTAAACGCAGCTAATCGCAGTGTACAAATGCAGCTGATCGCTGTGCCTGGGGTCTTGAATTTCAAAAGAAAGAAACATGCTTTTAACTGCAGCAGAACAGCCGTCCGTGTGAATGAGGCCTAAGCGTCCAACTGCCTCTGAACGTCCGTTTAGGCCCCATGCACACGAGACGCTGTTATTTGCTGTTAAACGCGCGTTCAGAGGCAGTTGGACACTTTTTTCAACTGCTCCTGAACCCATTCAATGTTATCCTATGTGTCCATGCACACAGTCTCGTTTATTGCCGTTTTTAGGCAGTTGCGTTTAACCTCGTTTTTCCAGAAGCAAAAAAATGGGTTCAGACGCAAACGTTTTCCACGTTTCAGACGCAAAACGCGGCTAAACGCCGCTAAACGCCGCTAAACGCGGCAAAACGCGGTACCGGCGTTTTGCCGCGATTTCGTTTATTAGCGTTTTTAAAGGTGACCTATTTTTTTACATTAGAAATCTCAAAAATTATGGCAAATGATAAAAAACCATCAAAAAAATATGAAAAAAAACTGTAATTGCTTGCATTGCACTGTAGACAATCCACAACTTGTGGCAGGTGACGTGGCAAGTGGACAATCCACAACTTGTGGCAGGTGATGTTGCCAGGTGACGTGGCAGGTGGAAATCCACAAATTGTGGCAGGTGACGTGGCCAGGTGACATGGCAAGTGGACAATCCACAACTTGTGGCAGGTAACGTGGCCAGGTGACGTGGCCAGGTGACATGGCAGGTGACGTGGCAGGTGGACAATCCACAAATTGTGGCAGGTGACGTGGCAAGTGGACAATCCAAAACTTGTGGCAGGTGACGTGGCCAGGTGACGTGGCAGGTGGACAATCCACAAATCGTGGCAGGTGACGTGGCCAGGTGATGTGGCAGGTGACGTGGCAAGTGGACAATCCACAACTTGTGGCAGGTGATGTGGCAAGTGGACAATCCACAACTTGTGGCAGGTGACGTAGCATGTGACGTGGCCAGGTGACATGGCAGGTGATGTGGCAGGTGACGTGGCAGGTGGACAATCCACAAATTGTGGCAGGTGACGTAGCATGTGACGTGGCCAGGTGACATGGCAGGTGATGTGGCAGGTGACGTGGCAAGTGGACAATCCACAACTTGTGGCAGGTGACGTGGTCAGGTGACGTGGCATGTGACGTGGCCAGGTGAGATGGCAGGTGATGTGGCAGGTGACGTGGCAAGTGGACAATCCACAACTTGTGCCAGGTGACGTGGCCAGGTGACGTGGCAGGTGGAAAGCCACAAATTGTGGCAGGTGACGTGGCATGTGACGTGGCCAGGTGACATGGCAGGTGACGTGGCAAGTGGACAATCCACAACTTGTGGCCAGGTGACGTGGCATGTGACGTGGCCAGGTGACATGGCAGGTGATGTGGCAGGTGACGTGGCAAGTGGACAATCCACAACTTGTGGCAGGTGACGTGGTCAGGTGACGTGGCATGTGACGTGGCCAGGTGACATGGCAGGTGATGTGGCAGGTGACGTGGCAGGTGGACAATCCACAAATTGTGGCAGGTGACGTAGCATGTGACGTGGCCAGGTGACATGGCAGGTGATGTGGCAGGTGACGTGGCAAGTGGACAATCCACAACTTGTGGCAGGTGACGTGGTCAGGTGACGTGGCATGTGACGTGGCCAGGTGACATGGCAGGTGATGTGGCAGGTGACGTGGCAAGTGGAAAATCCACAACTTGTGCCAGGTGACGTGGCCAGGTGACGTGGCAGGTGGAAAGCCACAAATTGTGGCAGGTGACGTGGCATGTGATGTGGCCAGGTGACATGGCAGGTGACGTGGCAAGTGGACAATCCACAACTTGTGGCAGGTGACGTGGCCAGGTGACGTGGCATGTGACGTGGCCAGGTGACATGGCAGGTGATGTGGCAGGTGACGTGGCAAGTGGACAATCCACAACTTGTGGCCAGGTGACGTGGCAGGTGGAAATCCACAAATTGTGGCAGGTGACGTGGCCAGGTGACATGGCATGTGACGTGGCCAGGTGACATGGCAGGTGATGTGGCAGGTGACGTGGCAAGTGGACAATCCACAACTTGTGCCAGGTGACGTGGCCAGGTGACGTGGCAGGTGGAAAGCCACAAATTGTGGCAGGTGACGTGGCATGTGACGTGGCCAGGTGACATGGCAGGTGACGTGGCAAGTGGACAATCCACAACTTGTGGCAGGTGACGTGGCCAGGTGACGTGGCATGTGACGTGGCCAGGTGACATGGCAGGTGATGTGGCAGGTGACGTGGCAAGTGGACAATCCACAACTTGTGGCAGATGATGTGGCAAATGATACGCTAAATACAAGTACACTGCTGCTCTCTCAGCTGCTGGTCTCCCAAAATGGCTGAAATGGTTAAATAATAATGTTATTTGAGCTTAGGGAGGGTCTTATGATGTTTCTTAACTAAACGCCTATAGACGCAAACGCGGTAAAACGCCACTAAAATCGCGGCAAAACGGGCGTTTTTAAACGCCGGTTTTAGCCTTTAAAAACGTGTGTTCAGCAGAGTTTGCACCGGCGTCTCGTGTGCATGGGGCCTTAGGCCTCATGTACACTGCTGCTGGTAAACAGACGTTTAGGAGCAGTTGAGCATTTTTTTCAACTGCTCCTGAACCCTCCTCTATGTTATCTTATCAGTACATGTACACTGGTTCGTTTATAGTCGTTTCTAGGCAGTTGTGTTTAGAGGCTTTTTCTTGAAGCCCAAAAAATTTGTTCAGAAGCTGTGTTTAGAGGCAGTTGAAGCGCCAGATGCGGCTAAACGCGGCTAAACGCAGCTAAACGCAGCTACTCGTGTTTAGCAGCGTTTCGTTTAGAGATGTTTTTCATTTTTTTCAAATGCTTCTAGACACAAACGCGGCTAAACGCGGCATGTAAATGCGGCTAAACGGTCGTTTTTAGACACTGGTTTCTGGCTGGCAAGTTAAATCGTTCAGGAGAGGTTGAACATTGTCCCGTGTACATGAAGCCTTAGCTTAGTGTACATGGGGCCTAAGAGAGATTTCCCCTCACCCAACAGGAAGTGATATCAGTAATAATAGTGTACATGGGGCCTAAGAGAGATTTCCACTCACCCAACAGGAAGTGATATCAGTAATAATAGTGTACATGGGGCCTAAGAGAGATTTCCCCTCACCAAACAGGAAGTGATATCAGTAATAATTGGACAAAGGAGGCTCTAGCCCTTCCCCATACTATCCAAAAAAAAAAAAAAATGTCTGGCAGAAAATAACTTTAACATGTTAAATTCATATTAAAAAGTCATATTAAATTTTAATCTTCTTATATTTTGCCTGTTTTGTCCTTCCCCTCCTCAACAACATGATAATAAAACTTTACAATAACCTTTTCACTTCCATTACTTATCTTAGACAAAGTGATTTCATCACTGGGTCTTGGTGCTTCACTTGGCAATGCAGGCAGATCATGGCTGGTGCCATGCCATAAGTTAGAGACTACATGTGGCAAAGCCAACTCACATTGTGCGAGCGTGGTCAATCTTTGTCACTATTAGGAAGCAATGATGCGCAACCAACAGTGGCGTAAGAATAGGTAGACATGAAGTGGCTAAAATAGGTTGCAGGAGATCAGCAGTGTTGCGATGGGAAAATTATGAAAAAAGTGAGAAACAAGTACAAGCAATTTCTATTTATGATACATGGTAAGCAAACTAAATGTCATGCAGTTTGAGTATACATCTATTGTAACTCTTATTAAATCCTCCTCCCTTTAACAATTTTTTTTTATGGTTCATTCACATGTAAAATTTTGGGGGTTTTTACTAATATTGTTATTTTTTTGTTAAAAAAAAAGAAAAATGCAAAAGGTTAAAAAGTTTATTTTTTTACTGTTCATATGAATTTTTTTTGCATATTTTGTTCAGTTTTTTTTTTTTTTTTTAACCAAAACATTATTTCAGTTCTTTTTTTTTCCATTGTCTATTTCATATATAAATATCAATATATATTTCATATGTAAACTTTTTGGGGTTTTGTACATTTTGTTTTGTTTTTTGTTGAAAAAAATATATACATGGTTACTAAAAATATATATATATATTAATTATATATATAAAACATAATTACAAATTAGAGGAGACCGGGGTAGCTACTAGAACAAGCAAAATGAAAAAAATAACTTTTATTTTGTTCATGAAAATATAGTTTTGTTTTACAATACTCATTATGACTACCCCACTGTGTTATGACGGAACCTTTGACTCGCTTTACTTCCTACCAAGTGACAATACTTATGCTTGAGGATTGTCTTTGTTTTTGTTTTTTGCATATTTTTTTTGTTGTTTTTATAGCAAAAAAAATATTTCAATTGTATTTTTTTTATATTCTATTTCATATATAAATATCAATATACTGTATATTTCATATGTAAACTTGTTGGAGTTTTGTATGTACATATAAACAGTGGGTACGGAAAGTATTCAGACCCCCTTACATCTTTCACTCTTTGTTATATTGCAGCCATTTGCTAAAATCATTTAAGTTCATTTTTTCCTCATTAATGTACACACAGCACCCCATATTGACAGAAAAACACAGAATTGTTGACATTTTTGTAGATTTATTAAAAAAAAAAACTGAAATATCACATGGTCCTAAGTATTCAGACCCTTTGCTGTGACCCTTTGCTGTCCATTTCTTCTGATCATCCTTGAGATGGTTCTAAACCTTCATTTGAGTCCAGCTGTGTTTGATTATACTGATTGGACTTGATTAGGAAAGCCAAATACCTGTCTATATAAGACCTTACAGCTCACAGTGCATGTCAGAGCAAATAAGAATTATGAGGTCAAAGGAACTGCCTGAAGAGCTCAGAGACAGAATTGTGGCAAGGCACAGATCTGGCCAAGGTTCCAAAAAAAATTCTGCTGCACTTAAGGTTCCTAAGAGCACAGTGGCCTCCATAATCCTTAAATGGAAGACGTTTGGGATGACTAGAACCCTTCCTAGAGCTGGCCATCCGGCCAAACTGAGCTATCGGGGGAGAAGAGCCTTGGTGAGAGAGGTAAAGAAGAACCCAAAGATCACTGTGGCTGAGCTCCAGAGATGCAGTCGGGAGATGGGAGAAAGTTGTAGAAAATCAACCATCACTGCAGCCCTCCACCAGTCGGGGCTTTATGGCAGAGTGGCCCGACGGAAGCCTCTCCTAAGTGCAAGACACATGAAAGCCTGCATGGAGTTTGCTAAAAAAAACACCTGAAGGACTCCAAGATGGTGAGAAATAAGATTCTCTGGTCTGATGAGACCAAGATAGAACTTTTTGGCCTTAATTCTAAGCGGTATGTGTGGAGAAAACCAGGCACTGCTCATCACCTGTCCAATACAGTCCCAACAGTGAAGCATGGTGGTGGCAGACGTTCTCTAGAGTGCTCAGGACCTCAGACTGGGCCGAAGGTTTACCTTCCAACAAGACAATGACCCTAAGCACACAGCTAAAATAACGAAGGAGTGGCTTCACAACAACTCCGTGCCTGTTCTTGAATGGCCCAGCCAGAGCCCTGACTTAAACCCAATTGAGCATCTCTGGAGAGACCTAAAAATGGCCGTCCACCAACGTTTACCATCCAACCTGACAGAACTGGAGAGGATCTGCAAGAAGGAATGGCAGAGGATCCAGGTGTGAAAAACTTGTTGCATCTTTCCCAAAGAGACTCATGGCTGTATTAGATCAAAAGGGTGCTTCTACTAAATACTGAGCATAGGGTCTGAATACTTAGGACCATGTGATATTTCAGTTTTTCTTTTTTAATAAAGCTGCAAAAATGTCAACAATTCTGTGTTTTTCTGTCAATATGGGGTGCTGTGTGTACATTAATGAGGAAAAAAATGAACTTAAATGATTTTAGCAAATGGCTGCAATATAACAAAGAGTGAAAAATTTAAGGGGGTCTGAATACTTTCCGTAACCACTGTATATATATATATATACATATACAGTATATATCTATAGATATATAGATATAGATATATATTTATTTTTAAATACACAAGGTTACTAAAAATATATGTATTTCAATTGTGCATATGAAACACAATTACAAATTAGACGAGACTGGGATAGCTACTAGTACAAGCAAAATAAAAAAATTGCTTTTATTTTGTTAATGACAATATAGTTCTGTTTTACTATGCTCATTATAACTATGCCACACTGTTATGGCAGAACCTGTGACTCGCTCTAATTCCTACCATGTGACAATACTAGACATGTGCAATTCGTTTAGTTCTGAATTCGTTTTTTAACGAATTTTGACAAATTAGTTAATTCCTAAATTTCAGAATTTCAGAATTTTTCCATTTCGGAATTTTTCGGATTTTCGGATTTCCGAAATTCAGAATTTTAGAATTTCCGAAATGTAGAATTTCCGAATTTTAGAATTTCCGAAAACTTGGAAATTCGTAATTTCAGAAATTCGAAAATTCAAAAATTGAAAATTTGAAAATTCAAAAATTTGAAGTTAGGAAATTCTTAGGGTTAGGGTGTTAGGCTTAGGGGTTATGGTTAGGGGTTAGGGGTTGGGGCTTAGGGTTAGCAGTTAGTGTTAGGGGTTAGGTTTAGGGTTAGGGTTATAGGGTTAGGGTTAGGGGTTAGGGGTTAGGAGTTAGGGTTAGGGTTACAGTTAGAGGGTTAGGGTTTAGGGTTTAGGGTTAGGGTTATGGGTTACGGTTAGGGCTAGGGTTAGGGTTTATGGTTAGGATTAGGGTTGGGGGTTAGGGTTGGGGGTTAGTGGTTAGGGCTATGGCTAGGGTTAGGATAAGGGTTACGGTTAGGGGTTAGGGTTAGGAGTTAGGGTTAGGGGTTAGGGTTAGGGGTTGGGGTTAGAGTTAGCAGATAGGGGTTAGGGCTAGGGTTAGGGTTAGGGCTAGCAGTTAGAGGTTAGGGTTAGGGAATTTCAGAAATTCGTAATTTCGTGAAAATCGGAATTTCGGAAATTTTGAAAATTCGGAAATTCCAAATTTAGAAATTAGAAAAAGCTAAATTTAAAAATTTGAAGTAGGAAATTCTTAGGGTTAGGGTTTTATGGTTAGGGGTTAGGAGTTAAGGCTAGGAGTTAGGGTTAGGGGTTAGGGTTAGGAGTTAGGGTTAGGGGTTAGGGTTAGGGTTAGGGCTTAAAGTTAGCAGATAGGGTTAGGGGTTAGGGTTTAGGGTTAGGGTTGGGGTTGGGGTTAGGGCTAGAGTTAGGATTAGGATTATGGCTAGGGTTTATGGTTAGGGTTAGGGGTTAGGGTTGGGGGTTAGTGTTAGGGCTACGGCTAAGGTTAGGATTAGGGTTAGGGTTAGGAGTTAGGGTTAGAGGTTGGAGTTAGGGTTAGGGGTTAGGGTTAGGGCTTAGGGTTAGCAGTTAGGGGTTAGGGCTAGGGTTAGGGTTAGGGCTAGCAGTTAGGGGTTAGGGTTAGGGAATTTTGGAAATTCTGAATTTTGTGAAAATCAGAATTTTGGAAATTCTGAATTTCGGAAATTCTAAAATTAGAAAATTGAAAATTAGAAAATTTGGAAAATGAAAATTGGAATTTTTGAAAATTCGGAAGTTCCAAATTCGGAAATTTGAAAAATCTAAATTCAAAAATTTGAAGTTAGGAAATTCTTAGGGTTAGGGTGTTAGGGTTAGGGGTTAGGAGTTAGGGGTAGGGATGAGCTTCGAGTTCGAGTCAAACTCATGTTCGACTCGAACATTGCCTGTTCGCAAGTTCACAATTCACAGTTCACAATTTGGTGTGTTCGCGGAAAATTCGAAAAGCCGCGGAACACCCTGTAAAAGTCTGTGGAAGAAATCTAAAGTGCTAATATTAAAAGGCTTATATGCAAGTTATTGTCATAAACATGGTTTGGGGACCCGGGTATCAATGCAAAAAAAAGTTTTAAAAAGGCAGTTTTTTCGGGAGCAGTGATTTTTAGTGAGTTGTGGGGGTCTGCGGGCAGGGGGCTTATCGGAATCTGGAAAACCCCTTTAACAAAGGGGACCCCCAGATCCCACCCCCCTATGTGAATTGGTAAGGGATACATTGTACCCCTACCATTTCACAAAGAAAGTGTAAAACATTTTTAAAAAACACACAGACACCGTTGGGAAAAGTCCTTTATTAAAAAAAAAAAAAAAAAACCCCAAGGAATGTAATCCAGTGTCCCGTGGTGATCCGATGTCCAGCGCTGCAGTCTCTCTCCACTTCACACGAAATGTCATTGGCTGAGCGGACCTACACTGCGGAGGAAGGTCCCCATCAGGTCCGCTCAGCCAATGATGTAGGCGGGGTCTGAGGTACGAGGGGGCGGGGGTGCCCTCGTATCTCAGACCCCGCCTAAGTCATTGGCTGAGCAGACCTGATGGCGAGCTTCCTCCGCAGTGTAAAAAATTCATAGACCGGCCCTTCTCACGTTCCCCATCAGGTTCGCTCAGCCAATGATGTAGGTGTAAGGCTTAGTGGACCTGATAAGGAACGTTAGAGCTTAGGGTTAGCAGCTAGGGTTAGGGGTCAGGTTTAGGGTTAGGTTGTTATGGTTAGAGGGTTAGGGGTTAGGAGTTATGGTTAGGGTTAGGATTTAGGGTTATGGCTAGGTTTTAGGGTTGGGGGTTAGGGTTGGAGGTTAGTGGTTAGGGCTACGGCTAGGGTTAGGATTAGGGTTAGGAGTTAGGGTTTGGGGTTAGCAGTTAGGGTTAGGGGTTAGGGTTAGAGCTTAGGGTTAGCAGTTAGGGGTTAGGGCTAGCAGTTAGGGGTTAGGGTTGGGGGTTAGGATTAGGGTTAGGGTTATGACTAGGGTTTAGGGTTAGGGTTAGGGGTTAAGGCTAGGGTTAGGGCTAGGGTTAGGGGTTGGGGTTAGGGTTAGGAGTTAGGGTTAGGGGTTAGGGTTAGGGCTTAAGGTTAGCAGTTAGGATTAGGGGTTAGGGTTTAGGGTTAGGTTTGGGGTTAGGTTTGGATTTAGGGTTAAAGATTAGGGTTAGGAGTTAGAGTTAGGGGTTTGGGGTTAGCAGTTAGGGTTAGGGGTTAGGTTTAGGGTTAGGGAGTTGGGGTTAGGATTATGGGGTTGGGGTTAGGAGTTAGGGTTAGGGTGTTGGGGTTAGAGGGTTAGGGTTTAGGTTTAAGGTTAGGGTTAGGGGTTAGGGCTAGGGTTAGGGCTATGGCTAGGGTTAGGGTTGGGGTTAGGGTTAGTGCTAGGGTTAGGGGTTAGAGCTAGGGTTAGCAGTTAGGGGTTAGGGGTAAGGGTTAGGGTTTCCCCTTGAAGAATAAGGCTAGGACTCGGGAATTCGAATAGGGACCTCCCCCAAAGGTCAAATGTCAGAATGCAGGTTCCCAGAGGTCAATGGTCACAAGGCATGGTTGACCCACCCCACCAAAGTTTACCGCCTACCCCAACTAAGTCCGGGAATGAGCAAGTCGGAATACCAAAATTTTGGAAATTTCGAAAATTAGGAAATTCAAAATATCAGAAGTTTGAAATTCTGTATTTTGGAAATTCGGAGATTAGGTATTGAAATTTCCTTTCAAATTTGGCTGTTAGTGAACGAATACGAATTCATCCGAAGTTACGAATTATCCAAAATAACAAATGGAATGTAACGATCTAATAATAATAAATAATAATTATAATAAAAAAGTATTATTATTATTATTAATTTGTTCCATTCCATTGGTTTAGATGTTCCATTCGTTATTTCGGATAATTCGTAACTTCAGATAAATTTGTATTCATTACATTCACTAACAGACAAATTTGAAAGGAAATTCCAGTACCTGTAATTTAATAGTTATTATTAGTTATTATTTCGAATTTTACTGATTTTCCAAAATTCGAAAATCTAAAATTCGAAAATCTAAATTTCGAAAATGAGAAATTTGGAAAATTACGAATTTTCGAATTTCCGAATTTCCGAATTTTTCGAAATTCTGAATTTTTAGAATTTCCGAATTCCGAATTTTCGAATTCCGAATTTTCGAATTTCCGAATTTTGAATTTTTGAATTTCCCGAATTTCCGAAATAAGCAAAAAAACTAATTAAATGAAAAGTACAGTGCACATGTCTAGACAATACTTGTGCTTGAGGATTGGCTTTTTTTGTTTTTGCACATTTTGTTTGTTGTTCTTATAACAAAAACAAAATTAAATTATATTTTTTTATATTCTATTTCATATATATAGATATATACACTGCTCAAAAAAATTAAAGGAACACTTTTGAATCAGAACTCCTGGGAACTCCTGGGATATTGATCTGTTCAGTTAAGTAGCAGAGGGGAGGGGTGTATACAGAGGGGGAGGGGTGTATACAGAGGGGGTTGTTAATCAGTTTCAGCTGCTTTGCTGTTAATTGAAATGAACAACAGGTGCACTAGATGGGCAACAATGAGACGACCTCCAAAACAGGAATGGTTTTTCAGGTCGAGGTGTCTGACATTTTTTTTCCCTACTTATCTTTTTTGACTGTTTTTCACTAGTTTTGCATTTGGCTAGGGTCAGTGTCACTACTGGTAGCACGAGGCGATAATTGGACCCTATAAAGGTTGCACAGGCAGTCCAACTACTCCAGGGTGGCACATCAATATGTGTCATTGCCAGAAGGTTTGCGGTGTCTCCCAGCACAGTCTCAAGAGCATAGAGGAGATTCCAGGAGACAGGCATTTACTCTAGGAGACCTGGATAGAGCTGTAGAAGGTCCTTAACCCATCAGCAGGACTGGTACAGTATCTGCTCCTTTGTGCAAGGAGGAACAGGATGAGCACTGCCAGAGCCCTACAAAATGACCTCCAGCAGGCCACTGTTGTGAATGTCTCTGACCAAACAATCAGAAACAGACTTCATGGGGTGTCCTGAGGGCCCGACGTCCTCCAGTGTACTCTGTGCTCACTGCCGGACACTGTGGAGCTCGATTGGCATTTTCCATTGAACACCAGAATTGGCAGGTCCGCCACTGGTGCCCCATGCTTTTCACAGACGAGAGCAGGTTCACCCTGAGCATATATGACAGACGTGAAAGGGTCTGGAAAAGCCGCGGAGTTCTTTATGCTGTCTGTTACATCGTTCAGCATGACCGGTTTGGTGGTGGGTCAGTAATGGTCTGAGGAGGCATCTCCATGGAGGGACGTACAGACCTCTACAGGCTACACAATGGCACCCTGACTGCCATTAGGTATCGGGATGAAATCCTTGGACCCATTGTCAGACCCTACGCTGGTGCAGTGGGTCCTGGGTTCCTCCTGGTGCACGACAATGCCCGGCCTCATGTGGCGAGAGCATGCAGCCAGTTCCTGGAGGATGAAGAAATTGATACCATTGAATGGCCCCCACGCTCACCTGACCTAAATCCAAAAGAACACCTCTGGGACATTATGTTTCGGTCCATCCGGTGCCCGCAGTCTGTTCAGGAGCTCAGTGAAGCTCTGGTCCAGATCTGGGAGGAAATACCCCAGGACACCATCCGTCGTCTCATTAGGAGCATGCTCCGATGTTGTCAGGCATGCATACAAGCACGTGGGGGCAATACAAACTACTGAGGACCATTTTGAGTTGTTGCAATGAAATTTCAGCAAAATGGACTAGCTTGCAGCATAATTTTTTCACTTTGATTTTTGGGGTGTCTTTGAATTCAGCCCTCTGTAGGTGGATAATTTTCATTTCCATCAAACGATGTGCCATCCTTTCATTCCTGACACATTACCCAGTCCATATCAGTATAGATATTCAGCAATGAGATTTTTCCCCATTGAGATCTGATGTGTTTTCAAAGTGTTCCTTTAATTCTTTTGAGTAGTGTATATATCTATCTATATATCTATCTATATATTTATATATATATATAGATATATAGATATATATCTATATATATCTATATATACAGATATAGATATATATATATATATATATATATATATATATATATATATATATATATATATACACTGTATATTTCATATGTAAACTTGTTTTTGTTTTTTTTATATTTTGTTTTTGTTTTATTTGTAAATAAAATAGACAAGGTTACTAAAAAATATATATTTTAGCTGTACATATAAAACACAATTACAAATTAGAGGAGACTGGGGGTAGCTACTAGAACAAGCAAAATAAAAAATATTACTTTACAATTTGTTAATGGAAATATAGTTCTGTTTTATTCTACTCATTATGACTAACCCACAGTGTTATTGTGGAACCTGTGGCTCGCTTTACTTCCTACCAAGTGACAATACTTATGCTTGAGGATTGGCTTTTTTGGTTTTTGCATGTTTTATTTGTTTTTGTTTTTTAACCACTTAAGCCCCGGACCATTTGGTAGCTAAAGGACCAGAGGTGAATTCAGAATTTTGCACTGCGCTGCTTTAACTGTAAATTGTGCGGACATGCAATGTTGTACCCAAACGAAATTTGCGTCCTTTTCTTCCCACAAATAGAGCTTTCTTTTAATGGTATTTGATTGCCTCTGCGATTTTTATTTTTTGCGATATAAACGGAAAAAGACCGAAAATTTTGAAAAAAAATGATATTTTCTACTTTTTGTTATAAGAAAAATCGAATAAACTCAATTGTAGTCATACATTTAGGCCAAAATGTATTCAGCCACATGTCTTTAGTAAAAAAAATGTCAATAAGCGTATATTTATTGGTTTGTGCAAAAGTTATAGCGTCTACAAACTAGGGTACATTTTCTGGAATTTACACAGCTTTTAATTTATGACTGCCTATCTCATTTCTTGAGGTGCTAAAATGGCAAGGCAGTACAAACCCGCCCCCAAATGACCCCATTTTGGAAAGTAGACACCCCAAGGAAATTGCTGAGAGGCATGTTGAGCCCATTGAATATTTTTTTTTTGTCCCAAGCGATTGAATAATGACAAAAAATAAATAAAAAAATTTACAAAAAGTTGTCACTAAATGATATATTGCTCAAACATGCCATGGTTATATGTGGAATTGCACCCCAAAATACATTTGGCTGCTTCTCCTGAGTACGGGGATACCACGTGTGGGACTTTTTGAGAGCCTAGCCGCGTACGGGCCCCCGAAAACCAAGCACCGCCTTCAGGATTTCTAAGGGCACAAATTTTTGATTTCACTCCTCACTACCTATCACAGTTTTGAAGGCCATAAAATGCCAAGATAGCCCAAAACCCCCACAAATGACCCCATTTTGGAAAGTAGACACCCCAAGCTATTTACTGAGAGGCATGATTAGTCCATGGAATATTTTATAATTTGCCACAAGTTGCGGGAATATGACAAACTTAATTTTTTTTGCACAAAGTTGTCACTAAATGATATATTGCTCACACATGCCATGGGCATATGTGAAATTACACCCCAAAATACATTCTGCTGCTTCTCCTGAGTACGGGGATACCACATGTGTGGGACTTTTTGGGAGCCTAGTCGCATACGGGACCCCAAAAACCAAGCACCGCCTTCAAGGTTTCTAAGGGCATACATTTTTGATTTCACTCCTCACTACCTATCACTACCTATCACAGTTTTGAAGGCCATAAAATGCCAAGATGGCACAAAACCCCCCAAATGACACCCCAAGCTATTTACTGAGAGGCATGTTCAGTCCATGGAATATTTTATATTTTGCCACAAGTTGCGGGAATATGACAAACTTTGTTTTTTTTGCACAAAGTTGTCACTAAATGATATATTGCTCACACATGCCATGGGCATATGTGAAATTACACCCCAAAATACATTCTGCTGCTTCTCCTGAGTACGGGGATACCACATGTGTGGGACTTTTTGGGAGCCTAGCCGCATACGGGACCCCAAAAATCAAGCACCGCCTTCAAGGTTTCTAAGGGCATAAATTTTTGATTTCACTCCTCACTACCTATCACAGTTTTGAAGGCCAAAAAATGCCAAGATAGCACAAAACCCCCCAAAATGACCCCATTTTGGAAAGTAGACACCCCAAGCTATTTACTGAGAGGCATGATTAGTCCATGGAATATTTTATAATTTGCCACAAGTTGCGGGAATATGACAAACTTAATTTTTTTTGCACATTTTGAGCCCATTGAATATTTTTTTTTGTCCCAAGTGATTGAATAATGACAAAAAGAAAAAAAAAAATTTACAAAAAGTTGTCACTAAATGATATATTGCTCACACATGCCATGGTTATATGTGGAATTGCACCCCAAAATACATTTGGCTGCTTCTCCTGAGTACGGGGATACCACGTGTGGGACTTTTTGAGAGCCTAGCCACGTACGGGACCCCGGAAACCAAGCACCGCCTTCAGGATTTCTAAGGGCGCAAATTTTTGATTTCACTCCTCACTACCTATCACAGTTTCGAAGGCCATAAAATGCCAAAATAGCACAAAACCCCCCAAATGACCCCATTTTGGAAAGTAGACACCCCAAGCTATTTACTGAGAGGCATGATTAGTCCATGGAATATTTTATAATTTGCCACAAGTTGCGGGAATATGACAAACTTAATTTTTTTTGCACAAAGTTGTCACTAAATGATATATTGCTCACACATGCCATGGGCATATGTGAAATTACACCCCAAAATACATTCTGCTGCTTCTCCTGAGTACGGGGATACCACATGTGTGGGACTTTTTGGGAGCCTAGTCGCATACGGGACCCCAAAAACCAAGCACCGCCTTCAAGGTTTCTAAGGGCATACATTTTTGATTTCACTCCTCACTACCTATCACTACCTATCACAGTTTTGAAGGCCATAAAATGCCAAGATGGCACAAAACCCCCCAAATGACCCCATTTTGGAAAGTAGACACCCCAAGCTATTTGCTGAGAGGCATGTTGAGCCCATTGAATATTTTTTTTTTGTCCCAAATGATTGAATAATGACAAAAAGAAAAAAAAATTTACAAAAAGTTGTCACTAAATGATATATTACTCACACATGCCATGGTTATATGTGGAATTGCACCCCAAAATACATTCTGCTGCTTCTCCTGAGTACAGGGATACCACATGTGTGGGACTTTTTGGGAGCCTAGCCGGGTACGGGGCCCCAAAAACCAAGCACCGCCTTCAGGATTTCTAAGGGCGTAAATTTTTGATTTCACTCCTCACTGCCTATCACAGTTTCGAAGGCCATAAAATGCCAAAATAGCACAAAACCCCCCCAAATGACCCCATTTTGGAAAGTAGACACCCCAAGCTATTTACTGAGAGGCATGTTCAGTCCATAGAATATTTTATATTTTGCCACAAGTTGCGGGAATATGACAAACTTTGTTTTTTTTGCACAAAGTTGTCACTAAATGATATATTGCTCACACATGCCATGGGCATATGTGAAATTACACCCCAAAATACATTCTGCTGCTTCTCCTGAGTACGGGGATACCACATGTGTGGGACTTTTTGGAAGCCTAGCCGCATACGGGACCCCAAAAATCAAGCACCGCCTTCAAGGTTTCTAAGGGCATAAATTTTTGATTTCACTCCTCACTACCTATCACAGTTTTGAAGGCCAAAAAATGCCAAGATAGCACAAAACCCCCCAAAATGACCCCATTTTGGAAAGTAGACACCCCAAGGAAATTGCTGAGAGGCATGTTGAGCCCATTGAATATTTTTTTTTGTCCCAAGTGATTGAATAATGACAAAAAGAAAAAAAAAATTACAAAAAGTTGTCACTAAATGATATATTGCTCAAACATGCCATGGTTATATGTGGAATTGCACCCCAAAATACATTTGGCTGCTTCTCCTGAGTACGGGGATACCACGTGTGGGACTTTTTGAGAGCCTAGCCGCGTACGGGCCCCCGAAAACCAAGCACCGCCTTCAGGATTTCTAAGGGCACAAATTTTTGATTTCACTCCTCACTACCTATCACAGTTTTGAAGGCCATAAAATGCCAAAATAGCCCAAAACCCCCACAAATGACCCCATTTTGGAAAGTAGACACCCCGAGCTATTTGCCGAGAGGCATGGTGAGTATTTTACAGCTCTCATTTGTTTTTTAAAATGAAGAAAGACATATTTTTTTTTCTTTTTTCAATTTTTAAAACTTTGTGACAAAAAGCGAGATCTGCAAAATACTCAACATACCTCTCAGCAAATAGCTTGGGGTGTCTACTTTCCAAAATGGGGTCATTTGGGGGGGTTTTGTGCCATCTGGGCATTCCATGGCCTCTGAAACTGTGATAGGCAGTGAGGAGTGAAATCAAAAATTTACACCCATAGAAATCCTGAAGGCGGTGCTTGGTTTTCGGGGTCCTGTACGCGGCTAGGCTCCCAAAATGTCTCACACATGTGGTATCCCCGTACTCAGGAGAAGCAACAGAATGTATTTTGGGGTGCAATTCCACATATAACCATGGCATGTTTGAGCAATATATAATTTAGTGACAACTTTTTGTACATTTTTTTTTTCTTTTTGTCATTATTCAATCACTTGGGACAAAAAAAAATATTCAATGGGCTGAACATGCCTCTCAGCAAATAGCTTGAGGTGTCTACTTTACAAAATGGGGTCATTTGGGGGGGTTTTGAACTGTCCTGGCATTTTATGCACAACATTAGGAAGCTTATGTCACACATCATCCACTCTTCTAACCACTTGAAGACAAAGCCCTTTCTGACACTTTTTGTTTACATGAAAAAAAAAAAATTTTTGCAAGAAAATTATGTTGAACCCCCAAACATTATATATTTTTTTAAAGCAAAGGCCCTACAGATTAAAATAGTGGGTGTTGCATTTTTTTTTCCACACAGTATTTGCGCAGCGATTTTTCAAACGCATTTTTTGGGGGAAAAACACACTTTTTTTATTTTTAATGCACTAAAAAACACTATATTGCCCAAATGTTTGATGAAATAAAAAAGATGATCATAGGCCGAGTACATGGATACCAAACACGACATGCTTTAAAATTGCGCACAAACGCGCAGCGGCGACAAACTACATTCATTTTTAAAAGCATTTAAAAGCCTTTACAGGTTACCACGTTAGATTTACAGAGGAGGTCTACTGCTAAAATGACTGCCCTCGATCTGACCTTCGCGGTGATACCTCACATGCATGATGCAATTGCTGTTTACATATGACGCTAGACCGACGCTTGCGTTCGCCTTTGCGCAAGAGCAGGGGGGGACAGCGGTGCTTTTTTTTTTTTTTTTTTTTTTTTTATTATTTATTTGGCTTTTTTATTTTATTTTTAAACTGTGCCTTCCATATTTTATTTTTTTACCATTTTTATCGTTATCTCAGGGAATGTAAATATCCCCTATGATAGCAATAAGTAGTGACAGGTACTCTTTTTTTGAAAAAAATTGGGGGGTTAGACCCTAGATCTTTCCTCTGCCCTCAAAGCATCTGACCACACCAAGATCGGTGTGATAAAATGCTTTCCCAATTTCCCAATGGCGCTTTTTATATCTGGGGGGGGGACATTCCCTCCCACTGCTTGTAAAAGCAGTCTAGAGGCTAATTATCTGCTAGAATTGCTTTTACATGAAAGCCGGCCGCTGGCTGAAAAGAATGATACCAAGATGATACCTAAACCCGCAGGCATCATTCTGGTATAAACATTCAAAGTCCAGCAACATACCAGTACGTTGCTGGTCCTTGTTGGACATGTATTGTAATCTTTTTTTTCATACAGCCTATTGGCTGAACGAAAAAAAGAGATTGATTGGTGGGTATGCCCACCATTAGAATACCTCCCTTCATCCACCCACTTCTAATGATGGGCATATATGCCGAAGCATGGGGGCATCCTCCCGCAAAAAAGTTATGCCGCGTACACACGGTCAAGCCTTCGTCGGAATTTCGACCGTATGTACGCGGCATAAAAGGTTATGCCACGTACACACGGTCAGACTTTTCCACGGGCAAGCCTCCGTTGGAATTTCGACCGTATATACGCGGCATTAGGAGCAAAATCGCTCCTCCGCCCCTGCTGCCCCCATGCTTCGGCATATATGCTCTTTTTTTTAACTGTGGTGGTGAAATCACCTCCTACAGCGTTGGAGTCACGGCTTTATGTATCGTGGGAGCAAACGCTGTTGCTGTCAAGATAAATAGATCCGCGCTGCAACTGAATGGCGTACCTGCTAAGCAAATGGTGGTTAACATTAAAACAAAGTAACATTACAGTACAACAGTAAGACCTTACCATGCCATACCTGCAAAGCAAATACCAAAACAAAACCTAGTAAAAAATAAAAAAATGTTTTAACGCAACCTGTGCCTAAAATATATATATGCCGAAGCATGGGGGCATCCTCCCGCAAAAAAGTTATGCCGCGTACACACGGTCGGAATTTTCCACGGGCAGGCCTCCGTCGGAATTTCGACCGTATGTACGCGGCATTAGGAGCAAAATCGCTCCTCCGCCCCTGCTGCCCCCATGCTTCGGCATATATGCTCTTTTTTTTAACTGTGGTGGTGAAATCACCTCCTACAGCACTGGAGTCACGGCTTTATGTATCGTGGGAGCAAACGCTGTTGCTGTCAAGATAAATAATTCCGCGCTGCAGTTGAATGGCGCACCTGAAAACAAAAAATGACATACCTGAAAAGCAAGCATGATAAAACATTGCAGAATAGAATACAGTAAAAAAGAGCAGAACAATAGAGAGAAAATAGAGAGAGAGAGAACAATAAAACGACAACTATTTTTGGTTTTTTTATTTTATATTTTTTTTGTGTTTTGTTTTTTACGTTTTTTTTTTCTTTTTTACACTTTTTTTTGTAACTTTACAACTGTAATGGTTCAGGTCTCTCAAAATGTAATGGCATCTTGGGAGACCCTGTGTAAGTGTGTCCTAGTCTGTGAAATGCTGTACCCTACGCTAAAACTTCACTTTTGAGTGGTAGCGTTCAAAACATTCACCAAGGCAAAGACCAGGTTTGTCAGGACAGAGTGGACAATAATAACGGGTATCAGGCCTAAATCCGCGCTTGCTACAGACACGTCATCTTTTTTGGGGGGCTCGTTGGGTAGGGGTACTCGGGAGGAGATGCGTATAATGCCTCTCATGCAGCCGGCTTACTGCATTTGGTAGGGGATGGTGAGGTGCAGAACCGCCTGGATACAGGAGTTCTGTGACTATCTCATTCTGGAATTTTAGAAGAGATAAAGTCCCGCCTGAAGCTCTGCATAGCACATGAGCGTTCAGCAAAGCCAATTGGAATAAGGATAGAGACACTTTTTTGTACCAGCGTCTCGCCTTACGGTCAATTAGATACGGCGCCATCAACTGGTCATTGAGGTCCACCCCTCCCATATTTTTGATATATTCGTGGACACAGAGGGGTTTCTCCACAACACCAGTCGCCGTACGAATTTGGACTGTCGTGTCTGCATGAAGGGAGGTAAGAAGGAAAACATTCTTATTGTCCCTCCACTTCATAGCGAGCAAGTTATTACACTTTACGCAGGCTCTCTCCCCTAGCCTAAGACGGGCATCTACAAGCCGCTGGGGAAAGCCCCGGCCATTAGGTCGCACAGTGCCACATGCTCCAATCTGATGATCAAACAAGTGACTAAACAGTGGCACGCTCGTGTAATAATTGTCCACATACAAGTGGTACCCCTTTCCGAATAAGGGTGACACCAAGTTCCACACTATCTTGCCAGCGCTCCCTATGTAATCCGGGCAGTTGACCGGCTCAACCTGACTATCTTTTCCCTCATAAACCATAAAGCTCCATACATAGCCTGTTGCCCTGTCACAGCACTTATAGAGCTTGACCCCGTATCTGGCACGCTTGCTGGGAAGGTACTGCTTGAAAGCCAAGCGGCCAGAAAATTTAATCAGGGACTCATCAACGCAGACAGCTTGATCGGGAATAAACAAGGCTGCAAAACGTTCGTTGAAGTGGTTTATGAGGGGCCGAATTTTATAGAGCCGGTCGTATTCAGGGTCCCCACGTGGACGACAAAGTTCATTGTCGTTGAAGTGCATGAACCGCAAAATCTGCTCATATCGTTTCCTGGGCATGGAGGCAGAGAACACGGGCATGTGGTCAATTGGGTGCGTGGACCAATAAGCTCGCAATGACGGGAATTTATGTGTGCCCATGTTGAGGGAAATGCCCAGAAAGGTCTTAAATTTGGAAACCGTAATTGGTTTCCAATCTTTGGCAATGGAAGGCAACTGGGGATTAGCGGCGATGAATTGACCAGCATATAAATTACTCTGGTCCACATTAGATCTATAGAGATCTTCCGTGAAAAACAGCGAATAATAATTGATTGGCATAAAATCAGCTGTTTCCACCTGAATACCGGGTTGGGCAGTGAATGGGGGAAGTACGGGTTCTGCAGAAGTGGTGGGGACCCAATCAGGATA
This sequence comes from Rana muscosa, assembly GCA_029206835.1. Taxonomy (NCBI): domain Eukaryota; kingdom Metazoa; phylum Chordata; class Amphibia; order Anura; family Ranidae; genus Rana; species Rana muscosa. The sequence continues at coordinate 338,706,413 of CM055118.1, forward strand.
GGCGAATTCTGCGGGAAGAGCACTATGGGTACGACGGGCCTGCCTTTGTCTTCTTATTGGTGGCAGTAGGACACTACTTGTGCTTGCCACCTCGCCAGCTTGAACTGCACTTATGGGACTCGCCACGTCACCACGTGATACTGCAGTGCTGGATGTACGCCCAGGCTGTACTAGGCCGCTGGTGCTTGCCAATTCACCAGAAGGAATAGCGGCGCTAGTACTCCTCTGCTCCATGATACGAGAGCCCTGCGGTTCTTGCTCCGCAACAACCTCAGAAGATCGGGATCGGGTACGCCTGACCTTAGCAGGGACCTCAACTTCGTCGTCAGAGCTATCTGACGTGGGGGCGCTGACGTCACTGTCTTCTACGGGAAGATATTCTGAGCCTGAATCTGACAGATACGTGACCTCCTCTTCACTATCTGTCATGCTCAGAATCTCGTAGGCCTCTTTACTAGTGTACCTTCGACTTGCCATTTTGGGCTCTAAGTTTAGGGGTACACTAGTAAGATTCACAGGAAAAAAAGCACCCGACTGTCGTCAGCAAATATATCAAACGCTACAAAAAAAAACTGTTAGCGGTCGCAGGGATCAGGACTGTCTCTGCGAACGCTGCAGTTATGTGTTTTGTGTTTGGTAAGTGACAGTGATCGATCGATACTGCACTTGGGTGGGCTGGGCTGGGCTGGGCGGAGGGGCTAAACGCAGGTGCTAGCAGGTATCTGGGCTGATCCCGCTAACACTGCGTTTTTGGGAACCCTAAACCGCTGGGGATGCTAGTATAGATCTGATCAGATACTATACCACTAAGGGAGGTGTATGCTTTGCGCGTGGGTGTTAGCGTTACTGGCACTAACCTAACGCTGCCTGGGGCGACGCAGACCCTCTCTGGCGCTAAAACCTAATTGATCTCACCCGCCGGGCGATCAGGGGGTTAAACCTTTATTGGGTTATATACGGCGGGTGCCCTGATGCTATAAAAAGCAAACTAACCAACCAGCGTCACCCGTCACCTTTATATGGTGATCACTGGTGAAAGGGTTAACTAGGGGCAATCAGGGGGTTAAAACCTTTATTAGGTTAAATATGGGGGTACCCGACGCTATATAAAAACCTGACGGGTTACCTAAATAACTAAATAACTAACTGGGTAACCAGTGTCACCAGTGACGCTTATACGGTGATCACTGGTGAAAGGGTTAACTCTAGGGGCAATCAGGGGGTTAAAATAATATATGGGGGTACCTGACGCTCTAAAAACTTGCGGCAAAACTAAAAATAAATAACTGGCTATCTAGGGCACCACCGGCACTAAATACAGCGATCAAAAATACGATCGCTTAGTGACGCTGGCGTTAAGGGGTGAAAGGGTTACCTGGGGGGCGATCAAGGGGTTAAACCTTTATTAGGGGGGGTTAGGGGGCTACCCTGGACCTAAAGGGGCCTAAACCTAACTGCCCTGCAACTTTTTACTATCACAGATGACACTAAATGCAGTGATCAGTAAAATAAATGATCACTGCAATCAGTGACACTGTGATTGGGGGCTTGGGGGTGACCTGGGGGGTGATCTGGGGGTGACTGGGGGGTGAAATGTGTGCCTATGTGTACCTATGTGTCAGTGGACTGTTGGTGCACTAACCTGCTTCTTCTCTCCTCGGCGCCGGAATCGAAAAGACCGCAGCGAGGGAGATGACATCACTTCCTCCTGCCTGTGTTTACATCACATGGCGGAGGAAGCATTTTCATTCGCCGGGAGCGATCGCGAGGGGGTGGCCGAAATCGAATGGTCACCCCCTCATCTCTGATCGCTCCCCAACGATAAACGGCCGCTCACTGTATAGGAGGGGGGTCCGATCGGACCCCCCAACTGTACAAAGGCGATCACGTAGACTCTACGTGATTGTGCCTGTCAGTGCCATTCTGCTGACGTATATATACAGTGAGCGGTCGTTAAGTGGTTAACAAAAAAAAATTTATTTCAATTGTATTTTTTTTTCATATTCTATTTCATATATAAATATCAATATATATTTCATATGTAAACTTTTTTGGGTTTTGTATATATATATATATATATGTATATGAATATATATATTGTAAAAAAAAAAAAAATACACAAGGTTACTAAAAAAAAATATATTTCAATTGTAAATATAAAACACAATTACAAATTAGAGGAGACTACTAGAACAGGCTAAAGAAAACAAATAGCTATTTTTTTGTTAATAACAATATAGTTCTGTTTTACTATACTCATTATGACTACACCACGCTGTTATGGTGGAACCTGTGACTTGCTCTAATTCCCACCATGTGACAATACTGGTGCTTGAGGATTGGCTGCACAGGAACCTAATGGCAACAAAGGGAGTGGAATTGCAGAAGTTTAGTAAGCTTCAGAAAATGTAAAATTGTGGCTCAGTGCATACAGCTGTGATGGCCGAGTGGTTAAGGCGTTGGACTCGAAATCCAATAGGGTTTCCCTGCGCAGGTTCAAATCCTGCTCACAGCGTGTGCCTTTTAAAAACATTCAGGCTAAGACAAGAAATGAAAAAATGCTACATTGATGAAAATGTAACGATTACAAAGTTTACTTTAGTAGTAGCTTTTTTCTTATTTTGTAAAGTATGCCCAGGACGTAAAAAATAAAACATTTCCTCTATCACCAAAAAATGTGTCTCTTTCCCCCTCTTCCTCTCTTTTTTTTTGGCCAGGCGAACGTACCAACCCCAGGCGAACGTACCAACCCCTAACATTAGAAACTAGATCCAAAGAGAAAAAATGCTTGAGAACATTTGACCATGAACTAGTGATCCACCGATACCATTTTTTTTACTTGTACGAGTACCGGTACTTTTTTACTGACTAATTACCGATATCTACCGCAACTGTTTTGTTTACACTTCAGCTGCCAACAATAGTACAAAGCATTAAAAGTTATTTACAAATTAAAGAAATATATATATTTAATTTTTTTTTTACCTTTTTTTAATGTGAAACGTGTATATGTTAAAGGTGTAAAAATATTAACAAACAAAGCAAACAAAAAAAAGTTTAAAATTAATAGTTTATAAAATAGAAATGAACGAAAAAAAATTAGCAGGAAAATAATAATTAAATGGAAAAGGAGAATAAGGAGTTAATTAACCACTTGCCGACCAGCGCACACACTTTTACGTCAGCAGAATGGCACGGACAGGCAAGTGGGCGTACAGGTACGTCCCTTTAAATTTGCCGCCGTGTGGGCGCGCGTGTCACAGAGCTGCAGAACGGGGGGATGCCTGTGTAAACAAGGCATCTCCCTGTTCTGCCTAGTGACAGGACACTGATCTTCTGCTCCCTCTCATCGGACTAAACTGAGGAAAACATTTGTTTGTTTATATATTTTTTGGGGATATTTATTATAGCAAAAAGTAAAAAATATTGCTTTTTTTTCAAAATTTTCGCTCTATTTTTGTTTATAGCACAAAAAATAAAAACCGCAGAGGTGATCGAATACCACCAAAAGAAAGCTCTATTTGTGGGAAAAAAAGGACGTCAATTTTGTTTGGGAGCCACATCGAACGACTGCGCAATTGTCCGTTAAAGCGACGCAGTTCTGAATCGCAAAAAGTGGCCCAGTCATTGGGCAGCCAAATCCTCCGGGGCTGAAGTGGTTAAGGCTGATTAGTCTAAATTAAGGGTTAATAAGGCGTTAAACAGGAACACTTCATAAAAAAAAAAAAAAAAAAAAAAAACTGTTTTCTTTACTTGACATCTTGCTTTAAACTGACTTCATCTGCAGGTTGAAGTTCATCCCTTTGATCTGTAGATGAATAAATAGAAAGATACAAAAAGAAACAATCTTTTTATCCTTCTGTTTTAGTGGCTGAGCAATGTTGTTGATAAACATTGCCCTGCTGCTTTTTTTTATGACAGCTCCAATTGCCGGGACTTCGTTTACACTTCAGATGTCAACAGGGGAACCCCGCTGACAGCTGAATGAGTCATTGGTTGCTAAAGACCCAACGGCCACGTTCCTTAACAACCGATAATGACTGGCTTTTTTTTTTTTTTACACTTTTTTTTTTTTTAAAGGGTAAATTTATTGAGATATAGACAAAATCTTATACAGTGCACTTTACATACATCATGTAAAGAAAATGGTTACACATATGCGGTACAGTTTTGATAAATCCAACAATAAACATATCTGTAACACGTGCGTGTTTCACATCCTTCTTGTATCTATGTTATACCACAACCTACACTAGACATCCAAACAATCTGTGCTGCACTTCCATCTTACATGTATCTTTTCATTTTATATTTTTCTCTTTTTTTTTTTTTTTTTATATTATTCATTTATTATTTATTTAATATTTTATTTTTATTATCAACTTTCCAAGTATGGATTAACATTGCTAACCCCAACAGCTACTTCCCTCCCACCCCCCTCTTTTCGAACTAAAGCTTGATCCATATGGTACTAGGCTGGTATAAGTATGGTCCTGATCTTACTGCAGTAGGTATCTCACCACTATATAAATATATATATGTATATGAATCTCCCCTCGACTATCCTAGTGCGCTTCTGTCTCCTCATTGAGAATCTGAGTCATCCTTCAACCATCCCGACCATATTTTGTCGAATTTCTGCGGGCATCCTCTGGAGGCGTATGTCAGCTTGTATAGTGGTAGTGCTTGGTTCACCATTTCTATCCAATTCTGTAATGTGGGAGGGGTCGGCTCCCTCCATCTAAGTGCTATCGCCTTCTTTGCGTAACAAAAAAGAATTCTGAGGAGTTTTTTCTGCGAGTCCGATATCCCTTCCTCCTCCAGATCGCCTAAGAGGCATCTGGCCGGAGAATAGATATTAGGAATGTCCATCTTTTCTTCCAGAAAGTGTAAGATTGTTTTCCAAAATACCATCACTTTAGGGCACATCCATACCATATGGAAGAAATCCCCCATTTCATTTTTACATCTGGGGCATTCTGACGTGTCCCTTCTTCCCATTCTATACAACCTATGTGGAGTGTAATAAATCCTGTGCAGATAATTGAATTGTAGTAATTTGTCTCTGGCTGACACCATCGCCGGTATAAGGGAGTCTAGGATCTCAGTCCACGACTCCTCTGACATGGATGGTATATCTCTCCTCCATTGTGCTGCCACCCTTTCCAGTCCAGCGGAAGAGGGTGCCAGCAGACTGAAATAGTACCTGGAGATGAGTTTAGCGTGATCCTCCTCCGCTATCATTTTTTCCGTGCATGAGGGGGCAAGTGCCACCCCCCCTCCCCCATACTGGGCTCTAGCTGCGTGTCGCAGTTGTAGGTAACGAAAGAAAAAGGTATTGGGCAGATTATGTTCTGTCTTGAGATCTGCAAAGGTTCTAATCCTCCCTTCCCTGAACAATTGGTGGGCATACTTTACCCCATATTCCGCCCAACACTCCCCATCTGGAATTTTATATATTTCCTGCAGTTGCGGGTTGCACCACAGGGGGGCGTTCGGGGATCTCGTTAGGCTAGTTCCCTTCATTCGGGCATTGCACATGTGAAATATTTTGTAAGATAACTTCAATAACCCCGCTCCCTGTTCCGGGTATGGTCCGTCCCGATACACAACATTATTCAGAGCTTCATATGAATGTACCTGGGCCGCCTGAGTGGCAACCGAGGCGTTCTCCATTTTGGGGAAGCCCCACCAGTGTACATGCGTTAGCTGTGCAGCTAGATAGTAACATTGAAGATCAGGTAACGCCAATCCACCCGATCTCATTGGTAAATACAATGTGTCCACTGACACCCTGGCTGGTTTTGCCCCCCACAAGAAGGGCAGAAGCATTGTATTAATCTCTGAAAACAATTTTTTGGGTATGTACACCGGAGCATGCCACATCAGGTATAAGAACCTAGGGAGATAAATCATTTTATATATATTCACTTTACCAAGGAGGTTAAGGGGTAATTTGTTCCATACCTGAAGACTATCCTTAAGACGTGCTAGCAAGGGAGTTATGTTATTAGTGATGAATGTGTTCAGCGGTAACTGTATCTCGACCCCCAAATAACGGAAGCGAGATACCACCTGTAGCGGGACCTCCGGAGGGAGAATCGGTGTGCACGTGGAGCAGAACGGGAAAATCACTGATTTATTCCAATTAACTTTAAAGCCAGAATATATTCCAAATCCGGATATTCTGTCTAAGGCTGCTGTCAAGGACCCCTCCTCATCCGCCAGGTACAGGAGCATGTCATCAGCGTAAAGTGATGTCTTTTCTTCCCTTTCGCCCACCATGCAACCCCTAATCTTCCCATCCCCCCTCAGCACAGCCGCCAGGGGTTCAATGGCCAGGGCGAACAGCAGGGGCGACAAAGGGCACCCCTGTCTGGTGCCCCTCGCTATTTTAAAATGGTCAGTGATGGTATTGTTCACCCTTAATCGTGCTACCGGTTCCGCATATAATAGCTCTACCCAGGCTATAAATCTAGGACCAAACCCGAGCCGCCCAAGGACTGCAACCAAATATGGCCATTCAATAGAGTCAAAAGCTTTGTGGGTATCCAGGGATACCACAATCCTAGTATCCGGTGTTGGGCCCGCAGTTTGTAATATCGTGAAAAGACGTCTCAGGTTTATGGCCGTTGAGCGCGTCGGTATAAATCCCGTTTGATCAGGATGAATAATAGATGCTATAACTTTATTCAGTCTGGCTGCAAGAAGTTTGGCTAGGATCTTGGCATCTACATTAATTAATGAAATGGGCCTATATGATTCACACTGCTCGTGGTCCTTGTGCGGCTTAGGTATTAGTACAATTAACGCCTCCCTGAGGGAATCTGGAAGCCTCCCCAGCTCCCTAGCATTATTATATACTTCAAGTAACTTTGGTATCAAACTTTCCCTGTATGTATCATACCACTCCACAGGGTATCCATCTAAACCTGGTGTCTTGTTTGGTGTCAGGGCGCTAATGGCCCCCGATATCTCTTCAGCAGACAGTGGGAGCTCTAGCTCCTGTGATGCTTCCTCCGACAAATCCAGAAGCGGGATATGGGCCAGGTAACTCTGTACCTCCTCTTGCCCATATGTCACCTTGGAAGAGTATAAGTCAGAATAGAATGTGATGAATGCGTTAGCTATATCACTTTGCGATGTGCACAGATTGTTCTGTCTGTCAAATACCCGTGGGATAGAAGCGGTTGGTTGTTGCGAATGTGCTAGGTATGCTAATAGTCTGCTATTTTTGTTACCGAATTCAAATATCCTCTGAGACTGGTACAGAAGCTTTTTTTGTGTTTTTTCCACTAGGACTAAGTCAAGCTGCCTAACTTCCTCCCTCCAAATTTTATGATTTTCCTCTGTGGGACTTTTAATATATTCCACCTCTGCACTCGTGGCCTTTTGTTCAGAGTCTTTCAGTTTCCATTCCCGATCTGACCTAAGCTGTTTAATAAGACCTCCCGTAGAGCCTCTAAGTGTCGCCTTAAACGCATCCCATGTGGTTCCCACTGGTACTTCCCCTCTATTTTCTATCCAGAATGTGTTGATAGATTTTTGTGTGGCTCTCTCGAATATTTCCTCCTTGAGCCATAAGGGGCTCAGTCTCCATATATTAAGTCCTCTCGGTCTCTCTAGATCAATAGAGATCATGAGTGGCGAGTGGTCTGAGACAGCTCTGGGGAGATACTGGACATCCACTACTCTGGGTAGCAGTTCTGTGGATACAAAGCACATGTCTATTCTAGACAGGGTACCGAACGTGGCAGAGTAGCATGAGTACGCCCTGGTGTTTGGGTGTTTCCACCTCCACGCCTCCGTAAGATTGTATGGTTTCATGCCCGCCTCCAATGGGGAGCTGTCCATAGCCGCCATGCCAAATCTATCCATTACAGGTGACAGCACCACGTTCAGATCCCCTGCCAGAATTATGGGTCCCTCGGCCACCCCCACAATTAATGACATTAGTTCCTCCCACGTCCCCAACACAAATGGGGGGGGGGATGTATATTGCCACAAAGGTATATGGCTTATTATCAATGAGCAGGATTATAATCACATACCTTCCCATTGGGTCTGTCTTGATCAGCTTGGTCGTGCAAAGCAATGTTTTATACACTAATATCGAGACTCCTCTCGCATAATTGGAGTATGTAGAGTGGAATGCTCTGTTTACAAAAGCTTTGTGAAGGGCCAATGTTCTAGAGCCCACCAAATGTGTTTCCTGGAGGAAAACAATATTCGGTTTGCATTTTTGTATGTGTTTAAATATCAGAGCTCTCTTAATCCTGGAATTAAGACCATGCACATTCCAAGATATTACTTTAAGAGCCTGCATGGTGGGGGACCTGGACAATTGACACTGTGGGTGGCACTGCCTTCTGCCTTACCCACCCAGTTTGCAAATAAACCACATAAAAATTCACATACAGTATTAAGCTTAGTTCATCCCCTACCTGACCCTGTACCCCATACCAGTCTGTCATGAAATTGTTTAGTTCATACCCGTAACCTTTTGATCCATAACGTAGGATCACAACATCCCTTCCCCCCTCCCTGCCCGCAGCCCCCAACCTCCCACGGACTTTATCCCCAAACATTGGATTAAACCAAAAAAAGAAAAAAGAGTCACCCTCGGGGGGTAATACCTCCAATCCAGCCGGATCGGAGGTGCAAGGGTGAGTATGTGAGAGTTTGTGGAGCCACTTACGAACCGCGCCGGTAGCTGCCTGTAGTCTTCAAGCCTTGCTTCTTCTATGTTTTACAAGGATTTTCACCAGTCTCTTTGGACACTGCTGATATGTACCTGTTAGTCAGTCTGGGTGCTCCATCCAAGTTATGCAATAGGGTAAGGAGGATTCATCTTCCCGGACCCAGTGTTTCCAGCCATTGATTTGCTTCCTTTGGAGAAATAAAAAACTGGGTCTTTCCCTGATGTACCACCCGCAGCCGTGCAGGGTATAACATGCTGTATGGGAGACTGCGTTCCCGCAGGCGCAGCTTCACACTCTGAAAAGCTGCTCTCTGCTTCTGCGTTGCAGCTGAGAAATCTGGAAAGATGGTGATTCTCTGGTTCCCACACATAAGCTCTGGCATAGTGCGGGCTTTGCGGAGGATAGTCTCTTTATCTCTGAAGTAGAGAAATCTGGCCAGCAGAGGTCTGGGGTATCTGCCCGGTTGTGGGGCCCTCAGGGGGATTCTATGGGCGCGCTCTATGGCGAATAAGTGTGAGAAGCTGTCCGCTCCAAAGGTCTGTTGGAGCCAGGACAGGAGGAATTCCTCTGGGCTTTTACCCTCCACCCCTTCAGGGAATCCCAGGAACCTCAGGTTGTTTCTCCTGAGTCTGTCTTCAATGTCCCCGAGTTTGGCCTCCTGGGATTTGTGGTCCGCCGCGACATCTCTCACCTGTACCATAAGCGGGTTAAGATCATCCTCCACCGCCCCAATTCTTTGTTCTGCGTTAGTGACCCGATGTCTGATCTTCTTGACATCATCTTTAAGCAGTGCAAAGTCCACTCTGATATTTTCTATCTGCGTGGTTAGCGCCACATGGCAGCTCTTTATAGTGTCCATGATCTGAGCCAATGTCGGCTCGCCTGCCTGTGAACCGGAGCCTCCCTCCTCCACATCTGATGAAGGAGAGGGCAGGGGACCGGCTAGGGGGTCTGTCGGATCGGTCCAGTCCGTGTCCCCCTCGGTCCACTGGCGATCGCCCTGAGAAGGAGCTCCACGCTGTGTGGCAGCATGCTGGGCGCCATCTTGGCTGGCCTCATGTGCAAAACGGGCCAGACGATCCGCGGGTGTGCTGCCGGCCTTCGGGCCGTATTTATTTACCATCGTCATGTGCCCCAAGTATTCCTCAGCCGATCCAGGTGTCCAGGGAGAAATTTAGAAGCCTTAGGCAATGTAGGATTAGTTCAGGATCACAGCGCGGTCCGGAGCTCACAGAGAAACGCTCCTCACATACCGGAAGTTGGACACGCCCCCCTTTTTTTTTACACTTTAGCTGTCAGTGGAGGAATCCCACTGTCAGCTGAAAGAATGGAGCCTGAAAGTATCAGTTTCAGGTATCGGATCATTTTCACGAGTACCGATACTCGTCTAAATGCTTAGTATTGACATCGGTATTGGTGCAACCCTACTAAGAACATTTGACCAGCAGGGGAACTAATGTGATGGAGACTTCTGCCTTTGTGGAGAACCTTGTGAAAAGGGCCGATTGAATGGGTGATCGACCGCATGAACCTCCAGCTGCAGTGTGAAGCAACACATTAAGCAGTTGTATTATTACCAATCCTAAATGTGGCAAGTTCCTCCTAGTTGATAGGGATCTACCACCCACCACAACCGCAGGAGGCTGTGGGGCTCCTAAATTTCATACCAGACCATTCGAGTCTGGGCGGAACCAACCACAAAAACAAGCAAAAAGAAGAGGCATCACCCAAAATATGCTGCCCCCTGCTGGTCAAATGTTCTTAGCCTATTAACTGTCATGGTCGAATGCTCTTTAGCAATTTTTCTTCTTGTCCAACAAAACCTCCAAGACCCACAATGGCTGCCTTCATAAAAAAAACAGATCCTTCGAATCTGGTATGGATGTTAAGGAACCCCCCCCCCCCCCCAAAAAAAAAAAAAAAAAAGTAGGTAGGCCTAACAGTAAGGGCTGTGGTTAAAGCATTGGACTCGAAATCCAATGGGGTCTCCCCGCACAGGTTCAAGTCCTGTTCACAGCGTTTGAACTTTTAAATTAGGGGCATCATACAGGGGAACGTTAGTCTACGTACGAGCTTCAAAGCATCGCAAGCATCAAAACGTTCCTATCTGAATTAATGGAAACATGACAAATTTCTGCCAGCAAGCTACCAATTATCTTCTTCAACATCTCACAAAAATCAGTCTTCTTGGCCTATTCCATAAATTGAAGCCAAAAGATATGCCTATTTGCTGGTTCTACTAAATCTTGCCACCATCTTACAGGGTTTGCAACTTGAGGCACCATCCAGGGCCCACAATGAGAAAGGCCTTGATTAGTCATAGTTAGAGACCTGATATAAAAACTTTACCTGTAAATTTTAGCATCCAATTATATTTTGTGCATTTAATGGATCAACCAAAGCAATTCAGATGGTGTTGTGAACTGTGTGAGTAACAAGTCTTCTCTTCAAAATGATTATTGCATCAAGCTGTGATGGCCGAGCGGTTAAGGCGTTGGACTTGAAATCCAATGGGGTCTCCCCGCGCAGGTTCAAATCCTGCTCACAGCGTTCAAACTTTTAAATTTGGATGAAGTCGTAGAATTTTTTGTCTGTATATAGAGTATAAACTATAATACCAAAAGTATTGGGACACCTGCCTTTACACACACATGAACTTTAATGGCATCCCAGTCTAAGTTCAATATTGAGTTGGCCCACCCTTTGCTGCTATAACAGCTTCAACTCTTCTGGGAAGGCTGGTTTAGGAGTGTTTCAATGGGAATGTTTGACCATTCTTTCAAAAGCACATTTGTGAGGTCAGGGACTGATGTTGGACGAGAAGGCCTGTCTCACAGTCTCCGCTCTAATTGATCCCAAAGGTGTTCTATCGGGTTGAGGTCAGGACTTCTTGCAGGCCAATCAAGTTCCTTCACCCCAAACTCGCTCATCCATGTCTTTGTGGACCTTTCTTTGTGCACTGGTCCAAATCATTGGTGGAGGGGGGATTATGGTGTGGTGTTGTTTTTCAGGGGTTGGGTTTGGCCCCTTAGTTCCTGTGAAGGGAACGCTTAAGACGTCAGAATACCAAGACATTTTGGACAATTTGATGCTCCCAACTTTGTGGGAACAGTTTGGGGATGGCCCCTTCCTGTTCCAACATGACTGCACACCAGTGCACAAAGCAAGGTACATAAAGACATGGATGAGTGAGTTTGGGGTGGAGGAACTTGACTGGCCTGCAAAGAGTCCTGACCTTTGGGATGAATTAGAGCGGAGACTGTGAGCCAGGCCTTCTTGTCCAACATCAGTGCCTGACCTCACAAATGCCCTTCTGGAAGAATGGTCAAACATTCCTATAGATCAGGGGTAGGCAACCTGGGGCCCTCCAGCTGTTGCAAAACTACAAGTCCCATCTTGCCTCAGGGAGTAATTGTAACTTCCAGCCTTGCAATGCCTCATGGGAAATGCAGTTCCACAACAGCTGGAGGGCCCCAGGTTGCCTACCACTGCTATAGATACACTCCTAAACCTTGTGGGCAGCCTTCCCAGAAGGTTTGAAGCAGCTGTTCAAGGTGGGCCAACTCAATATTAAACCCTACGGACTAATGGCCCGTACACACGATCCGAATATCGTCCGAAAAATGTCGTCCGAGGAAGAATCGTACGATAATCGGGTCGTAAGTACAGGGCTTCCGTGAGACGATCATGACAGTTTATCCGATATTATTTTATCGGACATGCACGAAAATTTTCCTCGTACGCTACCTAATCGTACGATTTTCGTTTAGTCTGTACTAGGGCTGTGGAAATTAACTATTAATTCCTCAATTAATCGATTAATTTTTTTGATCAATCAAAATTCTTTTGATCGGTACTCACCTCTCCGACGGAACTCCGCCGGCTTCAGGGTCTTCAGGGAGTTCCGTTGGAGATCTGGTGACGTCACGAACACCGGTGGGGCTTGCCATGTCCATCTGAAGGGCTCCTTTGCTGTGCCTTCATATCTGCATGCTGGCGGGACCTTACTATCTGCGACACGCAAGGGCTGTTACACTTCCCTCTATCACTTCCCTCTATCAACCTGGGATTCTACAGCCATCCACTGGGAGTTGTGATAGTTCCCTTCACGGGACATCCACATGCCGACGGACTGATGTTATAACCCCTCCTCATCTGGATTCAGCAGTGGTATCGTTGTACACATTTTTATACCAGTATCATACTTGGCTACATGTTTTTATGACTGCTTTTGCTAGCGTTTGGTATTACTCGCACCATTTTTACAGTTTATGTAGCTACATCGATTTTATCTCCAGTGCAATATTTATTTTGTTACCTACTTGAAGACTATAAAAGTTTTAATGCTATTCCCATCGAGCGCTGCCTTTGTGTGTTTTTTGTATCCTGCTATCCATTTTTCTAGTGGATGGAAGCTGCACTGAGAATCGGCCTGCAAGGAGATCAGCTAAAAGTAGTTGAATCTGTATGTGCGTTATAATTAATCGAAGTTAGTCAATTAATCGATTAAAAAAAAATTGATTAATCAAACACGAAAATTTTAATCAGTAACAGCCCTAGTCTGTACAGTTGTCGTCCGAAAATACAACACAAATACATTACAACACATGACATCACTTCCGATTTTTTTTTTGTCGTACGAGAATTTTCTGGACTTTAGTAACCTATTCAAATTGTACTTGTGACTATTAAACGTAAAAAGAGTCGGACGATCTGTTGTCCGTATTTCGGATTGTGTGTATGTGGCATAAGACTGGGTTGCCATTAAAGTTCATGTGCGTGTAAAGGCAGGTGTCCCAATACTTTTGGTAATATAGTCTATATGGTTAAAGCAAGTATTGAATTATAACGGCCCTATTTCTGCATGCTTCTAACTAGACTGACTGAAAAGTTGAAGAAAGCTAAGAGAAGAAAATCAAGGCACTGCTGAGATTCGAACTCAGGATGAAGAAAATCAAGGCACTGCTGAGATTTGAACTCAGGATCTCCTGTTTACTAGACAGGCGCTTTAACCAACTAAGCCACAGCACCTTGGTGTTGAACATATGTTGCAGCTGCATTGTGGACAATATCTCTGAATACTGAAGAAAAAACAGTTTCTCTGTGACAATAGCACTGGGACAATACTAGAAAACTGGTAAAAGAAAATGTTTAAAGCAGTTGTATACTCGCTGCTGCTTTTTTTTTTTTTTCATACCTGAAAGGCAAAAGGCATAATGAGCTAGTATGCACCGCATACTAGCTCATTATGAAATACTTACCTTAGAACGAGGCGTCGGTAACTTACCTGGTCCACGCCGAGGGAGATGTCATCTTGCCACGGCGTGTCTTCCGGGTTATCACTGCTCCAGCGCTGTGAGTGGCTGGAGCGGCGATGTCGTCACTCCCGCGCGCTGGCAAGGTCCAATCCCTGCTGCGCATGCGCCGCTGCAGTCAGCGGCTCATTGCAAGGGGAATATCTCCTAAACCATACAAGCTTAGGAGATATTCTTTTTACCTACAGGTAAGCCTTATTATAGGCTTACCTGTAGGTAAAAGTTAAAAAACAGAGCATACAGAGCTTTAAGAACTACAGTATACTCAGCTCTGAAAGGTTTTACCCCATTCATGACCAGGCCATTTTGTGCAATTTAGCCCTGAGCGGTCATACAACACTGTGCCCAAACAAAATGTATATCGTTTTGTTCTCACATTTCTTTTGGTGATATTTGATCACCAGTGTTTTTTTTTTATATGAACAAAAAATTACTGAAAATTTTGAAAAAAAACTCAATAACTTTGTACTTTCTGCTATAAAACATATCCAATAAAAAAAGTGTATATTGGATGATTTGCGTGAAAGTTATAGCATTTACAAACAATGGAATATATACGGGAATATTTTTTTTTATACTACTAGTGGCAATGATCAGTGACTTACAACATCAAAGTGGGACATCATACAGGGGAACGTTAATCTACAAACTTTAAAGCATCGCAAGCATCAAAACGTTCTGAATTAATGGAAACGTGACAAATTTCTGCCAGCGAGCTACCAATTATCTTCTTCAAAATCTCACAAAAATTAATCTTCCTGGCCTATTCCATGACCGGAAGTCAAAAGATATGCCTATTTGCTGGTTCTACTATATCTTGCCTATCTAACAGGGTTTGGAACTTGAGGCACCATCCAGGGCCCACTATGAGAAAGGCCTTGATATTAGGGCTGTTACTGATTAAAATGTTCGTGTTCAATTAATCGTTTTTTTTTTAAATCGATTAATCGACTAATTTCGATTAATTATAACGCACATACAGATCTAACTACTTTTAGCTAATCTCCTTGCAGGCCGATTCCCAGTGCAGCTAACAACCACTGGAAAAATGGATAGCAGGATACAAAAAACACACAAAGGCAGCGCTCGACGGGAATAGCATTAAAACTTTCATAGTCTTCAAGTAGGTAACAAAATAAATATTGCACTGGAGATAAAATCGATGTAGCTACATAAACTATAAAAATGGTGCGAGTAATACCAAACAGTAGCATAAGCAGTCATAAAAACATGTAGCTAAGTATGATACTGGTATAAAAATGTGTACAACGATACCACTGCTGAATCCAGATGAGGAGGGGTTAACATCAGTCCGTCGGCATGTAGATGTCCCGTGAAGGGAACTATCACAACTCCTAGTGGATGGCTGTAGAATCCCAGGTTGATAGAGGGAAGTGATAGAGGGAAGTGTAACAGCCCTTGCGTGTGGCAGATAGTTAGGTCCCGCCGGCATGCAGATATGAAGGCGCAGCAAAGGAGCCCTTCAGATGGACACGGCAAGCCCCGCGGGTGTCCGTGACGTCACCAGATCTCCAACGGAACTCCCTGAAGACCCGGAAGCCGGCGGAGAGGTGAGTACCGATCAAAAAAACTTTGATCGATCAAAAAAATTAATTGATTAATCAAGGAATTAATAGTTAATTTCCACAGCCCTACTTGATATACAGTCATAGCTAGAGACATGAATTGAAAACTTTACCTATAAATTTTAGCATCCAGTTATATTTTGTGCATTTAATGGATCAACCACAGCAATTCAGATGGCATTGAGAACTGTGTGAGTACAACTCTTCATAACAGTGGTTAAAGCGTTGGACTTGAAATCCAATGGGGTCTCCCCACGCAGGTTCAAATCCTGCTCACAGCGCATTGCTTTTTTACTTTGACATTGTATTTCAACTTTTTTTTTTATTGTGTTCTATTTTACAATTACTTGTTATAGTATTCAACCTTATGTAGCCACCCCCTCACCCCGTCCTCTTCAGCTAGGGGTATGTCACGCGACAGAGTGAGGTGCGCCACGGCCCATGTCCTCCCCATTACGGCGGGTGAGGTGAAGGCCAATACCTGATGTTTCCTCGGGCCAGTGTGTCCTGAGCATGTACCGAGTCTGTCGTGCAGAAACCACCCAACCACCCTTTGCTCCCATTAACAGAGTCCATACACCGATCACAGTACAACTGTTGGTTTATTTCGTATCTCCACATACAGGCAATGTGATGGCATGATACAGTGAGATGAGCAGGTCGAGGCACTATAATGATCTGGGTCCCTACACTCCCTATGCTATAACCAAGGGTTGTAGGAGTCTTGACATGAATACCTCCGTTGCGTTGCGGCCCCTATCAGGGAAAGATGTCCTCCAAGGGAGTTACCGAAGGCCCATCCGTCACCGGGTTGACACTACACCGGGTCTTCGAACGGGTGACCTCCCCAGCCTCCTCACCTCAGATGCGGGTCCCCTCGCAAGGGGCGCCCAGGAGCAACTTCACCCTCGCGGGACCCAGTCGGAGTCACCGGGTCCCAGGCCTCCTCAATAGTACCTCACCCCAGGCTGAAGGTGCCTGGGATGGACTCCATCTTCATTCCGGCCAGGCCTAGGGCACCTAGGCCGGAACCTTGAACCGCCCGCACCCAGGCCTAAGGTGCCTGGGTGCGTGAAGAGATGATCCCCCGAAAAAGACGACCTCGTGGCGAGGGCGTCTCCCCCTTTTATCTCCTCCCGTCGATACCACGGCGGGTTCCCCGCCCCGGCCATACCATCTCCAGGAAGGGACAAAGAAGGGTAGCACTTCGGTAGTGATTCTACCCTGAGCCAGTAGGTACACTGACACCCACTGGTCAAGGAGAATATTACACCACCCAATCCTCCACGAATAACAAAAAGGGGTCTGAACCCTAACACAATTACACACTTGGGTCACACTACCCCCAGGTGTATCCCACTAAATTGAGGACCCCGCTACACACTCCCCCCTGTGATTTGACGCTGGTCCCCAGAGTCAGGTGCACACCCATGTCTCCCAAAGAGTGGTGACATGAAGTGGGCCCCAGAGGCTATCCCTCAAATTTTTTTCTAAGTGTGCCAAGACCTGCTCAAAAGGGAAAAGGGAAATATAAAACGATAAACATTTGTATAAGACATCTATTCTGTACACATGTACAATCCCTCCCATCGCTGTCTAAGAACCACCCCACTCTCAGTAGTCTTGACCGATGAATCTCCTGCAGAAGGGAAACAACACAAAGAAAACACATCCTAACACTCTGTGTTAACTTGGCATGAGTGGGTCCGTCAGCCGAGAGACCTGCTCACTCCAATAAGTAAGTAATGCATGTGTAGCATTTCGAACAACCGTTGCACAACACTGCCACCTGGTGACAGAGCTGCGGTAATGACACTTGCCAAAGTCTTCATTCTTCCTGCTTTCCTACTCTGACTCTACCCCAAAAGTCTCTGCCGTTGGCACATGAAGAAAAGGGAGGAAAAAAAACCCACAACAGCTCCCAAGTCTCCAGTGAGTAAAAGAAAAGCCCAAATCAAAACAAAAGTAGGGCACAGTTCTAGGCGTCTGGGAATGTCTCTTCCAGAAAAGTTTCAACAGCAACGAGATAGGAGCTCACTTCTCCTATAAGTAGAACCTTGGATCCGGCAGAAACAGAGGCTTCAGGTGCCCGTCAAACACTTCCACCGAATACTCGACATCCTCTCCTTCTTTCCTACAGATGAGCACCTTATCGGCATGAATATGGCGCCCAAGTCTCCAATCAGCTCTGCAGTCCTTGAACTTTTTAGACACAGGCGGCGAACATGACAGATATCGCCTGGCATGGGGTACTTTAAGCTTTTCCCATACAAACTCGTCATACCACCTTGATCGCAGGACCTCAACTTCATACAATAAGTCCCGAGGCAAGTAGGGGTACTCCCACCCATATTCACGGGCGACTCTCTGGGAGAAAAGTCTCTGCAATCTGGCTAGAGGCGGCATCACATCTCGCTCACCTTCTCCTGGTTGTACGATGGCCTCCGGGTGCCGAGGTACCTTCACCATCTCGGGTTGCTTTGTCTTTGGTGCCCGCAACGAAGCACGCTGCGTCCCCTCCATCAGAGCGGGTGATGTAGTTGAATGAGGAAAGTTATTTGGAGGACTAGGCTTCCTCAATAACTCCGGGGCTTGCACCCGGAGCGTACTGTCTTCTATGGACATGGGGGAATCCTGTGGCTTACTCTGCACGGGTAGCGGGCGTCTGTCCCAGCCCTTCCGGTGAAACAGCTCGTCTATTTCCCCGTCATCCCCACAGTCTGACAACGACTCTAGGTCGGAGGTGTCATACATCTCGGCTGGAAGGTAGTCTCTAGTAGACGGAAGGCTACCCTCCCTTTCGGGCTCCACCGGCTGTGAACTCCCGACACCTCCAACCAACACCACAGTCCCAGCCCCTAGCTCACCTGGACCTTCTGAAGAACTGGGATGTCCGGGACTCTCTTCTCTACCGGCGCCATCCAGCCCAGGCAAGCGGCGGGGTGAAGCTCGACCACGACCATAGGATGCCTGCACTAGGCCTATCTTTCTCTTCGGGGGTGGCAGCAGGGAGTCTGTGGTGACCGAAGCAGTGTCTTCGGATTTTTCTCTCTCAGTCTCTGGTTGGGCAGTCACTTCGCCCTGGTCAGCGCGTACGGGGACCTCCGCAGAGGCCTGGATCTCTCCCTCCGGAGTGGCGGTTCCTGTGATGCAGTTGAGGCGTAGGGCCTGGGGCCTTTCCGTGTATGGTTCAACCTCAAAAAGGAACTCCTTGCATGCCTCACATCGCCCGAATGGCTTTAGTTGGACCACCAGTCCCAAACATCCGGGACAGATCACACCGAGAGCCTCCGTGTCTCTGCATGAATACAGAGCCAACTGTCCTCGGGGCCTAAGTCTTATCCCGTGTCTGTCAGGGGAGCAGCAAATGCAGTCATCTTCATAGGGTAAGACACCGGCATCCACGGAGAGCTTGAATTCATTCCGACCACTTGCTGTTCCATCACGCGCTGACCACGCGCCGGAGTCTCCACATGTATCTCCACACGTGGCCAGACTCCTCCCACAACTTGTACGTTTTTGCGGGCTTCTGCCAGCCTCCGCCCACAAATTGTACAGTCATGGGGTGCCTCGTGTCGCAGTGCATTAACAGTCCCCACATGTAGTACTTCACACGGCTGGACCTCTCCCTTTTTACGCTCCTCTGCGTGGGCCTTTCCCGACTTAGGGTCATGTCCACAACTCCGAGCAGGGATGCACTTTGGCCAATCACATGGCCGACCTGTTCGGAACTCCTCCGGGCAGCAAAGTTCAAACACAGACGTTCTCAGTTCCATCGCCAAGACACACACAAATCCCGGACGAGCCCCCACGTGTAGCCACCCCCTCACCCCGTCCTCTTCAGCTAGGGGTATGTCACGCGACAGAGTGAGGTGCGCCACGGCCCATGTCCTCCCCATTACGGCGGGTGAGGTGAAGGCCAATACCTGATGTTTCCTCGGGCCGGTGTGTCCTGAGCATGTACCGAGTCTGTCGTGCAGAAACCACCCAACCACCCTTTGCTCCCATTAACAGAGTCCATACACCGATCACAGTCCAACTGTTGGTTTATTTCGTATCTCCACATACAGGCAATGCGATGGCATGATACGGTGAGATGAGCAGGTCGAGGCACTATAATGATCTGGGTCCCTACACTCCCTATGCTATAACCAAGGGTTGTAGGAGTCTTGACATGAATACCTCCGTTGCGTTGCGGCCCCTATCAGGGAAAGATGTCCTCCAAGGGAGTTACCGAAGGCCCATCCGTCACCGGGTTGACACTACACCGGGTCTTCGAACGGGTGACCTCCCCAGCCTCCTCACCTCAGATGCGGGTCCCCTCGCAAGGGGCGCCCAGGAGCAACTTCACCCTCGCGGGACCCAGTCGGAGTCACCGGGTCCCAGGCCTCCTCAATAGTACCTCACCCCAGGCTGAAGGTGCCTGGGATGGACTCCATCTTCATTCCGGCCAGGCCTAGGGCACCTAGGCCGGAACCTTGAACCGCCCGCACCCAGGCCTAAGGTGCCTGGGTGCGTGAAGAGATGATCCCCCGAAAAAGACGACCTCGTGGCGAGGGCGTCTCCCCCTTTTATCTCCTCCCGTCGATACCACGGCGGGTTCCCCGCCCCGGCCATACCATCTCCAGGAAGGGACAAAGAAGGGTAGCACTTCGGTAGTGATTCTACCCTGAGCCAGTAGGTACACTGACACCCACTGGTCAAGGAGAATATTACACCACCCAATCCTCCACGAATAACAAAAAGGGGTCTGAACCCTAACACAATTACACACTTGGGTCACACTACCCCCAGGTGTATCCCACTAAATTGAGGACCCCGCTACACACTCCCCCCTGTGATTTGACGCTGGTCCCCAGAGTCAGGTGCACACCCATGTCTCCCAAAGAGTGGTGACATGAAGTGGGCCCCAGAGGCTATCCCTCAAATTTTTTTCTAAGTGTGCCAAGACCTGCTCAAAAGGGAAAAGGGAAATATAAAACGATAAACATTTGTATAAGACATCTATTCTGTACACATGTACAATCCCTCCCATCGCTGTCTAAGAACCACCCCACTCTCAGTAGTCTTGACCGATGAATCTCCTGCAGAAGGGAAACAACACAAAGAAAACACATCCTAACACTCTGTGTTAACTTGGCATGAGTGGGTCCGTCAGCCGAGAGACCCGCTCACTCCAATAAGTAAGTAATGCATGTGTAGCATTTCGAACAACCGTTGCACAACACTGCCACCTGGTGACAGAGCTGCGGTAATGACACTTGCCAAAGTCTTCATTCTTCCTGCTTTCCTACTCTGACTCTACCCCAAAAGTCTCTGCCGTTGGCACATGAAGAAAAGGGAGGAAAAAAAACCCACAACAGCTCCCAAGTCTCCAGTGAGTAAAAGAAAAGCCCAAATCAAAACAAAAGTAGGGCACAGTTCTAGGCGTCTGGGAATGTCTCTTCCAGAAAAGTTTCAACAGCAACGAGATAGGAGCTCACTTCTCCTATAAGTAGAACCTTGGATCCGGCAGAAACAGAGGCTTCAGGTGCCCGTCAAACACTTCCACCGAATACTCGACATCCTCTCCTTCTTTCCTACAGATGAGCACCTTATCGGCATGAATATGGCGCCCAAGTCTCCAATCAGCTCTGCAGTCCTTGAACTTTTTAGACACAGACGGCGAACATGACAGATATCGCCTGGCATGGGGTACTTTAAGCTTTTCCCATACAAACTCGTCATACCACCTTGATCGCAGGACCTCAACTTCATACAATAAGTCCCGAGGCAAGTAGGGGTACTCCCACCCATATTCACGGGCGACTCTCTGGGAGAAAAGTCTCTGCAATCTGGCTAGAGGCGGCATCACATCTCGCTCACCTTCTCCTGGTTGTACGATGGCCTCCGGGTGCCGAGGTACCTTCACCATCTCGGGTTGCTTTGTCTTTGGTGCCCGCAACGAAGCACGCTGCGTCCCCTCCATCAGAGCGGGTGATGTAGTTGAATGAGGAAAGTTATTTGGAGGACTAGGCTTCCTCAATAACTCCGGGGCTTGCACCCGGAGCGTACTGTCTTCTATGGACATGGGGGAATCCTGTGGCTTACTCTGCACGGGTAGCGGGCGTCTGTCCCAGCCCTTCCGGTGAAACAGCTCGTCTATTTCCCCGTCATCCCCACAGTCTGACAACGACTCTAGGTCGGAGGTGTCATACATCTCGGCTGGAAGGTAGTCTCTAGTAGACGGAAGGCTACCCTCCCTTTCGGGCTCCACCGGCTGTGAACTCCCGACACCTCCAACCAACACCACAGTCCCAGCCCCTAGCTCACCTGGACCTTCTGAAGAACTGGGATGTCCGGGACTCTCTTCTCTACCGGCGCCATCCAGCCCAGGCAAGCGGCGGGGTGAAGCTCGACCACGACCATAGGATGCCTGCACTAGGCCTATCTTTCTCTTCGGGGGTGGCAGCAGGGAGTCTGTGGTGACCGAAGCAGTGTCTTCGGATTTTTCTCTCTCAGTCTCTGGTTGGGCAGTCACTTCGCCCTGGTCAGCGCGTACGGGGACCTCCGCAGAGGCCTGGATCTCTCCCTCCGGAGTGGCGGTTCCTGTGATGCAGTTGAGGCGTAGGGCCTGGGGCCTTTCCGTGTATGGTTCAACCTCAAAAAGGAACTCCTTGCATGCCTCACATCGCCCGAATGGCTTTAGTTGGACCACCAGTCCCAAACATCCGGGACAGATCACACCGAGAGCCTCCGTGTCTCTGCATGAATACAGAGCCAACTGTCCTCGGGGCCTAAGTCTTATCCCGTGTCTGTCAGGGGAGCAGCAAATGCAGTCATCTTCATAGGGTAAGACACCGGCATCCACGGAGAGCTTGAATTCATTCCGACCACTTGCTGTTCCATCACGCGCTGACCACGCGCCGGAGTCTCCACATGTATCTCCACACGTGGCCAGACTCCTCCCACAACTTGTACGTTTTTGCGGGCTTCTGCCAGCCTCCGCCCACAAATTGTACAGTCATGGGGTGCCTCGTGTCGCAGTGCATTAACAGTCCCCACATGTAGTACTTCACACGGCTGGACCTCTCCCTTTTTACGCTCCTCTGCGTGGGCCTTTCCCGACTTAGGGTCATGTCCACAACTCCGAGCAGGGATGCACTTTGGCCAATCACATGGCCGACCTGTTCGGAACTCCTCCGGGCAGCAAAGTTCAAACACAGACGTTCTCAGTTCCATCGCCAAGACACACACAAATCCCGGACGAGCCCCCACGTGTAGCCACCCCCTCACCCCGTCCTCTTCAGCTAGGGGTATGTCACGCGACAGAGTGAGGTGCGCCACGGCCCATGTCCTCCCCATTACGGCGGGTGAGGTGAAGGCCAATACCTGATGTTTCCTCGGGCCGGTGTGTCCTGAGCATGTACCGAGTCTGTCGTGCAGAAACCACCCAACCACCCTTTGCTCCCATTAACAGAGTCCATACACCGATCACAGTCCAACTGTTGGTTTATTTCGTATCTCCACATACAGGCAATGCGATGGCATGATACGGTGAGATGAGCAGGTCGAGGCACTATAATGATCTGGGTCCCTACACTCCCTATGCTATAACCAAGGGTTGTAGGAGTCTTGACATGAATACCTCCGTTGTGTTGCGGCCCCTATCAGGGAAAGATGTCTTCCAAGGGAGTTACCGAAGGCCCATCCGTCATCGGGTTGACACTACACCGGGTCTTCGAACGGGTGACCTCCCCAGCCTCCTCACCTCAGATGCGGGTCCCCTCGCAAGGGGCGCCCTGGAGCAACTTCACCCTCGCGGGACCCAGTCGGAGTCACCGGGTCCCAGGCCTCCTCAATAGTACCTCACCCCAGGCTGAAGGTGCCTGGGATGGACTCCATCTTCATTCCAGCCAGGCCTAGGGTGCCTAGGCCGGAACCTTGAACCGCCCGCACCCAGGCCTAAGGTGCCTGGGTGCGTGAAGAGATGATCCCCCGAAAAAGACGACCTCGTGGCGAGGGCGTCTCCCCCTTTTATCTCCTCCCGTCGATACCACGGCGGGTTCCCCGCCCCGGCCGTACCATCTCCAGGAAGGGACAAAGAAGGGTAGCACTTCGGTAGTGATTCTACCCTGAGCCAGTAGGTACACTGACACCCACTGGTCAAGGAGAATATTACACCACCCAATCCTCCACGAATAACAAAAAGGGGTCTGAACCCTAACACAATTACACACTTGGGTCACACTACCCCCAGGTGTATCCCACTAAATTGAGGACCCCGCTACACTTACATAGAAACTGTAAAATATGGCACTTTCTTTTTACAAAAGGATATGCTTTAAAACTTTGGCAAACAATAGATTTAAACATGGATATTAACACACCAGGTAGCCCCACCCTGGCTCGAGGGTTGAAGATGGCAAACAACAGGTTGCAATCAGATGTAAATGAGAATGGAAACACATTTGAATATCTACAGGAACCTCTGCATACTTTTTTGTGAAAGTTTCCTGTGAACTTTGTGGCTGGCTCTCCTCCGAACAATGGTGAAGGAATACCTCCGTCCTTAGTTTGAAACACTTTGGAGAAACAGGGAGATCCAGAGAGCATAGTCTAGGGTGACCACATTTCCAAACTACCATTCAGGGACACCCTCCCTTCCCAAAAATCAGCTTGTTCTGTAGGGGGCGGGATTGTGCTCCTCCAGACATTCCCGGCCAGGACAAGTACTGTCAGTGAGTAAAGCAGTGATGGGGCGGCCTTTTTTGGGGGCATCAGATTGGCCCGGGGGGTGGCTGTGTCAGTTTCATTCCGGGACACTGTATTGTCCTGGAATGAAGGTGCCCGGGACAGACCTGCAAAATCCCTGACTGTCCCGGGCAATCCGGGACACGTGGTCACCCTACACCTAAGCCATCTTTCCTTCGCACCTGCCCTCTTTGTTAAAAGAGTGAAGGAACTTTAAATTGCTTTCAAGGGGGTTTTCTGTAGTCTTGATTTTGGTCACTCCTTCTCCTGTAACAGCTTTTGGTGCTATTGTAAACATGTAGATGGGGACAAGCAAGTGTAGCGGGGGTCTAAATCTAGGGGGAGCACCTGGGTGGTAGTATGATCCAGGATGTACCAATCATGAGAGGGTTTAGACCATTTAAGTCGTGGAGGACTTTGGTAGTGTGCTGTTCTCCTTGACCTGTGGGTGGCGATGTTGTCCCGAGTCGAGGTAGAACCACTGCCGTAGTGCTACACCCTTTTTGTCCTGCTCTGGCAGTGGTACAGCGGGGCGGGGAACCTGCTGTGCCGGCTGGGAGGAGGGCATAAAGGGGGGAGACGCCCTGGCCACGAGGTCTTCTTGCTATCCCGCGCCCAGGCGCCCTTGGCCTGGGTGCTGGCGGTCCGGAGTTCCGGCCCATGTGCCCATGGCCTGGTCGGAGCAGTGTTGGCGTCCATCTCAGGCACCTTAAGCCTGGGGTGAGGTACTACACCGGAGGCCTGGGGCCCAGTGACTTCGACTGGGCTCCGCAAGGGTGGATGAGTCTGAGGGACCCTGAGGTGGATGGGGCCCGTATCTGAGGAGAGGAGGTCGGAGAGGTTACCCTTCTGAAGAGCACGGAGCAGCATCAACCTGGTGACAGAGGGGCCTCTGGTAACTCCCTTGGAGGGACATCTTCCCCCTGACAGGGGCCACAACGCAGCAAAGGTACTCCAGTTCATGTTCTCTAGAGTCGCTGGTAGAGACTCCGAAGATTCAAGTTTTCTCTCAAGCCGATGGCTGTAGCAACCGCTGGTGAAACCACAGTGGTTTAGTTTGATTGTTAGGACTGTGCCTCGGCCTGCTCACCCCACCGTGTTGAACTGTTTTATGGGTCCCAACCAGTCGGCTGACAAAGGACTGTTTATTCGTGTGCTATAATAAACAAGTGTTGGACCCTTATCGTGTGTGGTACTCTGGTTAATAGGAGCGAAGGGAAGTGTCAGCACAACAGACTTGGCTTTTAAAGAAACACACAGGCCCGAGGAGAACAACAGGTACTGGCCTTCACCTCACCCGCTGCAATGGGGAGGACCTGGGCCGTGGCGAATCTCACTCTTGCATACAAGATACCCCTAGACAAGAGCTATCGGATAACAGATTCACAAGAGAAGGGAGTGAGGCCGCTACACAAACATTGCACATACAAAACTATGGGCACAGCCAGCAGGCCTCCGGCCTAAATTCTCAGTGGTGTGACCCCTATTCCCTAATGAGTAATGAAGAAATGTCTCTACTGTGGCATGCCCACTCACATTGTTCACCCCATGGCCCCTCTCCTTCTGACCTTGCCAGGTGCTTCTTCTGCAATAGGTCACTGATGGCAATAATAGAGATGAGTCCTGGCTGCTTTTCAACAGTTTACTTGGTTGCAATGTCAGTCACATTATAGTCATTCTTTTTAGGGAATGGCTGTCCACTAGTGATGAGCCAAACACCCCCGGGTTCGGTTCGCACCAGAACCCGCGAACGGACCGAAAGTTCGCACGAACATTAGAACCCTATTAAATACAATGGATGCGAACGTTCGGATTCTAAAGTGCTAATTATAACGACTATTATCCATGTTATTGTCCGAAACAGAGTTTGGGAACCCGGGTTCTGCACCAGGGGACATGTATCAATGCAAAAAGAAGTTTTAAAAACGGACGTTTTCCGGGAGGAGTCATTTTAATGATGCATAAAGTGAAAAAAAAAAAGTCAAATATTCCTTTAAATATTGTACCTGGGGGGTGTCTAAAGTATGCCTGTGAAGTGCCACGTGTTTCCCGTGTTTAGAACTGTCCCTGCACAAAATAACATTTCTAAAGGAAAAAAAGCCATTTAAAACTGCTTGCGGCTTTAATGCAATGTCTGGTCCCGGTAATATGGATGAAAATCTTTAGGAAAAATGGCATAGCTACCCCATCAACCCCCCCCCCCCCCACCTCAGCCCATTACCAGCCCCTTTGGGTCTTGTATGGATATTAATGGGAACCCCGCACACAAAATAAAAAAGGCCCTATATACTCTGAACAGCCGTATACAGGCGGTGCATACAAGACAGGGACTGTAGGTTTGTTCTTATGTAGAATCTGTTTGTAATTTTGAACAGCTGCATTGTTTAAGTGTAGCTCCATGCCAAATTCCTTTTTTTTAGCTTTTTGGAAAACATAGGGAACGGTTATCACCCCTGTCACATTATTTTTGCTGTCTGTGCCCCTGTTCAGAACATTTCACCTCACTTTGCGTCCCAATGACAACTGTTTTTGAAATGTGGTGTTTTTATTGAAACAAGGATTGGTGATAAAGCATCAGTAGAGAGGAGACACCTTTCTCCCATATTAATTCTTACAGGAGAGATTTTTCCTTCCAAGGGGTAGATTTCCTCTCACTTCCTGTTGTCTTCTTCCGTTTGCAAGTAGTAGTAGTTTGTAAGTTGGATGTTTGAAAGTAGGGACCTGCCGTATATACTCTGCAGAAATTGGCCCCTTAGGTGTTGGTGTTGGCACAACACTGAAAACACTCACAGTTATTCTTGGTGGGTGCTGGAACGCCCTGCTGTCAACTATTATATCAGGAATTGTAATAACATATAATTGTTGATCAGTGGTAGTAAAAATTGGGCCTTTGATGGTGGTGCTGGTGCCACAACACTGTAAGGCCTGACAGTTACTCTTGGTGGGCGCAGCAATGGGCCCTGCTGTGAATTATTAGATCAATAATTATAATTCCATGCCCCTGTTGAATAGGGGCTGAAAAATTGGGCCTTTGGTGGTGGTGGTGGTGGTGATGGTGGTGCTGGTGCCACAACACTGTAAGGCCTGACAGTTACTCTTGGTGGGCGCAGCAATGGGCCCTGCTGTGAATTATTAGATCAATAATTCTAATTGCATGCCCCTGTTGAATAGGGGCTGAAAAATTGGGCCTTTGGTGGTGGTGGTGGTGGTGATGGTGGTGCTGGTGCCACAACACTGTAAGGCCTGACAGTTACTCTTGGTGGGCGCAGCAATGGGCCCTGCTGTGAATTATTAGATCAATATTTATAATTGCATGCCCCTGTTGAACAGGGGCTGAAAAATTGGGCCTTAGGCACTGGTGGCACAACACTGCAACCCCTCACAGATACTGTACTTGGAGCACAGCAATGAGGCCTGTTGCAAAGTATTGCATCAAAATTTTTAATTACACGCCCCTGTTAAACAGGGGCTGAAAAATTGGGCCTTAGCCACTGGTGGCGTCACCCATAAACCAAAATGATCTTCCAAGCTATCATCATTAATCGTATCATTGAGGAGGAGGAGGATAGCCAGTCAACATAACAGCACAGGCACTCAGCATCAGCATCAGTCTTGAAGGGATGTGACATTTTAAAATCAATTAGTCTGTTATATCAGCATCTGGTGTGTGGTAGCTGGTGGTGATCCAAGACTGGTTCATCTTGATGAAAGTCAGTCGATCAACTGAGTCGGTGGACAGGCGCACCCTGTGATCCGTGACAAATCCTCCAGCAGCACTGAATGTGCGTTCTGAAAGAACGCTGGATGCAGGACAGGCCAGTAGCTCAATTGCATACTGTGCAAGCTCTGGCCAGTGATCCATCCTCAAGACCCAGTAAGCCAGAGGATTTTCGGTGGGGAAGGTGTCCAAGTCTGACCTTGCCCCTAGGTATTCCTGGACCATGTATATCAGACGCTGGCGATGGTTGCTGGAACCGATCATACTTTGGGGCTGCGGACTAAAGAATTGTCTGAACGCATCGGTCAGACGGCCACCTTCTCCACCGCTCCTTCTTTGACTGCCCGAAGCCTCAGCAACTCGTTGTCCAGGACCAGGAGTTTGTAACCTCCCAGTCTCTGGGAACGCGTTGCACAGACCTTTCTGCAAGGTCTCCCGGAGTTGTCTCATCCTCTGCTCCCTCTGCGACGGTACGATAAGGTCCGCAACCTTACCCTTGTACCATGGATCAAGGAGAGTGGCCAGCCAGTAATGGTCCCTCTCCTTGATCCGAACAATACGAGGATCCTTCCGCAGACTTTGCAGGATCAGGGAGGCCATGCAGCGTAGGTTAGCTGAGGCATTCAGTCCGGAGTCCTCTGGGTCACTAAGGACGACATGATCCGCAGCCACCTCCTCCCAGCCACGTACAAGTCCACTGGTTTCTTGGGACTGTAAATCATCCCTAAAAGACTGCTGCTGATGATGCTGAGTGCCAGCCTCCACCTCCATGCTGACACAATCCTCCTCCTCCTCCTCCTCCTCTTCCTGTGCGATGGGTGGGACAGAAGGAACACTGTCTGGGTAAAGGGGGCCTTGAGAGGCAAGGAAGTCCTCCTCTTCCTGCCTCTGTTCTGCCTCAAGTGCCCTGTCCATTATTCCACGCAGCGTGTGCTCCATCAGGTGGACAAGAGGTACAGTGTCACTGATGCATGCACTGTCACTGCTCACCATCCTCGTGGCCTCCTCAAATGGTGCCAGGACAGTGCATGCATCCCTGATCATGCCCCACTGGCGTGGTGAAAAAAACCCGAGCTCCCCTGACCCTGTCCTGGTGCCGTAGTCGCTCAGGTACTCATTGATGGCCCTCTGCTGCGTGTGCAGCCGCTGCAGCATGGCCAACGTTGAGTTCCACCTGGTGGGCATGTCACATATAAGGCGGTTCTTGGGCAGGTTCAACTCCTTTTGCAGCTCAGCCAGGCGAGCACTGGCATTATAAGATCTGCGGAAATGCACACAGACTTTCCTGGCCTGCCTCAGGACATCCTGTAAGCCCGGGTACCTGCCCAAGAACCGCTGCACCACCAGGTTAAGGACGTGAGCCATACAGGGCACATGGGTCAGTTGTCCCTGTCGGAGGGCGGAGAGGAGGTTGGTGCCATTGTCGCAAACCACCATTCCTGGCTTAAGCTGGCGTGGCGTCAACCACCTCTCGGCCTGCCCCTGCAGAGCAGACAGGACCTCTGCCCCAGTGTGGCTTCTGTCCCCCAAACACACCAGCGCAAGCACGGCATGGCATCTTTTTGCCTGCGTACTTGCGTAGCCCCTTGAATGCCTACGGAGCACCGCTGGTTCCGAGGACAAACCACAGGAAGAGGCCATAGAGGAAGAAGAAGAGGAGGGGGTGGAGGAGAGAGGTGTGTCACAACCAGTAGTAGCATTTTGAAGGCGTGGCGGTGGAACAACCTCCAACACTACTGCACCTTGTCCTGCATCCTTCCCAGCTGCCAAAAGAGTGACCCAATGGGCCGTGAAAGAAAGGTAACGTCCCTGTCCATGCCTGCTGGACCATGAGTCAGCGGTAATATGCACCTTACCACTGACCGCCCTGTCCAGCGAGGCCAAGACATTGCCTTCCACATGCCTGTAGAGAGCCGGAATCGCCTTCTGTGCGAAAAAGTGGCGTTTGGGAACCTGCCACTGAGGAACCGCACATTGCACAAACTCACGGAAGGGGGCCGAGTCTACCAACTGAAAAGGCAGCAGTTGAAGCGCTAGCAATTTAGCCAAGCTAGCATTCAACCGCTGGGCATGTGGATGGCTGGGAGTGAACTTCTTTTGACGGTCCAGCAGCTGGGGCAGGGAAATTTGCCTGCTAGAATCGGACGTTGGTGTACTGCTAGCAGAGTGCCCGCAAGTACTTGCCTGTGACACACTTAATTCTACACCTTCATTCCTCTCAGAGCAGGTTTCAGAGAGGAGTGAAGGTATAGTGGGGTTGGAGATCCCAGCTGATGCGGTGCAAGAAGAGGTCAGCTTTGTTCTTTGGTGTGGGTCTTTAAGGTAGGCTTGCCAACGAGCTGCATGGCAGGTCAACATATGTCTGATCAAGCATGTGGTGCCCAAGCGGCTGATGTTTTGGCCACGCGATATACGCTTGAGACATATGTTGCAAACAGCAGCTGTGCGATCTGATGCACTCGCCTCAAAAAAGGCCCACACCAAAGAACTTTTTGAATGACGGGCAGAGGCAGCGCCCTGCACAGGCGGAGCTCTGCGGTGTGATTCCGTCGGTGTGCTGCCCATACGCTGGCCACTCAAGGGCATCCTGCCTCGTTGGAGATGTGCCTCCTCCTCCTCCTCCTCCTCCTCCTCTCTCCTATTAGGCACCCACGTGGAGTCAGTGACCTCATCATCCCCTCCCTCCTCATCACTGGAGCCAATCTGGCAGTATGCTGCAGCTGCTGGAGCATGACTGCCAGATTGGTGTCCTTCTTGAGCATCCCCTCTCTCTGCTCTCACGCTGATGCCTTCCTCTAGCTGGGTATCATCATCAGATCCTTCCAAACGCTGGGCATCCTCCTGGAGCATGTACCCAACACTGTGCTCAAACAGTTCGGGGGACTCCTCAGGAGGAGGACATGGTGGGTCTAGGGAAGGATTGACTAATGAAGATAATGATACCAGAGAAGAGGACGCTTTGGCAGCTGCTTTGCCAGTACCCTGAGCCTGGGTGAGAGAGGATGAGGAGGATGAGGTGGGCTTGGTCATCCACTCTACCAAGTCTTCGGCATGATGTGGCTCAACATGTCCAGCTGCCGAAAAGAAGGACAAGCGTGTCCCATGGCCATGTGCTGATGACAATGCACCGCGCCCACGACCAGCACTGTTGCCCCCAGACACAGAGCCTGCTTGCCCTCTTTTTTTGCCTCCTGACTGTCTGCCTCTCCTTGTTTGCCTTCCAGACATTTTAATGGATGGCCTGCAGGGAGATGGGAAAAAGAGCAATAAGGGCTACCTTCAGGTGTATACTGTGCAGGAGGCTTAGCAACAATGACACTGACACTGTCCCCTGCCTATCCTTCTCTGTCCCTAAACACAAGGATTGAAAATATGGAACAGCAAAATTGGTTTAGAACAGAATAGCACACTGACACTTTCCCTCACTGTCCTACTCTGTCCCTCCCTACAAACAAGATTTAGCACAGAATAGAACACTGATAATTTGCACGAGTGTCATTCTCTGTCCCTAAACTCAAGGATTTGAAATATGGAACAGCAAAATTGGTTTAGAACAGAATAGCACACTGTCAGTTTCACTCACTGTACCTCTCTGTCCCTAAACTCAAGGATTGAAAATATGGTTCAGCAAAATTGGTTTAGAACAGAATAGCACACTGACACTTTCCCTCACTGTCCTACTCTGTCCCTCCCTACAAACAAGATTTAGCACAGAATAGCACACTGAAAATTGCCACGAGTGTCCTTCTCTGTCCCTAAACTCAAGGATTGAAAATATGGAACAGCAAAATTGGTTTAGAACAGAATAGCACACTGACACTTTCCCTCACTGTCCTACTCTGTCCCTCCGTACAAACAAGATTTAGCACAGAATAGCACACTGATAATTTGCACGAGTGTCCTTCTCTGTCCCTAAACTCAAGGATTTGAAATATGGAACAGCAAAATTGGTTTAGAACAGAATAGCACACTGTCAGTTTCACTCACTGTACCTCTCTGTCCCTAAACTCAAGGATTGAAAATATGGTTCAGCAAAATTGGTTTAGAACAGAATAGCACACTGACACTTTCCCTCACTGTCCTACTCTGTCCCTCCCTACAAACAAGATTTAGCACAGAATAGCACACTGATAATTTGCACGAGTGTCCTTCTCTGTCCCTAAACTCAAGGATTTGAAATATGGAACAGCAAAATTGGTTTAGAACAGAATAGCACACTGTCAGTTTCACTCACTGTACCTCTCTGTCCCTAAACTCAAGGATTGAAAATATGGTTCAGCAAAATTGGTTTAGAACAAAATAGCACTCTGACACTTTCCCTCACTGTCCTACTCTGTCCCTCCCTACAAACAAGTTTTAGCACAGAATAGCACACTGATAATTTGCACGAGTGTCCTTCTCTGTCCCTAAACTCAATGATTTGAAATATGGAACAGCAAAAATTGGTTTAGAACAGAATAGCACACTGTCAGTTTCACTCACTGTACCTCTCTGTCCCTAAACTCAAGGATTTTAAATATGGAACAGCAAAATTGGTTTAGAACAGAATAGCACACTGACACTTTCCCTCACTGTCCTACTCTGTCCCTCCCTACAAACAAGATTTAACACAGAATAGCACACTGAAAATTGCCACGAAAGTCCTTCTCTGTCCCTAAACTCAAGGATTGAAAATATGGAACAGCAAAATTGGTTTAGAACAGAATAGCACACTGACACTTTCCCTCACTGTCCTACTCTGTCCCTCCGTACAAACAAGATTTAGCACAGAATAGCACACTGATAATTTGCACGAGTGTCCTTCTCTGTCCCTAAACTCAAGGATTTGAAATATGGAACAGCAAAATTGGTTTAGAACAGAATAGCACACTGTCAGTTTCACTCACTGTACCTCTCTGTCCCTAAACTCAAGGATTTGAAATATGGAACAGCAAAATTGGTTTAGAACAGAATAGCACACTGACACTTTCCCTCACTGTCCTACTCTGTCCCTCCCTACAAACAAGATTTAGCACAGAATAGCACACTGAAAATTGCCACGAGTGTCCTTCTCTGTCCCTAAACTCAAGGATTGAAAATATGGAACAGCAAAATTGGTTTAGAACAGAATAGCACACTGACACTTTCCCTCACTGTCCTACTCTGTCCCTCCCTACAAACAAGTTTTAGCACAGAATAGCACACTGATAATTTGCACGAGTGTCCTTCTCTGTCCCTAAACTCAAGGATTTGAAATATGGAACAGCAAAATTGGTTTAGAACAGAATAGCACACTGTCAGTTTCACTCACTGTACCTCTCTGTCCCTAAACTCAAGGATTTGAAATATGGAACAGCAAAATTGGTTTATAACAGAATAGCACACTGTCAGTTTCACTCACTGTACCTCTCTGTCCCTAAACTCAAGGATTTTAAATATGGAACAGCAAAATTGGTTTAGAACAGAATAGCACACTGACACTTTCCCTCACTGTCCTACTCTGTCCCTCCCTACAAACAAGATTTAGCACAGAATAGCACACTGAAAATTGCCACGAGTGTCCTTCTCTGTCCCTAAACTCAAGGATTGAAAATATGGAACAGCAAAATTGGTTTAGAACAGAATAGCACACTGACACTTTCCCTCACTGTCCTACTCTGTCCCTCCGTACAAACAAGATTTAGCACAGAATAGCACACTGATAATTTACACGAGTGTCCTTCTCTGTCCCTAAACTCAAGGATTTGAAATATGGAACAGCAAAATTGGTTTAGAAGAGAATAGCACACTGTCAGTTTCACTCACTGTACCTCTCTGTCCCTAAACTCAAGGATTGAAAATATGGTTCAGCAAAATTGGTTTAGAACAGAATAGCACACTGACACTTTCCCTCACTGTCCTACTCTGTCCCTCCCTACAAACAAGTTTTAGCACAGAATAGCACACTGATAATTTGCACGAGTGTCCTTCTCTGTCCCTAAACTCAAGGATTTGAAATATGGAACAGCAAAATTGGTTTAGAACAGAATAGCACACTGTCAGTTTCACTCACTGTACCTCTCTGTCCCTAAACTCAAGGATTGAAAATATGGAACAGCAAAATTGGTTTAGAACAGAATAGCACACTGACACTTTCCCTCACTGTCCTACTCTGTCCCTCCCTACAAACAAGATTTAGCACAGAATAGCACACTGAAAATTGCCACGAGTGTCCTTCTCTGTCCCTAAACTCAAGGATTGAAAATATGGAACAGCAAAATTGGTTTAGAACAGAATAGCACACTGACACTTTCCCTCACTGTACCTCTCTGTCCCTAAACTCAAGGATTGAAAATATGGTTCAGCAAGATTGGTTTAGAACAGAATAGCACACTGACACTTTCCCTCACTGTACCTCTCTGTCCCTACAAACAAGGATTAGCACAGAATAGCACACTGTCACTGACACTCTCCCTACCTATCCTTATCTGTCCCTAAACACAAGGAATCCAGGATTAGTAAAGGAAAAATAATGACACTGTCCCTGCCTATGCTTCTCTTTCCCTGCTCCGGAACACACTACACAAGGCCGCCGCGCTGGCGGCCTTTTATAGTGTGGGGCGTGTACTAAACCCCCTCAGCAATAATTGGCCACAGGCATCCTGCCTGTGGCCAATCATTGCTCTCCTCGCTGCCGGCGCTGTGATTGGCCAAGCATGCGGGGTCACAGTGCATGCTTGGCCAATCACAGCGCCTGGATGACACTGCGATGGCGTAGTGCACTGTGGGCCGTTCGCGTCACTCAAATTTGGCGCGAACGGCCCAAATCGTTCGATCTTCGTCGAACGATCGAACAGCCGATGTTCGAGTCGAACGTATGTTCGACTCGAACACGAAGCTCATCCCTACTGTCCACTTAGGCCTGGCTCACACCTGAGCATTTTTTAGCGCATTTTCAATTTTGCAGAAACACACTACAGTCCATGTAACATGGTTTCCTATGGATGTAGTTCACATCTGTGCATTTTATGGAAAGGGCCAGGGACTTTTTTTCTGGTTTTTGGGTCCATAGACTTCAATAGATAAAAAGAATGTATTGAAAAACACAAAATGCACCTTGAATATGAAAACTACAACCTGCATAAGTGTGACTCAGGCCTAAGAAAGGATTTCCTTTTTTCCCTAAACCTTATGCTGACCCTATTTAGGGAAAAGGATTTCATGGCATTCCCCTGCCAGGGAAAGCCGCCTACCTGGAGTCCTACATTACTGCTTTCCAGACTTCTTGATGTCCCACAAGGGACACACGCCTGTTCCACTTTTAGTAGGGCTGTGGAAATTAACTATTAATTCCTTGATTAATCGATTAATTTTTTTAATCGATCAAAATTCTTTTGATCGGTACTCTCCGCCGGATTCCGGGTCTTCAAGGAGTTCCGTCGGAGATCCGGTGACATCACGGACACCGCCGGGGCTTGCCGTGTCCATCTGAAGGGCTCCTTTGCTGTGCCTTCATATCTGCATGCCGGCGGGACCTTACTATCTGCCACACGCAAGGGCTGTTACACTTCCCTCTATCACTTCCCTCTATCAACCTGGGATTCTACAGCCATCCACTGGGAGTTGTGATAGTTCCCTTCACGGGACATCTACATGCCGACGGACTGATGTTAACCCCTCCTCATCTGGATTCAGCAGTGGTATCGTTGTACACATTTTTATACCAGTATCATACTTAGCTACATGTTTTTATGACTGCTTTTGCTACTGTTTGGTATTACTCGCACCATTTTTACAGTTTATGTAGCTACATCGATTTTATCTCCAGTGCAATGTTTATTTTGTTACCTACTTGAAGACTATAAAAGTTTTAAAGTGGTTGTATACCCAAAATTTGTACAAGCACCTACAGGTAAGCCTACATTAAGGCTTACCTGTAGGTGCTTGCAATATCTCAGAGACCTACACAGTCTCGGAGATATTTGCAAAAAAGACTGTACCGCTATCTACGGCGCATGCGTGCCGTAGATAACAGCGCAGGCGCACTGAGCGCGGCGGCTCTTGAATGGGAGCCTGCCGGACACTGCCGGAAATTTGCGCATGCGCGGGGTGCCGTTCCCCAGGCATGTGCGGGAGTGACGTCATCGCCGCTCCGGCCAATCACAGCGCCGGAGCGGCGATACCCGGAAGTCACTCCGGGTATCATGGATGTGACGGAGGACGTGTCCGAGGACCGCTGCGGGGGCTTCGATCTAAAGTAAGTGATTGATAATGAGCTAGTATGCTAGTCATACTAGCTCATTATACCTTTGCCTTGCAGGTTGACAAAAAAATAAATAAGTTTTGCGGTATACAACCGCTTTAATGCTATTCCCATCGAGCGCTGCCTTTGTGTGTTTTTTGTATCCTGCTATTCATTTTTCCAGTGGTTGGTAGCTGCGCTGGGAATCGGCCTGCAAGGAGATCAGCTAAAAGTAGTTGGATCTGTATGTGCGTTCTAATTAATCAAAATTAGTTGATTATTTGATTTTAAAAAAAAATCGATTAACCGAACTCGAAAATTTAAATCAGTAACCGCCCTAATTTTTATGCTTGCTAGAACCCAAACTTAGGCTCGATTCACACATATGCATGTTGCTTTTGAGCGTTTTTGCCTTGCTTTTTGCGGTGCTTGCCGCCTTTTTCAATATGCGTTTTTACCACGTTTTTACTGCGTTTTTACCGCGATTTGCGTTTTGCGTTTTTTTTAAATATTTATTTCTTTTTATACAGTAATTTTTATTTTTATAAATTTCCTTTTAAAAAAAAAACGCAGAACGCAAATCGCGGCAAAATCGCGGTAAAAACGCGGTAAAAACACAGCAAAAACGCGGTACTTGCGTTTTTGATGCTGGTCCGTTGACTTCTATTACATGCAAAACGTTGCTTTTTGCAGGAAAAAAAGTCCCCGACCCTTTCCAAAAACGCAGAGGCACAAAAATGCATTGATGTGAACATGTTCCATAGGAACCCATGTTAAAAAATTTCCATGCATTTCTGCAAAATGCACCAAAAAACGCATTAGTGTGAATCAAGCCTTACTTTCTACCTTGCACTCTCTTTTTATAACCTGGGGAATGGTGACATCTAGTGGTAAGGCAGGGAATTACTCACCGCCAGTAAACCTGAAACGAGCTTGAACAACTTCCCTGCCCCCTCCTTTCTAGCCTGCCTTAAGCCCCGTCGGACTTTTGGCCAACAAACTTCATTTTGAGCAAGTTGGACCAACTATCCGACCGTGTGTACGCTCCATCTGACAAACTTTTTTTGTTTGGTTTTGGATTTCATCGGACAAAAGTTGGGTCTGCAAACGGACAAACTTTTGCCCAACAAAAGTCCAATGGAGCAAAGTCCGACCGTGTGTACAGAAATCCATCGGACTTTTGTCCGATGGACAAAACAAATCATGTTAAAATCAACCAACAATAGCAGAAGTTGACCAAAGGGTGGCAGTAAAGAGCAGAAAACAGCAGAAAAACCACGTGATGTTGTAAGAAGTTTTGGGAAAGTTTGCAGAAAAGTCCGAGCGTGTGTATGCTATGGGTGTTCAGACAAAAATCCACGGAAAAGTCAGATGGAAGTCCGACCGTGTGTACGGGGCTTAAGACTGGATTCACACCTATGCAGTTTTAGTGTTTTTTTGCTTTTTGCATATTTTCACTACAGTCCATTTAACATGGTTTCCTATGGAACACGTTCTGTTGTGTAAATCTGCAAAATGCAAAAAGCACTGAAAATGCATAGGTGCGAATCCAGCCTAATGTGGGGGTGCAGTATAAAATGTCAGGGGAGCAATGGATGGAAGGTCAGCAGTAACTGTTGGGACAATGAATACTTTGGTCACGACTAAGTACAGTGGAATCTTGGATTCCGAGCATAATCCGTTCCAGGAGAATGTTCGTAATCCAAAGCACTCACATACCAAAGCGAGTTTCCCCATAGAAGTCAATGGAAACGAAAATATTTTGTTCCACATTGAGTTCTATGGCATGCAATACCACATGTGGCCAGAGGTGGGGGGGCGCCAAAGAGACTTGGAAATACTTGGGGACAGCTTGGCTGAACTTGGAAATGCTCAGAAAGGTTTGGGAACTGAGTATTTCCGAGTGTTTCCGAGTATTTTTGAACGGCTCTGATCGGCTCCGGCACCCCCGCACCTCTGGCCAAATGTGGTACTGCACACCGCAGAGGCTTGAATCCTGATCGTTTTGCGAGACAACACTTGCAAACCGAGTCAGGATTTTTAAAAAAAATGCTTGTATTGCGAAATGCTCGCAATCCAAGGTTTCACTGTAATGTACGCCATAATGTATAGAAAATAGGAGTAACATACAAAACCACATATATAGTACAGCAGCAGGATGAGCCCACCTGTTCACATCAGATCCCCCCTTACATCAAGAATCCCCATCATAATTCCCCCTCAGAGTCCCCCCTCTACATCAGAGTCTTTCCCCTTACTTCAGAACCCCCAGAGTCATTCCCCTTATGTCAGTGTCCCCAGAGTCACCCACCCAAGGGTCCTTAGAGTCCCCCCTACAACAGTGTCCCTGGGGTTCCTCAGCCTTACCGCAGGGTCCCCAGAGCCCACCTTACATCAGGGTCCCCAGAACCACCCACCTTACATCAGGGTCCCCAGAGTCATTCCCCTAACATCAGGGTCCCTACAGTCACTCCTTTAAAGGACAGTCCCCAGAGTTTCCCTAGTTGCATCACGTCCCCAGAGATTCCAATTTATATCAGGGTCCCCATTCTTCCTTACATCAGGGTCCCAAGAGCCTCTCTTAAATTATTGGCAACAAGACTGAAAGCTAAAATGAAGGGGGTGCTTCTAAACTAGCTATAGGCGGATCGAGATTTGAACGGTTCAGCAGGAACTGTCTGAATTTCAATCGATCCATGGGCCAATCTATCAATCAACTTCAGTACAACCAGCCTGTCAGGTTTTCTTCATATGATTACTGTTAGCGATTATAGTTGAAGGAAAGAAAATTGCATAATGTATGGCCTAGCTGTGAGTAGCCAAGCAAACAAATGCAAAGTAAAATGTTAAATTAAAGTACACCTTCTCGCCTGATTACATAATTTTCAGTGCACCTGCATATATACTGCTGAGCTGATTGTGTATTTCCATCTCCACTCTCTATGCTGACAGGTCTGGGATGCAGGTATGAACGATCACTACACATTCTGCCTCAGCTTTATTTACTGATGGGCTCACTGTCAGTGTGCAGTGCAGTGTTCATTTTGGTATCAAATTTCGATTTAGTAGTCTTACTTAGTCTTTTGACTAAAATGTCATTTTAGTTTTAGTCCCATTAAAGTCACCTGCAATTGTTTTAGTTTTAGTCGTATTTAGTTGACTAAAATCTGCAGTAAATTTCAGAAGACTAAAATGTCTTGTATTTTAGTCAACTAAAATCTCCCGTACCTTTTAGTCAACTAAAATCTAACGGGTTTGGTTAAATTGTAATGCATTTTTTAAGCATTTCTCTAGAATGTCCAAACTTATTATATACTCCTGGAGTAAAAAATCAAATATCTTATTAAGGTATTAAGGTTTGAACACTCACAGATACCGATTTATCTGCTCTGGATGGTCTGAGCAGGCCTGTAATGCACAGTGCTCTGGGATAGTGGTCTGAGAGGCCTGTAATGCTACACAGTGCTCTGGATGCCAGTAATGCACAGTGCACTGGATGCCAGTAATGCACAGTGCACTGGATGCCAGTGATGCACAGTGCTCTGGATGCCAGTAATGCACAGTGGTCTGGATGCCAGTAATGCACAGTGCTCTGGATGCCAGTAATGCACAGTGGTCTGGATGCCAGTAATGCACAGTGGTCTGGATGCCAGTAATGCACAGTGCTCTGGATGCCATTAATGCACAGTGCTCTGGATGCCAGTAATGCACAGTGGTCTGGATGCCAGTAATGCACAGTGCTCTGGATGCCAGTAATGCACAGTGCTCTGGATGCCAGTAATGCACAGTGGTCTGGATGCCAGTAATGCACAGTGGTCTGGATGCCAGTAATGCACAGTGCTCTGGATGCCAGTAATGCACAGTGGTCTGGATGCCAGTAATGCACAGTGCTCTGGATGCCAGTAATGCACAGTGCTGTGGATGCCAGTAATGCACAGTGCTCTGGATGCCAGTAATGCACAGTGCTCTGGATGCCAGTAATACACAGTGCTCTGGATGCCAGTAATGCACAGTGCTCTGGATGCCAGTAATGCACAGTGCTCTGGATGCCAGTGGTCAGAAGATGCCTGTAAAGCACACAGTGCTTTAGACAGTGGTCTGAGGAGGCCTGTAATGCTGCACAGTGCTCTGGACATAGACAGTCTGAGAAGGAGGCCTGTAATGTACAGTGCTCTGGATGGTTGTCTGAGGAGGCCTGTGATGCACAACATGCTCTGGGCAGTGGTCTGAGGAGACCTGTGATGCAGACAGTGCTCTGGAGATGGATAGTCTGAGGAGGATATATGAAAAAATGTGGGTAGGAATTAAGTGAGGATTATACAGCTCGCTGACTCACCTGTTAGGTGTGGTCTATGCCAATGAGAAACTGAGCAAAAGAAAAAAGAGAAAAGAAGCTGGATATACCAGACTGTTTTCCGTACCATTTTAATTAAATTTTCATTCAAATTTGATTTCATTACACTGTATGGTCATATTTTTGCCTATTTTTGCAGTCTGATATATCCAGCTGCTTCTCTCTTTTTTCTTTTGCTCAATCTGAGGAAGATGCCTGTAATGCATTGCGCACAGTGCTCTGGGTGGTCTGAGTAGTCTTATAATACACACAGTGCTCTGGACAGTGGTCTGAGGAGGCCTGTAATGCTGCACAGTGCTCTGGACAGTTGTCTGAGGAGGCCTGTATCACACACAGTGTTCTGGACATGGACAGTCTGAGGAGGAAGCCTGTAATGCTGCACACAGTGCACAGTGACCTAGACAATGGTCTGAGGAGACCTGTAATGCACACAGTGCTCTGAACTGTCTGAGAAAGCTTGTAATACACACAGTGCTCTGGACAGTGGTCTAAGAAGGTCTGTAATGCTGCACAGTGCTATTGTCGGTGGTCTAAGGGGAGGCCTGTAATGTACACACTCACAGTAATTGTATTCTGATGATGTCGTTCAGTAAGCCCTGCCCCTACGCGTTTTGTCACAGGGTTTTGAGAATTCTTAATTTAGTCACGTCTCTGCATATAGAGTATATTTTGTTAAAGCAAGTATGAAATTACAATTGCCTTATTTCTGTGTGCTTTGTGCATATAAATAAGACTGACTAAGAACTTAAACAAAGCTCACATTGATAAAAAAAAAGGCAAGGCACTGCTGAGATTCGAACTCAGGATCTCCTGTTTACTAGACAGGCGCTTTAACCAACTAAGCCACAGCACCTTGTTAGTACATGTTTGATGGTGGTAAAATACAGTAAAATCAGCAAATAGGTGTATCTTTTGACTTCCAGTCATGGAATAGGGCAAGAAGATTACTTTAGTGAGATTTTTTTTTGGCAGAAATTTGTCAAATTTCCATAGATTCAGAGGGGGAAATGTTTTTATACTAAGAAGAAGTTTGTAAATTAACGTTCCCCTGCATGATGTACTATGATGTTAAATTCCATGATTACTATATTACCTTTATACTGTAGCTCTTAAAAATGTTCTTCATCACCAGTTTCCCTACTGATATTGTCTCAGTGGTGCTGTCCCAGAAACAGCTTTTCTTTCAGTATTCAGAGATATTGTCAACAATGCAGTTGAGGACTGTAGACGCAGTGGTCGGTCAAGGCAACTTAATGCAACCGATGAAAGACACATCATGCTTCTTTCCCTTCGACATCGGAAAATGTGCAGCAGTGCCATCAGTACAAAAATGGTGGAAAACAATGGGACCCAGGTAGACCCATCTACTGTCCAGAGAAGTCTGGCCAGAAGTGGTCTTCATGGAAGAATTGTAGCCAAAAAGTCATATCCCCATTGTGGAAACAAAAGTGACTCAACTATGCGTGAAAACATAGGAAGTTCTATGAAAAACTCTGGAGGCCTTGGATCACCCATTTCTTACCCCCAGACCTAGATGACTTCCTTATACTACCTTAGTAGCGAAACTATACCCCTCCCATCCACGACAACATGTAAACACCTGGACGCACTGGTCGCGGTCCTCTCTAGGGACCCCCCATCCCTAGAGAAGGAAAGGTCACAGACCTCCCTTTTCACCTTATATCTATTTCCGTTTCAAGATTAGTGGGACAGAAGGAGTATTGTATTCACCCACTGACCTTCTCCCTGATGCATAATTTGAATACTGCATAAGGGAAAAGGCCACATTACACCCCTACTACCGAACAATTTCTAGAGAACATCTCTGCAGACCGGTTTACCTACTGTTACTTTAAATGTTAAAGCTTCCTCTTATTCTACATTGACCTTCTGTACCAGAGGCCTGCCCACTAATTCTATACACCCTATAAGCCCTAACGTTCCCCTTATCTGAAGGTTACTTCACTTCCTGTTGTTTTATACAGTCAATTGAATATTAATGACTTGCATTTTGTACTTATACAACTCATTTTCTGTGTTGTACTGTAATCTACATGTACCAATAAAACAACTGAACAAGAAAACATAGGAACTGCGGTGTAGAAAATGGCAGCAGGTGCTCATGTGTTCATCAAGCTGTGATGGCCGAGCGGTTAAGGCGTTGGACTTGAAATCCAATGGGGTCTCCCCGCGCAGGTTCAAATCCTGCTCACAGCGCATTCT
Organism: Rana muscosa; assembly: GCA_029206835.1. Classification (NCBI taxonomy): domain Eukaryota; kingdom Metazoa; phylum Chordata; class Amphibia; order Anura; family Ranidae; genus Rana; species Rana muscosa. Next base: position 338,749,244 of record CM055118.1, read on the forward strand.
TTTACCATCCAGATATTTTTGTCTTTTTATTAATTTGTCTTTATTTTATAATGTGTCCCATTGTACATTTACTTAACCACTTCCTGCCTGGCCTATAGCAAAATGACGGCCGGGCGGTAGTTGCGTTATCCTGACTGGGCGTCATATGACGGGCAGCAGAATAACATCCGTCGCGCTCGGGGGGGCGCGCATCGCGGCAAACGGTGTGTCAGTCTGACACATCGCTACACCGATCTCGGTAAAGAGCCTCTGACGGACGCTCTTTACCATGTAATCAGCCGTGTCAGTCACGGCTGATCACGATGTAAACAGGAAGAGACGTTGATTGGCTTTTCCTCACACGCGGCGAGAAGAGGAGAGCCAATCGGCGGCTCTCCTGACAGGGGGGTTCGCGCTGATTGTTTATCAGCACAGCCCCCCGCAGATGCCCACACTGGACCACCAGGGAAGCCGCTAGGACCACCAGGGAAGCGGGCAATATGTTGCTGGCCAGGTATGTACCCCATGGCCATCCACATATTAAAAAATAAGCACAATAGATGCCAATCAGTGCCCACAAATGGGCACTGACTGGCAACATTATGACCGAAAAAAAATGTGATGCCCAGCAATGCCACCCATCAGTATCAGCAGTGCCACCCATCAGTGTCCATCAGTGCCCACCTATCAGTGCCCACCAGTGCCCATCTGTGCCACCTATCAGTGCCACCCATAAGTATCCATCAATGCCGCCTATGAGTGCCCATCAGTGCCGCCTTTGAGTGCCCATCAGTGCCGCATACCAGTGCCACTTATCAGTGCCCATCAGTGCCGCCTATCAGTGCCCATCAGTGCCGCCTATCAGTGACCATCATCAGTACCCATCAGTGCCACCTCATTGGTGCCACCTAATCGGTGTCCATCGGTGCCGCCTTTTCAGTGCCCATCAGTGCAGCCATATTAGTGCCCGTCATTGAAGAAGAAAACGTACTTATTTACAAAAAAAAATAATAGAAACAAAGAAAAACGTTATTTTTTTCAAAATTTTCTGTCTTTTTTTTATTTGTTGCGCAAAAAATTTAAATCGCAGAGGTGATCAAATACCACCAAAAGAAAGCTCTATTTGTGGGAACAAAATGATAAAATATTTGTTTGGCTACAATGTAGCATGACCGCGCAATTGTCATTCAAATTCAAAAGCTGAAAATTGGCCTGGGCAGGAAGGTGCGTAAGTGCCTGGTATTGAAGTGGTTAATAAAGTATTCAGCCTGACATCGAAATGGTAAAATATGTCACTTTATTGTTATGGAAAGCATAAGCATGACAACTTCACCAAACCAATAGATCTAAACACTCACTTTGACTTGCCAGGCAGCCCCACCCTGGCTTGAAGGTTGATAATGGCAAACAATAGTCTATGTTCAGATGTAAAAGAAAATGAAAATACATTTGAATCTCTACAGGAACCTCAGCATATTCTGTTGTGAAAGTTTCCTGTCAACTTTGTGGTTGTCTCTCCTCCAAACCAGGGCTTTTTTTCAGGGGGGACTTGGTGGAACTCAGTTCCACCACCTCTGGCTCAGACCCTTGGGGGGGGGCCTGCTCACCACAATCACTTGTAAACACAGAAGTCCGGTTTCTGTGTTTACAAGTGACAGCTCTGCACTCTGTGTGTACCCCCCCCCTCAACTATGCACTCTGTATGTAATGCAATCCTGGTATTTAATGCCCCTTTAAGACCCTCCTACTGTTCGCGAAATTTGACTGACCACACCCACTATTTGATGTGATTTGGAGGGTGTGTGGGGGGGGGGTTTTGGGGGGGGAGGTCGTGGTTGAGTTCCAGCACCTATTGTTTGAGAAAAAGAGCCCTGCTCCAAACAATGGTGAAACAATACCCCCTAGATTGTAAGCTCTAACCAAAAGGTCCCCCTGATTTCTCCTGTACTGAATAATATTGTAACTGTACTGTCTGTTTTAAGGAGCTGCGTAAACTGTTGGTGCTATATAAATCCAGCATAATAATAATAATAATAATATCTCAGCTCTTAGTTTGAAACACTTTGGAGAAATAGGGGGATCCAGAGAACAAAGTCTTGGATGACAACAGTACTCCTTGCACATGCCCAAAACTTTTAGGCATCACGGGATGAACTCTTTCCTCTTCGCTGGAGGACAGTGGACATTTGGTGCATATAGGCAGCAGCATATTAGCACACCCAGATTCGAAAAATACCAGTCCACCACAGGGTTAAAACTGCACCCCAATATCCAGCACTGACTAGCCAAGTGTACAGGTAGTCACCTAGGAAACCATCTCTCCTTTGCACCTGCCCATTCTAGTAAAAGAGTGAAGGAATGGAAAAGGGAGGGGCAAAAGAATTTGCTCCACCCACCTATGGGGCCGGGGCAGACTAAATGTTAGAGATGGCAGTTAATAGTAAAGTTTTGAAATAAAGTTTAAAAATATTATTGGCTAAAGGCATGTCACATGTTAAATGTGGCACGAGCTAGCAGGACTGGACTGGGACAAAAATTTGGCCCTGGACTTTATCCAGACCGGCCCACAATTTTGCAAACACGCACAAAAACAGTATCCTTTGCACTTGCATGAGAGTGACGTCATCATGGCCCAGCTATCCACACAGCAGGAGCACAAGTGACAGCATGCTGCTGGAGGGCTTCGCCTCAAAGGTAAGTTTGTCATGTGAAATAGCGCCTGCAAAGCGCCCTGAAAGAGCCCTGAAAGAGCCTCGATACCTAGCCATGGGCCGTACAGCGGTGCTAAAATTAATGGCTGCGCGATTCGCACAGCCATTAGTTTGACAGGCTGTCACTGAAACCGGCCCACTGAGCAATCGGCCCACCGGGAAACTCCCGGTAGTCCCGATAGCCAGTCCATCTCTGCGAGCTAGCCCTTATAAAAGGAATAAAAAATGCGTAGGAGCAGCAGCCAGCGGTGAATCGGCAAAGAAGAATGAGCATCCCACCCTCCCTCCCATCGTCGCGGCCCTTGTTATGTGGTTTAGTCCTTTTTTCATGAAAAGGGACAGTTATAAAGATATTGAACATGTCATGGCCTAAACTCTCACTGGTGTGAGCCCCACTCCCTAAGTGAGTAATGAAGAATTGTCTTTACTGTAGCATACCCACTTTTATACTAGTTTACTTCATGGCCTCGCTCCTTCTGACCTTGCCAAGTGCTTTTTCTGGAATAGGTCACTGATGACAAAAAGTGAACCTCCAATTTTCGGAACCTTCCCTCCTCCGGTACAGGTATTTGCACCCACTTCCGGGCATAGACTCCCGCTGGAGTCACGCCCCTCCCCCCGCTGTGCTCTGGGAAACACACAGGTCCCAGAACACAGCGGGGACCAGTGAGGACGCACAGCGCGACTCGTGCACTAGCTGTAGGGAACTGGGCAGTGCTTCACTTCCTGATTCCCTCACCGAGGATGGCTGTGGGGGCAGCCGAGAGAAGAGCAATTGCTCGGGTTCGGCTGCCGACATCGCGGGCACCCTGGACAGGTGAGTGTCCATTTATTAAAAGTCAGCAGCTGCAGTATTTGTAGCTGCTGGCTTTTAATATTTTTTTTTTTTAGGTGGACCTCCGCTTTAAAGTCATTCTTTCTTGGAGTGGCTGTCTGTTTTAAAAGGATTTCCTTGTTTCTTGTGCCTTATGCGGACCCTATCTCGGAAACAGGATTTCATGGCATTCCCTTTCTTTTCGCCACACCAGTGGCTACTGATCAAGGATGCATGCACTGTCCTGTCACCATTTGAGGAGGCTTCAATGATGGTGAGCAGCAACAATGCATGCATCAGTGACACTGTCCCTCTAGTCTTCCTGCTAGAGCACACGCTTTATGGAATGTTTATGGGGACAAGGGCCTCTTCCCAACAACCCTGGCCGGTGGTTGTCAGGGTCTGTGGGAAGGGGGCTTATCGAAATCTGGAAGCCCCCTTTAACAAGGGGGGCTCCAGATCCCAGCTCCCCCATGTGAATGGATATCGGGTACCACAACAGACAGTTTTTGACAATTCCTTTATTAAAAAAGAAAGAATCTTCAATCATGCCACCCGACGGGCCTGAGAAATAGAAAAAATGAAAAGCTCCTCCTCCATGGGAGGCCTCCCGGTGACTGCTGCCTTTTGGCTTTGACAGCTGTTATATAGGCAAGGCAGTCACCGAGAGGCCTCCCATGGAGTTTTTTCGTTTTTTCAGTTTTCTGGTTCCGTCGGGAGGTGTGATTGATGGTGGATTTACATTGTGGGACACTTTTTTCCCCCCCTTTTTTAATAAAGGAACTGTCTCTTTTGGTTTTTACTTTTTGACACTTTTTTTGGTGAATGGGTAGGGGTACAATGTACCCGATACCCAATCACATAGGGGGGGCTGGGATCTGGGGGCCCCCTTCCTAAAGGACAAAAAAGGTAGCCCTGGGACTTTGAATGAGGTGAGAGAGGTTTAGCCAATGTTCACAGCGAACAATGAGACAAAATCAATTTATTTGTTTCAAAGTGTTATGTAACGAAGCAGCAACAACAATGATTGTGAGTTACCCGGCATAATAGCCAATGTACAGAGCACAGATGAAAGTAAATGTATAAAGATTTATTACAAATGTTATACATCAATGAGCAAAAGTAAAACTTGAAAGTTGCTGGGCCAGTGGTTACACATTTACAATAAGGAAAAAAAATGTGCATACATATAAACAGGGAAATATGTAGACATATTGCAGACATCGATAATACCCAGCATGTACAGGCATAAAAGAAGCATCAATGAAGCCCTACTAGTTTCGCGAGACCCTGCTTGCTTCTTAGGGGCGGATGCATGAATGTTGTATCTGCAATGTAAGTGATAAATTCAATAGATGTATGTTGTTAATAAATGGGGGCAGGCTGAATGATTGGCAAGAGAGGTCTGAAGAGGGACCTCATACTTACCAACGGGCTGAAATGAATTGACAAATGCTGGATATCAAGATGGCGGCCGTGTAGTGCATCCAGCTTGGGAGCTGAGGAGATGGAGCAAACAAAAGCCACAACAGGGGAACATCCAGAAGATCAGCATGGTCTAGATAGGGGTATTTCTCACTGCAGTCTCCACTAAGCCCCTTGAAATCATGTCTAGAAAATATCTGCAAGGATGCATGTGTGTCAGAAGGCATCATAGTTGCAAAATGAGCTTGATGTGTAAGGTTCTACTAGATAAGATTTAATCTATATATAAAGATGTAAATAAATGAATTAAGCTTACTAAAGTATGTTGGTATGAAGGACTATCTGAGATATGGGATATGGTATATACATGAATGCAAACCAACCTGGTTTTGTGGTTTTTACTTTTTGACACTTTTATGGGTGAATGGGTAGGGGTAAAATGTACCCGATACCCAATCACATAGGGGGGGCTGGGATCTGGGGGCCACCTTCCTAAAGGGGCCTTCCAGATTCCTATAAGCACCCCACCCCCCCTCCCGCAGACTCCGACAACCACAGCCCAGGATTTTCAGGAAGAGGCCCTTGTCCCCATCAACTTGGGAACAAGGTGCTTTGGGGTGGGAGGGTGTCACCCCCCCCTCCCACAGACTCCGACAACCACAGCCCAGGATTTTCAGGAAGAGGCCCTTGTCCCCATCAACTTGGGAACAAGGTGCTTTGGGGTGGGAGGGTGCACCCACCCCACCCACCCCCCCATGTTAAGGGCATGTGGCCTGGTATGGTTCAGTGGGGGGGAGGGGCACTCACTCACACGTAATTTTTTGCATTGATTTTTCATCTGTTTTGCCAGGAGCCGGCAATACATTATAGCCATGAGCAAGTTTAAATTAATTTTTTTCCTTTAGAAATGTCATTATTGCTGCAGCACTGTTCTACACATCGCACAGATGTGCCACTTTACAGGCAGACTGTCAGGAATGGTTCCATCCGCTGGTGTTATTTGTTATTTGTTTTGCAGTACTGCGGTCCACCAGCAGGTGTCTCCTGGCAGTTTGGAACTGTCAGGAGAATCTTTCCCTGCTGGTGTTGTATTATTCCTTGGACGCAGTACTGGTTTCCACCAGCGGATGGATCCTGGCAGTGTGGAGCAAACTGCCCTTCCTCCGTTCAGCTGTGACTTGAAGCCAATTAGCCTTCCTATAAATACCCGGCAAGCACAAGCACTCCTTGCCCTGGTATCGTCCTTGTGCCCTGACCTGTAGCCTGTCTACTTGAACCTCGATTCCTGTAACCTGAACCTGAACCTGAACCTGTTGTGTCTGTCCTAATCCCTGCTTGATCCTGTCTCCCTGTCCTGATCCATCCATCCGTCCTCTCCCTGTCCTGTGTTCCTTACCCCATCTGCTGGTCCCCCTGTGTATGACCTTGGCCTGGCTAACGTTTATGCTTCCGGAATACCCCTTTGTCCATCTGCCTACCCGCTGTGTATGACCCTGGCCTGGCCCTGTTTATGATTCTGGTTTCCCCATTACTTGTACATATTTGTCTGTTACTGTTATTATTTGTGGGTTCTGTTTGGTATTGGTTATTGTGCACTGTGTGGTATTGGAGGTGGTTGTATCTATATTATTTCACTTATCTTTAATAAATCATATTTCACTTACACACGTTTGGGTTTCCTTTGTTGCAGTTCACATAGTTCTGGTCTTACCTGATACGTGACAGTATACCAGGGCCATTCCTGATCAGAAGTGACTGCACAGGGGAACCGTTTGTTTGCAAACATGAACACTGATGAGGTTATTTATTTTTCTTTGCTGGCAACTGAAAGTGGTGATTATTGCCGTCAGGCTTTGGAAGGATGGTCTAGGGATCAGTTGTTTGCGGCTATCAGATCGGCTCACCTCCTGGTCGATCAGGGGTATATACTGTTTGGGGAGGTGCAGCCTCTGATTAAAATCTGTACTGAGCTGGCCGTGCCCTGTATTCCTGAGGGCCATGATGATTTCACCCCTCCTTTCACCGTAAATCAGGTTATATCCCTAGTATTGCTGTTTGAAGATGATCCTGCTGATTTTTGTGAGCACTACTCAGCTAGTTCCCCACAGGTGATTGCTGAGTGCATTAAGTCTGGTCAGTCCTTTGTTAAACAGGGAAATTTAAAACCACAGTTTGTACAACCAATACTCTCGGCATGGTCTGATATGTTACAATTAATCCCAGCCAACCCACAACAAACCACTTCTACCATCAGACACCTACCTGCTCAAAAGCCTTTTCTCCCGTCACCCATGACAACCCCAGTCGCAGCTCGGTATACGCTGCTTCCCACCAGATACCAATATCCAATCTCTGCCCCCTGTACCTATCCCGCATTTAATCCACCTGTCTCTTCTCAACTACCTACAGCTTCCCCACAAGATTTTCCTCTGGCCACTGTTCCCTCTTCCTTGACATATCCCAGCCCTTCTTGTCAGTATGTCTCACCTCCTACCTACAGTCCTGCAGCCACCTACAGATCTACAGTAGTGATGAGCCGAACACCCCCGGGTTCGGTTCGCACCAGAACCCGCGAACGGACCGAAAGTTCGCACGAACATTAGAACCCTATTAAATACAATGGATGCGAACGTTCGGATTCTAAAGTGCTAATTATAACGACTATTATCCATGTTATTGTCCGAAACAGAGTTTGGGAACCCGGCTTCTGCACCAGGGGACATGTATCAATGCAAAAAGAAGTTTTAAAAACGGACGTTTTCCGGGAGCAGTCATTTTAATGATGCATAAAGTGAAAAAAAAAAAGTCAAATATTCCTTTAAATATTGTACCTGGGGGGTGTCTAAAGTATGCCTGTGAAGTGCCACGTGTTTCCCGTGTTTAGAACTGTCCCTGTACAAAATAACATTTCTAAAGGGAAAAAAGTCATTTAAAACTGCTTGCGGCTTTAATGCAATGTGTGGTCCCGGTAATATGGATGAAAATCTTTAGGAAAAATGGCATAGCTACCCCATCAACCCCCCCCCCCCCCCCACCCCAGCCCATTACCAGCCCCTTTGGGTCTTGTATGGATATTAAGGGGAACCCCGCACACAAAATAAAAAAGGACCTATATACTCTGAACAGCCGTATACAGGCGGTGCATACAAGACAGGGACTGTAGGTTTGTTCTTATGTAGAATCTGTTTATAATTTTGAACAGCTGCATTGTTTAAGTGGAGCTCCATGGCAAATTCCTTTTTTTTAGTTTTTTGTAAAACATAGGGAACGGTTATCACCCCTGTCACATTTTTTTTGCTGTCTGTGCCCCTGTTCAGAACATTTCACCTCACTTTGCGTCCCAATGACAACTGTTTTTGAAATGTGGTGTTTTTATTGAAACAAGGATTGGTGATAAAGCATCAGTAGAGAGGAGACACCTTTCTCCCATATTAATTCTTACAGGAGAGAATTTTCCTTCCAAGGGGTAGATTTCCTCTCACTTCCTGTTGTCTTCTTCCGTTTGCAAGTAGTAGTCGTTTGTAAGTTGGATGTTTGAAAGTAGGGACCTGCCGTATATACTCTGCAGAAATTGGCCCCTTAGGTGTTGGTGTTGGCACAACACTGTAAGCACTCACAGTTACTCTTGGTGGGTGCTGGAACGCCCTGCTGTCAACTATTATATCAGGAATTGTAATAACATATAATTGTTGATCAGTGGTAGTAAAAATTGGGCCTTTGATGGTGGTGCTGGTGCCACAACACTGTAAGGCCTGACAGTTACTCTTGGTGGGCGCAGCAATGGGCCCTGCTGTGAATTATTAGATCAAGAATTGTAATTGCATGCCCCTGTTGAACAGGGGCTGAAAAATTAGGCCTTTGGTGGTGGTGGTGGTGGTGATGGTGGTGCTGGTGCCACAACACTGTAAGGCCTGACAGTTACTCTTGGTGGGCGCAGCAATGGTCCCTGCTGTGAATTATTAGATCAATAATTATAATTGCATGCCCCTGTTGAACAGGGGCTTAAAAATTGGGCCTTTGGTGGTGGTGGTGGTGGTGCCACAACACTGTAAGGCCTGACAGTTACTCTTGGTGGGCGCAGCAATGGGCCCTGCTGTGAATTATTAGATCAATAATTATAATTGCATGCCCCTGTTGAACAGGGGCTGAAAAATTGGGCCTTAGGCACTGGTGGCACAACACTGCAACCCCTCACAGATACTGTACTTGAAGCACAGCAATGAGGCCTGTTGCAAAGTATTGCATCAAAAATTTTAATTACACGCCCCTGTTAAACAGGGGCTGAAAAATTGGGTCTTAGCCACTGGTGGCGTCACCCATAAACCAAAATGATCTTCCAAGCTATCATCGTTAATCGTATCATTGAGGAGGAGGAGGAGGATAGCCAGTCAACATAACAGCACAGGCACTCAGCATCAGCAACAGTCTTGAAGGGATGTGACATTTTAAAATCAATTAGTCTGTTATATCAGCATCTGGTGTGTGGTAGCTGGTGGTGATCCAAGACTGGTTCATCTTGATGAAAGTCAGTCGATCAACCGAGTCGGTGGACAGGCGCACCCTGTGATCCGTGACAAATCCTCCAGCAGCACTGAATGTGCGTTCTGAAAGAACGCTGGATGCAGGACAGGCCAGTAGCTCAATTGCATACTGTGCAAGCTCTGGCCAGTGATCCATCCTCAAGACCCAGTAAGCCAGAGGATTTTCGGTGGGGAAGGTGTCCAAGTCTGACCTTGCCCCTAGGTATTCCTGCACCATGTATATCAGACGCTGGCGATGGTTGCTGGAACCGATCATACTTTGGGGCTGCGGACTAAAGAATTGTCTGAACGCATCGGTCAGACGGCCACCTTCCCCACCGCTCCTTCTTTGACTGCCCGAAGCCTCAGCAACTCGTTGTCCAGGACCAGGAGTTTGTAACCTCCCAGTCTCTGGGAACGCGTTGCACAGACCTTTCTGCAAGGCCTCCCGGAGTTGTCTCATCCTCTGCTCCCTCTGCGACGGTACGATAAGGTCCGCAACCTTACCCTTGTACCGTGGATCAAGGAGAGTGGCCAGCCAGTAATGGTCCCTCTCCTTGATCCGAAGAATACGAGGATCCTTCCGCAGACTTTGCAGGATCAGGGAGGCCATGCAGCGTAGGTTAGCTGAGGCATTCAGTCCGGAGTCCTCTGGGTCACTAAGGACGACATGATCCGCAGCCACCTCCTCCCAGCCACGTACAAGTTCACTGGTTTCTTGGGACTATAAATCATCCCTAAAAGACTGCTGCTGATGATGCTGAGTGCCAGCCTCCACCTCCATGCTGACACAATCCTCCTCCTCCTCCTCCTCCTCTTCCTGTGCGATGGGTGGGACAGAAGGAACACTGTCTGGGTAAAGGGGGCCTTGAGAGGCAAGGAAGTCCTCCTCTTCCTGCCTCTGTTCTGCCTCAAGTGCCCTGTCCATTATTCCACGCAGCGTGTGCTCCAACAGGTGGACAAGAGGTACAGTGTCACTGATGCATGCACTGTCACTGCTCACCATCCTCGTGGCCTCCTCAAATGGTGCCAGGACAGTGCATGCATCCCTGATCATGCCCCACTGGCGTGGTGAAAAAAAACCGAGCTCCCCTGACCCTGTCCTGGTGCCGTAGTCGCACAGGTACTCATTGATGGCCCTCTGCTGCGTGTGCAGCCACTGCAGCATGGCCAACGTTGAGTTCCACCTGGTGGGCATGTCACATATAAGGCGGTTCTTGGGCAGGTTCAACTCCTTTTGAAGCTCAGCCAGGCGAGCACTGGCATTATAAGATCTGCGGAAATGCACACAGACTTTCCTGGCCTGCCTCAGGACATCCTGTAAGCCCGGGTACCTGCCCAAGAACCGCTGCACCACCAGGTTAAGGACGTGAGCCATACAGGGCACATGGGTCAGTTGTACCTGTCGGAGGGCGGAGAGGAGGTTGGTGCCATTGTCGCAAACCACCATTCCTGGCTTAAGCTGGCGTGGCGTCAACCACCTCTCGGCCTGCCCCTGCAGAGCAGACAGGACCTCTGCCCCAGTGTGGCTCCTGTCCCCCAAACACACCAGCGCAAGCACGGCATGGCATCTTTTTGCCTGCGTACTTGCGTAGCCCCTTGAACGCCTACGGAGCACCGCTGGTTCCAAGGACAAACCATAGGAAGAGGCCATGGAGGAAGAAGAAGAGGAGGGGGTGGAGGAGAGAGGTGTGTCACAACCAGTAGTAGCATTTTGGAGGCGTGGCGGTGGAACAACCTCCAACACTACTGCACCTTGTCCTGCATCCTTCCCAGATGCCAAAAGAGTGACCCAATGGGCCGTGAAAGAAAGGTAACGTCCCTGTCCATGCCTGCTGGACCATGAGTCAGCGGTAATATGCACCTTACCGCTGACCGCCCTGTCCAGCGAGGCCAAGACATTGCCTTCCACATGCCTGTAGAGAGCGGGAATAGCCTTCCGTGCGAAAAAGTGTCGTTTGGGAACCTGCCACTGAGGAACCGCACATTGCACAAACTCACGGAAGGGGGCCGAGTCTACCAACTGAAAAGGCAGCAGTTGAAGCGCTAGCAATTTAGCCAAGCTAGCATTCAACCGCTGGGCATGTGGATGGCTGGGAGTGAACTTCTTTCGACGGTCCAGCAGCTGGGGCAGGGAAATTTGCCTGCTAGAATCGGACGTTGGTGTACTGCTAGCAGAGTGCCCGCAAGTACTTGCCTGTGACACACCTAATTCTACACCTTCATTCCTCTCAGAGCAGGTTTCAGAGAGGAGTGAAGGTATAGTGGGGTTGGAGATCCCATCTGATGCGGTGCAAGAAGAGGTTAGCTTTGTTCTTTGGTGTGGGTCTTTAAGGTAGGCTTGCCAACGAGCTGCATGGCAGGTCAACATATGTCTGATCAAGCATGTGGTGCCCAAGCGGCTGATGTTTTGGCCACGCGATATACGCTTGAGACATATGTTGCAAACAGCAGCTGTGCGATCTGATGCACTCGCCTCAAAAAAGGCCCACACCAAAGAACTTTTTGCATGACGGGCAGAGGCAGCGCCCTGCACAGGCGGAGCTCTGCGGTGTGATTCCGTCGGTGTGCTGCCCATACGCTGGCCACTCAAGGGCATCCTGCCTCGTTGGAGATGTGCCTCCTCCTCATCCTCCTCCTCCTCCTCTCTCCTATTAGGCACCCATGTGGAGTCAGTGACCTCATCATCCCCTCCCTCCTCATCACTGGAGCCAATCTGGCAATATGCTGCAGCTGCTGGAGCATGACTGCCAGATTGGTGTCCTTCTTGAGCATCCCCTCTCTCTGCTCTCACGCTGCTGCCTTCCTCTAGCTGGGTATCATCATCAGATCCTTCCAAACGCTGGGCATCCTCCTGGAGCATGTACCCAACACTGTGCTCAAACAGTTCGGGGGACTCCTCAGGAGGAGGGCATGGTGGGTCTAGGGAAGGATTGACTAATGAAGATAATGATACCAGAGAAGAGGATGCTTTGGCAGCTGCTTTGCCAGTACCCTGAGCCTGGGTGAGAGAGGATGAGGAGGATGAGGTGGGCTTGGTCATCCACTCTACCAAGTCTTCGGCATGATGTGACTCAACATGTCCAGCTGCCGAAAACAAGGACAAGCGTGTCCCATGGCCATGTGCTGATGACAATGCACCGCGTACACGACCAGCACTGTTGCCCCCAGACACAGAGCCTGCTTGCCCTCTTTTTTTGCCTCCTGACTGTCTGCCTCTCCTTGGTTGCCTTCCAGACATTTTAATGGATGGCCTGCAGGGAGATGGGAAAAACAGCAATAAGGGCTACCTTCAGGTGTATACTGTGCAGGAGGCTTAGCAACAATGACACTGACACTGTCCCCTGCCTATCCTTCTCTGTCCCTAAACACAAGGATTGAAAATATGGTTCAGCAAAATAGTTTTAGAACAGAATAGCGCACTGACACTTTCCCTCACTGTCCTACTCTGTCCCTCCCTACAAACAAGATTTAGCACAGAATAGCACACTGATAATTTCTACGAGTGTCCTTCTCTGTCCCTAAACTCAAGGATTGAAAATATGGAACAGCAAATTTGGTTTAGAACAGAACAGCACACTGTCAGTTTCACTCACTGTACCTCTCTGTCCCTCAACTCAAGGATTGAAAATATGGTTCAGCAAAATAGTTTTAGAAAAGAATAGCACACTGACACTTTCCCTCACTGTACCTCTCTGTCCCTCAACTCAAGGATTGAAAATATGGAACAGCAAATTTGGTTTAGAACAGAACAGCACACTGTCAGTTTCACTCACTGTACCTCTCTGTCCCTCAACTCAAGGATTGAAAATATGGTTCAGCAAAATAGTTTTAGAACAGAATAGCACACTGACACTTTCCCTCACTGTACCTCTCTGTCCCTCAACTCAAGGATTGAAAATATGGAAGAGCAAAATTGGTTTAGAACAGAATAGCACACTGTCAGTTTCACTCACTGTACCTCTCTGACCCTCAACTCAAGGATTGAAAATATGGAACAGCAAAATTGGTTTAGAACAGAATAACACACTGTCAGTTTCACTCACTGTACCTCTCTGTCCCTCAACTCAAGGATTGAAAATATGGAACAGCAAAATTGGTTTAGAACAGAATAGCACACTGTCAGTTTCACTCACTGTACCTCTCTGTCCCTCAACTCAAGGATTGAAAATATGGTTCAGCAAAATAGTTTTAGAACAGAATAGCACACTGACACTTTCCCTCACTGTACCTCTCTGTCCCTCAACTCAAGGATTGAAAATATGGAACAGCAAATTTGGTTTAGAACAGAACAGCACACTGTCAGTTTCACTCACTGTACCTCTCTGTCCCTCAACTCAAGGATTGAAAATATGGTTCAGCAAAATAGTTTTAGAACAGAATAGCACACTGACACTTTCCCTCACTGTACCTCTCTGTCCCTCAACTCAAGGATTGAAAATATGGAACAGCAAATTTGGTTTAGAACAGAACAGCACACTGTCAGTTTCACTCACTGTACCTCTCTGTCCCTCAACTCAAGGATTGAAAATATGGTTCAGCAAAATAGTTTTAGAACAGAATAGCACACTGACACTTTCCCTCACTGTACCTCTCTGTCCCTCAACTCAAGGATTGAAAATATGGAACAGCAAATTTGGTTTAGAACAGAACAGCACACTGTCAGTTTCACTCACTGTACCTCTCTGTCCCTCAACTCAAGGATTGAAAATATAGTTCAGCAAAATATTTTTAGAACAGAATAGCACACTGACACTTTCCGTCACTGTACCTCTCTGTCCCTCAACTCAAGGATTGAAAATATGGTTCAGCAAAATAGTTTTAGAACAGAATAGCACACTGACACTTTCCCTCACTGTCCTACTCTGTCCCTCCCTACAAACAAGATTTAGCACAGAATAGCACACTGATAATTTCTACGAGTGTCCTTCTCTGTCCCTAAACTCAAGGATTGAAAATATGGAACAGCAAAATTGGTTTCGAACAGAATAGCACACTGACACTTTCCCTCACTGTACCTCTCTGTCCCTACAAACAAGATTTAGCACAAAATAGCACACTGACACTTTCCCTCACTGTACCTCTCTGTCCCTACAAACAAGATTTAGCACAAAATAGCACACTGACACTTTCCCTCACTGTACCTCTCTGTCCCTAAACTCAAGGATTGAAAATATGGTTCAGCAAGATTGGTTTAGAACAGAATAGCACACTGACACTTTCCCTCACTGTACCTCTCTGTCCCTACAAACAAGGATTAGCACAGAATAGCACACTGTCACTGACACTCTCCCTACCTATCCTTATCTGTCCCTAAACACAAGGAATCCAGGATTATGTAAAGGAAAAATAATGACACTGTCCCTGCCTATGCTTCTCTTTCCCTACTCCGGTCCGGAACACACTACACAAGGCCGCCGCGCTGGCGGCCTTTTATAGTGTGGGGCGTGTACTAAACCCCCTCAGCAATAATTGGCCACAGGCATCCTGCCTGTGGCCAATCACTGCTCTCCTCGCTGCCGGCGCTGTGATTGGCCAAGCATGCGGGGTCACAGTGCATGCTTGGCCAATCACAGCGCCTGGATGACACTGCGATGGCGTAGTGCATTGTGGGCCGTTCGCGTCACTCGAATTTGGCGCGAACGGCCCAAATCGTTCGATCTTCGTCGAACGATCGAACAGCCGATGTTCGAGTCGAACGTATGTTCGACTCGAACACGAAGCTCATCCCTAATCTCCAGCAGTTAAACCAAAGAAGAAATGGAAATTCTTTCCAACCCACACGATCCTGCCAGTAACCCAAACTGCCTTCACACCAAACAGTCTAATCCAGCCCGCAGTTCCAGAGCCCGCCTTCCAGCCTGCAGTTCCAGAGCCCGCCTTCCAGCCTGCGGTTCCCGAGCCCGCCTTCCAGCCTGCGGTTCCCGAGCCAGCCTTCCAGCCTGCGGTTCCCGAGCCAGCCTTTCAGCCTGCGGTTCCCGAGCCAGCCTTCCAGCCTGCGGTTCCCAAGCCAGCCTTCCAGCCTGTGGTTCCCGAGCCAGCCTCCGTTTCCTGAGCCAGCCTTCCAGCCTGCGGTTCCCGAGCCAGCCTTCCAGCCTGCGGTTCCCGAGCCAGCCTTCCAGCCTGCGGTTCCTGAGCCAGCCTCCGTTTCCTGAGCCAGCCTTCCAGCCTGCGGTTCCCGAGCCAGCCTGCGGTTCCCGAGCCAGCCTTCCAGCCTGCGGTTCCCGAGCCAGCCTTCTAGACTGCGGTTCCCGAGCCAGCCTTCCAGCCTGCGGTTCTAGAGCCAGTCTGCCAGCCTGAGGTTCCTGTGCCTTTTGCCCAGCCTGAAGTTCTTGTACCAGCCTGCCAGCCTGAAGTTCTTGTGCCAGCCTGTCAGCCTGAAGTTCTTGTGCCAGCCTGCCAGCCTGAAGTTCTTGTGCCAGCCTGAAGTTCTTGTGCCAGCCTGCCAGCCTGAAGTCCCCGTATCAGCCTGTCAGCCTGAAGATCCGGTGCCCGTTTCCCGGCTTGAGGTTGTGGTGCCCGTTTCCCGGCCTGAGGTTGCGGTGCCCGTTTCCCGGCCTGAGGTTGTGGTGCCCGTTTCCCAGCCTGAGGTTGTGGTGCCCGTTTCCCGGCTTGAGGTTGTGGTGCCCGTTTCCCGGCTTGAGGTTGTGGTGCCCGTTTCCTGGCTTGAGGTTGTGGTGCCCGTTTCCCGGCTTGAGGTTGTGGTGCCCGTTTCCTGGCTTGAGGTTGTGGTGCCCGTTTCCCGGCCTGAAGTTATGGTGCCCATTTCTTGGCCTGAGGAGCCTGCTGCCCAGCCCGATGTGTTCCTGCCTGCTGCCAAGCTCGATGACCCGGAGCCTGCTGCCCAGCTCGATGACCCGGAGCCTGCTGCCCAGCTCGATGTGTTCCTGTCTGCTGCCCAGCCTGATGTGCCACCGTCTGCTGCCCGGCCTGGTGTGCCCCTGTCTGCTGCCCAGCTTGATGTGACTTTGCCTATTATCCAGCTTGTTGCCATGAACTTTCCCCGGCAACAGTTAGTTGGAGCGTCCGGAGGCCGCTCCTTTGAGGGGGGGTACTGTCAGGAATGGTTCCATCCGCTGGTGTTATTTGTTATTTGTTTTGCAGTACTGCGGTCTATCAGCAGGTGTCTCCTGGCAGTTTGGAACTGTCAGGAGAATCTTTCCCTGCTGGTGTTGTATTATTCCTAGGACGCAGTACTGGTTTCCACCAGCGGATGGATCCTGGCAGTGTGGAGCAAACTGCCCTTCCTCCGTTCAGCTGTGACTTGAAGCCAATTAGCCTTCCTATAAATACCCGGCAAGCACAAGCACTCCTTGCCCTGGTATCGTCCTTGTGCCCTGACCTGTAGCCTGTCTACTTGAACCCTGATTCCTGTAACCCTGATTCCTGTAACCCTGATTCCTGTAACCTGAACCTGAACCTGTTGTGTCTGTCCTAATCCCTGATCCCTGCTCTGCAGCCTGGTTGCCCCCTGCTTGATCCTGTCTCCCTGTCCTGATCCATCCATCCGTCCTCTCCCTGTCCTGTGTTCCTTACCCCATCTGCTGGTCCCCCTGTGTATGACCTTGGCCTGGCTAACGTTTATGCTTCCGGAATACCCCTTTGTCCATCTGCCTACCCGCTGTGTATGACCCTGGCCTGGCCCTGTTTATGATTCTGGTTTCCCCATTACTTGTACATATTTGTCTGTTACTGTTATTATTTGTGGGTTCTGTTTGGTATTGGTTATTGTGCACTGTGTGGTATTGGAGGTGGTTGTATCTATATTATTTCACTTATCTTTAATAAATCATTATATTTCACTTACACACCGTTTGGGTTTCCTTTGTTGCAGTTCACATAGTTCTGGTCTTACCTGATACGTGACACAGACTAAGGGGACTCCCCAGGCACGATATTTAAAGGAATATTTCATTTTTATTGTTTCACTTTAAGCATTTTTAAAATCACTGCTCCTGAAAAACGATTGTTTTAAAAACTTTTTTTTGCATTGATACATGTCCCCTAGGGCAGTACCCGTGTCCCCATATGATTTTTATGGCAATAACTTGCATATAAGCCTTTATAATGAGGACTTTTGATTTTTCAAGTTTGTGATAGGTTTTGCATGTTCGCTAGAACTTTTTGCCTGTTTAAGGTATTCTGGTGCAAACCGAACCGGAAGATGTTTGGTCCATCCCTATTTACAACTCATGAATGATGATTTCAATTGTCACAAATTAAAGAAATAATAAATTCCACAATTCTATCAAGCTGTGATGGCCGAGTGGTTAAGGCGATGGACTTGAAATCCATTGGGGTCTCCCCGCGCAGGTTCAAATCCTGCTCACAGCGTGACATTTAATCTATTTTTGTTTTAACTTGTGTTCTATTTTATGTTTACTTTATATAGTATTCAGCCTGACATAGAAACTGTAGAATATGTTACTTTATTGTTAAAGAAGGATATGCATGACAACTTTACTAAACCAATAGATCATGACTTGCCAAGTAGCCCCACCCTGGCTTGAGGGTTGAAGTTAGAAAACAACAGGCTGCAATCAGATGTAATAAAGAATGGAAACACACCTGAATCTCTACCAGGAACCTCTGTTTTCTTTGTTGTGAAAGTTTCTTGTTAACTTTGTGGCTGGCTCTCCTCTGAACAAAGGTGAAGGAATACCCCAGTCATTAGTTTGAAACACATTGGAAGATCCAGAGAGCAAAATCGTGAATAACAACAGTATCCTTGCCCATGCCCAACACTTGTAGGCAGCACCGGATAAACCCTTTCCTCTGAGCTGGAGGACCATCAAAATATCTCCTGGCATATAGGCAGCAGCATCTCGGCACCCCCAGATTTGAAAAATGCCAGTCCGTCACAGGGTTCAAACTGCACCCCAATATCCATCAACGACAAACCACGTATACGGGTAGCCACCTAGGAAGCCATCTTTTCTTCCATATCTCTGATAAAAGAGTGAAGGAACTTCATATTGCTTTCAGGGGGATTTTCTGTATCCTTGATTTTGGTCACCCCTTCTCCTGTAATAGCTTTTGGTGCTATTGTAAGCATATAGATGGGGACAAGCAAACATTGCACATACAGTCAAATTATGAATGCAGACCTCTGACCTAAACTTTACTGGTGTGAGCCCCACTCCCTAAGAGAGTAATGAAGAGTAGACATGTGCGATTAGTTTTGTACGAATCTAAAATTCGTACGAATTTCCGGAAATGCGTACGAATCCGAAATACGAATTCTGTACGAAATACGAATTTTCGTTTACGAATTTCGGATCCAAATTAACAGAAACGTGACTGGTGTTTTGCATACGAATTCTGTACGAAATACGAAATTTCGTTTACGAATACGAAATTTTGTTTACGAATTTCGGATCCAAATTAACGGAAACGTTTAAAATTTATGATTCGTACGAAATTCATATTTCGTACGAATCCGAATTAAATTTCAGACATTTACGAAATACGATTTTTTTTTAAAATACGGAACGAAACGAAACAAATTTTTTGACGGCGCCCATGTCTAATGAAGAGTTGTCTCTACTGTGGCATGCCCACTCACATTGTTCACCCCATGGCCCTGCTCCTTCTGACCTTGCCAGGTGCTTCTTCTGGAACAGGTCATTGATGGCAATAATAGAGATGAGTCCTGGCTGCTTTGAAACAGTTTACTTAGTTGTAATGGCAATCACGTGTAGCGGACCCCCAAAATTTGGGGTCGCTATACCTTAAATTTAGGGGTAGCCTGAGCAATAGTTTGGCTCAGACTTTCTAATTCTGTTAATATGGACTCTGCTCTGTTGTGGTGTTGCCTGGTGTATAGTTCCCCTTGGCCTTTGGTGGCGCTGTTGCCCAGGTCTCGGGTTGAACCACAGGTGGCGTTGTGGTATGATTGGGTGTCCTCTCTCGGCTACCGTGTAGTGGGCGCGTTTTGCCTGCTGTGCATGCTGGGAGAGAGTACATAAAGGGCAGACGCCATGATCTGGGGAGGTGTGCCGGGGGGGAGTCCAAGGAGGACCCCTGGCGTGAAGTCGTGCCCTTTGGCCCTGCTGGCCTGGGGTGCGTGAACTGGTTGTGGAGACTCGGGCACCTTTAGCCCGAGGCTACAGAGTTCCAGGTAGGCCCAGAACATTCAAGTGCACAAGGGGAAAGGGAGGCGGTAAAACCATCTAAAACCGGTCAGTGTATATTGGATGCATCCAGGAGGGCTCGACGCGTTTCATGGAGTCATATCCATTCATCAGGAGCCAAATGCATCTATGTTCTATGAACAAAAAAATATATTACCCAAGTGGTCTAATTAGTATACCCTTATGGACACAGAGAAAAAAAAAATATGTATAGTAGGTATGAAGTGATTGGCCAGGCCAATATTGTACTCACATAACAACCCAGGGTGAACAATACAGGGCTACAGACCGGAGGCCGCTCAATTGGGCCTGGCCCGGGAACTGAGGGGGGGAAGGAAATGACAGCAGATCCGGGACACGCACGCCATCCACCAGGGAAAACTGGGACCTCTAAAGTATACAAAGTTAAAAACGATATATAAGTCACTAGACATTGTCGGTCAAACAAAAACAAAAAAAAAAAAAGTAATCAAATATAGGTCAGTAACCCGGGTGAAGATGGGTACTATAGGGTTACCTTGGTGAGTCAAATTAAGATGAAAAGCCAGGTAAAAATAAGAACAGGAGTCTAGAAGTACAGCCGCTGCCAAGGGAAAAACTGGGACCTCTGAAGTATACAAAGTAAAAATGGTGTAGGAGTCTCTATGATATTATAGGTCAGGGGAGTAAACAAATATAGGTCAGTGACCCAGATGGAGATGGGTACTAAGGGGTCACCTTAGTTAGTATACAAAATTAGCAGTGGTGTATAAGTCTCTGTGACATTATAAGTCAGGGGAGTAATCAAGTATAGGTCAGTAACCCGGATGGAGAGGGATACTAAGAGGTTACCTTGGTTTATCAACTTGGAATGGACGGCCAGATGAAGGTAGAGCAGAAGTCTGGATGTACAGCCACTGTGCTGGCTTGATGGTAGGAGGTGTTGGACGTAGAGGGATGGAGTGCGGACCCATCAGAGCAGGCACCGTTACTCCCCAGCACCACGCTGGTACACACAAAGGAGAGATATCCCGGCACCGCCAGAGAGACCTCTCATGCGTTTGACCACAATGTTATACACCAGCGCACGTGCGACGACCGCCCAATTGCGGCGCCACACGCACAGCATGGGGGGCGTGGTGCCGACGCACGGTGGGGACACCCACCCAGTCCCCCCGACCAATAGGAGGAGAGGGGAGGAAAGAGGGGGAGGGGCCACAGCGCGCGTCGCAGCTCCCGGGAAAACAGACACAAGCCGGCTCTCCGGCTGCAGATCAGATGGACACAAACTGGTTGCAGTGAGGCAAATTTGAAAGGGTAAAATGTAAAACATGTCAATGCAAACTGCGTTCTGTGTCTAACATGTTGAATTAGGGAGGTCCACTGAAGGTCATCCCTAAGAAGACAATGGGTCCCAGAGCACAAACACACCTCCATCCCTAATCAAACAAAAACAAATGGGGGAGAGGCGAACCTGAGACTTTAAATGGGACATGAGGAAGGTTCACGCCCCCATCCTAAATATAATTGAAAAGAAGGGGGAAGGTCGGGACTTTGAATGAGGTGTGTGTGGTGAGACCAATCAACTTCACATAAGTCCAAACATATGTATGTTTACTGCGACAAATGATCGACAAGGCATAAAAAACGATTTTGCATATAAATTATGACAGGTGAAATGAAGGTATACAACAGGTAGCATATATAACAACATGGCATGACACAAATATAGAGAGTGACAAAGTACATCCCACTTGGTCCATATGTCGGGGTACGCCATTGCACAAGGGGAAAGGGAGGCGGTAAAACCATCTAAAACCGGTCAGTGTATATTGGATGCATCCAGGAGGGCTCGACGCGTTTCATGGAGTCATATCCATTCATCAGGAGCCAAATGCATCTATGTTCTATGAACAAAAAAATATATTACCCAAGTGGTCTAATTAGTATACCCTTATGGACACAGAGAAAAAAAATAAAAAAAATATGTATAGTAGGTATGAAGTGATTGGCCAGGCCAATATTGTACTCACATAACAACCCAGGGTGAACCATACAGGGCTACAGACCGGAGGCCGCTCAATTGGGCCTGGCCCGGGAACTGAGGGGGGGAAGGAAATGACAGCAGATCCGGGACACGCACGCCATCCACCAGGGAAAACTGGGACCTCTAAAGTATACAAAGTTAAAAACGATATATAAGTCACTAGACATTGTCGGTCAAAAAAAAAAAAGTAATCAAATATAGGTCAGTAACCCGGGTGAAGATGGGTACTATAGGGTTACCTTGGTGAGTCAAATTAAGATGAAAAGCCAGGTAAAAATAAGAACAGGAGTCTAGAAGTACAGACGCTGCCAAGGGAAAAACTGGGACCTCTGAAGTATACAAAGTAAAAATGGTGTAGGAGTCTCTATGATATTATAGGTCAGGGGTAGTGATGAGCCGAACACCCCCGGGTTCGGTTCGCACCAGAACCCGCGAACGGACCGAAAGTTCGTACGAACATTAGAACCCTATTAAATACAATGGATGCGAACGTTCGAATTCTAAAGTGCTAATTATAACAACTATTATGCATGTTATTGTCCTAAAAAGGGTTTGGGAACCCGGGTTCTGCACCAGGGGACATGTATCAATGCAAAAAGAAGTTTTAAAAACGGTCGTTTTTCGGGAGCAGTCATTTTAATGATGCATAAAGTGAAAAAAAAAAGTCAAATATTCCTTTAAATATCGTACCTGGGGGGTGTCTAAAGTATGCCTGTGAAGTGCCACGTGTTTCCCGTGTTTAGAACTGTCCCTGCACAAAATGACACTTCTAAAGGAAAAAAAAGCCATTTAAAACTTCTTGCGGCTTTAATGTAATGTCTGGTCCCGGTAATATGGATGAAAATCTTTAAGAAAAATGGCATAGCTACCCCATGACCCCCCCCCCCCACCCCAGCCCATTACCAGCCCCTTTGGGTCTTGTATGGATATTAAGGGGAACCCCGCACATAAAATAAAAAAGGCCCTATATACTCTGAACAGCCGTATACAGGCGGTGCATACAAGACAGGGACTGTAGGTTTGTTCTTATGTAGAATGTGTTTGTAATTTTGAACAGGTACATTGTTGAAGTGTAGCTCCAGCCCAAAAATCTATTTTTAAACTTTTTGGAAAACATAGGTAAGGGTTATCACCCCTGTAACATTTGTTTTGCTGTCTGTGCCCCTGTTCAGAACATTTCACCTCTCTTTCCGTCCCAATGACAACTGTTTTTGAAATGTGGTGTTTTTCTTGAAACAAGGATTGCTGATAAAGCATCAGTACAGAGGAGACACCTTTCTCCCATATTTATTCTTACAGGAGAGAATTTTCCTTCCTAGGGGTAGATTTCCTCTCACTTCCTGTTGTCTTCTTTCGTTTGCAAGTAGGAGTCGTTTGTAAGTTGGATGTTTGAAAGTAGGGACCTGCCGTATATACTCTGCAGAAATAGGCCCCTTAGTTGTTGGTGTTGGCACAACACTGTAAGCACTCACAGTTACTCTTGGTTGGTGCTGGAACGCCCTGCTGTCAACTATTATATCAGGAATTTTAATTACATATAATTGTTGAACAGTGGTAGTAAAAATTGGGGCTTTGATGGTGGTGCTGGTGCCACAACACTGTAAGCCCTGACAGTTACTCTTGGTGGGTGCAGCAATGGGCCCTGCTGTGAATTATTAGATCAAGAATTGTAATTACATGCCCCTTTTGAACAGGGGCTGAAAAATTGGGCCTTTCGTGGTGGTGGTGGTGGTGGCGTTGCTACAACACTGTAAGCCCTCAGACTTACTCTTGGTGGGTGCAGGAATGGGCCCTGCTGTGAATTATTACATCAAGAATTGTATTTGCATGCCCCTGTTGAACAGGGGCTGAAAAATTGGGCCTTAGGCACTGGTGGCACAACACTACAACCCCTCACAGATACTGTACTTGGAGCACAGCAATGAGCCCTGTTGCAAAGTATTGCTTCAAAAATTGTAATGACACGCCCCTGTTAAACAGGGGCTGAAAAATTGGGCCTTAGGCACTGGTGGCACAACACTACAACCCCTCACAGATACTGTACTTGGAGCACAGCAATGAGCCCTGTTGCAAAGTATTGCTTCAAAAATTGTAATGACACGCCCCTGTTAAACAGGGGCTGAAAAATTGGGCCTTAGGCACTGGTGGCACAACACTACAACCCCTCACAGATACTGTACTTGGAGCACAGCAATGAGCCCTATGGCAAATTATTGCTAAAAAAATTGTAAGTACACGCCCCTGTAAAACAGGGGCTGAAAAATTGGGCCTTAGCCACTGGTGGCGGCACCCATAAACAAAAATGATCTTCCAAGCTATCATCATCAATCGTATCATTGAGGACTCGGAGGAGGAGGATAGCCAGTCAACATAACAGCACAGGCACTCAGCATCAGCATCAGTCTTGAAGGGACGTGACATGTTAAAATCAATTAGTCTGTTATATCAGCATCAGGTGTGTGGTAGCTGGTGGTGATCCAAGACTGGTTCATCTTGATGAAAGTCAGTCGATCAACCGAGTCGGTGGACAGGGGCACCCTGTGATCCGTGACAAATCCTCCAGCAGCACTGAATGTGCGTTCCGAAAGAACGCTGGATGCAGGACAGGCCAGTAGCTCAATTGCATACTGTGCAAGCTCTGGCCAGTGATCCATCCTCAAGACCCAGTAAGCCAGAGGATTTTCGGTGGGGAAGGTGTCCAAGTCTGACCTTGCCCCTAGATATTCCTGCACCATGTTTATCAGACGCTGGCGATGGTTGCTGGAACCAATCATACTTTGGGGCTGCGGACTAAAGAATTGTCTGAACGCATCGGTCAGACGGCCACCTTCCCCACCGCTCCTTCTTTGACTGGCCGAAGCCTCAGCAACTCGTTGTCCTGGACCAGGAGTTTGTAACCTCCCAGTCTCTGGGAACGCATTGCACAGACCTTTCTGCAAGGCCTCCCGGAGTTGTCTCATCCTCTGCTCCCTCTGCGACGGTAACATAAGGTCCGCAACCTTACCCTTGTACCGTGGATCAAGGAGAGTGGCCAGCCAGTAATGGTCCCTCTCCTTGATCCGAAGAATACGAGGATCCTTCCGCAGACTTTGCAGGATCAGGGAGGCCATGCAGCATAGGTTTGCTGAGGCATTCGCTCCGGAGTCCTCTGGGTCACTAAGGACGACATGATCCGCAGTCACCTCCTCCCAGCCACGTACAAGTCCACTGGTTTCTTGGGACTGTAAATCATCCCTAAAAGACTGCTGCTGATGATGCTGAGTGCCAGCCTCCACCTCCATGCTGACACAATCCTCCTCCTCCTCCTCCTCCTCTTCCTCTTCCTGTGCGATGGGTGGGACAGAAGGAACACTGTCTGGGTAAAGGGGGCCTTGAGAGGCAAGGAAGTCCTCCTCTTCCTGCCTCTGTTCTGCCTCAAGTGCCCTGTCCATTATTCCACGCAGCGTGTGCTCCAACAGGTGGACAAGAGGTACAGTGTCACTGATGCATGCACTGTCACTGCTCACCATCCTCGTGGCCTCCTCAAATGGTGCCAGGACAGTGCATGCATCCCTGATCATGCCCCACTGGCGTGGAGAAAAAAAACCAAGCTCCCCTGACCCTGTCCTGGTGCCGTAGTCGCACAGGTACTCATTGATGGCCCTCTGCTGCGTGTGCAGCCGCTGCAGCATGGCCAACGTTGAGTTCCACCTGGTGGGCATGTCACATATAAGGCGGTTCTTGGGCAGGTTCAACTCCTTTTGCAGCTCAGCCAGGCGAGCACTGGCATTATAAGATCTGCGGAAATGCACACAGACTTTCCTGGCCTGCCTCAGGACATCCTGTAAGCCCGGGTACCTGCCCAAGAACCGCTGCACCACCAGGTTAAGGACGTGAGCCACACAGGGCACATGGGTCAGTTGTCCCTGTCGGAGGGCGGAGAGGAGGTTGGTGCCATTGTCGCAAACCACCATTCCTGGCTTAAGCTGGCGTGGCGTCAACCACCTCTCGGCCTGGCCCTGCAGAGCAGACAGGACCTCTGCCCCAGTGTGGCTTCTGTCCCCCAAACACACCAGCGCAAGCACGGCATGGCATCTTTTTGCCTGCGTACTTGCGTAGCCCCGTGAACGGCTACAGAGCACCGCTGGTTCATAGGACAAACCACAGGAAGAGGCCATGGAGGAAGAAGAAGAGGAGGGGGTGGAGGAGAGAGGTGTGTCACAACCAGTAGTAGCATTTTGGAGGCGTGGCGGTGGAACAACCTCCAACACTACTGCACCTTGTCCTGCATCCTTCCCAGCTGCCAAAAGAGTGACCCAATGGGCCGTGAAAGAAAGGTAACGTCCCTGTCCATGCCTGCTGGACCATGAGTCAGCGGTAATATGCACCTTACCGCTGACCGCCCTGTCCAGCGAGGCCAAGACATTGCCTTCCACATGCCGGTAGAGAGCCGGAATAGCCTTCCGTGAGAAAAAGTGGCGTTTGGGAACCTGCCACTGAGGAACCGCACATTGCACAAACTCACGGAAGGGGGCCGAGTCTACCAACTGAAAAGGCAGCAGTTGAAGCGCTAGCAATTTAGCCAAGCTAGCATTCAACCGCTGGGCATGTGGATGGCTGGGAGTGAACTTCTTTCGACGGTCCAGCAGCTGGGGCAGGGAAATTTGCCTGCTAGAATCGGACGTCGGTGTACTGCTAGCAGAGTGGCCGCAAGTACTTGGCTGTGACACACCTAATTCTACACCTTCATTCCTCTCAGTGCATGTTTCAGAGAGGACTGAAGTTATAGTGGGGTTGGAGATCCCAGCTGATGCGGTGCAAGGAGAGGTCCGCTTTGTTCTTTGGTGTGGGTCTTTGAGGTAGGCTTGCCAACGAGCTGCATGGCAGGTCAACATATGTCTGGTCAGGCATGTGGTACCCAAGCGGCTGATGTTTTGGCCACGCGATATACGCTTGAGACATATGTTGCAAACAGCAGCTGTGCGATCTGATGCACTAGCCTCAAAAAAGGCCCACACCAAGGAACTTTTTGAATGACGGGCAGAGGCAGCGCCCTGCACAGGCGGAGCTCTGCGGTGTGATTCCGTCGGTGTACTGCCCTTACGCTGGCCACCAAAGGGCATCCTGTCTCGTTGGAGATGTGCCTCCTCCTCATCCTCCTCCTCCTCTCTCCTATTAGGCACCCACGTGGAGTCAGTGACCTCATCATCCCCTCCCTCCTCATCACTGGAGCCAATCTGGCAGTATGCTGCAGCTGCTGGAACATGACTGCCAGATTGGTGTCCTTCTTGAGCATCCCCTCTGTCTGCTCTCACGCTACTGCCTTCCTGTAGCTGGGTTTCATCATCAGACCCTTCGAAACGCTGGGCATCCTCCTGGAGCATGTACCCAACACTGTGCTCAAACAGTTCGGGGGACTCCTCAGGAGGAGGACATGGTGGGTCTAGGGAAGGAGTGACTGATGATGAGTCTGACATTGATACCAGGGAAGAGGACGCTTTGGCAGCTGCTTTGCCAGTACCCTGAGCCTGGGTGAGAGAGGATGAGGAGGAGGAGGAGGGCTTGGTCATCCACTCTACCAAGTCTTCGGCATGATGTGGCTCAACATGTCCAGCTGCCGAAAAGAAGGACAAGCGTGTCCCATGGCCATGTGCTGATGACAATGCACCGCGTCCACGACCAGCACTGTTGCCCCCAGACACAGAGCCTGCTTGCCCTCTTTTATTGCCTCCTGACTGTCTGCCTCTCCTTGTTTGCCTTCCAGACATTCTAATAGATGGCCTGCAGGGAGATGGTAAAAAAGCAATAAGGGCTACCTTCAGGTGTCCTTCTCTGTCCCTTGAAACAAGGACTTGCACAGTGAAAGAAACTGACACTCTCCCTACCTACAGTTTTCTGTCCCTAGAAAAAATGTTTTTTTTAAGCACACTATAGCACAAGGAGAATTCACTCACTGTCCTTCCCAGTCCCTAGAAACAAGGACTTGCACAGTGAAAGAAACTGACACTCTCCCTACCTACAGTTTTCTGTCCCTAGAAAAAATGTTTTTTTTAAGCACACTATAGCACAAGGAGAATTCACTCACTGTCCTTCCAGGTCCCTGGAAACAAGGACTTGCACAGTGAAAGAAACTGACACTCTCCCTACCTAGAGTTTTCTGTCCCTAGAAAAAATGTTTTTTTTAAGCACACTATAGCACAAGGAGAATTCACTCACTGTCCTTCCAGGTCCCTGGAAACAAGGACTTGCACAGTGAAAGAAACTGACACTCTCCCTACCTACAGTTTTCTGTCCCTAGAAAAAATGTTTTTTTTAAGCACACTATAGCAAGAGGAGAATTCACTCACTGTCCTTCCCAGTCCCTAGAAACAAGGACTTGCACAGTGAAAGAAACTGACACTCTCCCTACCTACAGTTTTCTGTCCCTAGAAAAAATGTTTTTTTTAAGCACACTATAGCACAAGGAGAATTCACTCACTGTCCTTCCAGGTCCCTGGAAACAAGGACTTGCACAGTGAAAGAAACTGACACTCTCCCTACCTACAGTTTTCTGTCACCAGAAAAAATGTATTTTTTAAGCACACTATAGCACAAGGAGAATTCACTCACTGTCCTTCCCAGTCCCTAGAAACAAGGACTTGCACAGTGAAAGAAACTGACACTCTCCCTACCTACAGTTTTCTGTCCCTAGAAAAAATGTTTTTTTTAAGCACACTATAGCACAAGGAGAATTCACTCAATGTCCTTCCAGGTCCCTGGAAACAAGGACTTGCACAGTGAAGGAAACTGACACTCTCCCTACCTACAGTTTTCTGTCCCTAGAAAAAAATTTTTTTTTAAGCACACTATAGCACAAGGAGAATTCACTCAATGTCCTTCCAGGTCCCTGGAAACAAGGACTTGCACAGTGAAAGAAACTGACACTCTCCCTACCTAGAGTTTTCTGTCCCTAGAAAAAATGTTTTTTTTAAGCACACTATAGCACAAGGAGAATTCACTCACTGTCCTTCCAGGTCCCTGGAAACAAGGACTTGCACAGTGAAAGAAACTGACACTCTCCCTACCTACAGTTTTCTGTCCCTAGAAAAAATGTTTTTTTAAGCACACTATAGCACAAGGAGAATTCACTCACTGTCCTTCCAGGTCCCTGGAAACAAGGACTTGCACAGTGAAAGAAACTGACACTCTCCCTACCTACAGTTTTCTGTCACCAGAAAAAATGTATTTTTTAAGCACACTATAGCACAAGGAGAATTCACTCACTGTCCTTCCCAGTCCCTAGAAACAAGGACTTGCACAGTGAAAGAAACTGACACTCTCCCTACCTACAGTTTTCTGTCCCTAGAAAAAATGTTTTTTTTAAGCACACTATAGCACAAGGAGAATTCACTCAATGTCCTTCCAGGTCCCTGGAAACAAGGACTTGCACAGTGAAAGAAACTGACACTCTCCCTACCTAGAGTTTTCTGTCCCTAGAAAAAATGTTTTTTTTAAGCACACTATAGCACAAGGAGAATTCACTCACTGTCCTTCCCAGTCCCTAGAAACAAGGACTTGCACAGTGAAAGAAACTGACACTCTCCCTACCTACAGTTTTCTGTCCCTAGAAAAAATGTTTTTTTTAAGCACACTATAGCACAAGGAGAATTCACTCACTGTCCTTCCCAGTCCCTAGAAACAAGGACTTGCACAGTGAAAGAAACTGACACTCTCCCTACCTACAGTTTTCTGTCCCTAGAAAAAATGTTTTTTTTAAGCACACTATAGCACAAGGAGAATTCACTCACTGTCCTTCCAGGTCCCTGGAAACAAGGACTTGCACAGTGAAAGAAACTGACACTCTCCCTACCTAGAGTTTTCTGTCCCTAAAAAAAATGTTTTTTTTAAGCACACTATAGCACAAGGAGAATTCACTCACTGTCCTTCCAGGTCCCTGGAAACAAGGACTTGCACAGTGAAAGAAACTGACACTCTCCCTACCTACAGTTTTCTGTCCCTAGAAAAAATGTTTTTTTTAAGCACACTATAGCACAAGGAGAATTCACTCACTGTCCTTCCAGGTCCCTGGAAACAAGGACTTGCACAGTGAAAGAAACTGACACTCTCCCTACCTACAGTTTTCTGTCCCTAGTGTGAGGGGGTTAGCTCGGCAGCGGGTGTGTGTGACCCCCGAGATGGGCTCCCCACACAAAAACAGGCCCAGCAAACAGTGGTTGTGGTTTTCAAAATCAAAAAGGTGCGGTTTATTTTCTATTTACAGTGACAAAACACAGCAAAGCAAAAGAAACATAAACAAAATAAATCCTGGTCAACTTGACCTCTGACTAAACATACAGGTTTCCTAACTAACAACTGGGATCAGCCTAGTGCTGTCCTAGTCCCTAAGTCCCTGGTTTTAAATGTCCAAGCAAATAGCCACACAGGCTTTGTCTCACCGCACAGGGGTTCACTCTCCCTAGACAGTCCACACAGGTCTGGTTCCAGGCATGAGCTAACATCTAATGAAGCTGGGAGTTCTTATAGAGGCCTAAATGAGCTGACAAGCTTCAGCTGGTCTCATCAACTCCCTGTCTGTACGACGCCCCACACTCTCCCTAGAGGTATGAGTCATCCATGAGCCCACTAGCCTTATACAACTCTCCACCTAGTTGTATAAGTCGGCGTAAAGCCTGAATCTGGGCGAAATATATCTACCCCCCTGGATGCAACCAGGTGACTTTACCTTCCTGCTGTCACATACCCCCCCCTCTTGTTTTAACCTCGGGGTTGGAACACCAGCAATCAGGCATTCATGTACTCGAGACAAAGCATCCACATTCCCCATTTGAACGCCAGGGCGATGCTTTACTGTGAAGTTGAATTCCTGGAGGGCCAGGAACCACCTATTCACTCTTCTATTTGTTTCTTTGTTTTGAGCCATCCACTTTAACGGAGCGTGATCTGTAACCATGTCAAAGTGCCTACCTAGCAGGTAGTACCGAAGGGAATCTAGAGCCCACTTCACCGCTAAACACTCCTTTTCAATGGTGGCGTAATTTACCTCATGGGACTTCAACTTCCTGCTGAGGTAAATGACTGGGTGCTCTTCCCCGTTCCAGACCTGGGACAATACTGCTCCTAACCCCACATCTGACGCATCACTTTGTACGACAAAGTCTTTAGAGAAGTCGGGTGAGTACAACACTGGCTGGCTACATAAGGCTTGTTTCAAGAATTGGAATGCTGCCTCAGCCTCGGGGGTCCATTTAATCATGACCGACCCTTTCCCCTTCGTCAGGTTGGTTAGGGGCACAGCCCTAGAAGCAAAGTGGGGAATGAATCGCCGATAATACCCAGCGATTCCCAGAAAGGCTCGTACCTGCTTCTTGCTGTTGGGACGTGGCCAACTCTGGATGGCCTCGACTTTGTTGAGTTGGGGTTTTATTACTCCCCTCCCAATGGTGTACCCAAGATATTTGGCCTCCTCCTGCCCAATGGTACACTTCTTGGGGTTAGCCGTAAACCCCGCTTCCCGAACAGAGTCCAGGACTGCTTGCACTTTTGGCAGATGTGAGGCCCAATCTGTGCTATGGACAATTATGTCATCCAGGTAAGCCGCAGCATACTTCCGATGGGGCCTCAGCATCTGGTCCATTTTCCGCTGGAATGTGGCCGGCGCATTCTGTAACCCGAACGGCATTCTTTTATATTGGAACGCCCCGTCTGGGGTTACAAATGCGGTTTTCTCTTTGGCCGACTTGGCCAGGGGGATTTGCCAATACCCTTTTGTGAGGTCAAGAGTCGTCATGTATCGGGCTGTTCCCAGCCGGTCGATCAACTCATCTATACGTGGCATGGGGTAGGTGTCAAATTTTGTAACTTTGTTCAACTGTCGAAAATCGTTACAAAATCGCCAGCTCCCATCCGGTTTAGGCACCAACACAATGGGACTAGACCAATCACTTTGGGACTCCTCTATCTCCCCTAAGTTCAGCATTTTCTGTACTTCCTCCCGTATTGCCTCCCGTCGGGCCTCTGGGATCCGATAGGGTTTTAACTTCACCCTTTCACCGGGCGAGGTAATGATGTCATGCTCTACCCCAGATGTTTGTCCCGGCAGCTCAGAGAATACCTCCTTGTTGCGAAGCACAAACTCCTTAACCTCCTGTTGTTGGGGTTGTGACAAGGTGGCTGCTATTCCAACCTCCGGAATCACGCAACCAGTTTGAGCTGGTGACCAAGTGTCTGCGACTAGGGACTCTCTATCCCTCCAGGCTTTCAACAGATTAACGTGATAGATCTGTTCGGGCTTTCGCCTTCCTGGTTGTCTGACCTTGTAATTCACTTCGCTCACTTTTTCCATTATCTCGTAGGGGCCTTGCCATTTGGCAAGGAATTTACTTTCAACCGTAGGGACAAGTACCAGTATCCTATCCCCCGGGGAAAAGGTACGGGTCTTGGCTCCACGGTTGTACACTCTCTGCTGTGCTAACTGCGCTTGGGCCAAATGTTCCTTCACGATGGGCATTACCTGTGCAATTCGGTCTTGCATCAGGGCGACATGCTCAATCACACTCCTGTGGGGAGAACTCTCACTTTCCCAAGTTTCCTTGGCAATATCCAACAGCCCTCTTGGGTGTCTCCCATACAGTAACTCAAAGGGGGAGAATCCCGTAGAGGATTGGGGCACCTCCCTAATAGCAAACATCAGATAAGGAAGTAGACAGTCCCAATCCTTTCCATCTCTATCCACCACTTTCTTCAACATTTGTTTTAGGGTTTTGTTGAACCTTTCAACCAGCCCATCGGTTTGGGGGTGATACACAGATGTACGTAATTGCGTCACTTTGAACAATTTACACAGCTCCTTCATAACCCGGGACATAAAGGGTGTACCTTGGTCCGTAAGCAGTTCTTTACAAATACCCACCCGGCTAAACACAAGAGATAGCTCTTTGGCTATGGTTTTGGCCGAGGTATTTCGGAGAGGGATCGCTTCTGGATAACGGGTGGCATAGTCCATTATAACTAATATGTACTGGTGCCCCCTAGCGGACTTGATTATAGGACCTACCAAATCCATGGCGATCCTCTCAAACGGGACCTCAATGATGGGTAGAGGGACCAGCGGGCTACGGAAATGTGGCATCGGGGCCGACCTCTGACACACAGGGCAGGAGGAACAATAATTTTCTATGTCCTTCATCACCCCCGGCCAATAGAATCTCTGTAATACCCTCTCTCGGGTTTTCTCTGTCCCCAGATGACCTCCAAGAACGTGCCCATGGGCCAACTCCAACACCAACTTCCTGTAAGGTTTGGGCACCACAAGCTGCTCAATGGTTTCTTCTGCCCTTTTTGCCACCCGATACAGTAGGTCCTTCTCTACGCTGAAGTATGGGTAAGTGCAGGTATTATCTGGGTTCACTAACTCGCCATCTATTTTCACTACGTTTTCCCGTGCCTTTATTAGGGCGGGGTCTTTCAACTGTTCTGTGGCAAAGTTTTCCCTGTGAACCTCAAGATCAGAAAACTCCACAGACGGTAGGTTTTCGTCTGAGGAGGTGGGCTCCTCTCCAGTTTCTTGAGTCTCCCCTGCCAATACTGATAAGGGAAATTCTGGAGAGTCCTCACCACTCTCAGGGGAGTTCTGGCTATCACATTCCTGGTACATAGGGGCACCAGTGGGGGGCTCAGGATCATCCCACAGTTCCCAGAACTTCGGAAAATCCCTTCCCACAATGGCGTCATGCGGTAACTGAGATACTAAGCCCACTGGATGAGAGAGGGTACCTTTGGGGGTCTCGAAACACACTGTAGTCACTGGATACTCTCGGGTGTCCCCATGCACACAAATAACAGCTACCTTGCTATTCCCAGAGACCTCTGTTTTAACTAACTCAGCCTTTATCAGGGTCACAAGGCTACCTGAATCCAGCAATACCACAACATTTCTACCATTAACACACATTTTGCATAAATGTTTCTCAGTTCCTCGAATGGCAGTGCATGTGACTGTCGCACACAGCGACTGACGTCTGCCCGTCAGAAAGTCACACTGCATGGGTTCCTCCACAACCGGGCAATTGGCTGCAATATGTCCCGCTTGCCGGCAGCGGTAGCAAACGATCCTTCTTGCGGCCTCTTGAGCCGCTGATTTCCCAGGCTGTTCTCGCCAAACTTGGGGTAGAGCTCCCACCCTCTCACTCTCTCCACCCTCACCCCTTGGAATCCTCTTATCCGCCCCTGGGGATGGTCTGGTCTTAGGGTGGAAAGTCCGAGTGTCTCTGGAAGAGGCCGTCAGGTTCTCTGTAGCCAAGTATTTCTCCACACGATCCACAAGACCATCGGCCGTCTCTGGGTCTCCATGGCTTACCCACTTTTGGATGGCAGTAGGAAGAGCTCTCAAAAACCGATCCATTACAACACGTTCCACAATCTTTGGTGCGGACAAAGTCTCTGGCTGTAGCCACTTTCTGCTCAGGTGAATGAGATCATACATTTGAGACCTGGGGGGTTTTCCAATCTGGAAAGTCCAGTTATGCACACGCTGAGCCCGGACAGCCTGGGTGACACCCAGCCTTGCCAATATTTCAGCTTTTAGCATCGCATAGTCTTTTGCTTGGTTAGGCTCTAGGTCATAGTAAGCTTTCTGCGATTCACCAGTTAACAGAGGAGCCACCAGTCCAGCCCACTGCTCCTCAGGCCACTTTTCTCTTTCAGCGGTCCTTTCAAATGTGGTCAAAAATACCTCTGGATCATCCTCTCCAGTCATTTTTGTCAATAAACGACTCACCCCAAAGGACGCGGTATTAGTGGGACGGCTTTCCTCACTGGTCTGCGGACGTTGCTGCATTGCTGCTTCCATCTGTTGTTGTAGTCTCTGCTCTTGCTTCTGTAACAGGTCTATGAAGCGGGCCTCAGATTGCTGCTGGGCTTGTTGCTGAGCCTCCAGACTCTGTTGCAAAGTTGCGTTTGTCTGCTGCTGGGCTGCAAGGCTCTGTTGATGAGCTTGCTGCTGGGCTGCAAGGCTCTGTTGATGAGCTTGCTGCTGGGCTGCGAAGTTCTGTTGTTGAGCTGCAAGGCTCTTTTGCAAACCTGCATTTGTCTGCTGTTGATTGGCATTTGCTAGAGCCAGCTGCTTCAGTATCTCCTCCATGCTGGCTTAAAAAAAAACTGCCACTAGTTCTCCACCAACTGTGAGGGGGTTAGCTCGGCAGCGGGTGTGTGTGACCCCCGAGATGGGCTCCCCACACAAAAACAGGCCCAGCAAACGGTGGTTGTGGTTTTCAAAATCAAAAAGGTGCGGTTTATTTTCTATTTACAGTGACAAAACACAGCAAAGCAAAAGAAACATAAACAAAATAAATCCTGGTCAACTTGACCTCTGACTAAACATACAGGTTTCCTAACTAACAACTGGGATCAGCCTAGTGCTGTCCTAGTCCCTAAGTCCCTGGTTTTAAATGTCCAAGCAAATAGCCACACAGGCTTTGTCTCACCGCACAGGGGTTCACTCTCCCTAGACAGTCCACACAGGTCTGGTTCCAGGCATGAGCTAACATCTAATGAAGCTGGGAGTTCTTATAGAGGCCTAAATGAGCTGACAAGCTTCAGCTGGTCTCATCAACTCCCTGTCTGTACGACGCCCCACACTCTCCCTAGAGGTATGAGTCATCCATGAGCCCACTAGCCTTATACAACTCTCCACCTAGTTGTATAAGTCGGCGTAAAGCCTGAATCTGGGCGAAATATATCTACCCCCCTGGATGCAACCAGGTGACTTTACCTTCCTGCTGTCACACTAGAAAAAATGTTTTTTTTAAGCACACTATAGCACAAGGAGAATTCACTCACTGTCCTTCCCAGTCCCTAGAAACAAGGACTTGCACAGTGAAAGAAACTGACACTCTCCCTACCTACAGTTTTCTGTCCCTAGAAAAAATGTTTTTTTTAAGCACACTATAGAACAAGCACAAAACACACTGACACTCTCCCTACCTATCCTTCTCTTTCCCTAAACTAAAGGAATCCAGGTTAAGCAAGAAAGAAATAAAAGTCACTGTCCCTGCCTATGCTGCTCTATCCCTGCTCCGGAACACACTACACTAGGCCGCCGTGCTGGCGGCCTTTTATAGTGTGGGGCGTGTACTAAACACCCTCAGCAATAATTGGCCACAGGCATCCTGCCTGAGGCCAATCATTGCTCTCCTCGCTGCCGGCGCTGTGATTGGCCAAGCATGCGGGGTCACAGTGCATGCTTGGCCAATCACAGCGCCTGGATGACACTGCGATGGCGTAGTGCATTGTGGGCCGTTCGCGTCACTCGAATTTGGCGTGAACGGCCCAAATCGTTCGATCTTCGTCGAACGATCGAACAGCCGATGTTCGAGTCGAACGTATGTTCGACTCGAACACGAAGCTCATCCCTAGTCAGGGGAGTAAACAAATATAGGTCAGTGACCCAGATGGAGATGGGTACTAAGGGGTCACCTTAGTTAGTATACAAAATTAGCAGTGGTGTATAAGTCTCTGTGACATTATAAGTCAGGGGAGTAATCAAGTATAGGTCAGTAACCCGGATGGAGAGGGATACTAAGAGGTTACCTTGGTTTATCAACTTGGAATGGACGGCCAGATGAAGGTAGAGCAGAAGTCTGGATGTACAGCCACTGTGCTGGCTTGATGGTAGGAGGTGTTGGACGTAGAGGGATGGAGTGCGGACCCATCAGAGCAGGCACCGTTACCCCCCAGCACCACGCTGGTACACACAAAGGAGAGATATCCCGGCACCGCCAGAGAGACCTCTCATGCGTTTGACCACAATGTTATACACCAGCGCACGTGCGACGACCGCCCAATTGCGGCGCCACACGCACAGCATGGGGGGCGTGGTGCCGACGCACGGTGGGGACACCCACCCAGTCCCCCCGACCAATAGGAGGAGAGGGGAGGAAAGAGGGGGAGGGGCCACAGCGCGCGTCGCAGCTCCCGGGAAAACAGACACAAGCCGGCTCTCCGGCTGCAGATCAGATGGACACAAACTGGTTGCAGTGAGGCAAATTTGAAAGGGTAAAATGTAAAACATGTCAATGCAAACTGCGTTCTGTGTCTAACATGTTGAATTAGGGAGGTCCACTGAAGGTCATCCCTAAGAAGACGATGGGTCCCAGAGCACAAACACACCTCCATCCCTAATCAAACAAAAACAAATGGGGGAGAGGCGAAAATGGGACTTTAAATGGGACGTGAGGAAGGTTCACGCCCCCATCCTAAATATAATTGAAAAGAAGGGGGAAGGTCGGGACTTTGAATGAGGTGTGTGTGGTGAGACCAATCAACTTCACATAAGTCCAAACATATGTATGTTTACTGCGACAAATGATTGACAAGGCATAAAAAACGATTTTGCATATAAATTATGACAGGTGAAATGAAGGTATACAACAGGTAGCATATATAACAACATGGCATGACACAAATATAGAGAGTGACAAAGTACATCCCACTTGGTCCATATGTCGGGGTACGCCATTGCACAAGGGGAAAGGGAGGCGGTAAAACCATCTAAAACCGGTCAGTGTATATTGGATGCATCAGGAGGGCTCGACGCGTTTCATGGAGTCATATCCATTCATCAGGAGCAAAATGCATCTATGTTCTATGAACAAAAAAATATATTACCCAAGTGGTCTAATTAGTATACCCTTATGGACACAGAGAAAAAAAAAATATGTATAGTAGGTATGAAGTGATTGGCCAGGCCAATATTGTACTCACATAACAACCCAGGGTGAACCATACAGGGCTACAGACCGGAGGCCGCTCAATTGGGCCTGGCCCGGGAACTGAGGGGGGGAAGGAAATGACAGCAGATCCGGGACACGCACGCCATCCACCAGGGAAAACTGGGACCTCTAAAGTATACAAAGTTAAAAACGATATATAAGTCACTAGACATTGTCGGTCAAACAAAAAAACAAACAAAAAAAAAAAGTAATCAAATATAGGTCAGTAACCCGGGTGAAGATGGGTAGTATAGGGTTACCTTGGTGAGTCAAATTAAGATGAAAAGCCAGGTAAAAATAAGAACAGGAGTCTAGAAGTACAGCCGCTGCCAAGGGAAAAACTGGGACCTCTGAAGTATACAAAGTAAAAATGGTGTAGGAGTCTCTATGATATTATAGGTCAGGGGAGTAAACAAATATAGGTCAGTGACCCAGATGGAGATGGGTACTAAGGGGTCACCTTAGTTAGTATACAAAATTAGCAGTGGTGTATAAGTCTCTGTGACATTATAAGTCAGGGGAGTAATCAAGTATAGGTCAGTAACCCGGATGGAGAGGGATACTAAGAGGTTACCTTGGTTTATCAACTTGGAATGGACGGCCAGATGAAGGTAGAGCAGAAGTCTGGATGTACAGCCACTGTGCTGGCTTGATGGTAGGAGGTGTTGGACGTAGAGGGATGGAGTGCGGACCCATCAGAGCAGGCACCGTTACCCCCCAGCACCACGCTGGTACACACAAAGGAGAGATATCCCGGCACCGCCAGAGAGACCTCTCATGCGTTTGACACAATGTTATACACCAGCGCACGTGCGACGACCACCCAATTGCGGCGCCACACGCACAGCATGGGGGGCGTGGTGCCGACGCACGGTGGGGACACCCACCCAGTCCCCCCGACCAATAGGAGGAGAGGGGAGGAAAGAGGAGGAGGGGCCACAGCGCGCGTCGCAGCTCCTGGGAAAACAGACACAAGCCGGCTCTCCGGCTGCAGATCAGATGGACACAAACTGGTTGCAGTGAGGCAAATTTTAAAGGGTAAAATGTAAAACATGTCAATGCAAACTGCGTTCTGTGTCTAACATGTTGAATTAGGGAGGTCCACTGAAGGTCATCCCTAAGAAGACGATGGGTCCCAGAGCACAAACACACCTCCATCCCTAATCAAACAAAAACAAATGGGGGAGAGGCGAACCTGGGACTTTAAATGGGACGTGAGGAAGGTTCACGCCCCCATCCAAAATATAATTGAAAAGAAGGGGGAAGGTCGGGACTTTGAATGAGGTGTGTGTGGTGAGACCAATCAACTTCACATAAGTCCAAACATATGTATGTTTACTGCGACAAATGATCGACAAGGCATAAAAAACGATTTTGCATATAAATTATGACAGGTGAAATGAAGGTATACAACAGGTAGCATATATAACAACATGGCATGACACAAATATAGAGAGTGACAAAGTACATCCCACTTGGTCCATATGTCGGGGTACGCCATTGCACAAGGGGAAAGGGAGGCGGTAAAACCATCTAAAACCGGTCAGTGTATATTGGATGCATCCAGGAGGGCTCAACGTGTTTCATGGAGTCATATCCATTCATCAGGAGCCAAATGCATCTATGTTCTATGAACAAAAAAATATATTACCCAAGTGGTCTAATTAGTATACCCTTATGGACACAGAGAAAAAAAAAAAAATATGTATAGTAGGTATGAAGTGATTGGCCAGGCCAATATTGTACTCACATAACAACCCAGGGTGAACCATACAGGGCTACAGACCGGGGGCCGCTCAATTGGGCCTGGCCCGGGAACTGAGGGGGGGAAGGAAATGACAGCAGATCCGGGACACGCACGCCAACCACCAGGGAAAACTGGGAACTCTAAAGTATACAAAGTTAAAAACGATATATAAGTCACTAGACATTGTCGGTCAAACAAAAAAAAAACAAAAACAAAAAAAGTAATCAAATATAGGTCAGTAACCCGGGTGAAGATGGGTACTATAGGGTTACCTTGGTGAGTCAAATTAAGATGAAAAGCCAGGTAAAAATAAGAACAGGAGTCTAGAAGTATAGCCGCTGCCAAGGGAAAAACTGGGACCTCTGAAGTATACAAAGTAAAAATGGTGTAGGAGTCTCTATGATATTATAGGTCAGGGGAGTAAACAAATATAGGTCAGTGACCCAGATGGAGATGGGTACTAAGGGGTCACCTTAGTTAGTATACAAAATTAGCAGTGGTGTATAAGTCTCTGTGACATTATAAGTCAGGGGAGTAATCAAGTATAGGTCAGTAACCCGGATGGAGAGGGATACTAAGAGGTTACCTTGGTTTATCAACTTGGAATGGACGGCCAGATGAAGGTAGAGCAGAAGTCTGGATGTACAGCCACTGTGCTGGCTTGATGGTAGGAGGTGTTGGACGTAGAGGGATGGAGTGCGGACCCATCAGAGCAGGCACCGTTACCCCCCAGCACCACGCTGGTACACACAAAGGAGAGATATCCCGGCACCGCCAGAGAGACCTCTCATGCGTTTGACCACAATGTTATACACCAGCGCACGTGCGACGACCGCCCAATTGCGGCGCCACACGCACAGCATGGGGGGCGTGGTGCCGACGCACGGTGGGGACACCCACCCAGTCCCCCCGACCAATAGGAGGAGAGGGGAGGAAAGAGGGGGAGGGGCCACAGCGCGCGTCGCAGCTCCCGGGAAAACAGACACAAGCCGGCTCTCCGGCTGCACATCAGATGGACACAAACTGGTTGCAGTGAGGCAAATTTGAAAGGGTAAAATGTAAAACATGTCAATGCAAACTGCGTTCTGTGTCTAACATGTTGAATTAGGGAGGTCCACTGAAGGTCATCCCTAAGAAGACGATGGGTCCCAGAGCACAAACACACCTCCATCCCTAATCAAACAAAAACAAATGGGGGAGAGGCGAACCTGGGACTTTAAATGGGATGTGAGGAAGGTTCACGCCCCCATCCAAAATATAATTGAAAAGAAGGGGGAAGGTCGGGACTTTGAATGAGGTGTGTGTGGTGAGACCAATCAACTTCACATAAGTCCAAACATATGTATGTTTACTGCGACAAATGATCGACAAGGCATAAAAAACGATTTTGCATATAAATTATGACAGGTGAAATGAAGGTATACAACAGGTAGCATATATAACAACATGGCATGACACAAATATAGAGAGTGACAAAGTACATCCCACTTGGTCCATATGTCGGGGTACGCCATTGCACAAGGGGAAAGGGAGGCGGTAAAACCATCTAAAACCGGTCAGTGTATATTGGATGCATCCAGGAGGGCTCAACGTGTTTCATGGAGTCATATCCATTCATCAGGAGCCAAATGCATCTATGTTCTATGAACAAAAAAATATATTACCCAAGTGGTCTAATTAGTATACCCTTATGGACACAGAGAAAAAAAAAAAAAATATGTATAGTAGGTATGAAGTGATTGGCCAGGCCAATATTGTACTCACATAACAACCCAGGGTGAACCATACAGGGCTACAGACCGGAGGCCGCTCAATTGGGCCTGGCCCGGGAACTGAGGGGGGGAAGGAAATGACAGCAGATCCGGGACACGCACGCCAACCACCAGGGAAAACTGGGAACTCTAAAGTATACAAAGTTAAAAACGATATATAAGTCACTAGACATTGTCGGTCAAACAAAAAAAAAAACAAAAAAAAAAAAAGTAATCAAATATAGGTCAGTAACCCGGGTGAAGATGGGTACTATAGGGTTACCTTGGTGAGTCAAATTAAGATGAAAAGCCAGGTAAAAATAAGAACAGGAGTCTAGAAGTATAGCCGCTGCCAAGGGAAAAACTGGGACCTCTGAAGTATACAAAGTAAAAATGGTGTAGGAGTCTCTATGATATTATAGGTCAGGGGAGTAAACAAATATAGGTCAGTGACCCAGATGGAGATGGGTACTAAGGGGTCACCTTAGTTAGTATACAAAATTAGCAGTGGTGTATAAGTGTCTGTGACATTATAAGTCAGGGGAGTAATCAAGTATAGGTCAGTAACCCGGATGGAGAGGGATACTAAGAGGTTACCTTGGTTTATCAACTTGGAATGGACGGCCAGATGAAGGTAGAGCAGAAGTCTGGATGTACAGCCACTGTGCTGGCTTGATGGTAGGAGGTGTTGGACGTAGAGGGATGGAGTGCGGACCCATCAGAGCAGGCACCGTTACCCCCCAGCACCACGCTGGTACACACAAAGGAGAGATATCCCGGCACCGCCAGAGAGACCTCTCATGCGTTTGACCACAATGTTATACACCAGCGCACGTGCGACGACCGCCCAATTGCGGCGCCACACGCACAGCATGGGGGGCGTGGTGCCGACGCACGGTGGGGACACCCACCCAGTCCCCCCGACCAATAGGAGGAGAGGGGAGGAAAGAGGGGGAGGGGCCACAGCGCGCGTCGCAGCTCCCGGGAAAACAGACACAAGCCGGCTCTCCGGCTGCAGATCAGATGGACACAAACTGGTTGCAGTGAGGCAAATTTGAAAGGGTAAAATGTAAAACATGTCAATGCAAACTGCGTTCTGTGTCTAACATGTTGAATTAGGGAGGTCCACTGAAGGTCATCCCCTAAGAAGACGATGGGTCCCAGAGCACAAACACACCTCCATTCCTAATCAAACAAAAACAAATGGGGGAGAGGCGAACCTGGGACTTTAAATGGGACGTGAGGAAGGTTCACGCCCCCATCCTAAATATAATTGAAAAGAAGGGGGAAGGTCGGGACTTTGAATGAGGTGTGTGTGGTGAGACCAATCAACATCACATAAGTCCAAACATATGTATGTTTACTGCGACAAATGATCGACAAGGCATAAAAAACGATTTTGCATATAAATTATGACAGGTGAAATGAAGGTATACAACAGGTAGCATATATAACAACATGGCATGACACAAATATAGAGAGTGACAAAGTACATCCCACTTGGTCCATATATCGGGGTACGTCATTGCACAAGGGGAAAGGGAGGCGGTAAAACCATCTAAAACCGGTCAGTGTATATTGGATGCATCCAGGAGGGCTCGACGCGTTTCATGGAGTCATATCCATTCATCAGGAGCCAAATGCATCTATGTTCTATGAACAAAAAAATATATTACCCAAGTGGTCTAATTAGTATACCCTTATGGACACAGAGAAAAAAAAAATATGTATAGTAGGTATGAAGTGATTGGCCAGGCCAATATTGTACTCACATAACAACCCAGGGTGAACCATACAGGGCTACAGACCGGAGGCCGCTCAATTGGGCCTGGCCCGGGAACTGAGGGGGGGAAGGAAATGACAGCAGATCCGGGACACGCACGCCATCCACCAGGGAAAACTGGGACATCTAAAGGGATATCTCTCCTTTGTGTGTACCAGCGTGGTGCTGGGGGATAACGGTGCCTGCTCTGATGGGTCCGCACTCCATCCC
The DNA here is from genome assembly GCA_029206835.1 of Rana muscosa. NCBI lineage: Eukaryota > Metazoa > Chordata > Amphibia > Anura > Ranidae > Rana > Rana muscosa. The sequence continues at coordinate 338,792,089 of CM055118.1, forward strand.
TCTACGTCCAACACCTCCTACCATCAAGCCAGCACAGTGGCTGTACATCCAGACTTCTGCTCTACCTTCATCTGGCCGTCCATTCCAAGTTGATAAACCAAGGTAACCTCTTAGTATCCCTCTCCATCCGGGTTACTGACCTATACTTGATTACTCCCCTGACTTATAATGTCACAGAGACTTATACACCACTGCTAATTTTGTATACTAACTAAGGTGACCCCTTAGTACCCATCTCCATCTGGGTCACTGACCTATATTTGTTTACTCCCCTGACCTATAATATCATAGAGACTCCTACACCATTTTTACTTTGTATACTTCAGAGGTCCCAGTTTTTCCCTTGGCAGCGGCTGTACTTCTAGACTCCTGTTCTTATTTTTACCTGGCTTTTCATCTTAATTTGACTCACCAAGGTAACCCTATAGTACCCATCTTCACCCGGGTTACTGACCTATATTTGATTACTTTTTTTTTTTTTTTTTTTGACCGACAATGTCTAGTGACTTATATATCGTTTTTAACTTTGTATACTTTAGAGGTCCCAGTTTTCCCTGGTGGATGGCGTGCGTGTCCCGGATCTGCTGTCATTTCCTTCCCCCCTCAGTTCCCGGGCCAGGCCCAATTGAGCGGCCTCTGGTCTGTAGCCCTGTATGGTTCACCCTGGGTTGTTATGTGAGTACAATATTGGCCTGGCCAATCACTTCATACCTACTATACATATTTATTTTATTTTTTTTCTCTGTGTCCATAAGGGTATACTAATTAGACCACTTAGGTAATATATTTTTTTGTTCATAGAACATAGATGCATTTGGCTCCTGATGAATGGATATGACTCCATGAAACGCGTCGAGCCCTCCTGGATGCATCCAATATACACTGACCGGTTTTAGATGGTTTTACCGCCTCCCTTTCCCCTTGTGCAATGGCGTACCCCGACATATGGACCAAGTGGGATGTACTTTGTCACTCTCTATATTTGTGTCATGCCATGTTGTTATATATGCTACCTGTTGTATACCTTCATTTCACCTGTCATAATTTATATGCAAAATCGTTTTTTATGCCTTGTCGATCATTTGTCGCAGTAAACATACATATGTTTGGACTTATGTGAAGTTGATTGGTCTCACCACACACACCTCATTCAAAGTCCCGACCTTCCCCCTTCTTTTCAATTATATTTAGGATGGGGGCGTGAACCTTCCTCACGTCCCATTTAAAGTCCCAGGTTCGCCTCTCCCCCATTTGTTTTTGTTTGATTAGGGATGGAGGTGTGTTTGTGCTCTGGGACCCATCGTCTTCTTAGGGATGACCTTCAGTGGACCTCCCTAATTCAACATGTTAGACACAGAACGCAGTTTGCATTGACATGTTTTACATTTTACCCTTTCAAATTTGCCTCACTGCAACCAGTTTGTGTCCATCTGATCTGCAGCCGGAGAGCCGGCTTGTGTCTGTTTTCCCGGGAGCTGCGACGCGCGCTGTGGCCCCTCCCCCTCTTTCCTCCCCTCTCCTCCTATTGGTCGGGGGGACTGGGTGGGTGTCCCCACCGTGCGTCGGCACCACGCCCCCCATGCTGTGCGTGTGGCGCCGCAATTGGGCGGTCGTCGCACGTGCGCTGGTGTATAACATTGTGGTCAAACGCATGAGAGGTCTCTCTGGCGGTGCCGGGATATCTCTCCTTTGTGTGTACCAGCGTGGTGCTGGGGGGTAACGGTGCCTGCTCTGATGGGTCCGCACTCCATCCCTCTACGTCCAACACCTCCTACCATCAAGCCAGCACAGTGGCTGTACATCCAGACTTCTGCTCTACCTTCATCTGGCCGTCCATTCCAAGTTGATAAACCAAGGTAACCTCTTAGTATCCCTCTCCATCCGGGTTACTGACCTATACTTGATTACTCCCCTGACTTATAATGTCACAGAGACTTATACACCACTGCTAATTTTGTATACTAACTAAGGTGACCCCTTAGTACCCATCTCCATCTGGGTCACTGACCTATATTTGTTTACTCCCCTGACCTATAATATCATAGAGACTCCTACACCATTTTTACTTTGTATACTTCAGAGGTCCCAGTTTTTCCCTTGGCAGCGGCTGTACTTCTAGACTCCTGTTCTTATTTTTACCTGGCTTTTCATCTTAATTTGACTCACCAAGGTAACCCTATAGTACCCATCTTCACCCGGGTTACTGACCTATATTTGATTACTTTTTTTTTTTTTTTTGTTTGACCGACAATGTTTAGTGACTTATATATCGTTTTTAACTTTGTATACTTTAGAGGTCCCAGTTTTCCCTGGTGGATGGCGTGCGTGTCCCGGATCTGCTGTCATTTCCTTCCCCCCCTCAGTTCCCGGGCCAGGCCCAATTGAGCGGCCTCCGGTCTGTAGCCCTGTATGGTTCACCCTGGGTTGTTATGTGAGTACAATATTGGCCTGGCCAATCACTTCATACCTACTATACATATTTTTTTTTTCTCTGTGTCCATAAGGGTATACTAATTAGACCACTTGGGTAATATATTTTTTTGTTCATAGAACATAGATGCATTTGGCTCCTGATGAATGGATATGACTCCATGAAACGCGTCGAGCCCTCCTGGATGCATCCAATATACACTGACCGGTTTTAGATGGTTTTACCGCCTCCCTTTCCCCTTGTGCAATGGCGTACCCCGGCATATGGACCAAGTGGGATGTACTTTGTCACTCTCTATATTTGTGTCATGCCATGTTGTTATATATGCTACCTGTTGTATACCTTCATTTCACCTGTCATAATTTATATGCAAAATCGTTTTTTATGCCTTGTCGATCATTTGTCGCAGTAAACATACATATGTTTGGACTTATGTGAAGTTGATTGGTATCACCACACACACCTCATTCAAAGTCCCGACCTTCCCCCTTCTTTCCAGAACATTCAAGTGGGTCTACAACCAACCCACTGGAGTCCAAGGGAACCCGAGTGAGGATGGCCCGCTCTGAAATAGAGGAAACCAGGGGAGGACCCATCCGATGGACCGGTGAAGGAAGTCCCGGAGAAGGAGAGGCCTGGTTGCCTATCAGAGGGAAGGATTCGTGAGTTGTAAGATGGCTCCTGTAGTGTGCCCCATTGGCACCTATGGTCTCTATAATCTACAGGGGTTTCAAAGTTCTAAATTCAGGGCCTAAAGGATTCTGTGGCAGAGGATCTCCTGAGCTTGTCCGTGAAGGGGACTAAATTCTGAGTAACTGTTCGTGCTTCACTCCGGCTGCTAGAACTGTGAGAGGGATCTATCCGTTAGAGCAATACCCACTCATGTTTGAGTGGAGAATGGGGTAATTGGGTGCCGCGTGCCTGAACCTATCTCCCGACCCAACTCTACTGCTATCTTTAATCTTTCCTAATCTGTTCCAAGCAAGAAAATAAATTCATCTGTTGGAGTTTGAACATTGTCTGTACATTGGCCTTCTTTGGGGGAATAGAATAGACTTTTCCCTACACTCTAGGGACGAGAATCAATTGAGGGAGGTAACTCGCTGCAGGACGCAAAATTGTAAGAACACCGCTCAACCTCTTATACCAGGAGGATACGGGCATGTGGCACGGAGTGCCTTTACCCTGCAAAGAGAAGGTAGGCAGGGAAAGGGTCCGTGTGCTACACACGTTAAAGTCAGTCTTTCCCATAGTGGCTGTCCACTTTGAAAGGGTTTCCTGTTTTCTTGTGCCATACACTGACCCTATCTAGGGAACAGGATTTTATGGTATTTACATGCAGGGAAGGTCACCTACCAGAATCTTATATCACTGCATTTAAGGCCCCTTGATTTGCCACAAGGAACACACTAGGAATGTCTGTTCCATTGCAATCCTTGCTTAGAACCCACGCTTACTTTCTACCTTGCACTCTCTATTTATACCCTGTATGGGGATCGAAGCCAAGACCTTGGTGTTTTTAGCACCACACTCTAACTAGAAAAAGCTAACTGGCCCAACTTTGCACAGGGGAAGCCAGCTAAAGTTGGCAGAGGGCTATCTGGGCTATAAGTCATTCTGTGGGCAACCACAGAAGCATTAACACAAGAGTAGCCAAAAAGGAGGTTGTAAAGGTTTGTTTTTTATTTTCTAAATAGATTCCTTTAAGTTAGTGCATTGTTGGTTCACTTACCTTTTCCTTCGATTTCCCTTCTAACTTTTTTATTTCTTTGTCTGAATTTCTCACTTCCTGTTCCTCCTCAGTAAGCTTGCCCCCATTATCTGAGTCGTTCTGGCTGGAGATTAGTCAGCGTGTTCGCCCCCTCCCTTGGGACGACATCCCTGCAGGGAGATGCTAGTGAACGTTCACAGCATCTTCCCGCAGGGATGTAGACCCAAGGGAGGGGGAGAGCATGCTGACTAACCCCCAGCCAGAACGACTCAGATGATAGGGGCAAGCTTACTGAGGAGGAACAGGAAGTGAGAAATTCAGACAAAGAAAAAAAAAAATTTAGAAGGGAAATCGAAGGAAAAGGTAAGTGAACCAACAATGCACTAATTTAAAGGAACCTATTTAGAAAATAAAGAACGAACCTTTACAACCCCTTCAATCTCTCAGTGTGATAGACCTTGTGGTGCAATGGTAGCACATATGACTCTAGATTAGAAGGTTGCCTGTTCATGTTCATGTTCAAATCATGTTGAGGGGGGTGGGGAATGTATTTTTTTATAGTCAGCTAATTAACCTGTGTTCTTCTAGTTCTTCCACATCCCATTCTACTGGGGCTCCCACCTACACAGGGTCCCCCCATCTCTAGATTACCTTTGGAAAGCTGGGTCACAGCCAAATTAAAAATAAGCTCCACATCTGGGCTACTACATTGGACGGAGGGGTCACAAAGCCTCTAATTCAGGGGTAGGTAACCTCGGCCTTCCAGCTGTTTTGAAACTACAAGTCCCATGAGACATTGCAAGACTCTGACAATCACAGGCATGACTCCTAGAGGCAGAGGCATGATGGAATTTGTAGTTTCACCACAGCTGGAGTGCCGAGGTTGCCTACCCCTGCTCTAATTAATAAGAATGAAGCAATTAAAACCAGACTCAAGACAACGTTAAGAAAAAAAACACTTAGACCCTCCCTAAGAATTGTAGATACTATGAGAGGTTTGTGATTAATTTTGCAGCTCCATTTATGTATGCATCTCAGCAAAAGGGCCAAGCCCACCACGTTGAAATGGAATAAAGAGGCAGAGAGAACTTTTCAAGAGCTTAAGGTAGCATTGTGTAAGGAAGCAGGGTGGACCACCCCCAAGTTTAGCCAAGAAATTTAGGGTACAAACCTCCCTCTTTAGATGGGCTTGGGAGTAGTCTTGTCCCATGAAATGAATGGGGAAAACATCCAGTAGCATACCTCACCTGGAATCTAACCCCTGCAGAGAGGAACTATTCAATAGTGGAAAGAGAGTCTCTGGCCATAAATTGGCACTAGAGTCCTTGAGGTATGACCTATTTGGCAAACGCCTCCCATTCTCCTCTACAGTGGAAGGCTTTGAAGGGAGGGAGCAATGCAAGGGTCAGAATGTGGTTTCTGGCTTTGCAAGGCTTTATATTTTATTAAGAACACAGGCTGGGGACCAGAGGTGGCACCAGGTGGGTGCTTGGGTGTGCTGAAGCCCCCCAAAACATCTTCAAGCACCCTCATAGCACTCCCAAAAATTCCACTGAGGTATTGGCATAAAATCCGCACAATTTTTTAAAAATAATATTATACCTGCCTTGAATCCTGTCTGCTACTTGGCTGGGGACTCTTTTTTGAAGAGGAGGTATATAGCCGCATAAACTTCTGATGTTTAGGTAGATCCGGCTTAGAGGGGCATGATGAATTGATAGAGAGAGAGACTGGGAGGGGTAGGGAGACTCCACTCTGCAGTCCTCTGTCATTTAATCAATGGCAGCAGCAGGCAGCATGATCTGGAGTCTGAGCTGCTGTAAGTAGGTTTACTGTAAGTAGTGTGATCTTGACACTCTGATTTGTCTTGGGCACTGCAATCATCGCTGTATCGTTGCACAGACACAGGAGAGCTTGCCATGCTCTTTTGCTGACCCAGTGTTTGATTATGGGACCTGTTATGTGGCAGCCTGAGTGTGAGAGGTGAGGGTCTAAACTACTATGCAAAGTGGACCCTAGCCCACCCCCTATGAGGCTCACCTAGCTACTCCTCCCTACAAATTTTCTGTTTGGTCACTTATATGCTGCCTTATTATTATGTTTTTATGATTGTGGATTCCCCCATCCTTGAACTCCTATTGGCATACAGGTTAATCTACTTTTTGAAAATACCCAGTTAACTCTTGGCAGTTGACTACCGTTGACTACAATAATGATCTCAATCTCCTGAAGAAGCGCGCCAGCGCGAAGCATGTAGAGCTCCGAGTTAGCCTACCCTTACATCTTCACACCTACCGCACTACTGATGAATAAAGCTTTACCAACTTTTTATCAAGTTACAGTTCAGCCTATGAATGGTTATGGGGATATCTATGTGGTAGTTGTACTAGCCTTCGATGCAAGGATTTTTTAGCTTCACCTTGTTTGTTCTTTTGTATAAATAAATATATATACGGTACTTATAGATGACTTTGTGTGTTGTGGTGCCTTTAAAGTCCATTTTGAGTCCACTGGTTCAATTTGACTACAATCATTAGACAACCCCCGGATCAGGAGTGCCTGCTTTACAGTACCCAAACAGGGCCAGTGCTAGACTATTCTGTGCCCAAGGCAAGACCAGCTACTTGCACCCCCCCCCCCAAAATAACATTAAAATAAAAAATGTAAAACAGCAGAAAATGATCTAATGTAAACACACTCCATGCATTTCCTATACACCCCTATACTCGCAGCACGCTCCATGCATTCCCCATACACCCCTAATACTCACAGCACATTCCATGCATTTTCCTTACACCCCCTATACTTGCAGCACACTACATACATTCCCCTATACACCCCCTATATTTACAGCACGCTACATACATTCCCCTATACTATACATTCCCCTACACTACATGCATTTCCCATATATCTACAGTATACTCGCAGCACACTCCATGCATTTCCCATACACCCCTACACTCGCAGCACGCTCCATGCATTCCCATACACCCCCTATACTCGCAGCACATTCCATGCATTCCTCTATACACCCCCTATATTTGCAGCACACTACATACATTGGCAGAGATCTCCTCCACATCTCGTGCCCAAGAAGATCCGGCGTGGTGGTCGGGCCTTCTCCCACCAGGGTGCCATTTTGTGGAATAGCCTCCCTGTCGAGCTCCAGGAGGCCCCTACTATTCCGGTCTTCCACAGGTTACTGAAGACTTGGCTTTTCACGCAAGCCTTCCCTGCGTAGCCTCTCTCTTTCACCCTTTCTGCCACTCTGTGCTGCTTCTGGTTCCTGGGTCCTCTTTTCCCAGAAACTCTGCTATGCGCGTCGGGACCCTTTGGGTAAGACCGCGCTATATTAAGATACCTCTCAACTCAACTCAACATTCCCCTATACTATACATTCCCCTACACCACATGCATTTCCCATATACCTACAGTATACTCGCAGCACACTCCATGCATTTCCCATACACCCCCTATGCTGGGGGAGTACATTGCAGGTGCTTCTTTCTCTAAGGCTTCTTTCTGTAAGTGATTCTTTCTACAAGTGATATGCACTTCAATCTCTGCACTTCAGCGAACATACATAGCAATCTACACTGGAAAGCACCTAACAGACTGCAGGTAACCCTGTCTCTCTATTAAGCTCTCCTCTACTCTGTAACATGCGCTCTCTCCTCAAACTCTCTTACCTTCAGCCCTCTTCTTCACCCCACTGCTTACACATATCATCCTGCCTTCTGCCCTCTCCCTATTACTGTTTCTACCAACTCTCGCTCATTCTACATCCATATACTGATAAAACCTCCAGTACGAGGCATGCACCTTCATAAAAATCACACTCCCACATTACCTTCCCCACCCTACTGCTTCTCCTAGCCTCTGGTGACATATCCTCAAACCCTGGGCCTCCATCTTCTGTCTTTGCCCAATGCTCCCATCCCCCTACACCCTCTGGCAGCAGCCGCAACCCACAGAACTTGGTCTCTATTCCTCTTCTTTCCAAAACCAGCCCCACCTTCTCCTGTGCATGTTGGAACGCACGCTCTGTCTATAACAAACTCACGCCCTCCGCGACGTTTTTATCACAAATTCCTTTACGTAATTCAGTTTTCAACGGAGCTTGCTCCAAGTTCCTGTGCAATTCAGTGTGGTGCGATTTTGCAGCCCATTCATTTGAATGGCTGCAAATCGAATCAGACTGCACAAAAAAGAGTGCATGCACTACTTTTAAAAAATGCACATGATACTGCACTACCATGCGATCTTGTGACCCAAAACACACTTCATTTGCAATCTACGTTTGGGGTTAACAATGTATTGGCACACGCAGGAGATTGCAAATGCATTGCTTTTTGAACATGGTGCAGAAAATGCACATGGAACATGCCTTTCTGGCAGTGCGTTCTGTTGTGAACCGGCCCTAACAGGTAGAGTTGCCACCTCATCCCTTTAAACCCGAACACACATGAATTCCACAGGTTCTGTGGCTGATTAAGGTGATAATTAAACTCACTCGGTGCCTCATCTGCATTTAATTAGCCTCAGAACCTGTGTAATTCATATGTGTTCGGGTTTAAAGGGATGAGGTGGCAACCCTACTAACAGGACACTTTGGGGGAGATTTACTAAACCTGTAAATAAGTGCATCTGTACAGAGTAACCAGTCAGTTTAGAACTTCAGCTTGTTCAACTAAACTGAGAATAAGCCCTTGTTCACACTGAGCACGGCTTTGAAATCGTGCAAGTTAATCTGAACTCGCATGATTTCAAAGCCGCATTTCAGTCCAACTTTGAGGGCGACTTGAATGACATCTGTGCGGGTTCCTGCACAGATGTCCATCGCAATCGCCCATGAAATTGACAAAAGTAGTGCAGGAACTACTTCAGGATATCGGTGCAGCGCCACACCGATTAGGACACTCCTATTGCCGACAATAGGCTCTGATATGACTTGTGATTTGACCTGTCAAATCGTGCAGATGTGAACGGGGGCTCTTACATTGAAATTAATTGGTTATTATACACAGCTGTATCAGATTATGGGTGCGCCAGGTTTAGTAAATCTGTCACTGTGTCTGGTGATCTTTAACTTCACCAGTGTTGTGCAGGTAGATCACCTCTCTATGGTTGACTACCTCTGCTATCGAGACTCTCTGACTGGGAGAAAAGAATGCAGGATCTGTGTTTTTTACTTCCATAATCTATTCAGTGTACCTCCAGGCTTTTTCTAGTCTATACAAAGAGGGAAAGGTGGCACACTACAAGCTATAGATCGGGAAGAATCACTCACGTTTGGCCACACGCATTTTAGCCACACCCACCTTTGGCCACGCCCACACATGGAAATTTTCACCTTTCTTTTTTCCTCTTCCAATGCGTGCAAAGCAACCCCCAAAAATTACAGCAGTATGCGCCCCTACCAGGAACAAAGAAAACGAATACTGATGGGATCCCACCTACGCAGGGACCACTCGCCTCTAGATTACCTTCAGAAGGCTGGGTGAACCGCCAAAACCAAAAAAGACGTGGGCCTGGAAGAAGCTTTACAGCATTGGGTGGAGGCTAGCAAAGCCTCAAATTAATAAGAACGAAGCAATTAAAACCTGCAAGGGTCACAAGGTGCTTTCTGGCTTTCCAAGGCTTTCCTTTTTGATGGGGGACCTAGCAAAGGAATGCTGAGGGACTGTCCCGCGTCCACTGTATGTTAGAAAAACATGCTCCCTCCCTAAGTTCTGAGTGCCCGGGAAAGGCTATGTGGGGCACTGGCTGGCAGAATCTTGGACCGTTTACACATTTTACCTAGGGTTCTTAACATATGCTGTCCCTCCTGCTCTCTCTGTGCTTTGGGAGCCTGCTGCTGGCTCAAAGGCCTGAGTGCTGGCAGAACACCTCAAAAAAAGATACGGGTGCTGCGCCGAAGGCCACAGAAATCCATGCGCCGAAGGCCACAGAAATCCATCGCTGTTGGAATAAAAGGGCATTGGCCCGTACGGGGATCGAACCCACGACCTTGGCGTTATTAGCACCACGCTCTAACCAACTGAGCTAACCGGCCCAATCTCGCACAGGGATCGCCGGCCCAAGCTGGCACAGGGCTACCGCCGGTGCAACCAAGCCATTCTGTGGGAAACCACCAAAGAATTGACACAGGAGTTGCCAAAATCTTGAAACAGCCAGCGCAAAAGACCTCGTGGCGCAACGGTAGCGCGTCTGACTCCAGATCAGAAGGTTGCGTGTTCAAATCACGTCGGGGTCACATTGGTTTTCAGAGTCGCCTACCTAACCCAGGTTCATTTAGCATTTCCACCACCCATCACACCGCTGGGGCTCCCACCTACGCAGGGACCACTCGCCTCTAGATTACCTTCAGAAGGCTGGGTGAACCGCCAAAACCAAAAAAGACGTGGGCCTGGAAGAAGCTTTACAGCATTGGGTGGAGGCTAGCAAAGCCTCAAATTAATAAGAACGAAGCAATTAAAACCTGCAAGGGTCACAAGGTGCTTTCTGGCTTTCCAAGGCTTTCCTTTTTGATGGGGGACCTAGCAAAGGAATGCTGAGGGACTGTCCCGCGTCCACTGTATGTTAGAAAAACATGCTCCCTCCCTAAGTTCTGAGTGCCCGGGAAAGGCTATGTGGGGCACTGGCTGGCAGAATCTTGGACCGTTTACACATTTTACCTAGGGTTCTTAACATATGCTGTCCCTCCTGCTCTCTCTGTGCTTTGGGAGCCTGCTGCTGGCTCAAAGGCCTGAGTGCTGGCAGAACACCTCAAAAAAAGATACGAGTGCTGCGCCGAAGGCCACAGAAATCCATGCGCCGAAGGCCACAGAAATCCATCGCTGTTGGAATAAAAGGGCATTGACCCGTACGGGGATCAAACCCGCGACCTTGGCGTTATTAGCACCACGCTCTAACCAACTGAGCTAACCGGCCCAATCTCGCACAGGGATTGCCGGCCCAAGCTGGCACAGGGCTACAGATCAGAAGGTTGCGTGTTCAAATCACGTCGGGGTCATATTGGTTTTCAGAGTCGCCTACCTAACCCAGGTTCATTTAGCATTTCCACCACCCATCACACCGCTGGGGCTCCCACCTACGCAGGGACCACTCGCCTCTAGATTACCTTCAGAAGGCTGGGTGAACCGCCAAAACCAAAAAAGACGTGGGCCTGGAAGAAGCTTTACAGCATTGGGTGGAGGCTAGCAAAGCCTCAAATTAATAAGAACGAAGCAATTAAAACCTGCAAGGGTCACAAGGTGCTTTCTGGCTTTCCAAGGCTTTCCTTTTTGATGGGGGACCTAGCAAAGGAATGCTGAGGGACTGTCCCGCGTCCACTGTATGTTAGAAAAACATGCTCCCTCCCTAAGTTCTGAGTGCCCGGGAAAGGCTATGTGGGGCACTGGCTGGCAGAATCTTGGACCGTTTACACATTTTACCTAGGGTTCTTAACATATGCTGTCCCTCCTGCTCTCTCTGTGCTTTGGGAGCCTGCTGCTGGCTCAAAGGCCTGAGTGCTGGCAGAACACCTCAAAAAAAGATACGGGTGCTGCGCCGAAGGCCACAGAAATCCATGCGCCGAAGGCCACAGAAATCCATCGCTGTTGGAATAAAAGGGCATTGGCCCGTACGGGGATCGAACCCGCGACCTTGGCGTTATTAGCACCACGCTCTAACCAACTGAGCTAACCGGCCCAATCTCGCACAAGGATCGCCGGCCCAAGCTGACACAGGGCTACCGCCGGTGCAACCAAGCCATTCTGTGGGAAACCACCAAAGAATTGACACAGGAGTTGCCAAAATCTTGAAACAGCCAGCGCAAAAGACCTCGTGGCGCAACGGTAGCGCGTCTGACTCCAGATCAGAAGGTTGCGTGTTCAAATCACGTCGGGGTCATATTGGTTTTCAGAGTCGCCTACCTAACCCAGGTTCATTTAGCATTTCCACCACCCATCACACCGCTGGGGCTCCCACCTACGCAGGGACCACTCGCCTCTAGATTACCTTCAGAAGGCTGGGTGAACCGCCAAAACCAAAAAAGACGTGGGCCTGGAAGAAGCTTTACAGCATTGGGTGGAGGCTAGCAAAGCCTCAAATTAATAAGAACGAAGCAATTAAAACCTGCAAGGGTCACAAGGTGCTTTCTGGCTTTCCAAGGCTTTCCTTTTTGATGGGGGACCTAGCAAAGGAATGCTGAGGGACTGTCCCGCGTCCACTGTATGTTAGAAAAACATGCTCCCTCCCTAAGTTCTGAGTGCCCGGGAAAGGCTATGTGGGGCACTGGCTGGCAGAATCTTGGACCGTTTACACATTTTACCTAGGGTTCTTAACATATGCTGTCCCTCCTGCTCTCTCTGTGCTTTGGGAGCCTGCTGCTGGCTCAAAGGCCTGAGTGCTGGCAGAACACCTCAAAAAAAGATACGAGTGCTGCGCCGAAGGCCACAGAAATCCATGCGCCGAAGGCCACAGAAATCCATCGCTGTTGGAATAAAAGGGCATTGACCCGTACGGGGATCAAACCCGCGACCTTGGCGTTATTAGCACCACGCTCTAACCAACTGAGCTAACCGGCCCAATCTCGCACAGGGATTGCCGGCCCAAGCTGGCACAGGGCTACAGATCAGAAGGTTGCGTGTTCAAATCACGTCGGGGTCATATTGGTTTTCAGAGTCGCCTACCTAACCCAGGTTCATTTAGCATTTCCACCACCCATCACACCGCTGGGGCTCCCACCTACGCAGGGACCACTCGCCTCTAGATTACCTTCAGAAGGCTGGGTGAACCGCCAAAACCAAAAAAGACGTGGGCCTGGAAGAAGCTTTACAGCATTGGGTGGAGGCTAGCAAAGCCTCAAATTAATAAGAACGAAGCAATTAAAACCTGCAAGGGTCACAAGGTGCTTTCTGGCTTTCCAAGGCTTTCCTTTTTGATGGGGGACCTAGCAAAGGAATGCTGAGGGACTGTCCCGCGTCCACTGTATGTTAGAAAAACATGCTCCCTCCCTAAGTTCTGAGTGCCCGGGAAAGGCTATGTGGGGCACTGGCTGGCAGAATCTTGGACCGTTTACACATTTTACCTAGGGTTCTTAACATATGCTGTCCCTCCTGCTCTCTCTGTGCTTTGGGAGCCTGCTGCTGGCTCAAAGGCCTGAGTGCTGGCAGAACACCTCAAAAAAAGATACGGGTGCTGCGCCGAAGGCCACAGAAATCCATGCGCCGAAGGCCACAGAAATCCATCGCTGTTGGAATAAAAGGGCATTGGCCCGTACGGGGATCGAACCCGCGACCTTGGCGTTATTAGCACCACGCTCTAACCAACTGAGCTAACCGGCCCAATCTCGCATAGGGATCTCCGGCCCAAGCTGGCACAGGGCTACCGCCGGTGCAACCAAGCCATTCTGTGGGAAACCACCAAAGAATTGACACAGGAGTTGCCAAAATCTTGAAACAGCCAGCGCAAAAGACCTCGTGGCGCAACGGTAGCGCGTCTGACTCCAGATCAGAAGGTTGCGTGTTCAAATCACGTCGGGGTCACATTGGTTTTCAGAGTCGCCTACCTAACCCAGGTTCATTTAGCATTTCCACCACCCATCACACCGCTGGGGCTCCCACCTACGCAGGGACCACTCGCCTCTAGATTACCTTCAGAAGGCTGGGTGAACCGCCAAAACCAAAAAAGACGTGGGCCTGGAAGAAGCTTTACAGCATTGGGTGGAGGCTAGCAAAGCCTCAAATTAATAAGAACGAAGCAATTAAAACCTGCAAGGGTCACAAGGTGCTTTCTGGCTTTCCAAGGCTTTCCTTTTTGATGGGGGACCTAGCAAAGGAATGCTGAGGGACTGTCCCGCGTCCACTGTATGTTAGAAAAACATGCTCCCTCCCTAAGTTCTGAGTGCCCGGGAAAGGCTATGTGGGGCACTGGCTGGCAGAATCTTGGACCGTTTACACATTTTACCTAGGGTTCTTAACATATGCTGTCCCTCCTGCTCTCTCTGTGCTTTGGGAGCCTGCTGCTGGCTCAAAGGCCTGAGTGCTGGCAGAACACCTCAAAAAAAGATACGGGTGCTGCGCCGAAGGCCACAGAAATCCATGCGCCGAAGGCCACAGAAATCCATCGCTGTTGGAATAAAAGGGCATTGGCCCGTACGGGGATCGAACCCGCGACCTTGGCGTTATTAGCACCACGCTCTAACCAACTGAGCTAACCGGCCCAATCTCGCATAGGGATCTCCGGCCCAAGCTGGCACAGGGCTACCGCCGGTGCAACCAAGCCATTCTGTGGGAAACCACCAAAGAATTGACACAGGAGTTGCCAAAATCTTGAAACAGCCAGCGCAAAAGACCTTGTGGCGCAACGGTAGCGCGTCTGACTCCAGATCAGAAGGTTGCGTGTTCAAATCACGTCGGGGTCACATTGGTTTTCAGAGTCGCCTACCTAACCCAGGTTCATTTAGCATTTCCACCACCCATCACACCGCTGGGGCTCCCACCTACGCAGGGACCACTCGCCTCTAGATTACCTTCAGAAGGCTGGGTGAACCGCCAAAACCAAAAAAGACGTGGGCCTGGAAGAAGCTTTACAGCATTGGGTGGAGGCTAGCAAAGCCTCAAATTAATAAGAACGAAGCAATTAAAACCTGCAAGGGTCACAAGGTGCTTTCTGGCTTTCCAAGGCTTTCCTTTTTGATGGGGGACCTAGCAAAGGAATGCTGAGGGACTGTCCCGCGTCCACTGTATGTTAGAAAAACATGCTCCCTCCCTAAGTTCTGAGTGCCCGGGAAAGGCTATGTGGGGCACTGGCTGGCAGAATCTTGGACCGTTTACACATTTTACCTAGGGTTCTTAACATATGCTGTCCCTCCTGCTCTCTCTGTGCTTTGGGAGCCTGCTGCTGGCTCAAAGGCCTGAGTGCTGGCAGAACACCTCAAAAAAAGATACGGGTGCTGCGCCGAAGGCCACAGAAATCCATGCGCCGAAGGCCACAGAAATCCATCGCTGTTGGAATAAAAGGGCATTGGCCCGTACGGGGATCGAACCCGCGACCTTGGCGTTATTAGCACCACGCTCTAACCAACTGAGCTAACCGGCCCAATCTTGCACAGGGATCGCCAGCCCAAGCTGGCACAGGGCTACCGCCGGTGCAACCAAGCCATTCTGTGGGAAACCACCAAAGAATTGACACAGGAGTTGCCAAAATCTTGAATCAGCCAGCGCAAAAGACCTCGTGGCGCAACGGTAGCGCGTCTGACTCCAGATCAGAAGGTTGCGTGTTCAAATCATGTCGGGGTCACATTGGTTTTCAGAGTCGCCTACCCAACCCAGGTTCATTTAGCATTTCCACCACCCATCACACCGCTGGGGCTCCCACCTACGCAGGGACCACTCGCCTCTAGATTACCTTCAGAAGGCTGGGTGAACCGCCAAAACCAAAAAAGACGTGGGCCTGGAAGAAGCTTTACAGCATTGGCTGGAGGCTAGCAAAGCCTCAAATTAATAAGAACGAAGCAATTAAAACCTGCAAGGGTCACAAGGTGCTTTCTGACTTTCCAAGGCTTTCCTTTTTGATGGGGGACCTAGCAAAGGAATGCTGAGGGACTGTCCCGCGTCCACTGTATGTTAGAAAAACATGCTCCCTCCCTAAGTTCTGAGTGCCCGGGAAAGGCTATGTGGGGCACTGGCTGGCAGAATCTTGGACCGTTTACACATTTTACCTAGGGTTCTTAACATATGCTGTCCCTCCTGCTCTCTCTGTGCTTTGGGAGCCTGCTGCTGGCTCAAAGGCCTGAGTGCTGGCAGAACACCTCAAAAAAGATACGAGTGCTGCGCCGAAGGCCACAGAAATCCATGCGCCGAAGGCCACAGAAATCCATCGCTGTTGGAATAAAAGGGCATTGGCCCGTACGGGGATCGAACCCGCGACCTTGGCGTTATTAGCACCACGCTCTAACCAACTGAGCTAACCGGCCCAATCTCGCACAGGGATTGCCGGCCCAAGCTGGCACAGGGCTACCGCCGGTGCAACCAAGCCATTCTGTGGGAAACCACCAAAGAATTGACACAGGAGTTGCCAAAATCTTGAAACAGCCAGCGCAAAAGACCTCGTGGCGCAACGGTAGCGCGTCTGACTCCAGATCAGAAGGTTGTGTGTTCAAATCACGTCGGGGTCACATTGGTTTTCAGAGTCGCCTACCTAACCCAGGTTCATTTAGCATTTCCACCACCCATCACACCGCTGGGGCTCCCACCTATGCAGGGACCACTCGCCTCTAGATTACCTTCAGAAGGCTGGGTGAACCGCCAAAACCAAAAAAGACGTGGGCCTGGAAGAAGCTTTACAGCATTGGGTGGAGGCTAGCAAAGCCTCAAATTAATAAGAACGAAGCAATTAAAACCTGCAAGGGTCACAAGGTGCTTTCTGGCTTTCCAAGGCTTTCCTTTTTGATGGGGGACCTAGCAAAGGAATGCTGAGGGACTGTCCCGCGTCCACTGTATGTTAGAAAAACATGCTCCCTCCCTAAGTTCTGAGTGCCCGGGAAAGGCTATGTGGGGCACTGGCTGGCAGAATCTTGGACCGTTTACACATTTTACCTAGGGTTCTTAACATATGCTGTCCCTCCTGCTCTCTCTGTGCTTTGGGAGCCTGCTGCTGGCTCAAAGGCCTGAGTGCTGGCAGAACACCTCAAAAAAAGATACGGGTGCTGCGCCGAAGGCCACAGAAATCCATGCGCCGAAGGCCACAGAAATCCATCGCTGTTGGAATAAAAGGGCATTGGCCCATACGGGGATCGAACCCGCGACCTTGGCGTTATTAGCACCATGCTCTAACCAACTGAGCTAACCGGCCCAATCTCGCACAGGGATCACCGGCCCAAACTGGCACAGGGCTACCGCCGGTGCAACCAAGCCATTCTGTGGGAAACCACCAAAGAATTGACACAGGAGTTGCCAAAATCTTGAAACAGCCAGCGCAAAAGACCTCGTGGCGCAACGGTAGCGCGTCTGACTCCAGATCAGAAGGTTGCGTGTTCAAATCACGTCGGGGTCATATTGGTTTTCAGAGTCGCCTACCTAACCCAGGTTCATTTAGCATTTCCACCACCCATCACACCGCTGGGGCTCCCACCTACGCAGGGACCACTCGCCTCTAGATTACCTTCAGAAGGCTGGGTGAACCGCCAAAACCAAAAAAGACGTGGGCCTGGAAGAAGCTTTACAGCATTGGGTGGAGGCTAGCAAAGCCTCAAATTAATAAGAACGAAGCAATTAAAACCTGCAAGGGTCACAAGGTGCTTTCTGGCTTTCCAAGGCTTTCCTTTTTGATGGGGGACCTAGCAAAGGAATGCTGAGGGACTGTCCCGCGTCCACTGTATGTTAGAAAAACATGCTCCCTCCCTAAGTTCTGAGTGCCCGGGAAAGGCTATGTGGGGCACTGGCTGGCAGAATCTTGGACCGTTTACACATTTTACCTAGGGTTCTTAACATATGCTGTCCCTCCTGCTCTCTCTGTGCTTTGGGAGCCTGCTGCTGGCTCAAAGGCCTGAGTGCTGGCAGAACACCTCAAAAAAAGATACGGGTGCTGCGCCGAAGGCCACAGAAATCCATGCGCCGAAGGCCACAGAAATCCATCGCTGTTGGAATAAAAGGGCATTGGCCCGTACGGGGATCGAACCCGCGACCTTGGCGTTATTAGCACCACGCTCTAACCAACTGAGCTAACCGGCCCAATCTCGCACAGGGACCGCCGGCCCAAGCTGGCACAGGGCTACCGCCGGTGCAACCAAGCCATTCTGTGGGAAACCACCAAAGAATTGACACAGGAGTTGCCAAAATCTTGAAACAGCCAGCGCAAAAGACCTAGTGGCGCAACGGTAGCGCGTCTGACTCCAGATCAGAAGGTTGCGTGTTCAAATCACGTCGGGGTCACATTGGTTTTCAGAGTCGCCTACCTAACCCAGGTTCATTTAGCATTTCCACCACCCATCACACCGCTGGGGCTCCCACCTACGCAGGGACCACTCGCCTCTAGATTACCTTCAGAAGGCTGGGTGAACCGCCAAAACCAAAAAAGACGTGGGCCTGGAAGAAGCTTTACAGCATTGGGTGGAGGCTAGCAAAGCCTCAAATTAATAAGAACGAAGCAATTAAAACCTGCAAGGGTCACAAGGTGCTTTCTGGCTTTCCAAGGCTTTCCTTTTTGATGGGGGACCTAGCAAAGGAATGCTGAGGGACTGTCCCGCGTCCACTGTATGTTAGAAAAACATGCTCCCTCCCTAAGTTCTGAGTGCCCGGGAAAGGCTATGTGGGGCACTGACTGGCAGAATCTTGGACCGTTTACACATTTTACCTAGGGTTCTTAACATATGCTGTCCCTCCTGCTCTCTCTGTGCTTTGGGAGCCTGCTGCTGGCTCAAAGGCCTGAGTGCTGGCAGAACACCTCAAAAAAAGATACGGGTGCTGCGCCGAAGGCCACAGAAATCCATGCGCCGAAGGCCACAGAAATCCATCGCTGTTGGAATAAAAGGGCATTGGCCCGTACGGGGATCGAACCCGCGACCTTGGCGTTATTAGCACCACGCTCTAACCAACTGAGCTAACCGGCCCAATCTCGCACAGGGATCGCCGGCCCAAGCTGGCACAGGGCTACCGCCGGTGCAACCAAGCCATTCTGTGGGAAACCACCAAAGAATTGACACAGGAGTTGCCAAAATCTTGAAACAGCCAGCGCAAAAGACCTCGTGGCGCAACGGTAGCGCGTCTGACTCCAGATCAGAAGGTTGCGTGTTCAAATCACGTCGGGGTCACATTGGTTTTCAGAGTCGCCTACCTAACCCAGGTTCATTTAGCATTTCCACCACCCATCACACCGCTGGGGCTCCCACCTACGCAGGGACCACTCGCCTCTAGATTACCTTCAGAAGGCTGGGTGAACCGCCAAAACCAAAAAAGACGTGGGCCTGGAAGAAGCTTTACAGCATTGGGTGGAGGCTAGCAAAGCCTCAAATTAATAAGAACGAAGCAATTAAAACCTGCAAGGGTCACAAGGTGCTTTCTGGCTTTCCAAGGCTTTCCTTTTTGATGGGGGACCTAGCAAAGGAATGCTGAGGGACTGTCCCGCGTCCACTGTATGTTAGAAAAACATGCTCCCTCCCTAAGTTCTGAGTGCCCGGGAAAGGCTATGTGGGGCACTGGCTGGCAGAATCTTGGACCGTTTACACATTTTACCTAGGGTTCTTAACATATGCTGTCCCTCCTGCTCTCTCTGTGCTTTGGGAGCCTGCTGCTGGCTCAAAGGCCTGAGTGCTGGCAGAACACCTCAAAAAAAGATACGGGTGCTGCGCCGAAGGCCACAGAAATCCATGCGCCGAAGGCCACAGAAATCCATCGCTGTTGGAATAAAAGGGCATTGGCCCGTACGGGGATCGAACCCGCGACCTTGGCGTTATTAGCACCACGCTCTAACCAACTGAGCTAACCGGCCCAATCTCACACAGGGATCGCCGGCCCAAGCTGGCACAGGGCTACCGCCGGTGCAACCAAGCCATTCTGTGGGAAACCACCAAAGAATTGACACAGGAGTTGCCAAAATCTTGAAACAGCCAGCGCAAAAGACCTAGTGGCGCAACGGTAGCGCGTCTGACTCCAGATCAGAAGGTTGCGTGTTCAAATCACGTCGGGGTCACATTGGTTTTCAGAGTCGCCTACCTAACCCAGGTTCATTTAGCATTTCCACCACCCATCACACCGCTGGGGCTCCCACCTACGCAGGGACCACTCGCCTCTAGATTACCTTCAGAAGGCTGGGTGAACCGCCAAAACCAAAAAAGACGTGGGCCTGGAAGAAGCTTTACAGCATTGGGTGGAGGCTAGCAAAGCCTCAAATTAATAAGAACGAAGCAATTAAAACCTGCAAGGGTCACAAGGTGCTTTCTGGCTTTCCAAGGCTTTCCTTTTTGATGGGGGACCTAGCAAAGGAATGCTGAGGGACTGTCCCGCGTCCACTGTATGTTAGAAAAACATGCTCCCTCCCTAAGTTCTGAGTGCCCGGGAAAGGCTATGTGGGGCACTGACTGGCAGAATCTTGGACCGTTTACACATTTTACCTAGGGTTCTTAACATATGCTGTCCCTCCTGCTCTCTCTGTGCTTTGGGAGCCTGCTGCTGGCTCAAAGGCCTGAGTGCTGGCAGAACACCTCAAAAAAAGATACGGGTGCTGCGCCGAAGGCCACAGAAATCCATGCGCCGAAGGCCACAGAAATCCATCGCTGTTGGAATAAAAGGGCATTGGCCCGTACGGGGATCGAACCCGCGACCTTGGCGTTATTAGCACCACGCTCTAACCAACTGAGCTAACCGGCCCAATCTCGCACAGGGATTGCCGGCCCAAGCTGGCACAGGGCTACCGCCGGTGCAACCAAGCCATTCTGTGGGAAACCACCAAAGAATTGACACAGGAGTTGCCAAAATCTTGAAACAGCCAGCGCAAAAGACCTAGTGGCGCAACGGTAGCGCGTCTGACTCCAGATCAGAAGGTTGCGTGTTCAAATCACGTCGGGGTCACATTGGTTTTCAGAGTCGCCTACCTAACCCAGGTTCATTTAGCATTTCCACCACCCATCACACCGCTGGGGCTCCCACCTACGCAGGGACCACTCGCCTCTAGATTACCTTCAGAAGGCTGGGTGAACCGCCAAAACCAAAAAAGACGTGGGCCTGGAAGAAGCTTTACAGCATTGGGTGGAGGCTAGCAAAGCCTCAAATTAATAAGAACGAAGCAATTAAAACCTGCAAGGGTCACAAGGTGCTTTCTGGCTTTCCAAGGCTTTCCTTTTTGATGGGGGACCTAGCAAAGGAATGCTGAGGGACTGTCCCGCGTCCACTGTATGTTAGAAAAACATGCTCCCTCCCTAAGTTCTGAGTGCCCGGGAAAGGCTATGTGGGGCACTGACTGGCAGAATCTTGGACCGTTTACACATTTTACCTAGGGTTCTTAACATATGCTGTCCCTCCTGCTCTCTCTGTGCTTTGGGAGCCTGCTGCTGGCTCAAAGGCCTGAGTGCTGGCAGAACACCTCAAAAAAAGATACGGGTGCTGCGCCGAAGGCCACAGAAATCCATGCGCCGAAGGCCACAGAAATCCATCGCTGTTGGAATAAAAGGGCATTGGCCCGTACGGGGATCGAACCCGCGACCTTGGCGTTATTAGCACCACGCTCTAACCAACTGAGCTAACCGGCCCAATCTCGCACAGGGATCGCCGGCCCAAGCTGGCACAGGGCTACCGCCGGTGCAACCAAGCCATTCTGTGGGAAACCACCAAAGAATTGACACAGGAGTTGCCAAAATCTTGAAACAGCCAGCGCAAAAGACCTCGTGGCGCAACGGTAGCGCGTCTGACTCCAGATCAGAAGGTTGCGTGTTCAAATCACGTCGGGGTCACATTGGTTTTCAGAGTCGCCTACCTAACCCAGGTTCATTTAGCATTTCCACCACCCATCACACCGCTGGGGCTCCCACCTACGCAGGGACCACTCGCCTCTAGATTACCTTCAGAAGGCTGGGTGAACCGCCAAAACCAAAAAAGACGTGGGCCTGGAAGAAGCTTTACAGCATTGGGTGGAGGCTAGCAAAGCCTCAAATTAATAAGAACGAAGCAATTAAAACCTGCAAGGGTCACAAGGTGCTTTCTGGCTTTCCAAGGCTTTCCTTTTTGATGGGGGACCTAGCAAAGGAATGCTGAGGGACTGTCCCGCGTCCACTGTATGTTAGAAAAACATGCTCCCTCCCTAAGTTCTGAGTGCCCGGGAAAGGCTATGTGGGGCACTGGCTGGCAGAATCTTGGACCGTTTACACATTTTACCTAGGGTTCTTAACATATGCTGTCCCTCCTGCTCTCTCTGTGCTTTGGGAGCCTGCTGCTGGCTCAAAGGCCTGAGTGCTGGCAGAACACCTCAAAAAAAGATACGGGTGCTGCGCCGAAGGCCACAGAAATCCATGCGCCGAAGGCCACAGAAATCCATCGCTGTTGGAATAAAAGGGCATTGGCCCGTACGGGGATCGAACCCGCGACCTTGGCGTTATTAGCACCACGCTCTAACCAACTGAGCTAACCGGCCCAATCTCGCACAGGGATCGCCGGCCCAAGCTGGCACAGGGCTACCGCCGGTGCAACCAAGCCATTCTGTGGGAAACCACCAAAGAATTGACACAGGAGTTGCCAAAATCTTGAAACAGCCAGCGCAAAAGACCTCGTGGCGCAACGGTAGCGCGTCTGACTCCAGATCAGAAGGTTGCGTGTTCAAATCACGTCGGGGTCACATTGGTTTTCAGAGTCGCCTACCTAACCCAGGTTCATTTAGCATTTCCACCACCCATCACACCGCTGGGGCTCCCACCTACGCAGGGACCACTCGCCTCTAGATTACCTTCAGAAGGCTGGGTGAACCGCCAAAACCAAAAAAGACGTGGGCCTGGAAGAAGCTTTACAGCATTGGGTGGAGGCTAGCAAAGCCTCAAATTAATAAGAACGAAGCAATTAAAACCTGCAAGGGTCACAAGGTGGTTTCTGGCTTTCCAAGGCTTTCCTTTTTGATGGGGGACCTAGCAAAGGAATGCTGAGGGACTGTCCCGCGTCCACTGTATGTTAGAAAAACATGCTCCCTCCCTAAGTTCTGAGTGCCCGGGAAAGGCTATGTGGGGCACTGGCTGGCAGAATCTTGGACCGTTTACACATTTTACCTAGGGTTCTTAACATATGCTGTCCCTCCTGCTCTCTCTGTGCTTTGGGAGCCTGCTGCTGGCTCAAAGGCCTGAGTGCTGGCAGAACACCTCAAAAAAAGATACGGGTGCTGCGCCGAAGGCCACAGAAATCCATGCGCCGAAGGCCACAGAAATCCATCGCTGTTGGAATAAAAGGGCATTGGCCCGTACGGGGATCGAACCCGCGACCTTGGCGTTATTAGCACCACGCTCTAACCAACTGAGCTAACCGGCCCAATCTTGCACAGGGATTGCCAGCCCAAGCTGGCACAGGGCTACCGCCGGTGCAACCAAGCCATTCTGTGGGAAACCACCAAAGAATTGACACAGGAGTTGCCAAAATCT